>CM059578.1:30731234-31931234 GCA_030386875.1 Morinoia aosen | reverse complement strand
CATGTGCAGTGGGGATGTCATGTGTGCCCATGTGCAGTGGGGATGTCATGTGTGCCCATGTGCAGTGGGGATGTCATGTGTGCCCATGTGCAGGGGGGATGTCATGTGTGCGCATGTGCAGTGGGCATGTAATGTGTGCCCATGTGCAGTGGGGATGTCATGTGTGCCCATGTGCAGTGGGGATGTCATGTGTGCCCATGTGCAGTGGGGATGTCATGTGTGCCCATGTGCAGTGGGGATGTCATGTGTGCTCATGTGCAGTGGGGATGTCATGTGTGCCCATGTGCAGTGGACATGTCATGTGTGCTCATGTGCAGTGGGGATGTCATGTGTACCCATGTGCAGTGGACATGTCGTGTGCGCTCATGTGCAGTGAACATGTCATGTGTGCTCATGTGCAGTGGACATGTCATTTGTGCTCATGTGCAGTGGGGATGTCATGTGTGCTCATGTGCAGTGGACATGTCATGTGTGCTCATGTGCAGTGGACATGTCATGTGTGCCCATGTGCTGTGGGGATGTCATGTGTACCCATGTGCAGTGAACATGTCATGTGTAACAGTTCACCTCACAAATGTCATTTAAAACTTCAGAGATATGCTTCAAAAATATCACGTCGAGTCGTATTCTATGGTGCAACAAATATTTTTTAACTCAACATTTTATTTAATATTAAATATTTCTCATGTACAAAAAATATTTACAAGGTGATTCACGTACACTGACATGCCACGTACACCCTCTGTACTCCCGTACACTGGCATGCCACGTACACCTTCTGAACTCCCGTACACTGGCATGCCACGTACACCTTCTGAACTCCCGTACACTGGCATGCCACGTACACCTTCTGAACTCCCGTACACTGGCATGCCACGTACAAAACCTTAGACTCAGTACAAAGGATTCAGCTCTCTACCTTCAAAGATAGAAAGGATCAACTGATAAATGCTCTGAATCTTTTCCAGATGCGCCCCGCCGCTAATGCAACACATAAGTTCACCCACTTATAACTTTCGATATAATGCACCTATCGAATTCAAATTACTCTCAAACGAAAGAATGTTTTAATCTTTCGTTTGACAGTAATTTGAAGTTGATAGGTGCATCATTTCGAAAGTTACAAGTGGGTGAACTGATGTGTTGCATTAGCGGCGAGGCGCATCTGGAAAAGATCCGATGTTCTAACTCTACATTACATTTTCATTTCAAGCAATCAACAGGAGGCTTCAACACTACTTTTCAACACTGAATGGTATCAATTCAACTCCACAGAGTATCAACAGAGGGCAGAATAGAAGATTCAACACCACACGGTTTCAACAGAAGGCAGAATAGAAGATTCAACTCCACTTCGTATCAACGGATGCAGAATAGAAGATTCAACACCACTTGGTATCAACAGAAGGCAGAATAGATGATTCAACTTCACTTGGTATCAACAGAAAGCAGAATAGAAGATTCAACACCACACGGTTTCAACAGAAGGCAGAATAGAAGATTCAACTCCACTTCGTATCAACAGGATGCAGAATAGAAGATTCAACACCACTTGGTATCAACAGAAGGCAGAATAGATGATTCAACTTCACTTGGTATCAACAGAAGGCAGAATAGAAGATTCAACTCCACAGGGTATCAACAGGAGGCAGAATAGAAGATTCAACTCCACTTGGTATCAACAGGATGCACAATAGAAGATTCAACACCACTTGGTATCAACAGAAGGCAGATAGAAGATTCAACTCCACAGGGTATCAACAGGAGGCAGAATAGAAGAGTCAACACCACACGGTATCAACAGAAAGAAAGAAAGAAAGAATGAAAGAAAGAAAGAAAGAAAGAAAGAAAGAAAGAAAGAAAGAAAGAAAGAAAGAAAGAAAGAAAGAAAGAAAGAAAGAAAGAAAGAAAGAAAGAAAGAAAGAAAGAAAGAAAGAAAGAAAGAAAGAAAGAAGGAAAGAAAACCGTTTATTTCCAAGTTGTCACATGAGATACATGCCAACATATTGGCTTTTAAAAATTTCTTAATATAAGACGTCCTAAAACAAAAGTTCCATACGAGGAGTACTAATTGACAAACCATCCGAGGTGTACAAATAGATAGACCATACGAGGCATAATAATAGACAAACTATACGAGGTTCCTAATAGACAAAGTATCAGAGGTGTACAAATAGATAGACCATACGAGGCATATTAATAGACAAAAGATACGAGGCGTACTAATAGACAAACCATACGTGGCGTGCTAATAGTCTAACTCTGTCAAGGGGTAGTTGAATGAGAAATGAAAAATATCATCTCTTGGATATTTTATATTCCAAGAGATTGCTAACAACTTATAAATAATTCGAATACTCCTAAAGAATTCTTCGAAACTCCCAAGTTATTAGTTGAAATTATCGAAGTAAGAAAAAGACAAAAAACGCTATACCGGAGCAGATTGAAACACCATCGTAAATGACAATCAAGTATTGAGAAGAGGTTAGTCACTAAGTAATTTATAAAGAACATCGCGCAACACAGCACGCACATTCAGAAACGCGTAAACAAGCTTACACTCAAAAATGAAATGCATGGCTTGTTCGGCATACAAATATAGAGATAATTTTTGCACGAGCGCTTTATTTCATTTGTCTGTTTATACTTTTTAATTTTTTTCTATTCACAGAAATGTCCTTCGGGGCCGTGATAGATCGAATTATGAATCAGTAAGCAAGCGCAATCAATTTGTTTATTACTGGAATTTGGTTCAGTGTTAACTGATCGCAGAGGTTTAGGTAAAATGTAATGTGTCTTGAGGTTTTGCATTTTACGCAAAAAATAGAAATAGAAACATATATATGCACATGTGTGTATATATATATGTACGAAAGAACGTGTGCATGTGCACACAGATACATAGACATTCATATTTGCGTGCGCGCACACACACTTACACACACATATTCATATACATAAGTATTGAAAATGAGTATAAGAAAATGCTAATTAACATACAAAATAATCTTGCTCTTTCTACATTTAAAATGACAGCCAAAGCTCTGCGTAATCGTAAGAAATAACCTGAGGAAAAATAAGGAATAGAAAAAGACTTCGAAAAACGTGAAAATGAATTGGTTTTTAATATCTTCATAGAAATTTTTTAGAAAACTCAGGTTAAAGTCAAAAAACAACATAGACTCTTCAGCATTATACGGACATGTGTACATGGGATAAAATGGAGTAACATTGTGGCCGGATATCACATCTGAGTGGCGAATATTTACAAAATTTGGCACTTATAGCACATATAGGTAGATTGAACAATGGTCCAAAGTGACAATTTTAATTTCGGAAATTTTGAGTTTTTTCGATTTGAAAGTTCAATGCAAGTATGCGCTGAACGCACGGAAAAATATGAAAACAGAAGGCTGAATACAAAGAAGATTCAACTCTCCTCAGACAAAGTAACGCGGGATTCAACTGCGGCGCAATCTAATCTTGATCTATAATGGCCATGTCGCCTTGTTTACCGTGTGATTTATAAGGCTAGTTGCCGTGTAATTGTACGCCAGACGTATGTCACGGAGCTGCCGTACATCATGTCCCGCAATTGTCGTACGCTACATCATGTCTCGCAAATTGTCGTACTTATGTCATTTGGGGCCAGGTGACCAACGTACGACCGCAGCGTGGGACTCAAACTGCCTCAATTGGGCACAAATGGTCCCGATTGCCATCGCTGAGGCACAAACGGTCCCGGTTGGTCAGCGCTGAGGTACAAATGGTCCCGATAGCCATCGCAACTTAGAAATTATAGATGTATCTAAATTTTAAGCGGTTTGTTAGAGCTGTGGCAGGATTGAAATAGAGGTTATTTTAAAGTTTGTTTTGGATTGATTAAAATAATGGGTAATTTTTTAGCGTGCAGCGTCCTGGGCTTCATTGAAATAAAGGTTATTTTTGCGCTTATCTTGGGTTGATTAAAATAAAGGTTGCTTGATTAAAATAAAGGTTGCTTGATAAAAATAAAGGTTGCTTGATTAAAATAAAGGTTGCTTGATTAAAATAAAGGTTGCTTGATTAAAATAAAGGTTGCTTGAATAAACTAAAGGTTGCTTGATTAAAATAAAGGTTGCTTGATTAAAATAAAGGTTGCTTGATTAAAATAAAGGTCCCTTGATTAAAATAAAGGTTGCTTGATTAAAATAAAGGTTGCTTGATTAAAGCTAAGTTTACTTCTCAAAAATGTTGTGGTTGCTTAAACTTGCAGCGTTCTTGGCTTGAAAAAATAAAGATTACGGATTTATTTAAATTGTTGGAGTTTAGGTCGCTCCGTGAAGGTTTTGTATGCACGTAGAAATTGGGAAAAAATTAGGGCTAAGAATGTTAGGTGTGTGGCGGAGTGGGGATGAATAAATTGACATTTTTATTGAAAATGATCAAATAAAACTGGGCGCTTCGGACTAGCACTCCATCTTCAGCAAAATTTCCGTAAAACAAAACCAAAACAGGAAAAATTAATTCACTCATGAAGTATTTCTATAAGTTTTAACATTGAAAAACACTAACAACGGTAAAAAAAGGCACACAAATTTTTATTTGATCATTTTTAATAAAAATGAATTCACGCGCGTCGATTTTTGCCTTGCATTTTATTCTCAAGCTTAGAAGCATCAATGCTGGAGTTATTTTAAACTAAAGCTGTGAAGAAGAAGCATAAAAAAATTGAATTGATTGCTTGCTATATAATAATCAGAGCTGTAAAGAGAGTAGAATTGAATACATATATAGAAGAAAAGAAGCAAAAATGCATAAGCAAAAAAATTCTTACGCAGTTTTCACAGAATGCTGGACGTTTGATTCACTTACGGAATTAAAGAGATGTATGCGTAAAAGCGTATACAATATTTGAGTGTCAAAAAATACGGCGTCAGATACATGAGGATTAGTGTATATGGTAAACATGATATGAGGGGATAGACATACGAGATATGTTACAGAGTAATGCACATCTATAATGTAACTAGCAAAAAGTTAAAAATATATTTATGATATTTGAAAAACCGTTTTTGCACGTGGTATGTAAGATTTATTCGCTCTAAATAAAAGAAAAAAAGTGACTCAACCGCATTGAATAAAAAAGTTGAGGGCAGTTACTGTTACTCGCTCGCTGGCCATTTGATTTTCTTTTCATTAAAGCAATTTCGAAATTAATCATTACTATCAGCATGTTGGATACACTCTTTTGTGGACACCCTGTATATACCACTGCTGTTATCAGACAGGAAGTTTGAGAACAAATATATATTATGAAAACTATTTTTTTCTTGAGCATTAAAGAACCGTTATAACCACGAGATGGGTCCAAAAATATCCATTCGTCCCTGAAGACGGTAGAGCAGATCCAACTGAAATGTTTGGACTAAAACAAATGCTGTACAGTATGTCCCACAAAACCCGAGCCGAGTATTTATTTTCCCGTACCAGTGATACCATCATAAAAATACCGTAGTATTTAATTTCTAGCAAAATTACCCTTCAAAATTAACCTATAGAAAAGGTATTACTGATTATGATGGTATTACTGATACGGGAAAATAAATACTTGGTTCGGGTTTTTGTGGGACATACTGTATATATCCCTGTGTGTGTGTGAAAGTGAAAAATTTCAAGTATAGAGTTACGATGTTTATAAGAATGCTGAATTAACTCTGCGTCTGCGTCTTTTCACAGTAAAATCGTAAGTCTAAGATTTTAAGATTTATTAAAGTTATATGACTTAGATACTTACTTTAAAATGCTTCGCCTGAAAAATAACGAAATCTGAGTTACGAAAGTAGTCTTGAAATGATGCAGCGTGCTGTGTTAATGGGTCTAAGGTATTATTTTTTATAAATCATGTGGTAAGCGGTTATTTTCTTTGAAATGAAAACAACGGTATATTTACAAAAAAAGTAAAAAAGTTGCTTCAAAAGTTGACACTGATAAGTAGATCTTTAATCATACAAGTAGTATAATATTTAGAATTTTTTGAACTATTTATTACAAGACACCAATTGTGGCAGAACGCACTCGAACACACACATGGAAAGTAATAAAAAATGTAAAAATTTCGGAAATATTTATCACAGAATACAAATGGCGGCAGGACACATTCGGACACACACATTGAAAGTAATATCTTATTCATAAACTTTTGAAATATTTATTATAGAACACAAATGGCAGCAGAACACTTTGGAACACACATTGAAAGGCCGAAAGATCAGCCTACCAGTAACCGAGAGATCAGCCTACCAGTAACCGAGAGATCAGCCTACCAGTAACCGAGAGATCAGCCTACTGCAGTAACCGAGAGATCAGCCTACTGCAGTAACCGAGTGATCAACCTACCAGTAACCGAGTGATCAACCAACCAGTAACCGAGAGATCTGCCTACCAGTAACCGAGTGATCAACCAACCAGTAACCGAGAGATCTGCCTACCAGTAACCGAGAGATCAGCCTACCAGTAACCGAGAGATCAGCCTACCAGTAACCGAGAGATCAGCCTACCAGTAACCGAGAGATCAGCCTACCAGTAACCGAGAGATCAGCCTACCAGTAACCGAGAGATCAGCCTACCAGTAACCGAGAGATCTGCCTACCAGTAAACGAGAGATCAGCCTAACATGTAGTAATGACAGGACTCCATCATTCGAAAGGAGATCCATTGTCATCATTCTTGGAAACAATTACTCTAACAATCACTCCAACAATCACCAGTATATTCCCGTTTTCTTTAGAACAGATGTTGAACGTCATGCAACTGACGATAACCGATCACAACGAGTGTATTTTTTTTTGTATTCTATCACTGCCATCACGGAGCCTTGCATATGTTTAGTACACAAGCGAGACTATGTATCATGTGTAGTCAATCGTACATGACTGTCTTGGACTTGTGTGCGTAGGGTATTAAATAAAAAAACAGTAGTTTAAACTTTCAAATTTAAAGCGGGATAAAATACACCTTTGACAGCAGGCAAAGTGAATCTTATGGGAGCAATTTCTTGTAGGATTGTGTACAACTTTAATTTATTCATATTGTTATGAAACGAAACCTTGAGGAATGATGAATATTGATGCGAAAATGCAGAATTTAACATCATCTTCAGTGGCTTTGGTATAGAAATTAGATAATTAAAGGACCATTGCAATTGTAGCACTGAACTCTGAACGCAATGCCAATTGCCTATTAAATAGCTTAAACATTAATATTTTGGTCTGCCATTTAGATTCCATAATCTTCAGAACTTTAACTCTCGAATGGTTGATTTTTTGTTATTTTAGGCGTTATTTTCTTTTTAATGGACGTACGTCAATTGAATTCGTGAGATCAAACTGCAGGTGTGTTAAACGAATGTGATCTGCACATCACAAACTGGTAGCAAAAATTACGTTTACAATAACACCAACTGATCGCGAAAATTACATTTCCAAAAACACCAACTGATCGCGAAAATTAAATTTTCAATAACACCAACTGATCGCGAAAATTAGGTCTCAAAACGCACAAACTGATAACGAAAATTACGTCTTCAACCGCACAAACCTGTCGCGAAAATTATTTTCGAGAAAATGCGAGCGATTGATCTGTAATTTTCGCGGAAATAATACGCGCAAAATTTGACGTACGGATATTTGTATCTCTCAGACAAATGATACCCATCGGAAAAACATACTTAATACTTTTGTGTAAAAATGATACACTGGCATAATTTTTTGTACTTGTGTGTTGCTGAGGTGACAAGTCGCGCGTGTGTGTGTGTGTGTGTGTGTGTGCATGTGTACTTTAGAGGTGAATTGGAAATATGAATAAGTTTTTTGAAAATTCGAGTGGAATGAAGTTATGTCAATGAAGTAAGTTTATTGAGTATAAGTGAGGTATTATGATGAGAGTAGAATAACATTATATCAATGAAATGAGTTTGTTGAATATAAGATGAGTATTATGATGGAATTAGCATTAGGAATGAGTGAAAGAAAACAACCCCAGGACTTCGAGAAAAAATTTCCGTATCATTTCTAGCTAGAAATATTTAGTACACACACTAACTGATGTCAGTACAATATTCTTAAAACCATTGATTGAAATAAATTGTAAACATTGAAATAATCATTAATATGTTTAACATGACAAATTACATGAACATAATAATTCGCGCGATTGTCCAGCAACAATCCTCAAAAATTCAGCTCTAGGCGATCGAAATTTCATTGTCTGTTCCGGGTCAGAAATAGTGAGGATCTTTGTAGTTTATACTCCAAAAATAACTCACGGTCAATTCGAAATTACGGAGACGAGTTTGCGCGGCGCCAACATTAATATTGAGATAAGAGACTTAAAGATGCGTCGTCCAGCGAGCCAAATTCATAATTTCCGCAGAGACGGACTGCAAAAATACGTCGATTTTTGAAGCCAAATCCGGCCCCTCGGAACAACAGCAGCGATTGCGGGTAATAAATATGAGATTTGCTTCAGATTCCGGCAATTTGGCCTGAAATGAAGCGTTCCCAGCGGATCAACATCTCATTTTAGAGAAATCTGACGATTATTCTGGTAAATTTGCCCTGAGCGTCGGCACCGCAGCCATGTTTACTACAGGACAGCGTCGTCTAAAGAAACCAAAGGCAAGTTCCATGTTTTTAACTTATTCATAAATCGTAAAGTTTCAAGAGTCGCACTTTATGGAATCTCCTCCGAAACGAAAACCATTTTTACTTTTTACTCGGGGTGAGCAAATGCAGTAAAAAATCAATTCTGTGTTTGTTTTTAGAGCGGTTGTGGGAACGTTTTTTTTTCAAAAAATTTCATGAATTTTCAATCGAGCGTTATTTAAAACTTATATAATTTCAACAATTGAATAATTTAAATAATTTAGTCGATTTAAAAGGTATTAAATATTCTGAATTGATATTTTACAAATTTTACGATGGGCTGGAATAAAAGATGACCCACGTTTCCATATGTTGTCAACATGTATACCCCATTTTTTCTATTTTGCGCTAATAAAGAATAAATGAACACAAATGTATATGAAACAGGTGGTAAAAAAATATTTTACGAAACGCACAACGTTATTAGAAAATTGAATAGATATAAATGGATGTACATGAAGTTAACCAATAGATAAATAAACAGAATTATACACTACCAAATCAACTGATTAAATTAATGAATGAATGACTGAAAAAATAGATTAGCTAATTAAACCTTAGAGGAAAAATTTGTTAAAAAAATCAGTAAACGCAAAAAATACAATAGGACATGCGTGGAAGCCCACATACACCCGGAGATTTTCTATAGTATTGATATTATTTAATGTAAATATTATTGCACTCAACAAACTTATACACTGTTACCATATTACACTGCGGCAGTATTTCTACATTATTCCATAATATCCTACACAATTTCTATATTATTCCACAATGTTCTAAACAATTTCTATATTATTCCATAATATTCCAAACAATTCTACACTGTTAACACAGAATGATGCGGCAGTGTTTCTACATTATACCATAATATCCAACACAAATTATTTATTATTCCTTAATATTCCATACAATTTCTATATTATTCTATAATATTCCAAACAAGTTCTACCTTATTCTATAAGATTCCATGCAATTTCTAAATTATTCCATAATATTCCATACAATTTCTACATTAGTCCATAATATTCCTCATAATTTCTATACTATTCTTTATTATTCCATACAATTTCTATATTATTCCATTATATTCTTCATAATTTCTATACTATTCCAAAAAATTTCTACATTATTCCATAATATCCCACACAATTCTACACTATCAACACACAATGCTGCATCAGACTGTAGATTGCAAACTTTAATGGCCGCCGTTTGACGATCTGAACTGAAGCTGTTCTAGAGCTCACGATTTGCAACAATGCATTTACTTACTAGACCCATCTTTTATCAAAATTTACCTAGGAGACGCTATAATGTATGAAAAAGATACGAATTCAGTTTGAAAGTACTTATGTTTTCGGTGTCTATTGAAGAGAAAAAACAGTGACGGGAAATATAAGTCTTTGGTGTAACAGGGGAGGAAAAAACAGAAGCGGCGTGGCTGCGGCGTGGCTGCGGCGTGGCTGCGGCGTGGCTGCGCCGTGACTGCACCGTGGTTGCGGTGTGGCTGCGTCGTGGCTGCGGCGTGGCTGCGGCGTGGCTGCGGCGTGGCTGCGGCGTGGCTGCGGCGTGGCTGCGGCGTGGCTGCGGCGTGGCTGCGGCGTGGCTGCGGCGTGGCTGCGCCGTGACTGCACCGTGGTTGCGGTGTGGCTGCGTTGTGGCTGCGGCGTGGCTGCGGCGTGGCTGCGGCGTGGCTGCGGCGTGGCTGCGGCGTGGCTGCGGCGTGGCTGCGCCGTGACTGCACCGTGGTTGCGGTGTGGCTGCGTCGTGGCTGCGGCGCGGCTGCGGTGTGGCGGCGTTGTGGCTGCGGCGTGGCTGCGGCGTGGCTGCGGCGTGGCGGCGGTGAGGCTGCGGCGTGGCTGTGGTGTGGCTGCGGCGTGGCTGCGGCATGGCTGCAGTGTGGCTGCGGTGTGGCTGCGGCGTGGCTGCAGTGTGGCTGCGGTGTGGCTGCGGCGTGGCTGCGGCGAGGTTGAGGTGTGTCTGCGGTGTGGCTGCGGTGTGGCTGCGGCGTGGCTGCGGCTTGACTGCGATGTGGCTGCGGTGTGGCTGTGGCGTGGCTGCGACATGGCTGCAGTGTGGCTGCGGTGTGGCTGCAGCGTGGCTACGGCGTGGCTGCAGTGTGGCTACGGCGTGGCTGCGGCGTGGCTGCGGCGTGGCTGCGGTGTGGCTGCGTTGTGGCTGCGGCGTGGCTGCGGCGTGGCTGCGGCGTGGCTGCGGTGTGGCGGCGGTGTGGCTGCGGCGGGGCTGCGGCGTGGCTGCGGTGTGGCTGTGGCGTGGCTGCGGCATGGCTGAAGTGTGGCTGCGGTGTGGCTGCAGCGTGGCTGCGGCGTGGCTGCAGTGTGGCTGCGGCGTGGCTGCGGTTTGGCTGCGTTGTGGCTGCGGCGTGGCTGCGGCGTGGCTGCGGTGTGGCGGCGGTGTGGCTGCGGCGTGGCTGCGGCATGGCTGCGGCATGGCTGCAGTGTGGCTGCGTTGTGGCTGCGGCGTGGCTGCGGCGTGGCTGCGGTGTGGCGGCGATGTGGCTGCGGCGTGGCTGCGGCGTGGCTGCGACGTGGCTGCGGAGTGGCTGCGGCGTGGCTGCGGCGTGGCTGCGGTGTGGCGGCGACGTGGCTGCGGAGTGGCTGCGGAGTGGCTGCGGCGTGGCGGCGGTGTGGCTGCGGCGTGGCTGGCTGAAGACAAAAGCCACATCCTTGTGATCGGTTAATATTCGCCTGTCGACACGCAAGTGACGGTCGACAGAGAGGACACCGTCTAGCTGTCAGTGTCATGACAGAGCAGCTCGCAATCCCGTCAATGACAATCATTGCGCCGTCTCGACCGCAATCTCGGCTCATTTTTAGCATTCCAATCCGATTGCAGGATGCATATTCATTGTGAAGGCATTTTTGGAACGGGTGCACAGGGGGTTGCGGTTGGGGTTGCGGTTGCGGTTGGGGTTGCGGCTGGGGTTTGGGTTGAGGTTGGGGTTGCGGGTAAAGTTGGGGTTGGGGTTAGGGTTGGGGTTGCTGTTGGGGTTGTGGTTGGGGTCGGAGTTGCGATGTGAACCCAGGTTTGGGGTTAAGCCTTAGGTGACATCTATTTCAGAGTTCATTCTCCGAAGACGCGTCCATTACAAAGACTTCCTTAATTCTGCGCGAGTCAAAGTTCCGTGGCATTTGCGTGCTCTCAGTCTGGTGTGTGTGTTCGTGTGTTCGTGTGTTTGTACACGCACTGCACATACACGCACTGCACGTGCACGCACTGCACGTACATGCACTCCACGTTCACGCACTGCACGTACACGCACTCCACGAACACGCACTGGACGAGTACTTCAATAATATTTTAGATATACTCTGCAGTATTTGTTTGCAGTACAGCGATTTCGCAACAGTGCGGCATACTTGCTACGCTCTTTACAATGATTTCTTTACCACTACATTGAATCAGTTATTATTCTTACCTTTGATATCAGTACGTATTTTGACTGTATGTTCCTCTTATCGTGGGTTTTGCTTTCCAAGTTTTACTCATGCTTTTTGAATTTATTTTAAAGTTTTCCTTGTTATGACTAACATCGTACAAATGATGGTGTAGAAAAATAGCGGCTCGATCAAATCGCGCTCGCTGCGCGATGTGGGGCAGCGAACATGGTTAAATCTACCTACCCCAATATTCAGTGGTCATTATTCTTACAAAATCCTAAATTGTGTGTGTAGTGTGTGTAAGGAGCGTAGTATGTATGGTACGTGAAGCATGTGTAGTATGTGAAGTACGTGTAGAATGCGTAGCAAGATTGGTACATGTACCATGTGTGGTATGTGTAGTATGCGTAGCAAGATTGGTACATGTACCATGTGTGGTATGTGTAGAATGCGTAGCAAGAGTGGTATATGTACCATGTGTGGTACGTGAAGCATGTGTAGTATGTGAAGTATGTGTAGAATGCGTAGCAAGATTGGTACATGCACCTTGTGTGGTATGTGTAGTATGCGTAGCAAGAGTGGTATATGTACCATGTGTGGTATGTGTAGTATGTGCAGTATGCGTAGTTTGAGTGGTGTGTATAGTCACACTTTCTGGATTTCTGTATTTCGTTTTCTTGTATCCTATAATTTTTCTAGTAAAATAATACAATAAAGGACATACTGGAGCACAATGCCACACTGGAACACAACGCCACACTGGAACACAACGCCACACTGGAACACAACGCCACACTGGAGCACAATGCCACACTGGAACACAACGCCACACTGGAGCACAATGCCACACTGGAACACAATGCCACACTGGAACACAACGCCACACTGGAACACAACGCCACACTGGAACACAACGCCACACTGGAACACAACGCCACACTGGAGCACAATGCCACACTGGAACACAACGCCACACTGGAGCACAATGCCACACTGGAACACAACGCCACACTGGAGCACAATGCCACACTGGAACACAACGCCACACTGGAACACAACGCCACACTGGAACACAACGCCACACTGGAGCACAATGCCACACTGGAACACAACGCCACACTGGAACACAACGCCACACTGGAGCACAATGCCACACTGGAGCACAATGCCACACTGGAACACAACGCCACACTGGAACACAACGCCACACTGGAGCACAATGCCACACTGGAGCACAATGCCACACTGGAACACAACGCCACACTGGAGCACAATGCCACACTGGAGCACAATGCCACACTGGAACACAACGCCACACTGGAACACTATGCCACACTGGAACACAACGCCACACTGGAGCACAATGCCACACTGGAACACAACGCCACACTGGAACACAACGCCACACTGGAGCACAATGCCACACTGGAACACAACGCCACACTGGAACACAACGCCACACTGGAACACAACGCCACACTGGAACACAACGCCACACTGGAACACAACGCCACACTGGAGCACAATGCCACACTGGAACACAACGCCACACTGGAGCACAATGCCACACTGGAACACAACGCCACACTGGAGCACAATGCCACACTGGAACACAACGCCACACTGGAACACAACGCCACACTGGAACACAACGCCACACTGGAGCACAATGCCACACTGGAACACAACGCCACACTGGAACACAACGCCACACTGGAGCACAATGCCACACTGGAGCACAATGCCACACTGGAACACAACGCCACACTGGAACACAACGCCACACTGGAGCACAATGCCACACTGGAGCACAATGCCACACTGGAACACAACGCCACACTGGAGCACAATGCCACACTGGAGCACAATGCCACACTGGAACACAACGCCACACTGGAACACTATGCCACACTGGAACACAACGCCACACTGGAGCACAATGCCACACTGGAACACAACGCCACACTGGAACACAACGCCACACTGGAGCACAATGCCACACTGGAACACAACGCCACACTGGAACACAACGCCACACTGGAACACAATGCCACACTGGAGCACAATGCCACACTGGAGCACAATGCCACACTGGAACACAACGCCACACTGGAGCACAATGCCACACTGGAACACAACGCCACACTGGAACACAACGCCACACTGGAACACAACGCCACACTGGAGCACAATGCCACACTGGAACACAACGCCACACTGGAACACAACGCCACACTGGAGCACAATGCCACACTGGAACACAACGCCACACTGGAACACAATGCCACACTGGAACACAACGCCACACTGGAACACAATGCCACACTGGAACACAACGCCACACTGGAACACAATGCCACACTGGAACACAACGCCACACTGGAACACAATGCCACAATGGAACACAACGCCACACTGGAACACAATGCCACACTGGAACACAATGCCACACTGGAACACAACGCCACACTGGAACACAACGCCACACTGGAACACAATGCCACACTGGAACACAACGCCACACTGGAACACAACGCCACACTGGAACACAATGCCACACTGGAACACAACGCCACACTGGAACACAACGCCACACTGGAACACAACGCCACACTGGAACACAATGCCACACTGGAACACAACGCCACACTGGAACACAATGCCACACTGGAACACAACGCCACACTGGAACACAATGCCACACTGGAACACAATGCCACACTGGAACACAACGCCACACTGGAACACAACGCCACACTGGAACACAATGCCACACTGGAACACAACGCCACACTGGAACACAACGCCACACTGGAACACAATGCCACACTGGAACACAACGCCACACTGGAACACAATGCCACACTGGAACACAACGCCACACTGGAACACAATGCCACACTGGAACACAATGCCACACTGGAACACAACGCCACACTGGAACACAACGCCACACTGGAACACAATGCCACACTGGAACACAACGCCACACTGGAACACAACGCCACACTGGAACACAATGCCACACTGGAACACAACGCCACACTGGAACACAACGCCACACTGGAACACAATGCCACACTGGAACACAATGCCACACTGGAACACAACGCCACACTGGAACACAATGCCACACTGGAACACAATGCCACACTGGAACACAACGCCACACTGGAACACAACGCCACACTGGAACACAACGCCACACTGGAACACAACGCCACACTGGAACACAACGCCACACTGGAACACAACGCCACACTGGAACACAATGCCACACTGGAACACAACGCCACACTGGAACAAAATGCCACACTGGAACACAACGCCACACTGGAAAACAATGCCACACTGGAACACAATGCCACACTGGAACACAACGCCACACTGGAACACAATGCCACACTGGAACACAATGCCACACTGGAACACAACGCCACACTGGAACACAACGCCACACTGGAACACAATGCCACACTGGAACACAACGCCACACTGGAACACAACGCCACACTGGAACACAACGCCACACTGGAACACAATGCCACACTGGAACACAACGCCACACTGGAACACAATGCCACACTGGAACACAATGCCACACTGGAATACAATGCCACACTGGAACACAACGCCACACTGGAACACAACGCCACACTGGAACACAACGCCACACTGGAACACAATGACACACTCGAACACAACGCCACACTGGAACACAACGCCACAATGGAACACAACGCCACAATGAAACACAACGCCACACTGGAACACAATGACACACTCGAACACAACGCCACACTGGAACACAACGCCACACTGGAATACAACGCCACACTGGGACACAATGCCACACTGGAACACAACGCCACACTGGAAATCAACGCCACACTGGAACACAACGCACACTGGAACACAACGCCACATTGGAACACAATGCTACACTGGAACACAATGACACACTCGAACACAACGCCACACTGGAACACAACGCCACACTGGAACACAACGCCACACTGAAACACAACGCCACGCTGGAACACAACGCCACACTGGAACACAACGCCACACTGGAACACAACGCCACACTGGAACACAACGCCACACTGGAACACAACGCCACACTGGAACACAATGCCACACTGGAACACAACGCCACACTGGAGCACAATGCAGCACTGGAACACAATGCCACACTGGAACACAATGCCACACTGGAACACAATGCCACACTGGAACACAACGCCACACTGGAGCACAATGCCACACTGGAACACAACGCCACACTGGAACATAACGCCAGACTGGAACACAACGCCACACTGGAACACAACGCCACACTGGAACACAACGCAACACTGGAGCACAATGCCACACTGGAACACAACGCCACACTGGAACACAATGCCAAACTGGAACACAAAGCCACACTGGAACACAGCGCCACACTGGAACACAACGCCACACTGGAGCACAATGCCACACTGGAACACGCCACACTGGAGCACAATGCCACACTGGAACACAACGCCACACTGGAGCACAATGCCACACTGGAACACAATGCCACACTGGAACACAACGCCACACTGGAACACAACGCCACACTGGAACACAACGCCACACTGGAGCACAATGCCACACTAGAACACAACGCCACACTGGAACACAATGCCACACTGGAACACAACGCCACACTGGAGCACAATGCCACACTGGAACACAATGCCACACTGGAGCACAATGCCACACTGGAACACAATGCCACACTGGAACACAACGCCACACTGGAACACAACGTCACTCTGGAGCACAATGCCACACTGGAACACAACGCCACACTGGAGCACAATGCAGCACTGGAACACAATGCCACACTGGAACACAATGCCACACTGGAACACAATGCCACACTGGAACACAACGCTACACTGGAGCACAATGCCACACTGGAACACAACGCAACACTGGAACACAACGCCACACTGGAACACAACGCCACACTGGAACACAATGCCACACTGGAACACAACGCCACACTAGAACACAACGCCACACTGGAACACAATGCCACACTGGAACACAATGCCACACTGGAACACAATGCCACACTGGAACACAACGCCACACTGGAACACAACGCCACACTGGAACACAACGCCACACTGGAATACAACGCCACACTGGAACACAACGCCACACTGGAGCACAATGCCACACTGGAACACAACGCCACACTGGAGCACAATGCCACACTGGAACACAACGCCACACTGGAGCACAATGCCACACTGGAACACAATGCCACACTGGAACACAACGCCACACTGGAACACAACGCCACACTGGAACACAACGCCACACTGGAACACAACGCCACACTGGAACACAACGCCACACTGGAACACAACGCCACACTGGAACACAACGCCACACTGGCTGAAGAGAAATTTCAATGTTATCATCGGTCTTCAAAATGGCGCTCAGATCTCCGAAGGGTCAGTTTAATACTGCCAGAAACCTGTACATTAAAGGTTATATTTTTACCGGGCAAATGAGAAGTGTACTCCGCACCTAACAAGTAACTGAATTATGTTTTAAGAAGATAATTAGATTATTCGAAATAATTTGGTGCTACGGAAATAATTCGATGCATGTGTTCTAATTTGATGCGTGTGGGATAATTTGGTGCTTCTGTGGGGATTTGGTGTGTCTTAATAATCTTGTGCGTCTGGGTTAATCTAACGCACCATAAATAATCTTGTGCGTCTGGATTAATGTAACGTATCAGAATAATGTAGTACATCATGATTAATGTAACGTATCAGAAATAATATGAATTAATCTAACATATCTGAAATAACTTGATGTATCCTGATTAATCTAACGCATCAGAAATAATTTGTTACATCTAGATTAATGTAACGTTTGAGAAATAATCTGAATTAATCTAACTCTCAGAAATAATCTTGTGCATCTAGATCAACACAATGCATCAAAAAATAATCCGGTGCATCTGGATTAATCTAACGCATCAGAGACAATCTGGTCCGTCTGAAATAAATTAAAAGTTATAAAACAATGAACGGTATTTTCTGACAGATGTCGATGGGGCACACATACCGTCTAAAATGACGGCTTCAGAGACATATCCTGAGGGCATCAGTGCATCAATCAAAGTACTAATTTGTGAAGTATTTTATTCTTTATTACTTATTCAAATGTGAACATGGAATTTTGCGTTAGCCGGTCAGGTACGTACGTATTTTGAAAATATTCCTTCAATGTTCTTGAAATAACCAATTCAAATAAGAAACAACAAAGTTCAGCCTGGTTTACTGCCACAAAGTTTCAAGTTGCTGAAATAATAGAGGCTTTGAATGTCTAGGAAGGAATTGTTTTGGTGAGAGCAGCCTATTCTTGGCATTACTTGATATTCTTAGCGAACTATCAAAAGTAAATTTGCTGTGTTGTCTTCATATTAGTTAGTTATGAAATAAAAACGTACAAATGAAACTGTCAAACGTTTTAATTTTTGCTCGTCCAGTATTGTGAATAACTAGAAAACAATTGAACTAGCTACGGGGCTGTAACTTCCTTGTTTAGTACTGGTTTGCTTACATTTTTTATTCTGTATTTTAAGACGAGGAAAATGCGAGCTCGTTTAAACGAATAATTTTGTTTGGTTCTCGGTCCGTGTATTGCTTATTTGGTTGAATTATTATAGAATTTATTTTCGTATTTTAGAATGATTGAATTTGATTTTCAATAAGGTTAGAGAGTTAAATAACTATCCAGCTGACAGCTTCAAGAATTGGGGCGCAATACTCATAAATTTTTGGGATGTATACAAAATATGTAGAAATGCACATTTCATTTTCATGTTCATTTAGGTGAATAAAACTAAAATGAAATCCATTTTTTTATCCTATTCAAACTTAATGATATACTATACCTAACTCATGCTCCATCTCTTCTGAAGATAAAAATAAAATATTTAAATTGTGAAAGAAAAAAACATTGTTATTCCCTACGTATTAAAAGCAAAGACTCAAAATCTTAGACGCCAATACTTGTATCATATATCATGTCATCAACTGACGCAAGTGAGAGCGACTAGCATTATACCTGTGTATACTATTTAAAAATAAAAGAGCATATATAAATACGTCTTTATTGAGATCATTGTCTTACTTAAAAAGTCCACGAATAAAAATAAAATATGTAAGAATGTCCATGAATTAAAAATATTTACACCCCAAATAGTTTTATTCATTCGCTTTTTTAAATAAGATAACGCGTCCATAAAAGACTTGTTTCTTTGCACTTTTATTCGAATTTGCAAAAAGTTAAACCGTTTATATAAATATACATATATCCAGTTCCATACGTGCGCTGGTAGTATATGTATCTGTTGCTTCTATAGTTCGCTGTGTCGTACCTGGCTAATTTGTGTTGAATTATTAGGAAGGCTTTCTTTTTGTCTAGCATTTGTCATGCTAGGTGATTAGCACATCATGCTAGGAGACTAGCATGTTGTGCTAGGTGACTAGCATGACGTGTTAGGGGACTAGCATGACGTGCTAGGTGACTAGCACGCGTCATATATCTGTCTCAGCAAATAGTCATGCAAATGCTAATCACTGCTATTTATCATAGTTCTTACGATGGCGAGAGGGTCATTTTTCCGCTATGTGCGTGTGTGTGTGCGTGTGCGTGTGCCGTACATACACCTTCATACGTCATGCGTGTGCGTGTCATGTGTGTTATTCTCACACGCACAAAAAACCATGTTCTTCCATACACAGACTCTTCCATGCGAAGCAGAAATACGTAAGTGTGTGTGTGTAACACGCAGCCATTTTTAACCTTCATTGCTTCTGTACACACAAATATACCCTCCCATGTACGCAGAGAAGGACACATACGCACACGGAGAGACACGCGAACACGTATATCTTTGCGTACACACAGTAACATCCACATGAATAGTGTACACATACCTCAGCGTCCTGAAACACAAAAACACACCACACAGAGACACGTCTACTTCTGCACAGACACACTTCATAATCTACACATATGAACCACACAAGCAAACCACACAGCGACATTGCAACATTCGTCTAAACACATCGTACATGCATATCCTCATAGAGACATTTCGACATCCACACACACAAACTTCACACAGCGACACACACTTTATACAGCAAGGCAGACACAACACACAGATACACCACACATGCAGTGACACGTCGGTGTCCATACACACCACACAGCGACACCTACACAGCCATACAGAGACAGATATTCACACAGCCACACAGCGACACCTACACATCCACACGGAGACAGATATTCACACAGCCACACAGCGACACCTACACATCCACACAGAGACACTTCGGAATTCACACATCCACACAGAGACACTTCGGGATTCACACATGCACACAGAGACACTTCGACATTGACACATGCACACACACACAACACAGCTGGAAGAGGGCGGGCTAACAGCAGAGCGGCGGCTGATGGATCGAGTATTTGCGTGCAGCGCCGCCACCGCCGCGTCGCTGTCACGCGAGGCCCGCGTCTCCATCTCGCGCTGCTGTCCCGCCGCTCTGTGCAAATTGCCGCGTTTTCTAAGTCTAATTGTACGTGTCAATCCTGCTGTATGCAACTGTACTGTTCTATGCAAATTGCCGCGTTTTCTGAGTCGTATTGAACGAGTCAATACTGTAAATTGCTTCGGTTTTTAACTCGAACTGTACGTGTCAATGCTGCTGTATGCAAATTATTTTGTTTTTAAAGCAAATGTGTGAAAATTGTTTCGTTTGTTAACTCAAATAGAACATGTCAATGCTTTTGTATGTAAATTGCCGCGTTTTCTAAGTCTAATGTACGTGCCAATGCTGCTGTATGCAGCTGTTCTTTTGTATGCAAATTACTTTGTTTTCTGACTCCAACTGAACATGTCAATTTATTCACAAATTACTAGCAAAGTATTCGAGAAAATCATGCATAAAAAAGTTCATTCATATTGTGAACACAAGTAATTTCTCCATGATAAACAATTTGGTTTTCGCTCTAAAACATCAACAACACGGGCTATAGTAAATCGCTTACAATACCTTTATTTTGATATAGATGAAGGAAAGCTTGTTTTCTCTGTATTTCCCGACTTTTGAAAAGCATTCGAGTGTGTAGACCATAACATATTACTCTCGAAACTCCACTATTATGACATTCGAGAGGTTGCCCACGCTGCAAAATCGGACCCACAGACAATTAGCCATGGAGTTCCTCGAGGATCTGTCCTTGGGCTTCTCCTATTGCTATTTTTTTTTCAATGAAATTATTAAATCTACACCATTTTTCAAATTCATACTTTTTGCCGATGACAGCACGCTTTCTGCGGTCCTTCCGAACCAAAATCCCGCTCTGATTGCGGAGAGTATAAATAATGACCTCCATAAGGTTTAATGGTGGCTTAAAGCCTATAAAATAAGCCTTAATATCGGTAAAACAAAATAAATTACATTCACATTCAATAAAAATATATCTCTTCCTCGCATTAAAATTGGCAAAAGTGAAATGAAGAAACCAACTCATGTAAGTTCCTGGGCACCATGATAGATAAGCATCTGACCTTTAAAGAGCACATGGCTCATATTAGTACTAAGTTATCAAAATCCGTTAGAATCTTCCATAAAATGAAAAATTTCCTGCCTGAAGAAGCTTTGCAAATACTTTACCGAACGCTCATTTCACCATACCTACATTACGGAATAGAAACATGACACGGAACTGATGAAAATAAACCAATATAACTTTTACTCTGCAAAATTGAGCCATCAGAGTGGTAAAGAAACTAGAATATAATGATCACCGAATTATTTCCTTCGGAAGTTTACGAATACTTTAACTTACGGGTCTCTAAAAACTCTACGTATGTAATTTCATGTATAAAACATCGACCAATGATGGCGACAAAAGCCCCAAACAAATATTAACTGCACAAACTTGTCATCACAACCATTTAACCCATAATAGAAGTAACTTCGTGCTTCCTTATCATTCAAAATCGCGGTCACCGCACAGTATCCTCTTCGTTGGAACTAAAACTTGGAACTCAATCCCTGCGGAGATCCGTGAAAGTAATTCTTACAAAGTATTCAAAATAAATCTTGAATCTCATTTTCCTATCAAAGTATTAGTCATGTGAGATAACTAAGTCATATCTTTTCTCCTACGCGACTGATCCTGACAGGACAATTTGCCATGGTTAATGTCTTTGATTTTCAGTCTGTTCTTAAATCGTTTCTAAAATATACTGTTAATATCTAACCCATATAAGCAATTTTGTAAAGTGGAGCATCGAATATCGAGTTAACTAATTTATTGATCAGTAAAATGCGAAACTAGGTTAAGTGAATTAGGGTAAACATAATTGTACATCTTAAAATAACGTTGATGGTAGGATGCCCTAGAAGTCGCTGAACTTGTTCGGGCCCACAGGTAGCTACACTCAAATTTAACCATTGACTCAAGAAACAATCTACTTCTATATCGCTTGTGGTGAATAAGTTGTTTAAAATGTTTAAATTGGTAATTTTTACATACATTGAATTGTTTATTAAATGATAAAATTGAGCATGTCAGTACTGTTGTACGCAAGTTGTTGTGTTTTCTAAGTCTGCTTGAACATGTCAATGCCGTTGATAACACATTACTTCGTTTTCTAACTCGAAATGTACAGTTTAATTCATTTTACTTAAATTGCTTTGTTTTCTAAGGGAAATGTATGCAAACTGCCTCGTTTTCTAACTGAAATAGAACATGTCAACACTGTTGTATGCAAATTGCTTTGCGTTCTGACGCAAAACAACCTGGAGGCGTCCAACTGAACACGTCAATAACGCCGATATCGTCCGTGTGACTGGATGTCAAATTATGGCTTTTCTCCACTAGACGCCAGTTGATAGAGGTGTTGGCAAGATATATTTGATGTTACCCGTATTTAAATGATGTTACCGTATTAAAATGTCGTTACCCATATTAAAATGACATTACCATTATTAAAATGGTATTACCCATACTAAAACGATGTATCCCATATTAAAATGACATTACTCGAATTGAAATGATGTTACCCGTATTAAAATAATGTTATCCGCAATAAAATGATGTAATCCGTATTCGACCCGTATGTAGCCTAGATGAACTTTGCGCAATTTAAAAGAACTTGATGTTACCTAAATGAATTTGATATAACCCAAAATAACTTGATGTTTTTCACTGTAAATGAATTTGATGCTCACGAAAATAACTTTATAATTCCAAATTATGAAATCAGAATGTTAAATTCCGAAACGATATGGTTGATGATGATTATGTTAAAATAACTAGAGTGGATTTTTAAGATTATCAAAATCAATGGAACATCTGAAAATACTCGATGGTTTCAAAAATTGTGTTGAAAATATAAACGTTTCTTAACAGGCTCAGCCCATGCTTGATTTGGGAAGTTGTAAAGAACTATGAATTAATATTTTAAGGTAAATATTGCTTTAAAAAATGACGTGGGCATCCCCGTAAAGAAATCGTATGTGTACTGTATGTGAAATAGGTTTGATCATGTCAACTCTGGAGAGAATTTTTGGAAAATAATTTACAAATGGCAGCTGAATTTTGTTCTTTCAAACCTGATGAAAAGATTTTCAGTTTTCCATTGAACTTATTAATTTATTTTGTTATTTTTTCAGGAGTAAAAAATTGAGTCAAAATGAAAATTTAAAAATCTCATAATAAAATAGTGAAAGTTTGTTGAGAAACTTGGACAAACTTTTGAAAAGAGTGAAGGTCGGTGGAGGGGAAATTTTTGAAAGATGCTAAGGGAGTCAAATGCACGCATTTAGTAGCTGATGCTAACATCACTTTTGCATTACTAAAAATGATGCATGCATATAGTAGCTGATGCTAACATCACTTTTGCATTACTAAAAATGATGCATGCATATAGTAGCTGATGCTAACATCACTTTTGCATTACTAAAAGTGATGCATGCATTTAGTAGCTGATGCTAACATCACTTTTGCAGCATTAAAAGTGATGCATGCATTTAGTAGCTGATGCTAACACCACTTTTGCAGCATTAAAAGTGATGCATGCATTTAGTAGCTGATGCTAACAACACTTTTGCAGCATTAAAAGTGATGCACGCATTTAGTAACTAATGCTGCCATCACTTTTGCATCATTAACCGATACAATAATGATTTTATGCAGTACTACTCATAAATATAAAGAGAAGGGAATTCACACATTTTTTTAATGAACAAAATGTAGAATAACGTAATGATACGCTGGTAAATGCAATATTGAGCTGAAAAATATAATATTTAACCTACAAATGTAGAACAAAACAAAAATCAGTAGACAGATATAAATCTAAGCATAGAACAAATAGGATAAACATACCATCAAGCTAACCTAATTAACATTAAGAAAACAAACTCACAAATATTTTGACCCAACAAAATTAAATTTGCTAACTTGACAATAAGTTAAATAATATAACACTAAGTGGATAAAGTTCACGTTAACCTGACGAATATAAAATTAAGCTGATGAAGTTACTTACATACTGAGGTCCCTAATATTAAACCGAGATACATAACACTAAGCTGAGATACAAAATACTAAGCTGAGAAATATAATACTAAGCTGAGATTCATAGCACTAAATTGAAAAATACAATCCAATGCTGAAAATTTAAAATTGATCGGATCAGCTCTCTAATTAAGCTGACATTTATAACATCATACCCACTACTTTAAAATAAAGCTGACACGCATAAAATGAAGCACACAAACATCTAATGGAGAAGACAAAGAGAAAAGGAAGAAAACAACCATACAGTAAAATACCTGATCGTAGAATGAATCAGAAATACAATGAAAGAAGCAAATTAACATAGAATGAAACAGACAAACACAAAATAAAGTAAAAAAACTTAAAATGAAGCAGACGAACTGAAATGAAATGGATCAGCAGGAAATAAAACAAACAAACATGAAAGGAAACAAACAGACGTAAAATGAAGCAGACAAACATGAAATGAAACAAACAGACGTAAAACGAAGCAAACAAACATGAAATGAAGCAAACAAATATGAAATGAAGCAGACAGACGTAAAATGAAGCAGACAAACATGAAATGAAACAAACAGACGTAAAATGAAGCAGACAAACATGAAATGAAACAAACAGACGTAAAACGAAGCAAACAAACATGAAATGAAGCAGACAAACATGAAATGAAACAAACAGACGTAAAATGAAGCAGACAAACATGAAATGAAACAAACAGACGTAAAACGAAGCAAACAAACATAAAATGAAGCAAACAAATATGAAATGAAGCAAACAGACGTAAAATGCAGCAGACAAACATGAAATAAAGACAACAAACATGAACATAAAGCACTATAGGAACAAGGCTGTGCAGAAGTCTCCCGCTGTACCAGAGTCTGTGCAGGGCTGTAACGTGGGATACCAAAATTTACTTCTCTTTTAACGATCTGAGACTTCAGTGCCTCAATACTTTCAGTAAACTGATTACTGATTATATACAATAATCAGTGTATTGATAACCTGAATACTATATTGAATAAACTGAATACATTAACAATTATTAGTTTATTGAATCGCTATAAACTGATTATTGAGATTCAGTAGACTGATAATTGTATATAAATGCCTATTATATCCAAAAATTTACTTTTACAATAATGTTTTGAGATTGAATGGACTTGAAGCTATATAAACGGTTATTTGATACCAAAATTTAATTTCATAATAATATTCAAAGATTTAAAAGACTGATTACTACATACTATTGCCTATTTAGCTTAATTCTAAACAAATTACGATAGAAAGATATTCGGTCTTTCAGTAGGACTTGGTGAAAATGTCTTTGTGTCAACGCAACTAATTAATTTTTTCGGAGACTGTTTGATTTCCGAAATATTTTATTTCAAATAGATTTTTTTCTAAAATCTATATTTTTTCAGATATTCTTCACTTCAAATAATATTTCCTTACTTCGATGGAATGCTCAGTTAAGGAAATATGTTTGCCCGAACTTAATTAAGTTATTTTAGATTGATATGTTGTTGTATATACAGTTTGTGAATGAAGCTGTCTCTCCATAAATTGTCGATTGTGAAACAGCATGTAAGCTAAGAATTTGTGAAATTGGTAAATTGTTAATCGTAAATTGTGAAATTGTAATTTGTCAATTTTGAAATTGTGAAACGTCAATTTTAGTGAAATTGCAATTTGTAAATAGGAAAATTGAGAAGTTGTAAACTAAAGTTGTTTGTTAATGATGCTGTCCCTTGGAAAATGTGCGCGCTGTGTCCGTAATATCACTAGACCGAGTTCTATAATAATTCCTTCATTGAATGTTCCGTTGAGAGAAAATTAGGCTTGTAAAATTTTACGTAAACGCTGTTTGAAAATTGTGTTCAGTTGAGCTGTGTTAATTATGTGCCTGAAAATACGGTACTATTTTTCAATTACGCTGTGTTAATTATGCCTGAAAATACAATTCATGAGTTCAATTATTTTTTGTTAATCATCACGAAAATACGATTTTTGTGTTCCCTTAACACGTTGCTTGCGATACGACCCATCGGTGGCTCATGCTTAAGTTCTCCCTGCTGCGATAGGTCATTCGAAAATGCTTTCACAATCTTTTAAAATTAATTATATTTAATGGACCCAGTTAATTAATGTTTGGTAATTGTAAAATTTCGGACATCTTTAAATTTGAGTTGAATATTAAACTTCAGTTTAACCCATCGCAGTGAACGAGTTAAGCTATGTTGATGTCGTGCGTTGCATTTGTTTTTAATATTATAATTAACATACAAGAAAATAATTTGAGATGCTTCCGAGTAAAAGGTTAGTTTGAATTCAATATGATATAACGTATTCAACAAAATGATTCAAAATGATATAACGTATTCAACAAAATGATTCAAAATTATATAAGAATTCAACAAAATGATTCAAAATGATACAGCATATTCAACGAATACAAAGTCAAGCATGATTCAACATATACGGGATTTTGATCGAAGCATCATGTAGTCAGGCGCGAATCGTCTATTTGGTTTCTCACCGCGATTAATTTTTATAGAATATTTGATGTCGCTCCAGCTTTTCTAGTCGAGAAATATTAGTGTCTCGTTTCGAAGTGCTAGATATTCGAAAATAGTTTTATTTCTAACAGTCACACGTACGAGAAATTTAGAAAGATTTTCATTTCCATCAGTCCAAAGTTCAAGAATTTCAGAAGCAGTTCATATCCGGACTCGGAAATAGTTTTATATCCACCAGTCACATGTACACATACTTGTACAATAGTAAGAAGCAGCACAATAACCAGTCACGACAGTCCTTGTGCGCTGCACGCGACGCTCACCTTCAGCTCGGGTCCTTTGAGTTGAGTTTGTTTTTTGAACACACAAACTGCCGGCCTGCACATGTGTGTGGCGGTGTGTGGCTGTGTGTCTGCTGCTTGTGTTCCTGTATAGTCTGTGTGTGTGCGCGTGTGGCCTGTGTGTAGTAGTTGTGTAGGTGTGTAGCCTGTGTACGTGTGTATCAGGTGTACGTGTGTATTATGTGTACGTGCATCATGTGTGCATGTGTATCATTTGTACGTGTGTAGCCTGTGTACGTGTGCGGCTTGTGTACGTGAGTGGCCTGTGTACGTGTGTGGCCTGTGTACGTACGTGGCTTGTGTACGTGCGTGGCCTGTGTTCGTGTGTAGCCTGTGCACATGTGTGGTCGGTGTACGTGTGGAGCCTGTGTACGTGTGTAAGGCGTGTAGGTGTGTAGCCTGTGTACGTGTTGCCTGTGTACGTGTATGGCCTGTGTACGTGTGTAAATTGTGTAGGTGTGTAGCCTGTGTACGTGTGTGGCCTGTGTACGTGTGTAATTTGTGTAGGTGTGTAGCCTGTGTACGTGTGTGTTCTGTGTAGGTGTGTAGCCTGTGAACGTGTGTAATTTGTGTAGGTGTGTAGCCTGTGCACGTGTGTGGCCTGTGTACGTGTGTAATTTGTGTAGGTGTGTAGCCTGTGCACGTGTGTGGTCTGTGTAGGTGTGTAGCCTGTGTACGTGTGTAAGTTGTGTAGGTGTGTAGCCTGAGTACGTGTGTAGCCTGTGTAGGTGTGTGGCCTGTGTGCGTGTGTATCATATGTACGTGAGTTTCACGTGTACGTGTGTCGATGTGTGCATGCACTTGGTTTGGCAAGAGAAGCTCGACCACAAATTATCATCAGGAGAAAGAACTCTTATTCAAACAACTAAATAAAATTAAATAAATCTAATTCGAAGAAGTTTTAATAAAAGTTCATTAGCTGAAGCATTGACTGGAAGTGAACGGACTGCAGGGGCAGTGTTCCACGCGTCATTTCGGCTCAAATGGTAGTTATTGTCAGTACTGCTTCAACTTAAATGATAATGTCGTTGCTGTCATTTCAGTACAGGTGGTTGTACCTTCAGCGCTGTTTCAACAGCGATGTTATTATTTTCATTATCAGCACAAAACAAATGGTAGTACCTTCACCACCAACACAAAACAAATGGTAGCACCTTCAGCACCAACACAACACAAATGGTAGCACCTTCAGCACCAACACAACACAAATGGTAGCACCTTCAGCACCAACACAACACAAACGGTAGCACAAAAATAAATTGCAGTTAACCAAACCTCCGACGGCTTGTTTGTTGTTCCATGGGAAATTACTTGCACACCACACCTGCACACCACACCTGCACACCACACCTGCACATCACACCTGCACACCACACCTGCACACCACACCTGCACATCACACCTGTACACCACACCTGCACACCACACCTGCACACCACACCTGCACACCACACCTGCACACCACACCTGCACACCACACCTGCACACCACACCTGCACACCACACCTGCACACCACACCTGCACACCACACCTGCACACCACACCTGCACACCACACCTGCACACCACACCTGCACACCACACCTGCACACCACACCTGCACACCACACCTGCACACCACACCTGCACACCACACCTGCACACCACACCTGCACATCACACCTGCACACCACACCTGCACACCACACCTGCACATCACACCTGCACACCACACCTGCACACCACACCTGCACACCACACCTGCACACCACACCTGCACACCACACCTGCACACCACACCTGCACACCACACCTGCACACCACACCTGCACACCACACCTGCACACCACACCTGCACACCACACCTGCACACCACACCTGCACACCACACCTGCACACCACACCTGCACACCACACCTGCATACCACACCTGCACACCACACCTGCACACCACACCTGCACACCACACCTGCACATCACACCTGCACACCACACCTGCACACCACACCTGCACATCACACCTGCACACCACACCTGCACACCACACCTGCACACCACACCTGCACACCACACCTGCACACCACACCTGCACACCACACCTGCACACCACACCTGCACACCACACCTGCACACCACACCTGCACATCAAAAAGACAAAGTTATTTTATCATAATGTTCATCAAGGTTGTTATTATGAACCGTCAATCGTTCGTATATAATTACTCCATATATAGCTCAGACATAGTAGTGACAGTGGACTATTTCGGATACAGTAGTGACAGCGAACTATTCATTAATATGTTCATAATAGACATACTTGGATCATATTAAGGATTTTCACAATCGTCATCATGTTGTGAGCTGATAGTCGTATTGTGACAACTACCCAGAAAGTTAAGACTTGTTTTTCCTTCGCAAAATACACATGTGTGATGATTAACTCTCAATTTGTTGGTTATATTAGGTTGAATTAAAGTTAAGTTAACCCTTCAACGTCCGCATTTTGTGCTTAAATTACAGTTTTATTTCCGCATTTTGTGCTTAAATTACAGTTATATTACCGCATTTTGTGCCCCTACTACCGTTATATTACCGCATTTTGTGCTCACATTACCGTCATCACAACCAACATCACTAAACTGGCACCGGCATCACAACGAGCAAGTGACTGCCACTCGACAATGAACTTCGAAGAACACATTAGGGCACCAATTTCACAAGGAATAAAATATATTGGAGCTGTTTATGGAAGTGAATTTTTAAAATTCTTATTATGTGGACCTCGAGTTATACTCTTTTTGTGGGTAGGTATTTTCGAAAATTATATTACGCCCTCACAAATGACCTATTTTTGCTTTTCATTAGGAAAATGCTAGTTGCACTTTTTTTGGGTTGGAAATTTCGAAAAACTCCTTTGTAGCCCCAGTAAAATCACTCTTTTATTCTCATATCACCATTTCCAGAAGGTGTTATAGAACATGAGTCTCATATCTCTCATATCACTATTTCCAGAAGGTGTTCTAGAACATGAGTCTCATATCTCTTACATCACCATTTTCAGAAGGTGTTATAGAACATGAGTCTCATACCTCTTACATCACCATTTTCAGAAGATATCATAGAACATGAAGGTCAGAAGAGCGTGTGAGTTCAACACATGCAACTCAGGATAAGTGTGACACATCACGCACATGTGTGCTCCAATGCAGGTGTTGTACTCACCTCACCACCCACACAAAACGGGCGGTGTTGTGTTGTGTTGTGTGCTGATGCGCCTGGGGCCCAGGTTGCGTGTTGGGCACCTTGTTCCCCAAAACACACCTTGTGCATAAATTCCCCGTTTTCTACAGTCCAGTTAGCATAATGATTCTTTTTTGAGCACCGGTTTCTACAGTTCATGCAGCATAATGATTTCTTTTCAAGGATGATGATCCGATTTTAAGCATGATGATTTCTTTTTAAGGATAATGATTTCTTTTTAAGCATAATGATGCCTTTTTATGCATAATGATTCCTTTTTAAGTATAATGATTCCTTTTAAGCATAATGATGCCTTTAAATGGATAGTGATTCCTTTTTAAGTGTAATGATTCTTTCTTATGCATAATGATTCCTTTTTAAGCACAATGAATTTCTTTTAAGTCATAATGATACTGTTTTGAGCATAATGATCCGTTTTTAAATCATAATGATTCAAAACCTCCACAACCGCGATGCTGGCCAGCATATTTTGTAATATTTCTAACTTATGTTTTATATTCTCCATTATTTTCGTGTCTGTGTTCTACGAGTGAAATTTTTGAATCTGCAATCATCACAATAAAAGTAGCCAGTAAAATTAAGTGAATATATCCCTAGCTATTTATTTGAAATTATTACGAGTTATTTATTTGAATTTATGAAGAGCCATTTATTTGTTTCATAAAGTTAAGTACTTAGTGCAAATGCTGCTATAATATACGCTTGATGTCGCGTGAAGTTGAGCGTCAAAAATTATTTATCATTTTTTTTGACATTAGCGAAAGTTTTCTTTGTTTATTAACACTTAGATGACGACAACACAAATCTAATAAAATCCCTCGTAAATTTTACTTGAGAAAAAAATTCATTTAAACATTAAAATCAAGTGGAGAATTTCTACATATCTCACACCGAATGATGGTAATCATAAGAAAATAATAAATATCATCATAACTCTTATTTTTCTTTCAACTCTCTTATGTTAGGAAACACATTTTTTGCTTGGCGATAACGCAAATTTATTAAAAATTTGAAAGCGGACAATAAAATTCTAAAAATTTTTTTAAGTTTCTGGATAATCCCCATCAACGACCGAAAAACACACGACTTGAAAGTAAATGTGATTAGTTACGAGCACAAACGGTTCACGAGATTATGATAAATTAGATGGAAATGGAAAGAACTAGACACATCATTCAGTGCTGGTCTACCCTTTAAAATATGCAGTGATTCTATATAAAACGCGTACGTCGTTGAAATTTGACGCCTGACCTAATGTTGAAAAATTGATGTTGGAGATTATTGAATTGCAGTTGTCTGCATGAACACAGATCGCAGAATGGGGTGGTTGTCTTGTGCCTTGGTCCTGTGCGGTAGCCGACTCCCCCATGCTCTGCGATCTTCTGTCCTAGGGCACGACCGGTGCAGCCGACGTACCAGGATGCACACTGCGCACAACTATTTTCATAAACAATTGAGGATTGCATCGCGACGGGAAGTTTCTTATGTTATAGTGACTATTTGTTATAATTTATACATCTTTCTTAATAAGACGTTTGATCTAAAGCGGATTCAGTTTTAGTTTCAGCATCAGTGAAATTTTTCCGAAAAATCCGTGCTGTAAGAATCGTGTTCAGGTTTAGAAAGGACAAAAACAATAAATGAAAAATTTTAGGAGTAAAGGAAATAGGTTTATAGCAAAGCGTTGATGCAGAATTATTATTTCGTATTGCATAAATCCTCAAACTCAAATTAGACATAAAATTAAATTCACGAATTAAAAATAATTTTATTTTCATCGCCCATGAATGGATGGCTGAGCTGTAGATGACATCGATAATCACTTGTAATACTTCAAAATTCCAATTTCAATTTTCGAAAAAATGAAGTGAGCATATAATTTAAAAAAGAGAGGATTAAAATTTCGTACAAGAATTGAAGCAAAAATCCATTTCATTAATTTAAAGTTAACGTTCCCACAAACTTTGAAATTTTTTTTTTATAATCAGGAGGCATTTATGCACTGCAACTAACGTTACGTGTTTGTAATGTGATTGTGTTGGCGTCAGGTGAGGCAGTTGGCCCGACTATCTTTTGCGTGCTTTTAAAAAAAATATTTTACATTGAGGAATGAATTATTCTGCGAGATGTTCTTCATTTTCAAGAAAAGAACTGGAAGACAATATAGGACATGAAAAGAAAAACGTGTTTTTTTTGCAAAATGTTGTCGAACTCGACAGTTAAGTGAGTGAAGGTTCTAAAAATAAAAACTTTGAGGTCTCATTGAAAATGCTTTTATATTTATAACTTCCATAGATGTTTAATCCTAAATTTTCACCTTAATTTAACCGACGTTTCAATATCAATGTCATGCAAATTCCTCCAGAAATGCTGGAGCAAAAACCTTAATTTACATTAAAATAAATTATGTAAGTAAAAGGTCGCTTATAACAAAGAATGGGCACCCATAACCCCTTTTTTCAATATGTACCTAAAAATAAATTTAACGTTCATTAATCTTACACACAACATACGTACGTATATACATATATATATCTTATCTAGTTTTGTATCGTATATATTCCTATATATTTATACAACGGAATCTATTATTTCTCAAGCGATATTACGTGTGAGTGCTTACGCAAGTACAAAAGAGGCGGTACACACACGTACACACACACATACACACATGTGTGTGTGAGGTCACCTCTTGTATATCGACGCGCACACGCTAACTTCTTTGTACAAAATGGCGGCCGGGGCCCGATGTTCTCTCTCTCACTCCTTTCTTCTTCTCCCTTTTCTCTCTCTCACTCTCTCTTTTTTCTTCTTCTCTCTCCCTTCTCTATCTCTCCCTCTCTCTCTTATTCTTCTCTCTCTCCTGTTTCCGTTACTACATTTCATTTAATAGACGTAGACCAGAAGTGCGTTTGTTTTTAAATCATGTATGAATTTCTCACGAATAATTTACTTAAAAGTATGCTTTATTCCAACCGACCAAGCCTGATACACACCACCTTGTACACCGGTATATCAAATGCCTCATAACTAACACCAGGACGCCATGACGCTTTCCCCCGGTCAAGCCGATACCCATTTCCGACACCTGGGTAGAGTGGGGAATTGTGGCTGAGTTCTCCCTTTTCCCAACGGGGAGAAATACCGGGTGTCACTGCCGGGATTCGTACTGGATTCGAATGTGTATAAATATTTATGTTTTGCTTCTTGAAAACTCTAATTATAAATAAAACCAGTTTAAAATGACTATCAGTCCACTCTCCCCCTTCTGATAGTTTAGGTTGTACTTGCTGTTTTTAGTATAATGCTATTCTTCTTTATTTTCATCTAACACTTTACTTGAAATTTACTGAATTTATGATTTTCCTATCGACAGAAGTTGAAAATGACCTTACGGGTCAAAACTTCCTTCTTTTATTGTTCGAATTTTTAATAAGAATTTTGGATTTAAAAGCGACTTTCTTGGCTGTTTTATTTTTATTGTATGAATATTTTGATAAGAATGTTGGATTTAAAAGATACTTTATTTGCTCTTTTATTTTTATTGTATGAATATTTTGATAAGAATGTTGGATTAATTTAAAAGCGACTTTCTTTGCTCTTTTATTTACAATCAGGACTCAAATTTAATGGATTTTTGATATATTTTACTCGCGCGCCTATACTCACCATAAACGTACATGTACGTGTTTCTTCGATACGTGTAAGTGCACACACTTAATGCATGTAAGTTGGGGGTATGTGCGGGCTTAGTAATGTTACACTTACATTAAAAGGATTTTCGTATCAACGTATACGAATAATCTTACATTTGCACTGCACAAGTAGCTATATAGTTAGTTGGAGACTTTAAATAAAGTTTAACATTTACTAAATGTAAAATTAAAAATGTGGATGGAACTAAATAATGTGGATGCATCGTGCATTGTAATATAGCAATGCGAATAGCCATTTATTTCGATAAAATTTTCCGTTGATATATATAATGAATACTTGATAAAATGAGTTTGAATATAATAAACAAAAATAAACTAGAGCCGTGCTTCCATGAAAAAATAGAGCTGATATGTGCTCGATCGAAATTAAGACAAATCCAAGTATTATGAAACAAAAAATTATATTTTTTAAAGATGCTTTATTGGTAAATATTGAAATCTGAGTTATATAAATCGCATGTGAAATCACATATTGAAATTAAAATCATACATTAAAAAGAAAATGATAAATATAAAAAACATATATTAAAAATTAAGTTCCAGTGTATTTAACAATGGGACATAGTTGTAATAAAGAGAAATTTAGGTATTTATGCTGGATCGTTATTAAGACAAATTGAAGTACGAAACAATTTTGGTATTTTTTGTGTTTTAGCAACGATAAAAGCGCCATTTCAGCGCTCAACTCCACGGTTTCAGCTTCAGAGCTTCAGCTTCCGAGTTTCAGCTTCCGAGTTTCAGCTTCCGAGTTTCAGCTTCAGAGCTTCAGCTTCCGAGTTTCAGCTTCCGAGTTTCAGCTTCCGAGTTTCAGCTTCAGAGTTTCAGCTTCAGAGCTTCAGCTTCCGAGTTTCAGCTTCCGAGTTTCAGCTTCAGAGTTTCAGCTTCTGAGTTTCAGCTTCAGAGTTTCAGCTTCAGAGTTTCAGCTTCAGAGTTTCAGCTTCAGAGTTTCAGCTTCAGAGTTTCAGCTTCAGAGTTTCAGCTTCAGAGTTTCAGCTTCAGAGTTTCAGCTTCAGAGTTTCAGCTTCAGAGTTTCAGCTTCAGAGTTTCAGCTTCAGAGTTTCAGCTTCAGAGTTTCAGCTTTAGAATTTCAGCTTCAGAGTTTCAGCTTCAGAGTTTCAGCTTCAGAGTTTCAGCTTCAGAGTTTCAGCCTCAGAGGATCAGCTTCAGAGTTTCAGCACAAATGGCGTCAGTTAGTGGTTGCAATTTTCGGCCAAATTAAGCGGGATTTTTTTTCGTTATGTTCATGTTTGTGAGGAATATGAAGTATTTACTAGAGGATTATCATGTAATTTCGGGAGGCTCGGTCACAACACATTTGTGTGACGTTTTTAAATTGTTCTAATTCATCTAATACGATCAATTATCAATTTTAAACTCCAAAACCCAAACGTAAAAAAATAAAGTACTTAAAATAAGCGTCCATATATATATATATATATATATTTATATATATAAATTCCTCTGCTGAAAAGTACCGAAAATTTTGTTCTCGGGAATATTCGAGACCCTATTATTGTTTTCATCATTTCATGCCCGAAAAATGTTTCTCATTTGTCCCCTGCCAAAAATATAATTTGGCCCAAATTTCTAACGATATTCGGCACTGAAAATAATACATCTTAATTCTTAAGATTGTCAATATTTAGGGATAAATCCCCCTTATCATTAATTAGGGTTGGCAATATTCAAGAATCACTCATCCTAATTCGTAATATTGCCAATATTTAGGACATTTTTGGTTCCTGCTATTTATATTCTGCTATAGCTAAAAAAATTTTCACTTTATTTCTAAAATCATCATCATCAGTGTCAGTATACAATATCTCTAACCTAAAATTTGCTGTCAAATACAAGGATGTGCTGACGAAAGGTATTCAACACCATAGAGCTTCGTTGTCAAAAATGACAGCGTTTATTACATTTCAAGTCCAAAAGATGCATCCCTGGAGTTATACAGTTGCAGTATTTCCCACAAAAACCCGAACCGAATATTTATTTTCCCGTATCAGTGATACTATCATAGTCAGGATTACCTTTTCTATAGGATAATTTTGAAGGATAATTTTGCTAGAAATCAATTGCTCTAGGTATTCTTATGATGGTATTAATGATACGGGAAAATAAATACTCGTTTCGGGTTTTTGTGGGACATACTGTATACTTAAAGAATAAATTAATTCTAACGCAAAAGGAGATTTCCGGTCACTATGCAATGCTCAGCTCTGCGTTTTACAAAGTTAGCTACCAAAAATATATAAACATATATTATGAAACATAAAATGTGTATTATTATGAAATAGTACATGTTTTCAACCCCCTTCAGAAATAATATTCGTCATGATATGCTTATAAAAAGGTTACAATTATTAAATGGTATATGTTATCAACCCCTCTTCAGATAAAATATTTTTCATGATACACATATAAAAGGATCATCATTATAAAATAGGATATGTTTTCCATACCCCTTCAGAAATAATATTCGTTATGGTATGTAAAAGGAGTATTATGATGAAATGGTATATGATTTCGATATCCATCTGACACAATATTCGTTATGATATACATATAAAAGGATTACCATTATGAAATATTAAATGTTTCTAATTTTCCTTCGGTAAAAATATTTTCCTTGATATGCGTATAAAAGGATTATTATCATGAAATATTATATATTTTCAATCCCCTTTCAGAAACAATATTTGTTCTATTGAAAATACTAAAACGGGTATCAAATGCGCACTATGTTAGGCACATTAAAAAGGAGGTCTAGCATACAACTGTGACACTGTACGCTTTTATCGTTAATCGTTATCGATTTTATCGTTAAAAAAACGTGCGCTTTTTACCAAAAATTTGTTATTTTTGAGTTGAAGCTAATTAAATTTTAGGTTTTAGGTTGAAACTGATTAGGTTTTAGTTTCTAAATAAAAATGTATAGTATTAAATGAATTGATTATGCGGATATTATTTAAATAGTATCCGTTCATTGTAAAAGTTTTTTCATATATCCTCATACATTCAAGTACAACTTAAAATATTCTTTTCCCGTACGTAAAGTTCAACTAAGTAGCGTGAATAAGACGTGTAGCGGCGTGACTGTGCAAGTTCTTACATAAAACGGACGACTTCACACACAATGCACGGCCTTTTGAAGCTTTAGACGCAAGTGTGCGTGAATGGAACCCAAAGCTTCAAACATGCGTCATAGCATTTGAATATTTAAACATATATGCTTATATATTATAAATTCATATGTATATAAATATAAAATATATAAGCAACGTCGAAGAAATGGATATGTAAATATATATATATATTTAAGAGGTTTACTTTCTGCATATTCGAAATATAAATAAAAGTGCCAAAATATACGCTTCAAATGAGATCATTATTTATTTAGGAAAGTCAATGAATAAGAATATTTTGGAACGTTTCGATCTCCAGGGTCATTATCAACCTGAAAACAAGTAGAAAAAACTAGTCAAATGTCAAACTTACATCAATCATGGAAGAAGAGAAAACCAAATAACACATGGAAGGAACAAAATAATCAAATATGCAGTATTAAAATTACGTTATTTGAAGAGGAAAAGCTGATTGCATATCATTTAAAACCATTTTTTCTTTTAAAATATGAAGAGATTCTAAAATGCGGAGGTTTATTTGGTTTGATGCAGCGAAAATTACTTTAAAATCGCCTGATCTAACAGGAATGTGGCACTGCTCTGCATTAGAGCGGACTGAAGAGTGGGAAGGTGTGGAGAGTAACTGATTATAGTTCTAAAACTCCGGCTGGCATGCTCTGCAACGCGAATACTGAGGGCTCGAGTGGTCAAGCCCACGTACTCAGACGCACACTGTGCGGCACTATATTTGTAAATCACGGATGAGAGCATACCTTTAGGAGTTCTATCTTTATAATTGATTTATGATCCTGTTTTATACGTATTGACTTACAAAAATTTAAAATCAATCTGCGGAAAATATTTCGAAAGAAGAAAGACAATGTCTTTTTTAATAAACATATAACCACATTACCGATATAATGTAATGTTTACTTACAGACCTCAAACATAACACAACGCAAGACACACAAACATACAACAACATTACAAACACATTTACACATCAACTCACACATCTCAAACATATACTACAATATAACCGATATACTTAAATATCTCATAACACACCTCAAACACAACACAACACACAACACACGTCGAACATGTAACAACATTACACACATGTTTACACATCATCTAACACACCTCAAACACAACACAACACACCTCAAACATATAACAACATTACACACATGTTTACACATCATCTAACACACCTCAAACACAACACAACACACCTCAAACATATAACAACATTACACACATGTTTACACATCATCTAACACACCTCAAACACAACACAACACACCTCAAACATATAACAACATTACACACATGTTTACACATCATCTAACACACCTCAAACACAACACAACACACCTCAAACATATAACAACATTACACACATGTTTACACATCATCTAACACACCTCAAACACAACACAACACACCTCAAACATATCCTCCATTACACAGAGTAAGTTCAACCTACGATCAATAACTGCAGGACGAGAATTGGTAGCATTTGTCGTTGTCGCCTAAGTGCCGAGTTGAGGGTAGAATTAAGGGACAGATAACACACATTTGGCCCCTGAAGTAGCTCAGCTGATGATTTAGGGAGCGCTGGCTCCGGCCGCCGTCCCTTTGTTGGAACTTGTGCCTACCGTAATGTGGGGCTTAACGGGGGACTTGATGTTAACGGCAGGTTAACGGGGGACTTGATGTTAACGGCAGGTTAACGGGGGACTTGATGTTAACGGCAGGTTAACGGGGGACTTGATGTTAACGGCAGGTTAACGGGGGACTTGATGTTAACGGCAGGTTAACGGGGGACTTGATGCTAACGGCAGGTTAAAGGGGGACTTCTTGTTAACGGCAGGTTAACGGGAGACTTCATGTTAACGGCAGGTTAACGGGGGACTTGATGTTAACGGCAGGTTAAAGGGGGACTTCTTGTTAACTGCAGGTTAACGGGAGACTTCATGTTAACGGCAGGTTAACGGGAGACTTCATGTTAACGGCAGGTTAACGAGAGGACTTCATGTTAACGGCAGGTTAACGGGAGACTTCATGTTAACGGCAGGTTAACGAGAGGACTTCATGTTAACGGCAGGTTAACGGGGGAGACTTCATGTTAACGGCAGGTTAACGGGGGAGACTTCATGTTAACGGCAGGTTAACGGGAGACTTCATGTTAACGGCAGGTTAACGGGAGACTTCATGTTAACGGCAGGTTAACGAGAGGACTTCATGTTAACGGCAGGTTAACGGGGGAGACTTCATGTTAACGGCAGGTTAACGGGGGAGGCTTCATGTTAACGGCAGGTTAATGGGAGACTTCATGTTAACGGCAGGTTAACGGGAGACTTCATGTTAACGGCAGGTTAACGGGAGACTTCATGTTAACGGCAGGTTAACGGGGGAGACTTCATGTTAACGGCAGGTTAACGGGAGACTTCATGTTAACGGCAGGTTAACGGGGGAGACTTCATGTTAACGGCAGGTTAACGGGGGAGACTTCATGTTAACGGCAGGTTAACGGGGGAGACTTCATGTTAACGGCAGGTTAACGGGAGACTTCATGTTAACGGCAGGTTAACGGGGGAGACTTCATGTTAACGGCAGGTTAACGGGGGAGACTTCATGTTAACGGCAGGTTAACGGGGGAGACTTCATGTTAACGGCAGGTTAACGGGGGAGACTTCATGTTAACGGCAGGTTAACGGGGGAGACTTCATGTTAACGGCAGGTTAACGGGGGAGACTTCATGTTAACGGCAGGTTAACGGGGGAGACTTCATGTTAACGGCAGGTTAACGGGGGAGACTTCATGTTAACGGCAGGTTAACGGGGAACGTACAAACGTCAGGTCAGCACAAGCGAAGAAACGGCAGGTTGACTGGTGAGACCATATGCTATGCAGCAATAAATTAAAATATCTTTATAGTAACATCTACATTTCTGTGCAATTTTGGTTATGCCACGTTGAAAACAGCCCCTTGTATATATTTTTTTTCAAGTGGTTAATACTCAACATGCGACCTACAATCGGAGGTACGAAATTTTATTTCAGAAATAAATAACATACCCCTCACTTTTTACAGCAGGCGCGTGACATTTCCATCTCTTAATTGTTTAAAATTTTCCTGCCCACATCTGAAATTCTTGCCATGGCCTGAGACCTTAGTGCAAAATAAGAAAAAGTTTCTCAGAATTGGCATTGATCTTTGCATCTGTTACTGAATCATTTACTTAAATATTTATTTAACTTATAATTAAATACCATGCGCATTTAGTTTACATTTAAAAAAATTGTACATTTAAAGAAGTTCTAACAAAAATCCCTGAATTGCAAAAATATTGGAGTACACATACGTTTTGGATTGTCTGGACAAATTCTATTCCCTCATATCACAACTAAGGAGACTAGACGCAGGTGAAGAACCCACTCTGTCTTGCTTGAAAATTGTCATCATTTCACGCTCAAATTTTAATCAAGCACTCTCCGTGATTGTGACGTGACTAGTAAAATATCTGAATTCGACTAGAACGTCTAAATCATCCCTTGGAGCAGAGTATGGGTTGCAACCGAACCGCTTGACTCCATGTAACCTCTCATACTCCAGCGGCCCCGCGTATGTTAAATGACAATGCTTTCCTACACATGTTCCTGCTTTCCAATAATCATAGATAATCCTTAACCAATACCTAGAATTTTCCCTAAATGCGGCTTCGATAGAGTCGCCTACCGGTGATACATCATAGTTCACCACGGCCTCGCTGCCGATAATCGGCGATGTTTCGGTGAAGATTCTCCGAAGTGCCGCCCCGACGCCAGCGAATCTGCGCTGTTTCGCCCGCCGCTCTCCCCTGAAATTATCTTGCAGATTTTTGCACTAACCACGACGACTTTGATCATTGTAATCAGCTGCGAGACTTTACGCTAGCTACGTATTCGAAGAAATGATCATATGTAGAAATGATTGCAGAAATCGTCTTTAGAGCTTTCTACACGACGGAAGCTTTACAGCAACGTCCTGCTTACATATGTAACTTCAAGGCATGTAAATTCAAGGTGATGAAGTTTCAATAAATGAACTTTTTGAGTTAGCATTGAAGTGAACATAAGAGTACTGCAATAAATAGACAAATTTACAGGTATTTGGTAGTGTATTTTCTAAGACACTCTACAGCGCCAGAAAAATTTGTAAAAAAATTTATGTTTTGAAAATAAAAATAAAATTTGTAGTTATGTTTAAACGAACATTAATATAGGTCACAATTCAAGAACGCACGAATTTTTCGGGAGCATTAACATTTCCATTGACTATCGAAAGAGTTTGACAATCATAGTACAATGAATTTACTTTGAAACAATTTTTCCACTGTCAATCAAAGGCACAATAACTGCACTTTAATTTTCAGAGCAACAACTTTTCCAGTTGACAGCGAAGGACTTATAACTCCGCCTTCATTTTTTGCACGACAAAAATTTTCGAAAACACAGGCTGAGTTTTGCCACTTTGCCCTTCATTGTACGTCTTGCAGTCTTGACTACTTCTGCTCATTGTAACTCTGCCAATTGTGGGTTATTTGCGCCTGTTACAATGGGGCCGATTGTGGGTAGTGAGTGGTCTGTCTCTTGTGTTGTGTTCACAGCTGCACCAACTGTACCAACTGCACCCTCTGCATCAGCTGCTTCAACTACACCAACTGAACCAGCTGCGTTAACTGCACCAACTGCACCAGCTGCAACTGCACCAGCTGTGCCTTTTAAGCTCTCAAGGTTGTACAGATTTTTCTCCTAAGTGCCTGGCTGAATATTTTTTAAATTTTCCTTCTAGGAATCTGAATGTCACCAAGCGTATATTTGCAAAGTCTCAAGGTTGTGCAAATTTTTATTCTAAGTGCCTGGCAGAATATGTATTTTTTTTTTGCTTTTACGAATCCGAGTGACTCCACACACGTTTGTTCAAGGTCTCAAGGTTGTGCAAATTTTTATTCTAAGTGCCTGGCAGAATATGTATTTTTTTTTTGCTTTTACGAATCCGAGTGACTCCACACACGATTTTTCAAGGTCTCAAGGTTGTGCAAATTTTCCATCTACGAGTGCGACTATATTGTTTTTTCAAATCTTTCTCCTCTCAAATGTTATACTTTTCATTTTCTTACTGGTATCAGATGTATTATTTAAAGATTGCCACATTTTTTTTCGTTTTCATCTCAAGTAGTCGTCGGTGGGAGACACGAGTTTGAATCTGACAGATACGGATCTTATCAACACATATTAAAGTGTTTTTCATTCTCAACGTTTATATTTCTCGAATTGGTATCGTATGAATTGGATCAGACAGATACGGATCTTATCAACACATATTAAAGTGTTTTTTTTAACGTTTATATTTCTTGAATTGGTATCTTATGAAAAGAGAACATTGCTACCGACACCCAACAACAAGTTCCCTAGACAGCCAGGGTGGGAAGCTGGGCTAATAACTTCTTATCTCATAAGTGGATATTGAATCGCACAACATCCGGGCATTTACAGGCAACTTTGATCTCCAAGTCTCTTTTATTTTTGTTATACATTGACTTGCGTGCAAGAAAACACATGATTGAAGCGTCTGGGGACACAACACGCTAGCTCAAATGCGCAGGAAGTATTTTTGTTCGGATGATTCCAGCTTAGAAAATGTTTTGTGGTTGAATGATACAATTTACCGAGCTTTAAAATGAGTTTTGACGGTGTGAAGATTCTAAATAAGAAAGTTTAAAAACGGAGTATTGTGAATTTGAATCTCTGAAATAACTTTCGAATGAGCTAAAATTTGTCTTGTGTTTTCTGTTGTTGTTGTTTTTAAGGTGTTTGAAAAGTTCACAAAAGACGAATATATAAAAATTTTGTTTCCTCTTGTTGTAGAGGTGATGTAGTTTCACTTCTACTTTGTTGAAATTTCTTAGATTTTCTTAGAAACTTACAGTAACGGTGAAAATTTTAGTACTCCAAGATATACGTTCATCGCGAGTCGTTCGAGGAATAAACGGAGCATTTGAAGTTAACTACATGGCATGCGCGGGCGTTTTACTTTTCTGTTTTATTTACTCTTTTAGGGAAGTGTTATTGTTATTGCAATGCTACGTTATTTACTATTTGCCCAGTAGGGAAATAGAGCTTGAATAGAAAAGAATCCGTTATTGACCGTGCACTAAGTAGGCATAGTGAAAAAACGTTATTGGCCGTACACTCAGTAGGAAAACAGGGCTTGAATAGCGAGAAAACATAATTGAGAAATAAGTCCGAATTCTTGAAGAAACCATAAATATAAGATAACTTAGGAAATTGTCTCGAGGAAAACAATGTGTAACCCAATCGGATCTTCGCCGCAATTATTTTTTTTACTTATTTATTTTCGTTACATATAGCATTCTAAGCTTGGGCTGCTCCGAAATTAAACTCTAAGGAAATAATAATAGAAATCAACAGCTTTCGTCTGATCGTGTGAGAAATTTTATGGAGAAATCGAGACCAAGAAAGTAAGTGAACGGCTGATTAATTAATTGATATGGCACTTATTCAGGCGCTTTTGAATAAACGTTTGATGTAATAAGAATAAAAGATGTAATAAATGTTTTTACACTGGTTCTTATTTTTATTCCACGAGTAAGATTCGCGACGAATTTTCCTATTGGCCATGTAATAAAAGTTTCTTGTTCGGTTTTACCGCATACGGTTTTACCGCCATTAATGTTTTACTATTAGAATAGGAATTTTCTGTGCGAAGCTACTGAGATGATAATCCTTAATTTGTAGTTGGAACATCTTTACTTATTGATTTAAAAATATGTGATTGAGTTTAAATTAGTTTTAGCCTCCTTAACACAAAAAAGATGTAACTATTGGATTAATAGTTTTCATTAGCTAAGCACCTCATCATAAATTGAAATAAATAACTCGTAATAAATTCAGATAGATAACTCGTCATAAATTCAGATAGATAACTCGTCATAAATTCAGATAGATAACTCGTCATATATTCAGATAGATAACTCGTCATAAATTCAGATAGATAACTCGTCATAAATTCAGATAGATAACTCGTCATAAATACATATAGATAACTCGTCATAAATACATATAGATAACTCGTTATAAATACATATAGATAACTCGTCATAAATACATATAGATAACTCGTCATAAATACATATAGATAACTCGTCATAAATTCAGATAGAAAACTCGTCATAAATTCAGATAGATAACTCGTCATAAATTCAGATAGATAACTCGTCATAAATTCAGATAGATAACTCGACATAAATTCAGATAGATAACTCGTCATAAATTCAGATAGATAACTCGTCATAAATACATATAGATAACTCGTCATAAATTCAGATAGAAAACTCGTCATAAATTCAGATAGATAACTCGTCATAAATTCAGATAGATAACTCGTCATAAATTCAGATAGATAACTCGTCATAAATACATATAGATAACTCGTCATAAATACAGATAGATAACTCGTCATAAATACAGATAGATAACTCGTCATAAATACAGATAGATAACTCGTCATAAATTCAGATAGATAACTCGTCATAAATACAGATAGATAACTCGTCATAAATACAGATAGATAACTCGTCATAAATACAAATAGATAACTCGTCATAAATACAGATAGATAACTCGTCATAAATACAGATAGATAACTCGTCATAAATACAGATAGATAACTCGTCATAAATACAGATAGATAACTCGTCATAAATACAGAGAGATAACTCGTCATAAATTCAGATAGATAACTCCTCATAAATATATATAGATAACTCGTCATAAATACAGATAGATAACTCGTCATAAATTCAGATAGATAACTCCTCATAAATATATATAGATAACTCGTCATAAATACAGATAGATAACTCGTCATAAATACAGAGAGATAACTCGTCATAAATTCAGATAGATAACTCCTCATAAATATATACAGATAACTCGTCATAAATTCAAATAAATAACTCGTCTTAAGTTCAGATAAATAACTTTTCATAAATTCAGATTAATAGCTCGTCTTAAATTTAGATAAATAACTCGTCATAAATTCAAATAAATAGCTCGTCTTAAGTTCAGATAAATAACTCTTCAAAAATTCAGATTAATAGCTCGTCTTAAATTTAGGTAAATAACTCGTCATAAATTCAAATAAATAACTCATTGGTTTTCTACCCGTAAATACTGGTGTTATTTAGTTTGCATTTTGCGAGGAATATTAAAAAGAAAGGAAAAAGAAAGAAAAACACTTTATTTCCAATAAAGATAAGGTCTCAACAGTTCGAAAAATAGGTCCAGGGTCTGAAAATTACAGTGATAGTGACAATGGCTCGTACTCTGAACAAAAATATAAAAAATCTGAGAACGTGTGAAAATTTTCAACTCACTTCAATGCAACCCATTTAAAAAAAATAATTAAAATTTGAAATACATCAACAGCTCTTCTTTGGAATAAATTCTATCCAAAAGCCTATCTATAATAGTTTATTTACTTGTAAATAAGCAAGTAAAAATTTTACTTGTAAAATTTGGTTTTTATTTCCTTGTAAAATTCACGTTTTTATATTTCCAATTGGTCGATTCCTAGGGAATCTTTCACGTTTTGGTTCCATAAGATTTTCAGAGACAATTCCAAAATCTTCAATGTCGGTAGTTAAGTTTTCAGTTTTCTAAAACCAAATTGTTAGCATGAAAAATGAAAAATTGTTATATTCGCTGTTTATCCATGCAAGTATTCATAATACGCGTTATTTAAAATGAAAGGAGCATAGAGCTTTTCTGACAGAAATTTTAAGTCATGGAAAAGTATCAGTAAAACAATAAAAAACGTAGGCCAGAGGTTCGGCGTAAATTTAGTACAATACCAGGTTTGTTTCATTGTAGAAATTAACAGCGTGTAAACATGCTCGCTTAACAAGCTAAGCGTTATACCACACAATATCATTCAAACACACGGGGGCAGAAGTTTGCAATAGTTAACTGTAAGGTTGGTTTGACCACAACTTATTAGTTATTCATTGTTTACGACGCAAACTCAGTTTACTCTATCTAAAGTAATGTAAAATTTTGACTATATTACATTAAATAACTGTACGATTATTTTTCAAGGACTAGGCAAAGTACCAAAAAATAACTATATCAATATATTATCACAACTATATTACATTAAATAACCATAAGATTATTTTCTTCAAAGATAAGGCAAAGTACCAAAAATAACTATGTTAATATAATATCATGACTATATTACATCAAATCACCATATGGTTATGTTTTTAAGGACTAGACAGAGTACCAAAAATAACTATATCACTATAATATCACAACTATATTACATTAAATAACCATAAGATTATTTTCTTCAAGAACTAGGCAAAGTACCAAAAAGAGCTATCTTAATATAGTATTATAAATATATTACAATAAATAATCATAAGATCATTTTTTTAAAGGACTAGGCGAAGAACGAAAAAGTAGGTAGCGCGTTTGGTGAAGCTGATAGTTCAGTTGCATGAGCATGTGAGGACATCGATATCTCGACCTGCACGCTGTTCTATACTGAAATATTGCACTTACTGAAAACCACACTATACTTCGTAAAAAATACTTCTATGCTGCTCTATATTGATTACTACACGTATTAAATACTACGCAATACTTCACAATTCCATGTTTCTACACTTCATCTAATAGTATGACTATCAGATATTACACTAGACTTTACCAAAAAATACAATGATGGTACACTGCATTTAACACTATACGTATGGAATATAATTCGAATATTAACTCAAACTTTGAATGGAATGTTAAATAAAATGTTAAATATAATGTTACCTAAAATGTAAAATGGATTTTTGCATAAAAGGTTGAATGGAATGTTAAATAAAATGTTGAATCTAATGTTACATAATATGTAAAATGGATTGTTGCATTAAATGTTGAATGGAATGTTAAATAAAATGTTGAATATAATGTTACATAAAATGTAAAATGGATTAAGGAAGCAAATGGAGAAGAAGAATCGTAAAAGCATTAAAATCTTTATCTGAACGTTTCGAGCCAAGCCTCATTTTCAACAGGAAATCTGCAAAGTTTAAGAAAAAATTTTTTTTTTTGAACAAAGTTATCATACACAATTAAAAATCAAATGTCTAGGTATGGAAGAACTGAATTTTTTGAGAGCCTAATGACAACACATTTGTAAAAAGAGAGCTGCGCGAACATAAAAGATATTATCTAGAAAGCATATCAGCCTACGAAAAAACAAGTAAAACTAAGTAAAAGGTGTACAAAAGGTGTACAAGTAAAACTAAGTAAAACTAAGTATAATGGGTTACCGATTGACTATTTTTAGCGGATAAGAACTTTGCATTTCATTGAGGGAGGGCCTGAGTTTATGAATGTACAAGGACTCTAATATACGGAGGTCAAAACTAGCTTTACATGAATCTAAAATTTCAAATTTGTCCATATTAATAACCTGATGACATGTATTCTCCAAAGTGTGCTGTCTAATGTTGGAATGTGCAGGGGAACATAGAATGCGACCAGTTCGATGGCTACGACCGGCATGCTCCGATACCCTCACGTAAAGAGCACGATGGGTTGACCCCACGTACTGTGATGCGCAATGCGCACAACTAAATTTATAAATGAGGGACGAACGCATGCCAGCCGGCAGCACATCTTTAAATTTAAAAAATGACCCAATGGTGCGCTTATTCACTAAAATCACACGAAAACTAAGAGGAAAATAATTTGAAATTAGTTTTAAGACCTCGGTTCTTAGTTTCTCAGACTGATGTCCAAAGTATGGTAAAACACAGTAGATGAAATCATTATTGGCGGGACCGGCAATTGGGGAAAATTTATTGGCCAGAAACTTACTAATTGAACGGGATATTACTGCTTTAGGGTAGCCATTAGTTGTGAAAAAGGTTTCAAGAAACTTAAATTCATTATGCATGTTGGTATAATTAGAACAGATGTTATATGCACGGTTAACTAGAGTTGAAACGCTATTTAATTTGAACATTTTGCAACAATAACTAAAGAAACTTAAACCTAACCCAGAAAAAGATGGTTTTCTAAAAACCGATGTTTCAAAAATATTGTTGGAGCGGCAAACAGTAACATCTAGAAAATTCAGCTCCTTATTCATTTCTAATTCTAAAGTAAATTTAATATTAGGATGCTTATCGTTCAGGTATTTAAGGAAAAGGTCTGCATGTGATTTATGCTTGAAAAGAACAAAGGTGTCGTCAACATAACGTTTGTAATAGACAGGTTTAAAATCATCTGGACATTGATCTAACCACTTCTGCTCGTGGTGGCACATAAAAATATTAGCAAAACTTGGTCCTAAAGGTAATCCCATTCCTAAACCTTCTATCTGCTTATAAATTGACCCATTAAAAAGAAAATGCTTTTACGATTCTTCTTCTCCATTTGCTTCCTTATAAATTTGCTTCGCAAAAAAGATGTGGTAAAATGGATTGTTGTATTAAATGTTGAATGGAATGTTGAACCCTCCACTCGATACGATGCGTATTGAGAGGGCACAGGACCACCCCGTTTATGTTAAATTCCTTTCAACTTGTGCGTGTGTTTAGGGGGTTCAATTATGGCTCAATTAGCCTCGTGGCATTAATTAGCATCGTGACATTAATCAAGTCCCAAATCCTGCATTTTTGCAACCCATTATCGTAGCGGTGAAATTTATTGGCGTCCGGAATTGTGGGTTCTTCTACTTAAATACACGCTCTTTTGAAACATGGGACAAGTTTTATTTTTACAAATGATGCAGTAGTAAATAAGTGATTAATTTTGAGTGAATAGGTTTTTTAATTCGTTTTATTGCACAAGTCGGGTAAATGTGGAGAAGTGATTGCATATACGGAATAGCACGAATATCATGCACGTAATGTTGTATATCATATACGTAATGGCAAGCATCATGTAGGTGTACAACACATTCACCTGTGAGCACAATAACTGCAAACAATATATGCTTTTAATGATGAAAGTAAGAGACAATTACAATTTAATTGAAATAGAAAGCAAGCAGTGAATTGATAGAAAATAAATTGAATCATAAATATTATTGATGGTAAGGTCATTGTATTTGTAAAATGTATAAATGAGTTAATAAATATACATACATACACACATACATATACCAGACTCCTCCCCCTATGGAAGGGTAGCCGACAGCAGGCCACAATCACCAACCTCAGTCACTAGGAGGCGAGAGAGGCAGCACTGGCCGCACCAGAACTGCGCGGATCAGCAGCAGCCCAGCACAACCACCTTCCGCAGTCAGGCCCGACAGCCATAGCTGGTTTACCCCGACCGCTTCATTGAGTGCAGCCCCTCCCCCCGCACAGGACAGGTCAACCCCATCACACGCGGGCAACTTCCAGTACCGCGTCACAAATAAAATTACCTCCTTATACACTGCCCCCACTCACTTCTGTCCGCAGCCATCCCTATCGCCACGTCCACAGTCAGACCCCTCTCATACAAAGCACGTTTCACCACATCCATCCAACTCATCCGTGGTCTACCTCACGCTCTAAGACCACTCACTTCCGATATATAAATCTTTGTTACCAGCCGCTCAACATTCATTCTGTCACCATGCCCAAACCATCCAAGCATTCTTTCATCCACTCGCCTGCTCAACTTTTTGATAACACCCGTCTGCCCCCTAACCAACTCATTCCTGATCCTATCTCTTCTTGTTACTCCATACATGCTCCTCAAACACTTCATCTCAAACACATCCAACTTCCTCCTCTCAGCTGCTCTCAACCCCCTGGACTCTGCTCCATACGAAAAACTGGCACGATCAAACTTTCATACAGTCCCCTCTTAGCATTCATACTCAAACTCCTGCACTCAAAAACTTTCCTCATTGCACCCAATGTCTTACAGCCTTCACTAACTCGATGCTCACCTCAACTTCCATACTATCCTTAACAGCCACATCCGACCCGAGGTACCTAAAATGCTCCACCTCTTCTAACACTTCCCCATTCCTCCTCACATCCAAAGTTCCAAACACTCCACCTCATGAACATCTCATCACCTTACTTTTATTCACATTTACCCTCAATTTACGCCTTTCGCACACTCTACCAAACTCTGCAACCAGTCTCCTCAGTTTTTCCTCTGAATCAGCCACGAGCGCTGTATCATCAGCAAACAACAGCTGACAATAAATATGAAACATTGAAAAAGTGAGCAAATCTACGTTAGTTATGCAGTTAATATATAATTAATGCCACAAAAATGAAATCGATTTAGTTAGAAAATAAAATTTATCCAAATCGAATTAGCATAAAGCCTTACCTGATTGAGAAAAATGAATGTCATTTTTGATTCGTTTGTGTAAAATGGTCGTAATTCATTTAAAAAACGCAGACAACTTCCAAATAGTATTTTTCTGTAACTCCATTGTAATTGAACAATTTTTTTTCACTTGTACATGATAGTTCTGCGTTGTATTGTATTCAATCCTAAAATAAGGGAAGCGTTTTTGAACAATAGATTTGTTTTTATAACCGTATACTGCCCTGCAACTTCTTTCGTTACCTGCCTTGAGCTCTAAAGTAACTTCTCATAGCTTACCTGACTAAAGCCACCACTCCCACTCCAGCACATTATTTTTTGTTAGTTATTTGATATTTTCCAAGCCTGCTTTACCCTACTGTACCTCGATCGCTATCTTTAAATAATAGTTACTCCACTTTTGACGCCATTAGCCTACTTTACATCATCTCCAGTCTCTAATAGTTGGTTACGTCACTTTTCCCATAGATACTCCTACCTCATTAGCGCTTTATCCCTATCTCCAGCTTCCAATAAGTAATTACTTCACTTTTAACCCCATTATCCTACTACCACTTAACCCCACCTCCACCTTTCAATATTTGTTACATCACTTTAAACACCAGTATCTCACTAGCGTTATACCCCGACCTCGAACTCCTTATTTCATATTATTTTTATTGTAATTTTTCCTTCCTCACACGGTCCCCGCTATACTCCTACCTCTAGCTCCTTTTTTTTATTTTTATTTTCATTTTCCGACAATGTCCCAGCTATACTCCTACCTCTAGCTCCCTATTTTCATTTTTCCATCCCCAACACCGTCCCCTATATACCCCAACCTCTAGCTCCCTATTTTCATTTTTCCATCCCCAACACCGTCCCCTATATACCCCAACCTCTAGCTCCCTATTTTCATTTTTCCATCCCCGACACCGTCCCCTATACACCCCAACCTCTAGCTCCCTATTTTCATTTTTTCATCCCCGACACCGTCCCCTATACACCCCAACCTCTAGCTCCCTATTTTCATTTTTCCATCCCCAACACCGTCCCCTATATGCCCCAACCTCTAGCTCCCTAGTTCTATTTTTATTATTTCATTTTTGCATTTGCGAAGACGGTCCCCGGGGCCAGCAAGGCCGGCCACCAAACAGCCGCCAACAATGCCCTAATGACACGCCAGCGTCGACTTGACGTCGTCTTCTGCTGCAGCGCGGCCAGTTTTTGTGGTGGTGACATCGCGGAGTGTGTGTGTGTGTGTGTGTGTGTGTGTGTGTGTGGTGGCCAGAGCAGTAGTTTCTGTATGGGTGAGGCCTGTTTTGTTATTTTAGTGGGGCCTTTTTTTGTTAGTTTGGAAGTGAATTGAAGAAGTTTTCATTTGGGAGCGCCCGATGTTGAATTTATTTATTTTGGTGGGGCCCTAAGAGGAATTTTCCATTTGGTGAGGCGGGAATGGGTATTTTTTCATTTTGGTAAGGCCCGGTGAAGATTTTTTTCATTTTGGTGGGGCCCATTTGAGAGAAATTTTTCATTTTAGAGGGATCCAAAAAAAATTCACATTTGGTGGGGCCCAGTGACGGTTTTTTCATTTGTGTTTAACCAAGTGATGAATGTTTTGTCTTGGTTTGCTTTATGTGTGCTTACGTTACCGAGATTCATATCGTATTCTTTGCTTTGGTTATCCACCAAATTAATCGTGAAGGTCCGTGAAGTTTTATCATCAAAAATCATGGGCGAGAAGTCTTAAAGCAGCCCATAGACGATCAATTTAATTGTCAATATCCATTATTATCAATTTAATTGTCAATAAAAATGATCGCTCACTGGAAGAATTAGGCTCGCAGTTTGGGAAACAGAACGAAAGAGAAAGAAATAGAAACGAACAATATCAGGCTATCAACGGCAAAAAAACATTGCTTACTAACTTAGGAAAAAAACTATGCACCTAAAAGCAGAGGAGCCAATGAAACAAGGAAAACATTATAAAACTCTTAAAAAAAGTCGAAATGTTGACCAAGTCTGCAGGTAAAACGCTGACGCCGCACAGTTGTTCGTTTTGCGCATCACGGCGCTGTGGAACGGAGCCAGGGAACTGGAAAGTCTTTTCTGTTTATAAACACACCCAAATCAATCCACAAATATATATAAACTATTGTATAACGTCTCTAAAATTATCGCACATTGTAAATAACTCCTCTCAGACATCCCGAAATCCCAAAACATCCCAAAATCCATCTACAAATATGCATAAACTATTAAACAACATCTGAACCATCATGTAAATAATTATTTTTGGACCCGTCAGGTTGTGCTCTTGCACAGCGTATGTTGTGATATCTCAACTTGTTATTGGGCGACGCCCCAACATTTGTGGTCTTATGACAATGATATTCTGCTTGTTATTGTTCCCTACAGCACCAGCAGCTGCAGCACCAACAGCTGCAGCAGCAGCTGCAGCTGAAGCATAAATATATCCATCCCAACAGTACCCGCCATTAAAATATTCTTGTACTTGTGCACTGGTGAAACTCGTATCACAGATACGGTCATTGAGCGTCCTTGTGAGCGTCACAGACACACGCACCAACCAATGTAATTAATGTGTTCGATGGGATTCGTATTGTAATAACATGGAAGAGGTCATTCACAATAATATTTAAATTTAGTCATTTATGAATTTAAAATTATACATGCCGTTTTATTAAAACGTAATGATAAATCTCGGTTCCTCAGTTCATCACATTTACCACAACTCAAGGCTACAGTCCACCAAATTAGTCGCGTGGGTCCGTGGACTTTTGTCACCAACACGCAGGGCGAGAACCCTCGATTGCCGCTTAATATATTCCCCACATACATTAAATAATAGTTATAATAATCTAACATTGATTAATATAATATATTACATTGATATTACCGCACGTATATTATGTTATATTATGTGCATATAATATAAGTGTGTTTATCTTACAGTGCGTACTGTACGAGTGAAGAGTGTGGTTTGCGTTTTGAAATACATGTGTACTGCGTGCACTGTTTATGTTATTTGCTCACTCTGCCTCGTTAGTTACAACTTATAAACTTTCGTATAACTGAAACCGCAATTTCAGTTTTTATGTACGTAAATATTTAGTTATTTATAACTAAATCCGCAAGTGTCCCTTTGTAGGTTGTTTTTATTCCAATTTTGTAATTATTTCTCTTAAGGTTTGTCTCACTTCCGGAAATGGTAAAAAGAATTCAAAATCGATGTAAAAGAAAGATTTTTTTCATTTAATTACTGAAAAAACCAAATGAAATATGGTTCACAAACTGAACGTACGTAAAAACTGCAAATTTTTCTCAGCATTATAGTGAGCGACTTGAATTTCCGGCAGTGTCAGAACAGAAACGAATTTTCCCTTGTTTTATTTGCACTAGTTATTCATATCATGCATTTCATAAATTTCTTCAACATTTATACCCGATGATTTCTCGTAAGATTATTTCCCTGAATTCTGGATCCACAGAAAGTGAGACACTCTGATGACCCAATACCCAGTCAAACTTTTCGCATTAGCATGCATGTTTTTTGCTGCCTAAGCGATTTAATTACTTGGGCGGCGAAAAACATGCAAACAGGTGGCAAAAAAAGTTAGACTGGGTAGTAGATCCTATGATGACCCAATGTTACACTCTGTGACGCCAACCGAAAACATTTTAGTAACCTCAAAACTAATATGGAAATGATTTACTAACATGAGACTATTATGTGAGTAAATTAGACTACATAGTAAATATAAAATTAGACCACATGATCCCAGATGTCCCGCATCCCTGCGAACGTTTCCGCTCATTCCCCAGAACATCCCAAAAATACCCTGCATCTTTCTCTGCTGTAGAATCGCCTTAATTTTAATAAATGACTTTTTTTTAATAAGTGCCTTCTCTAACACATTCATCGTGGCATGACCCACCGATGGGTCGTGCTTGAGTTATGCAGGGTCGCTTGAAAAATAGTATCTTTTATATCTTTTTAAAAATTTTTAAATTAATGCTATTTATTTCACCCAGTTAATGTTTGCTGTTCATAAATTATGAAAAAATTGTAACAATATTTTCGAATTAATGGTATTCATTTTACCCAGTAAATGTTTGCCATTTGTAAATTTTTTAACAGTTTAGGCGTTAAATTTGAGTTGGATAATGAACTTCAGTTTAACCCAGTCAATATGTTACGCACAGTTATAATATCACAATGATTTCAGAATAGATCTTAAATCGTTATCTGAGTTCTGTAAGATCATTAATCGTTATCTGAGTTCTGTCAGATCGTTAATCGTTATCTGAGTTCTGTAAGATCATTAATCGTTATCTGAGTTCTGTAAGATCATTAATCGTTATCTGAGTTCTGTAAGATCATTAATCGTTATCTGAGTTCTGTAAGATCATTAATCGTTATCTGAGTTCTGTCAGATCGTTAATCGTTATCTGAGTTCTGTAAGATCATTAATCGTTATCTGAGTTCTGTCAGATCGTTAATCGTTATCTGAGTTCTGTAAGATCATTAATCGTTATCTGAGTTCTGTAAGATCATTAATCGTTATCTGAGTTCTGTAAGATCATTAATCGTTATCTGAGTTCTGTAAGATCATTAATCGTTATCTGAGTTCTGTAAGGTCGTTAATCGTTATCTGAGTTCTGTAAGATCGTTAATAGTTACCTGAGTTCTGTAAGATCATTAATCGTTATCTGAGTTCTGTCAGATCGTTAATCGTTATCTGAGTTCTGTAAGATCATTAATCGTTATCTGAGTTCTGTCAGATCGTTAATCGTTATCTGAGTTCTGTAAGATCATTAATCGTTATCTGAGTTCTGTAAGATCATTAATCGTTATCTGAGTTCTGTAAGATCATTAATCGTTATCTGAGTTCTGTAAGATCATTAATCGTTATCTGAGTTCTGTAAGGTCGTTAATCGTTATCTGAGTTCTGTAAGATCATTAATCGTTATCTGAGTTCTGTAAGATCGTTAATCGTTATCTGAGTTCTGTAAGATCGTTAATCGTTATCTGAGTTCTGTAAGATCGTTAATCGTTATCTGAGTTCTGTAAGATCGTTAATCGTTATCTGAGTTCTGTAAGATCGTTAATCGTTATCTGAGTTCTGTAAGATCGTTAATAGTTACCTGAGTTATAGAATATCGTTTATCATTAAGGATTTATGATAACGAAAACTCTGCATCTGATTTCAAGATTTTTTCTCCCACATCCCGTCAAATTCCCCAAATTTCCCTCCGTAGGTTTTCCCCATCAGATCCCTTCCCAAAAAACACATCAGATCTCTTTCCTCTTAAACTCATCCACCAATCCTACACCAGATATCCTGCCCAGAATTTTTATCTCTAACTACTCAGAGGAACCTGACAACAGAAATAAATGTCTTTTAAATGCGTCCTCAAGAAATTTCAGCCCTTATCCTTAGTAAAATTCCGATATAAATCCCTTACCAGATTCTTACCTGATGTATGAAATTATCCACCAGATCTTTTTTCTCTCGAATTTAGCCGCAAGATTTTCCCCTCCCCTCAAATTCCCACGTGAGATTTCCAGATCCCCTCAAATCTCCCCACGAACAGATCCCCTTTCTTCCTCAAGCCCTTCCCCCCGCGTAGATCTCTTCTTCACATCCCCACACGAGACTTGAAGCTCCCCTCGAAATTGTCCCCACGAGATTTCCAAGATCCCTTCAAAACTCCTCCCCAAATCTTTTTTCTTCCTCAAACCTCCCTCCAGATCCCCATTCTTCTTACAACCTCTACCCAGATCCCTATTCTTGTTCAAACCTCCCTCCAGATCCCCATTCTTCTTACAACCTCTACCGAGATCCCTATTCTTGTTCAAACCTCCCCCCGTATCCCTATTCTTCTTCAATCCTGCCTCCAGATCCCTTTCTTCCCCCAAGTCCCCCCAACAGCGGTCACAATGACACTCTAAGAACCCACCCCTCCTCCCCCACCCCCCCAAATTACTGCAGGTAATTCGGCCGCCGCCGCCGCCATTAAAGCGCTGTAAATACCACCAAAATACTCCTGCGATGCCTCCAATAAATACCCCCAAATAGCAAATAAATACTCTATAAATATAAGACGCAGGGTCCATAAATAGCGGACGGACGTCATTATTGGCGGAGGCTTTGGTTGGCGCCGCAGCGCAGGGATCCTAAATTTCGCGTTTAGAAACGTTTGAAAATTTCGTAAAAGGTTCCCAAGATGCGCAGACGCGAACTTTTATCGTATTAAACAACTTGTGAATTGGATTAAGAAACTTGTGTGACTCTCACAGGATTAAATAACTTATGTGACTTTCATTCGATTAAACAATTCGTGTGAATTTCATAGGATTAAATGTGACTTATATGACTTTATAGCAGTTTTTAATTTGGTGCTACGTTAGAAAGTGCGAAGCTGTTTTGATGGCCAAGTGGTACATGAAGGACGCTTTTTATGATTTATGTACTTAATGGGAAAATGCATAAAAATGGGAAAATGGGAAAATGTATGCCTTTCGAATTGATGAGTTTTTAGTTGCGAGTTTTTCTTACGACTGCTCAATCTTCTACCAGGTGTTTCCCATAGTTGAAATGAATAACCCCTTTTTTGGAAATATTTATAGCGGTTCAATTGATAGTTTAGGAAATTTTATGAGTTCTCATTTAGGAATTAATTTTTTGCTTTTCACGCAGGTCGTTATTTATTGTTTATATGGCCTCAATAACAGCGTACTATTTTATGCCAGTCCCATGAGTCAATACCGCTAATGTAAAATCATAAGCATCACTAGATCCGTCTCGTATGCAAAATCACACCATCATTCAGCATCACTAGACCCATTGAAATCTACATCATTTTGTTTGCTCCAAAATTCAACCATCATATGTAACTCTTCTAACTACAAATGTCAATAAACGGGATTTTTTAATTAAGTTGCGTGAGAATTTGATTAAACTTGCAACGCTTTTACCTATTTTTCAAAACGAATTTTTGTCAATTTTCTTCTAAACTGTCAGTTTTTCGTTTTTTTGGTCGAATTTCAAGCGGCAATTTACCCAAATTTGTTTCGGTTTTAAAAATGTTATTTTGATGGAGAAATTAATATTATTGCTGAAATGGGAGACATGGTCAACAAAGCATTCTCATGCCTATATGAACATGTAACTCCTGGGTGCCCCACCGGTGGTCACTGAGGGGATTTTCACGATGCGGGTGACCTTATGGTGGTCACAAACTCATTTTTGGTTGTGACCAGTCCACCCCCTGCTTTTATTTTTTCCCTTTTATATGAAATTATAAAGAAAGTGAAATGAAATAAAAGCCAAAAGGAATGACAAATTTTAATTTATCTAGCGTTGATGAGTCCAAGAGCCAACAGCCTGTCAGAAATCAATACTATGTAATAAAACGCCAGGTGCCGCCTTAAAAATATAAATATGTTTTTAGTTCATAATTAATCCTATTTTATTACAATTGGTATCTCATTGTACTCGTTGAATTGGTTGGTCCGTCTCTCTTTCACGTGATATTTATTCTGACTCCGAATCTTACGGATTAATTCGCTGGAAATTGTGGAGTTGATGAAGCTTGTATCACAGATACCAAATTGTGGAGTTGATGAAGCTTGTATCACAGATACCAAATTGTGGAGTTGATGAAGCTTGTATCACAGATACCAAATTGTGGAGTTGATGAAGCTTGTATCACAGATACCAAATTGTGGAGTTGATGAAGCTTGTATCACAGATACGCTCATCTCACACTGCAGGCTGGCTTCGGACAGACAGACAGACAGACAGACAGACAGACAGACAGACAGACAGACAGACAGACAGACACCCCTCTTATTAAAGTACAGATTGATGAAAATCCAATAAATCCTATTAATCTTGTTTCATTTCAATGTTGAAACTTGAAAGGTAGTATTGAGGATATTACAGGTTGGCTATTAGACTTCAGTACAGCCCACTGTAGTTTGCGTGTTTAGGTGAAAATTTTGAAAGTTCAAAGTACTTCGATATATTGATTTGTTACAAAGTATTGATGTTGTTACACTTGATCCTGTACACTTTGTACTTGTTGTGCGGGAATACAAATTTTTCTTTAATAATCCTTCAGGTACGGACACCAAAAAAAAACTCCGAAATGGGTGACGGCCGTCTGAATGTACTAAAGGCTTCACATGAATATTGTACTCTACAAAATGAAGGCTAATGATTCTCATAAGTGATTGTTGAATTTCTCATTGAATTTTACTTTGCTGGAAAAAATTGAATGGGAATTTCTCGAGGATATTGAATGCAGGATTTTTCTTACCCGCACTCAAAATGTTTATTAATTTATATTACTTGTTCATAATTTTTTACTTGTTTCAAATAACTAAAAAAATCTATGTACATTTTTAATTCAAGTATTTAATAAATTTGAAATGATTTATAAATTTTAAATAATTGATGATTTTTAAAAAGTTTTTGGCTCTCTGAATTTATGTCATATTATTATTGGCAGCCAATTGGAAAACAATTTTTTACTTTGTATTTGATTTTTGTGTGTACATAAAATATTGACCCCATAATAATTGTGTGAATTGAAATTATAAAAATTAGGATATTCATTTTAGCATTGAAATAAATGTTGTAATGTAAAAATTACCAATTGAAATGCATGTCCTTATGTTCATATGTTGTAATTTCTAGTTATTAACAGCCGAGTTTGTCTCTCTTAAGAATACCATAAGCATTTAAATAAATTTTAAGGGATAATTTTGCTAGAAATTAAATGCTTATTGTATTCCTATGATAGTATTACTGATACGGGAAAATAAATATTCTATTCCAGTTTTTGTGGGACAAATGTAATGTATTTATACATATATATAAGTTAAGCAGACTATAATGATGATTTATGATTGACTAAATGACTTGAGCGCTGTTAGCTTCATAGCTATTCATAATTCTGCAAAATTCAAACAGCAAAAAGCTTGCAATTCGAAATCTTTTCTGAAAGCGCCTTTCTTTTTAAACCCAAATCTGCCCATTTATTTGAAACATCTCTATCCCTTTAACAATCCTACAACCGATTTTTACACAACTACCCTACTACAAAATTCCCACACAACTATCATTCTATACACACAACTATCCTACCACCCAATTTCCACGCAACTATCCTACTATCCATACAACTATCCTGCCACCCAATTTCCACTCAACTATCCAACCACCAAATTTCCACACAACTATCCTATTATCCACACAACTATCCAACCACCCAATTTCCACACAACTATCCAGCCACCCAATTTCCACACAACTATCCTATTATCCACACAACTATCCAACCACCCAATTTCCACACAACTGTCCTACTATCCACACAACTGTCCTACTATCCATACAACTGTCCAACACACCGCACACATCTCTGCGAGTAAAATCACCAACGCAACACCGCTTTCAACGCGCCCATTTCTGTCTCCTACTTTAGCAGACGCGGGTTCGATCAGGAGACTATTATGTAGCATATCACTAGGCCGGAATTTAGTGCACATTTAGAGTGCATTAGAGCCAGCGCGCTCCAGAGACACATGTCCCAAGACGCGAGTTGGCTGTGATGTACAGCCCCGGGGCACCTACCTCTAATGGGGCATCCAATGATATAAAGTGGCCAGAAAGACCTAATATGGGTATTCTGACCATGACAAACGGCAGCTACAGGTTGCAATGATCGAACGTATTGACCAAGTTTATGTTGCGGGTCTCATTATTTGCTAGAATGGGCTTTGTAATTTGGATATCGCGGAAAGCCTTCGACTCTCAAAAAAAAAAAAAATAGAGAAAAAATAACTCCCTTTGCTTTCTGAACGAATCGCAAAGTCCGAGACGCTCTCCTGAGAGATGTTGTTCGTAGGTTACTGAAGCTTAATCGTAATTTACTGCAATAATGAGCACGTACTTTAGATTTACAAGCCACTTTGTCGTAGGCTTTCGGACAAAATGTCGGCCTTCCACCATCGCAAAGTCCATCGGAAAGCTTGTCATTGATCTGCGACCTGTGAAGCGGGGGGGTGTTGGGGGGTTATTTATGGGGGCTGTGGGGGGTTGCTTGCGTCATGATTGAAAGATTGCTTTCATCTGTGCGTCGTGAGGGATTGCTTGCTTGTGTACGTCATGACTGAAGGATTGCTTGCGTCAGTGATTAATGAACAGGTTGTTTCATTTTGCGTTCTGATTGAAGGATTGCTGGCGTTGGTGCGTAATGGAAATTGTCATTCACTTGTTTTGCGTCGTGAGGGATTGCTTGCGTCACGATTGAAAGGTTGCTTGCTAGAGTGCGTGATGATTGGAGGATTGCTTGCGTTAGAGCGTAATGAAAGATGTCTTTAATTGTGCGTGGTGAAGCATTTGAATTGTGTAAATTATTAGAAATTTTTGAACCGGCGTCTGGGAGACTTTAAGTAAAATATCAGTAAATTTACTTAATAACAATATCAATGTCACCTATTTTTATAAATTCGCTGTGAAAAACACTAGAAAAGAATAAACTAAATTTGCTTAGCTGTCTAGATAAAAATAACATGGACATAATCAATTCAATGTTCAGTTCAGTCATATTTAAAAATGAACACGTAAGTTTTTGTAAATAGACATTAGAGTTGGACTCCTTATACGATTGTTGTCAGTAGACATTAGAGTTGGACTCCTTATACGATTGTTGTCAGTAGACATTAGAGTTGGACTCCTTATACGATTGTTGTCAGTAGACATTAGAGTTGGTCTCCATATACAATTGTTGTCAGTAGACATTAGAGTTGGACTCCTTATACGATTGTTGTCAGTAGACATTAGAGTTGGACTTCTTATACGATTGTTGTCAGTAGACATTAGAGTTGGACTCCTTATACGATTGTTGTCAGTAGACATTAGAGTTGGACTCCTTATTCGATTGTTGTCAGTAGACATTAGAGTTGGACTTCTTATACGATTGTTGTCAGTAGACATTAGAGTTGGTCTCCATATACAATTGTTGTCAGTAGACATTAGAGTTGGACTCCTTATACGATTGTTGTCAGTAGACATTAGAGTTGGACTTCTTATACGATTGTTGTCAGTAGACATTAGAGTTGGACTCCTTATACGATTGTTGTCAGTAGACATTAGAGTTGGTCTCCATATACAATTGTTGTCAGTAGACATTAGAGTTGGACTCCTTATACGATTGTTGTCAGTAGACATTAGAGTTGGACTTCTTATACGATTGTTGTCAGTAGACATTAGAGTTAGACTCCTTATACGATTGTTGTCAGTAGACATTAGAGTTGGACTCCTTATACGATTGTTGTCAGTAGACATTAGAGTTGGACGTCTTATACGATTGTTGTCAGTAGACATTATAGTTGGTCTCCATATACAATTGTTGTCAGTAGACATTACAGTTGGACTCCTTATACGATTGTTGTCAGTAGACATTAGAGTTGGACTTCTTATACGATTGTTGTTAGTAGACATTAGAGTTGGTCTCCATATACAATTGTTGTCAGTAGACATTAGAGTTGGACTCCTTATACGATTGTTGTCAGTAGACATTAGAGTTGGACTTCTTATACGATTGTTGTCAGTAGACATTAGAGTTGGACTTCTTATACGATTGTTGTCAGTAGACATTAGAGTTGGACTCCTTATACGATTGTTGTCAGTAGACATTAGAGTTGGACTCCTTATACGATTGTTGTCAGTAGACATTAGAGTTGGACTTCTTATACGATTGTTGTCAGTAGACATTAGAGTTGGACTCCTTATACGATTGTTGTCAGTAGACATTAGAGTTGGACTCCTTATACGATTGTTGTCAGTAGATATTAGAGTTGGACTCCTTATACGATTGTTGTCAGTAGACATTAGAGTTGGACTCCTTATACGATTGTTGTCAGTAGACATTAGAGTTGGACTCCTTATACAATTGTTGTCAGTAGACATTAGAGTTGGACTCCTTATACGATTGTTGTCAGTAGACATTAGAGTTGGACTCCTTATACGATTGTTGTCAGTAGACATTAGAGTTGGACTCCTTATACGATTGTTGTCAGTAGACATTAGAGTTGGACTCCTTATACGATTGTTGTCAGTAGACATTAGAGTTGGACTCCTTATACGATTGTTGTCAGTAGACATTAGAGTTGGACTCCATACAGATACACATGCCCTAGATGCCAAATCATGTACTATCTTGTACTATCTTGAGACAATCATGTTCAATTTCAATCCTTATGAAATATTTCTGTTAGTACACATTAGAGTTGGACTCAATCATATTTTTGTCAGTAGACATTAGAGTTGTACACCACATCGCTACACATGTCCAAGATGTCAAACCAAGTACAACCTTAATATCCCGCAAACAGAAGTCTTAAGAGCAACGGGTACAAATGAACAGCTGCGGGGCTAAACGAGCAGAATTACAACAGTTTTTGCCTTCAGCTTGAGTTTTGTCAAGCGCCATTTTGCTGGACTTATCTGGTAATCCCAGGGCAATTTTGACAGTTAAGGAGATAAGGTTACTGGCCTTGATTAGAGTCGCTACAACTGCTCTATCTGCGGAGGCAATGAAACTGAAGTTAGACAATTGTCTTTTCTGTAGTAGGGTGCAATTGGGGGGTAAATATTTTATACAGAGTTCTTGGTTCTCTTCTCTGCTGCATTGAAAAACTTGTGAGTTTAAAGTTAAACTTCAAGTTTAATTTTAAGTTAAACTTGAATTTTAACTTTGAGTTCAACTCTAAGTTTAAACTTAAGTTTAACTTTTTTAACTTTTAGTTTAACTTTATGTTTAACTTCAAGTTTAACTTTAAGTTTACCTTCAAGTTTAACTTCAAGTTTAACTTCAAGTTTAACTTCAAGTTTAACTTTAGTTAAACTAAATGTAAATACTACTACAATGTAAAATTTTTGTGCGTTTGAAGCTTTTGCATTAACGTGATGTAGCCTGCACGTGGTGTAGTGTAGCGTGATGTAGCGTGTACGTGGTGTAGTGTAGCGTGGTGTAGCGTGTACGTGGTGTAGTGTAGCGTGGTGTAGCGTGTACGTGGTGAAGTGTACCGTGGTGTAGTGTGTACGTGGTGTAGTGTAGCGTGATGTAGCGTGTACGTGGTGTAGTGTAGCGTGGTGTAGCGTGTACGTGGTGTAGTGTAGCGTGGTGTAGCGTGTACGTGGTGTAGTGTAGCGTGATGTAGTGTGTACGTGGTGAAGTGTACCGTGGTGTAGCGTGTACGTGGTGTAGTGTAGCGTGGTGTAGCGTGTACGTGGTGTAGTGTAGCGTGATGTAGCGTGTACGTGGTGTAGTGCAGCGTGATGTAGCGTGTACGTGGTGTAGTGTAGCGTGATGTAGCGTGTACGTGGTGTAGTGTAGCGTGTACGTGGTGTAGTGTAGCGTGGAGTAGCGTGTACGTGGTGTAGTGTAGCGTGATGTAGCGTGTACGTGGTGTAGTGTAGCGTGATGTAGCGTGTACGTAGTGTAGTGTAGCGTGATGTAGCGTGTACGTGGTGTAGTGTAGCGTGATGTAGCGTGTACGTGGTGTAGTGTAGCGTGGTGTAGCGTGTACGTGGTGTAGTGTAGCGTGGTGTAGCGTGTACGTGGTGTAGTGTAGCGTGGTGTAGCGTGTACGTGGTGTAGTGTAGCGTGGTGTAGCGTGCACGTGGTGTAGTGTAGCGTGGTGTAGTGTGTACGTGGTGTAGTGTAGCGTGGTGTAGCGTGTACGTGGTGTAGTGTAGCGTGATGTAGCGTGTACGTGGTGTAGTGTAGCGTGATGTAGCGTGTACGTGGTGTAGTGTAGCGTGATGTAGCGTGTACGTGGTGTAGTGTAGCGTGTACGTGGTGTAGTGTAGCGTGGTGTAGCGTGTACGTGGTGTAGTGTAGCGTGGTGTAGCGTGTACGTGGTGTAGTGTAGCGTGGTGTAGCGTGTACGTGGTGTAGTGTAGCGTGGTGTAGCGTGTACGTGGTGTAGTGTAGCGTGGTGTAGCGTGCACGTGGTGTAGTGTAGCGTGGTGTAGTGTGTACGTGGTGTAGTGTAGCGTGGTGTAGCGTGTACGTGGTGTAGTGTAGCGTGGTGTAGCGTGTACGTGGTGTAGTGTAGCGTGGTGTAGCGTGTACGTGGTGTAGTGTAGCGTGGTGTAGTGTGTACGTGGTGTAGTGTAGCGTGGTGTAGCGTGTACGTGGTGTAGTGTAGCGTGGTGTAGCGTGTACGTGGTGTAGTGTAGCGTGGTGTAGCGTGTACGGAAATGGGAGAAGTAGAACGCAGATGCCGATTGTCTCATATACATATAGTACATAATGTCTCGTGTACATATATGTCTCATACACATAATGTCTCATATCCATGTAAGTCTTATACATATAAATGTCTCATATACAAATAAGTCTCATACACATATGCACTTGCTATACTGTATATGAGTACTGTCGGTCATTCTTCAGAGACAAAATGACGCCGTTGGTTGAGGATATCTGCCGAATATTCGCTGATAAAACAGAAGTCAATCAAAGAAGGGAGTTGAAGTAGGGAACTTATGCACAAGGAATGATATTCCAGAGTTTACTCATGCATTTATAATTTCATAAAACTGAAAGATTGTGGAATGAAAGTTTCTATTTTACTACGCTGTTGCGCCTCCAGGAAGAAATTGAGTACACATTTCTTTATATCGTGTGTCCCACAAAAACCCGAACCGAGTATTGATATCAGAAATAAGAATACCATAAGCATTTAATTTCAAGCAAAATTTTGCAGTACAACTGATTACTACTAATACGAGAAATAAATACTCAGTTCGGGTTTTGTGGGACATACTGTGAAGAGCTTGTATCCTGGATACCCAAAATATTACTCACAACCACAACCCCGTCATAAAGCGTGACATTACGCCTATAAACACCACAACCCTACCATGAAGCGTGACATTACGCCTATAAACACCACAACCACGCCATGAAGCGTGACATTACGCCTATAAACACCACAACCCTGCCATAAAGCGTGACATTACGCCTATAAACACCACAACCACGCCATAAAGCGTGACATCACGCCTATAAACACCACAACCACGCCATAAAGCGTGACATTACGCCTAAAAACACCACAACCCTGCCATAAAGCGTGACATCACGCCTATAAACACCACAACCACGCCATAAAGCGTGACATTACGCCTATAAACACCACAACCACGCCATAAAGCGTGACATTACGCCTATAAACACCACAACCCTGCCATAAAGCGTGACATTACGCCCATAAACACCACAACCCTACCATATAGCGTGACATTACACCTATAAACACCACAACCCTGCCAAAAAGCGTGACATTACGCCTATAAACACCACAACCACGCCATAAAGCGTGACATTACGCCTATAAACACCACAACCACGCCATAAAGCGTAACATTACGCCTATAAACACCACAACCCTGCCATGAAGCGTGACATTACGCCTATAAACACCACAACCACGCCATAAAGCGTGACATTACGCCTATAAACACCACAACCATGCCATGAAGCGTGACATTACGCCCATAAACACCACAACCCTACCATATAGCGTGACATTACGCCCATAAACACCACAACCCTACCATATAGCGTGACATTACACCTATAAACACCACAACCCTGCCAAAAAGCGTGACATTACGCCTATAAACACCACAACCACGCCATAAAGCGTAACATTACGCCTATAAACACCACAACCCTGCCATGAAGCGTGACATTACGCCTATAAACACCACAACCACGCCATGAAGCGTGACATTACGCCCATAAACACCACAACCCTACCATATAGCGTGACATTACGCCCATAAATTCGCGCCCATAAAGCACAAATTTGCCATTGTTCCCACGCACAGAACAGAGATCCTTCCCCTCATAACCCCGGCGGGATTTAACTCGGGATTTCCGTGGATAATTGACAGATAATCCGTGGATTATCCATCATCAGTGAGGGCCGCACATTGCAACGAGTAATCCAGCGGCGAGGATTTATCACAAAAACGCCCTCAAAATTGCGCTGATTATCCGGGATTAATTTTGTGTTCTTATTGAAGATGTTCGGCGCGTGTGGGGGGGTGTGTGGTGGGGTGTGTGGTGGGGTGTGTGGTGGGGTGTGTGGTGGGGTGTGTGGTGGGGTGTGTGGTGGGGTGTGTGATGGGGTGTGTGGTGGAGTGTGTGGTGGGGTGTGTGGTGGGGTGTGTGGTGGGGTGTGTGGTGGGGTGTGCGGTGGGGTGTGTGGTGGGTTTGTGATGGGGTGTGTGGTGGGGTGTGTAGTGGGGTGTGTGGTGGGGTGTGTGGTGGGGTGTGTGGTGGGGTGTGTGGTGGGGTGTGTGGTGGGGTGTGTGGTGGGGTGTGTGGTGGGGTGTGTGATGGGGTGTGTGGTGGGGTGTGTGGTGGGGTGTGTGGTGGGGTGTGTGGTGGGGTGTGTGGTGGGGTGTGTGGTGGGGTGTGTGGTGGGGTGTGTGGTGGGGTGTGTGGTGGGGTGTGTGGTGGGGTGTGTGATGGGGTGTGTGGTGGAGTGTGTGGTGGGGTGTGTGGTGGGGTGTGTGGTGGGGTGTGTGGTGGGGTGTGCGGTGGGGTGTGTGGTGGGTTTGTGATGGGGTGTGTGGTGGGGTGTGTGGGGGGTGTGTGGTGGGGTGTGTTGTGGGGTGTGTGGTGGGGTGTGTGGTGGGTGTGTGGTGGGGTGTGTGGTGGGGTGTGTGGTGGGGTGTGTGGTGGGGTGTGTAGTGGGGTGTGTGGTGGGGTGTGTGGTGGGTGTGTGGTGGGGTGTGTGGTGGGGTGTGTGGTGGGGTGTGTGGTGGGTGTGTGGTGTTGTGTGTGGTGGGGTGTGTGGGGGGTGTGTGGTGGGGTGTGTGGTGGAGTGTGTGGTGTTGTGTGTGGTGGGGTGTGTGGTGGGTGTGTGGTGTTGTGTGTGGTGTTGTGTGTGGTGGGGTGTGTGGTGGGTGTGTGGTGGGGTGTGTGGTGGAGTGTGTGGTGTTGTGTGTGGTGGGGTGTGTGGTGGGTGTGTGGTGGGGTGTGTGGTGGGGTGTGTGATGGGGTGTGTGGTGGGGTGTGTGGTGGGTGTGTGGTGTTGTGTGTGGTGGGGTGTGTGGTGGGGTGTGTGATGGGGTGTGTGGTGGAGTGTGTGGTGGGGTGTGTGGTGGGGTGTGTGGTGGGGTGTGTGGTGGGGTGTGCGGTGGGGTGTGTGGTGGGTTTGTGATGGGGTGTGTGGTGGGGTGTGTGGGGGGTGTGTGGTGGGGTGTGTTGTGGGGTGTGTGGTGGGGTGTGTGGTGGGTGTGTGGTGGGGTGTGTGGTGGGGTGTGTGGTGGGGTGTGTGGTGGGGTGTGTAGTGGGGTGTGTGGTGGGGTGTGTGGTGGGTGTGTGGTGGGGTGTGTGGTGGGGTGTGTGGTGGGGTGTGTGGTGGGTGTGTGGTGTTGTGTGTGGTGGGGTGTGTGGGGGGTGTGTGGTGGGGTGTGTTGTGGGGTGTGTGGTGGGGTGCGTAGTGGGTGTGTGGTGGGGTGTGTGGGGGTGTGTGGTGGGGTGTGTGGTGGGGTGTGTGGTGGGGTGTGTGGTGGGGTGTGTGGTGGGTGTGTGGTGGGGTGTGTTGTGGGGTGTGTGGTGGGGTGTGTGGTGGGGTGTGTGGTGGGGTGTGTGGTGGGTATATTTTGGGGTGTGTGGTGGGGTGTCTTGTGGGTGTGTGGTGGGGTGTGTGGTGTGGTGTGTGGTGGTGTGTGTGGGTGTGTGGTGGGGTGTGTGGTGGGTGTGTGTTGGGGTGTGTGGTGTGGTGTGTGGTGGGGTGTGTGGTGGGGTGTGAGGTGTGTATGTGGTCGGGTGTGTGGCCAGTGTGTGGTGGGGTGTGGGTTGGGGTGTGTTGTGGGGTGTGTGGTGGGGTGCGTGGTGGTACTAGGTTAAAACCAATACTATGTTACAACCAATACTAGGTTACAACCAATACTATGTTACAACCAATACTATGTTACAACCAATACTAGGTTACAACCAATACTAGGTTACAACCAATACTATGTTACAACCAATACTATGTTACAACCAATACTAGGTTACAACCAATACTAGGTTACAACCAATACTACTCTGCATATTTAATTCAACAAAACATCTCTTTATTCTTCAGGATCAAAAAAACAAGACGCGGGTTCTCGCACCAGATCACTCATCGATATCTTGCACAAGGTGAGGTGCACTGAAGCCATCACCATGATAATTCACAACCAACATTACACCATATATTTAACTCAACAAGCCATCAGTTAATTCTTCAGAGTCAAGACGTGTGTTTTTGCACCACATCGCCAATCGATATTTTGCACATCATGAGGTGTGCTGAAACCATCGCCACATGACGCCACATAGCCACATGACGCCACATGGCATGAAGGCTACGCTCAATAGGATGGAAAAGAAGCTTTATGAGTTCGTATAAAAGGACAGGCGCAGACGGGACACATTTCAATAGACGGTGTCTCCTTGCAGCTACTTCCTTCCGGTCTATTCTCCGTCTGTCTGTGGGACGGTAGCTTGTAACTGTCTGCCCGTCTTGACAAACAGGCCGTATCTTATGGCTGGAGTGATGTAACTTATATTTTTGTCTCGTTAAAATTGTGTAATATATGTTTTTTTGGTTGAAATTGTGAATTATGTTTTTGTTTGGAGTTGGAGTTGTGAATCATGGCCTATTTTTTGGTTGGAATTCTGAATTATGAACTATTTTTGGTCGAAAGTGTGATTTATTGCTTTTTTCCATCGAGGGTGTAAATTGTGTTTATTTTGGTTGAAATTGTGAATTGTAACATTTTTTCGCGTGGAATTGTGGATTATGGCCTTTTTCACGGTTGTAAGTGTGAATTATGGCCTCTTTTCCATTGAAATTGAAAAGCATGGCGTTTTTGGTTGAAATTGTAAACTATGGCCTTTTTCTAACATTTCTTTGCCGTAAATTACACTCAGCATCAATATACGCTTCATCTTTATGGTAAAATGAAATTAAAACAAAACAAATAAAAATGGTTGAACGAAATGATAGGGACGAACCTATCATTGCGGTAGTGTAACTTACTTCTTTTTATTTTCTAATTCCAGTGTAATGTTAGTAAATTAATTTGATATCAGTTTGAGATAACTTAAATAACAGCAATGCTTTCGATTGGAGAGACATTATTAAAAGCTGAACTTGTATGTGAGATACTGATGGAATAAAACAGGTTTAAACCAATTAAGGATAAAATTTTTAATCATGCTAAAAAAATAAGATATAACCAAATTAATCTCATGACATCATTAGATATACGTTTTGATAAGAGAACTCGAAATTATTCCTGCGGACTGAAAACGTGAGTGATATTCTATCAAATGCTCATGAGTATTTTTCCAAATTAATTCATGTGTTTATATTAATGAATGTACGAAACCGTCTCTTATACAGTGGAGGGAATGTTCAGATATGGTGACGTACGGTAGTGTTGCGTATATGAAAACGTACATGTGTACGTACATGTACACGTACACATAAAGAGGAGGGAGTTTACAGATGTGGTGATATACGGTAGTGTTGCTTACGTAAACGTACACGTGTACGTACATGTACGCGACACATGTCAACGCAAATGTAAACGAACCTTATACATGTACACTTATACGTGCACATACACGTACATGTACACGTATACGTACACGTACGTGTACAAGTATGATTGCTGCAAGCAGTCTTACTAAGCAGTGTGTGTACATACTGATTGAAAATGTTAATGAATTTATGTATCTATGACACTTAAGATCAGTTTCATACCGATGTATCCGTATATTTATTTAGCTTTCATGTCTTCAAAGTGTTGCTTAATGAACAGCAGCATATCGTGATCACAAAGTGTTGCTTAATGAACAGCAGCATATCGTGATCACAAAGTGTTGCTTAATGAACAGCAGCATATCGTGATTACAAAGTGTTGCTTAATGAACAGCAGCATATCGTGATCACAAAGTGTTGCTTAATGAACAGCAGCATATCGTGATCACAAAGTGTTGCTTAAGGAACAGCAGCATATCGTGATCACAAAGTGTTGCTTAATGAACAGCAGCATATCGTGATCACAAAGTGTTTCTTAATGAACAGCAGCATATCGTGATCACAAAGTGTTGCTTAATGAACAGCAGCATATCGTGATCACAAAGTGTTGCTTAATGAACAGCAGCATATCGTGATCACAAAGTGTTGCTTAATGAACAGCAGCATATCGTGATCACAAAGTGTTGCTTAATGAACAGCAGCATATCGTGATTACAAAGTGTTGCTTAATGAACAGCAGCATATCGTGATCACAAAGTGTTGCTTAAGGAACAGCAGCATATCGTGATCACAAAGTGTTGCTTAATGAACAGCAGCATATCGTGATCACAAAGTGTTTCTTAATGAACAGCAGCATATCGTGATCACAAAGTGTTGCTTAATGAACAGCAGCATATCGTGATCACAAAGTGTTGCTTAATGAACAGCAGCATATCGTGATCACAAAGTGTTGCTTAATGAACAGCAGCATATCGTGATTACAAAGTGTTGCTTAATGAACAGCAGCATATCGTGATTACAAAGTGTTGCTTAATGAACAGCAGCATATCGTGATTACAAAGTGTTGCTTAATGAACAGCAGCATATCGTGATTACAAAGTGTTGCTTAATGAACAGCAGCATATCGTGATCACAAAGTGTTGCTTAATGAACAGCAGCATATCGTGATCACAAAGTGTTGCTTAATGAACAGCAGCATATCGTGATCACAAAGTGTTGCTTAATGAACAGCAGCATATCGTGATCACAAAGTGTTGCTTAATGAACAGCAGCATATCGTGATTACAAAGTGTTGCTTAATGAACAGCAGCATATCGTGATCACAAAGTGTTGCTTAATGAACAGCAGCATATCGTGATCACAAAGTGTTGCTTAATGAACAGCAGCATATCGTGATCACAAAGTGTTGCTTAATGAACAGCAGCATATCGTGATCACAAAGTGTTGCTTAATGAACAGCAGCATATCGTGATCACAAAGTGTTGCTTAATGAACAGCAGCATATCGTGATTACAAAGTGTTGCTTAATGAACAGCAGCATATCGTGATCACAAAGTGTTGCTTAATGAACAGCAGCATATCGTGATCACAAAGTGTTGCTTAATGAACAGCAGCATATCGTGATCACAAAGTGTTGCTTAATGAACAGCAGCATATCGTGATCACAAAGTGTTGCTTAATGAACAGCAGCATATCGTGATCACAAAGTGTTGCTTAATGAACAGCAGCATATCGTGATCACAAAGTGTTGCTTAATGAACAGCAGCATATCGTGATCACAAAGTGTTGCTTAATGAACAGCAGCATATCGTGATCACAAAGTGTTTCTTAATGAACAGCAGCATATCGTGATCACAAAGTGTTGCTTAATGAACAGCAGCATATCGTGATCACAAAGTGTTGCTTAATGAACAGCAGCATATCGTGATCACAAAGTGTTGCTTAATGAACAGCAGCATATCGTGATCACAAAGTGTTTCTTAATGAACAGCAGCATATCGTGATCACAAAGTGTTGCTTAATGAACAGCAGCATATCGTGATTACAAAGTGTTGCTTAATGAACAGCAGCATATCGTGATCACAAAGTGTTGCTTAATGAACAGCAGCATATCGTGATCACAAAGTGTTGCTTAATGAACAGCAGCATATCGTGATTACAAAGTGTTGCTTAATGAACAGCAGCATATCGTGATTACAAAGTGTTGCTTAATGAACAGCAGCATATCGTGATTACAAAGTGTTGCTTAATGAACAGCAGCATATCGTGATTACAAAGTGTTGCTTAATGAACAGCAGCATATCGTGATTACAAAGTGTTGCTTAATGAACAGCAGCATATCGTGATTACAAAGTGTTGTGCGGGATCATAAATACATAAAATTCTTCATAAATTAATGGGGATTAAACCTGAATATTTCAATACTAAAGTTTTGTACGGTATCATAAATTCATAATATTCTTTATAAATGAATGTGGCTCGCACTTGAATATTTAAATGAAAAAGTTTTGTGTGGTATCATATATACATAATATTCTTCACTCATTAATATTGCTTGTACCTGAATATTTTTACCATAAGGCGTTGTACGGTATCGTAAGTACATATGTGAAAGTGAAGAAACTGCTAAAAAATCTTATTTTTCGCATAAAAATATTCCAGAGTCCAGCTCCACCATCAGTTAGGAATTGAGTATCATGTAATGGAGGTGAACAAGAAAAGTGTATTATTTTGCTAACAAAGCTAATTCTGCACGGCTCAATTTAGTTTCTTTGTTCTGTGTTTCCCATCGGCGTCTAAATTATCAGCTAGCGAAAAAGCTGAACCTTTTTTAAATATTTGTTTTATTACATTTATGCTTGTAATCATCGACGTACATTTGACGTGCATAGAATTGTTTAACCATGGTACCTACTGATATAATTGTAATTTTTTTGCCTAATGACTCTTTGCTTCATAATCATTACGGCTGACGTAAATATATGAATAACCTTTTGCCACATGATCATTAAGTATACAGATTAATAACTTTTTCACTCATTATCATTATCATTACCATTATCGGTTTTATTATCATAACTGTTATCATTGTTATTATCATTACTATTACCATTATCATGTCCATGATCATTATCATTCCCATTACCATTATCGATATCATGATTATTATTATTACCATTACAATGACCATTATCACTATCATTAAGACTGACGTGAACACATAAGAAGCAAAACATCCCCGTTGATATGTTCCATTTTCACGTTGCACGGAGTATCTCCTTATTTTGTGACTGTGCTCTAAATTTTTGATAGTGATTAAATTTGATTAATGAACGGAGTACGTTTGGACGATTTTATAGCAGGCACACATATGATTAATTCATGTAGAGTACCTTTTATGTGTGAGTATGTTGAGTTATGTTGATGGTTCACCTTCTCGAAAACTATGATTACCTTTTGAATTATGTTTACTGGTTTGAACGAAAATACACTTTTATATATAAACACAGATTTGTAAAAGTGAATTACATAGAGGCATATTTATGAATTCAAATAACCTAAAGGGATATTTACAAACATAAATTACCGAAACGGATATTTATAAACAAACTACAATATAAATAGAAACACGTATTTATGAGTTCCAAAAATAAGTGAAAAACAGATATTTATAAGTTCAAGTATAAATTTGTTTAACCAATTTAAGTCTTAAATATCAATCGGCTGAGAAGTATACGCATATATACATGTGTGTATGCATGTACATATAAATACGTACAGTATATACAGTATATATTGAGGTTTGTAAGGGTGTGTGCACGTATATACATATATACATTATAAACTTACACATATATGCATATAAACATCATAAACTTACACATAATTACATATATACATGACAAACTTATACATATACGAGTATATCATATATACATCATAAACTTACACATATATACATTATAAACTTACACATATATACCATACATGAGGAACATCACACATGAGGACGTCAAAGAACAACTGCATGTGCGGACGAAAACTCAGTACGGTGATCTCAAGAAAGACTTCCCTTACCCAGCCTAACTTTTTCGCAGCCTGCATGCATGTTTTTCGATGCCTAAGCCATTTAAGCGATTGAATCGCTTAGGCAGCGAAAAACATGCATGCAGATGGCGCAAAAGTTAGACTGGGCAGTGGTGTCCTCACTATAGCGGCATTGGGCGCACAGGCTGCAGGAGGTGAGACTGCTTTTTTGATGAGAGGAATTTGCTGCACATATGCTCTGCATTGTAAAACATTCCGCTTTATATAATAGGTTTGTACGAGTATATTGCAAGGAACACCGCTGTATCTGCTGCTTGGTTGCAATTAAATACGTTAGGTAAGTTGGTGGGATGCAAGGAAAACCGCTATATTTGTACCTGAATTGCAAGTAAATCCGCTAGATAAATTTGCTGTTGGCATGGAAAACCACCATATATGTTGCTGGAATGTTAGTAAATCTACCAGATAAGTTTTCCAACATTCAAGCAAAACAGCTATAGTTGTTTGAACGAAAAAAGCAGGTGTTCACGTTTATATTTTAAAATTCTCCAAATAAAACGTGAGTTAGTGTGGGCAAAGCTATTTACTGTATGAGATTAGAGAGGGTGACCTCGAGTGTGTGTTGCCCGCACACGTGTGCCGTGCCCTCACATGTGGGACCTCACGTAATTACCCGCCAGTTGCTGCGCTGTGATCCACGTAATTTTATGCACGCACGTGAAAATATAAAGCGAAATAGGAATTTAACCCAAAACAGAGAAGGTGTCAAAAAAAGGAAAAAATTAATGTCAAACATAAAGGTTGATTTAGCCCAGCATGGACGTGTAAACATACCTTGAAATAATAAATTATTCCCCACTGATCGGATAAAACAGAATAAAGAATAAAATTAGAATTCACCACTTCACTGAACAGAAATGAGAAAAAGAACTCTGAGAGAAGACTATAAAGATTTTTCCAGCATGCACGTGGAAATAAACCGGAAATGATAATTCGACACAAAAAAGATCTGAAGTTAAAAATAGAACTTGGAAAGTTGACAATATAGTTTTTTTTCCAGCATGGACTTGAAAATATATCTAGAAATAAGAATTCAACAGAGAACAGATCAGAAGATAAAAAAACAGCTTTGACGACAGACAATAAGGTTTTTGTCCTCTTTTCACGAGTGTGGAGAGAGACATGCTCTGCTATTGTGCACAGAGAACCTTAATTTTACGCTCTAAACAAATAATCGTATTTTTTTCATAAAATTTTCATGTCAGCGGGCAAAGAAAGTAATCGTATTATTGCACCACTTTTGAAATTTCATTCCGAAAAACATTCCATTTCTTGTCATTTTGTTGGTGACCTTTACCTCAAGATTTCCATTTTAAATAATTGACAGAAATATAATAAGTTAAAAAAATTAAAATAAATACTCCCGAAGGCAACAAATTACTTTTCGTATTTTACGAACACCATAAAAATTTTAATTACAAATTATTTTTTTTTTGTTGTGAATTCAAAGTTTTACTCAATAACTTTGCTATTTTTTGAAAATGAGGGCATTTTACGGTAGATTTTGCGAGACCCTGTATTTTTGTAAGCTGATTTATTGGTAATGGATACCATATTTATAGGTAATGGATACCATATTAAAATTTTATTGGGAATATTCAGGCCTTTCTTGCAAGTTTCATCAGTCAGAATTCCATCATTGGTTCTTTTTGCGTGTTTTCTTATTTGGAAAATTTTGCGCACTAAAAACATACAAAAAATAGGACATACATACAACACACATGCGACTTATGCAAAAGTGAGTTGTAATTATGTTTTTTAAGACAAACTCTACAACGATCATCAGAGGTAAATCGAGCATTGAATTTTTAAATTTACGCTCCCATGAAACATATTTCAAACTTAGCTGAAGTTATTACAAAGTGAAGCATTTCCAGAGCAGGAAGAATCTCCACTTTCACTGCGACGCAACATTTCCAGTGGCATATCTTGCATTATCCGCATTCAATATCTAGTTTTCATGTTCATTGTTTTCATGAATTTTCCTTCAACAAGTTATTTTTTAAATGTATGTAATTTTACTCATATTTTTAGAACGTATCATGAGGACCTTGCCCTCTCACGTACACATAAACATCATACACAGTATGTCCCACAAAAACCCGATATAAGTATTTATTTTCCCGTATCAGTAATACCATCATAATCAGGAATACCTTTTCTATAGGTTAATTTTGAAGGATAATTTTGCTAGAAATTAAATGCTTATGGTATTCTTATGATGGTATTACTGATACGGGAAAATAAATACTCGATTCGGGTTTTTGTGGGACGTACATAGTGTGCGTCTATGCAGCTGCGGCACGTGTGTGTGTACTTGTCCCCGTGTACAGCTGCAGCACGTGCGCTGCAGCACGTGCGTGTGTACGTGTCCCCGTGTACAGCTGCAGCACGTATGTGTGTACGTGTCCCTATGTACAGCTGCAGCACGTGCAACGTACATGAGAGACAGCAGCTGTGTGAAGGCACTGACCTCACTGGAATAATTTGCTGTCAACTAATAAAGGTAAAAAATGTAATTTATTTACCTGATGCAATGGCAACCGAGCAAAATAAAGTAAAAGGGAGGTAAAATATAGCAGAAGCAGCAAGGAATTCAATGCATATACTGCCAAAGTCAGTTATTTGGAATTAATATTTTTCATTTGTTTAATATATAATCAATAAATTTTGGTTCAGTGTACAGGGCGTGATGTAAAATCTGAATTTACATATTAAATAAGAATATATGGGGAAATTAATTCAGCTACTTTTGAGAGGTTAACTTAATAAAGAGCGTATATCTGATACTTTGATCAACATAGTTCAGTAGTTAATTGAATTATAATTGAAAGGTCCTTGTTAACTTGATATGGAGCGCATTTGTGATACTTTGGTCAGCGTGGGCGATCAAAAGTTCAAATTTCTGTTGCCTGATCAGTGCTTGTACAACTTTAAGAAACTTTAATATTCTTATAATAATAATCTAATCTAGTCTTTTATTGGAAATAAACCATTTTTCCCCTTTCTTTTATATTCTGTACAAATGATGTACTGATTTTTATTTTATAATAATTAGATGTCCCATTGATAATAGGAATGAAATACTGTAACATTAAAAATAAAATTGCTTTCTAAATAAATGACATTATTTTACCCGAAATATTTCAGATTTTTGGCCCTCATGTTTAATTTTGTTGAGTTCAGCAGCATGAATCCCGTTAGATTTTGGAAAAATTATACAAAATTAACAACCAATAATAGTCTTATTTTTTTGATTATTTTTATAAAAAAAATTTCAAATCTTTCACGATGACCTATAATTTCATTAAATCCAGCTCCACAAATCTCATTTATACGAACACGAAGTCGAGCATTAAGCAGAGGCTCGTATCTAATTTCTAATTAAATTAGAAATATTTATAACAGCTGCGGTGCTCGTAAAGTCCACTGGTGATTTATGGGCTTCGGTGCCTAAAATATATTCTAATTTAACCTTAATTTCCTGTGCGTGAACGAGCGGTCGTTGTCGTGAGCGAAATGTGAAACTTGGCATAATGAGCTGAGGCTGCCGCTGATTGGCTCACGACATGAGGGGAGTCGTGCCAAACTTCTGATAATGTGTTCAAAGGAAAAATAAGAAAGAGAGCAAGAACGATTGAAAGAATGAAAGTAATAGAAGTTTTCATGTCTAATTGCTATGATATGAAATATTTCTGGTTTTTTAAATGTTTTAACATAGTGATCATTAGTTGATTAACATAAAAGGGTGTCATGACACCTGATGCAGCCGCTGATTGGGTGACGACATGAGGGGAGATGTGCCCAACTTTCGAAAATGTTTTCAAAGGAAAAATAAGAAAGCATGAAGAAAAAAAGATTTATTTAAAATGAATACGATGCAAATATTAGGTTGGGTTTTTAAATGACATAACATAAAGATCTTTCAGGGATAAAAATGCTAGGGTGCCACAATACGGAGGGAGAAGCAGCCGCTGTTTTGCTGATGCGCAACACTGCAGAGAATGTTAAACAAGAAAAAAGAGAAGAAAAATGGTCTTTCCAAAAACGTAAATGCATGAAACGTATTAAAATTTTATAGAGGAAGAGAAGAAAAATAGAAGAACGTTTTATTTCAAATGAAGATGATACTGAAAGCAGGATGGGTTTCTAAAATTTTCAAACACGAAGATCCTTCGTCGATAAACATACATGGATGTTATAACATAACTGAACACCTTAGCATAGCGTTGATGGTAGGATGCCCTAGAAGTTACTGAACTTCTTATTGTATTGACCATTGTAATAAACTTGAGAAACAATCTACTTCTGTACCGCTTGGGGCAGATAAATTGTTTGAATTGTTCAAATTTTAAATCGTTTAAATTTGTTCAAACTGTTTATTCGGGCCCATAAGTAGCTATACTCAAATGTGTCCACTATACTAAACTTAAGATACAATCTGCTAGGGCGCGCGTGTGTGTGTGAGTGCGCGCGTACACCAGTGCGCGCGTACACGCGTGTACGCCTCTCATTCCGTCCAAATGACTAGATTAGTGCAGTCGTCATGACGAGAATTAGGCGTATATTACACGCATGCTACGCATTACATGCGCGCTGAGCATTAACCAGGTATGAAGGATTAAACGTGCGTTACTGATTCTCTGCACGTCGCGCATTACGCACACATTACGCCCTAAACGTACAATGCGCATTACGCACACATTACGCCCTAAACGTACAATGCGCATTACGCACACATTACCCCCTAAACGTACAATGCGCATTACGCAAACAGTACGCATTAAACGTGCAAAGCGCATTACGCGCACATTACGTATTAGGCAGGTACTTAAATCATTTACCCCCGATCATATGATTTTTTATCTCTTAGGGGTAAATTTACCCCGGGTTGAGAAGCTCTGCTGTATATTAACAGAGAATGGCGTGCCGTTTGGGAGTGTATCTCTGTTCTTTAGATGAAAGTTTGTGTTGCACATTTATACTGAGTACATGTGCTCTACCACGGTAGTGGGAACAAGGTAGAGTCATTTCTATGGGGAAAATACACCTCCTCTTGCTCGGCTAGCCAATAGAATAGTTTTATTTTAAACTAACTTCACGACGTCACCATTGCGACATGTCGTTAGGCCAATAGTGGTGCCATATTTGGGCTAGCAGTGTTGCCAGATGCAATATGATCGCTGCTGTTGGTTCGTTGCCGTGACGTCATCATTACCACACGGTCGACGTAAAAAAGATTGGTTTGACCCTACCTTGTTTCTTCCACCGTAGGCTCTACCACAAGGGCGCTGGGTGTTTGTGTTGCTGAGCGTGAGGGTAGGAGATTTCGTGTTCGTCTTTCCTTCATCAGTCACCTCAGTCATGTTTTATTCCAGTATCATTGTTCATGGTATCGAATGATAAAATGTTTCATTGTTCTATTGTTTTACTTAGTAATTTATGAAACTAACGTGTTTATGGATGATGAAATGTTTTCTTTGGACTGAAGCTTGTACCGTATTTTGATGCTCGGACACCTCTCCTCTAAATACACTCGACCACTCAAACACCGTACCGCAACACTCACCGCAACAGCACAACACTCACCACAACACCACAACACTCACCACAACACCACAACTCTCACCACAACATCACAACACTAACCAAAACACCACAACTTTCACCACAACATCACAACACCATAAAACTACAAAACCACAACACCACAACACTGACCCCAACACCACAACTCTCACCACAACACCACAACACCACAACACTAACCACAACACTAACCACAACACCACAACCCTCACCACAACATCACAACACAACAACATCACAACACCACAACACCACAACTCTTACCACAACATAACAAAACCACAACACCACAACACTCACCACAACACCACAACTCTCATTTACCACAACACCACAACACTAACCACAACACCACAACTCTCACCACAACACCACAACACCAAACAACACAACCCCACAAAACCACAACACCACAACACTCACCACAACACCACAACTCTCACCACAACACCAAAACACTAACCCCAACACCGCAACTCTCACCACAACACCACAACACCACAACTCTCACCACAACACCACATCACTAACCACAACACCGCAACTCTCACCACAACACCACAACACCACAACACCACAACACTAACCACAACACCGCAACTCTCACCACAACACCACAACACCACAACACCGCAACTCTCACCACAACACCACAACACCACAACACCCCAACACTCACCACAACACCACAACACCACAACACCACAACACCACAACACCCCAACCCTCACCACAACACCATAACATCAAAACACCACAACACCACAACACCACAACACCACAACACCCCAACCCTCACCACAACACCACAACACCACAACACCACAACACCACAACACCACAACTCTCACCATAACACCACAACACCCCAACCCTCACCACAACACCACAACACCACAACTCTCACCACAACACCACAACACCACAACACCACAACTCTCACCATAACACCACAACACCCCAACCCTCACCACAACACCACAACACCACAACTCTCACCACAACACCACAACACCACAACACCCCAACCCTCACCACAACACCACAACACCACAACACCACAACACCCCAACCCTCACCACAACACCACAACACCACAACACCCCAACCCTCCCCACAACACCCCAACCCTCACCACAACACCACAACACCACAACACCACAACACCACAACACCACAACACCACAACTCTCACCACAACACCACAACACCCCAACCCTCACCACAACACCACAACACCACAACACTCACCTCAACATTCCCCGCGTTTTCGCTCCTCCAGCTTCTCAGAATCCATTGCAAAGCATGACCTTACAAAGACCCCATTACCCCCATTACCAAAGGCTGATTACCACCATTACCAAGGCGGACTAGTCTGTTCCCTATTTTTTACGCGACTTTAATACGCTTGGATTATTTTCCTTTAGAGCAGTCGGATCTTTTCGCAAACGCAACGCTAGGTATTTTTTTTCTGTTTTGGCAGAGGTGTTAGATTTGATATTTTCCACTGGTGCGCGGTTTTAGATGGTTTTCAACATTGATAATGATTATATTTGGAATGGAATTTTGTTAGAATATAACACATTTTGTTGAATTTCGTTGATTTTGTTGTTTTGTTGAGTTGTAATTGTAATAATAGACGCGGCACTCTGATCTGACGAATCTGAGTATATTTCAACGGTGAGATTGTGGCCCAGGATTACCAGTTCAATAAAAATGAAATGAATTATTCATAACAATCCCTATCAAAATTAAACTTAATAAATTTTTTATAACATTCCTAATCCAAGTGTAGCCGACGGATTTTTCAAAATCATCATCTCAAGAACAGTTCCTCGGAGTTTTTATAACAATTCAAATCTAAGATTAAAATCCCTGCTGAATACAGTCCCTCAGACTCTTCGTAAAAATCCCTATCTAAGTTTAAATAAATGGATTTATGATTACAATCCCAATTCAGGTAGTTATGCAGGTTAATCAAAACTACGCGAATGTAAGTTCAGTCGTTGAATCATTCAAACCAATCGCAATCGATTACTGTCCCTCGGATTATATTTAACAATCCCAATCGAAGTTTTGGTTATTGAGACAATCATTATAATTCCAGTCCAAGTAAAATCACCTAGATTATTCAAAACTATCCTAACCCTGGTATTTGAAATAGTCATACAGATTTTTCAAAAGAATCTTAAGCCTTGTATAGATACATAGCCACACAGATTCTTCAGAAGAATGCCATTCCATTACAATTTCCGTCACCGCTGAACGCAAAACTTGTCTCTGGTTATACAAGTGCTGCCGCTTGCTCTTATGTAAGCATTGAGGTTGCAACGTATCACACATAGAAAATTGAAATTAACATACATAGTTACCTCAGGTCAACGAGTTGCATTTCGAAGTCAAGAGCCAACTGAATGACGTTTACCCACGTAGTGCGTTCAAACCATAATAATTTTCAATTGGTTGTGTTATTATAAATTTTAATTATTAAAATATTATTATCTTCACAGGGAGAACAAAACCTCACAACCAACAGACCAGGGAAGCTTTTCATTTAATGTAAATTTTCAATCGGAAATAACTGTCCCATAAATCCCTGATATTGAGGAGCGTATCTATTTTATGAACTTTTTGACTCTCACTGACACTTACTGCAATATTAAAATTATTCAAATTATTTTCCTTGTGATCCCCGCTGGGTAATTTATCGAAGTTTCCCGAAACAACTAACGCATTTAAGTCTTGTTTTTCACACTAACCTACGCTTATGGCAATATTAAAAATATTAAAATTATTACACTTGGTTGTTTGCTTTTCAATGGCATTTGTTAGAGTAATCACCGCTGGGTACTTTCTAAAAATTTCCCGAAACACTTAAAATTTCTCAACGTTTCCAGAAATACTTAAGACATCGCGTGCTTTTTTCACACTTACGTATTTTTTATGAATGACATTTGCTGGTGTGATCACCGATGGGTAATTTCTCGAAAAGCATCCAGAAACACTTGAAGCTTTTCTCGAAGTTTATAGATACACTTTAGCTCGAGACACGTAAAACACGTCCTTTTTCACACTCACTTACACTTACATCTATACTTATAAATGGCGTTTGCTAGTGTAATCACCGCAGGGTAATTTCTCGAAGTTTCCCAAAACACTTAAGGCATCTGGAGGCTGTGCTCGGCTTGCGTGATGCGAATGCACCGGTGAGTGGAACCGAGATACCGGCTTGCGGTCGCCACAATTGACTTACAAGGCAAGTTGTCCCCTAATGACCCCACTTGTGTCACAGCCAGTTTAGCTTTGCAATTTTCGTTTGACGCTGATTTCGATGTAATTGCGGTTGCTGTTCAATTCTCTGTAATGTCGCATAATGTGTCTGAATGATGTCGCGATCCTGGGAGGCTAGTTCAACTGATCGACGCAGTCTAGCTACTCCATCTAACTTCGTTGTCGGTTTAATATAAATCACTTCAAATTCTTCGACGGTTACACCATTACGGAAGCAGATCACCGTTAATTCGACTGTAACTTAAGCAGGATACTATGAGCTCAGCATGTAAGCCTACTATGAGCTACTAGAGCTATTATGTACTTTAACTAGGGAGGCTGGTTCTTTTAAATAGCATCGATTGTTTGTTGAAATACTTTAGTTAAATTTCTCCTTCATCTGTGTTCAGCTTATAGGGTGTGGCAGTCTGTTAGCAATTACCGGTGTTGAAACATCCTTAGTTATGAATAATGCGTGCAATTACGGAGCCAGGATTTTGAAATTCTCTGTCTATATATATATGCAGATTTTCAGCTGACGATTGGCCAAGTCACGCAACGTTCGTTTCAGTATTGACTGATACGATTTTCAACAGTGTTGCCTTCATTGGATTCTAGCCTATACTTTTATAGAAGTTGCTTGCAGAGCAAAATTTCCCTTTTTTTGTTGAGGGTAGATAGAATAGAAAACTAGAGTGATATTTCGTGTATGATTTAAATCTGATTAACTGTAACTCTGTGTAGTAATGCGTCAAACTGACTACTCACTGCAGAAATGAAAATGTATTTGGTATCAGGTCACATATTGAACGAAAAAATTAGTTTCCTGCAGCTCCGAGTGAGAAAATCATAGAAAGGCTGCCATCATGAACAGTTTTGATTTTTCTTGTCAAATAAATTAGAAATCACGAATGAAATGTTCACGAAACTTGTGCATTTTATCTCTGGGAGGCTTAGCCAGAGATTTAATCAATTAATTATTGAGAATTAATCAATTTCAGAGCTGAAATTTTAGTTTTGCCATTCAGTCGAAAGAATTCATAACAACTCACACTCCCGGGATTTCTCACACTCCATTTCAACTGAGAATCACACTGATTCTACGGGAATTAGAACTATTAAAAACATCACAATCATTCTACGAACATTTTTTTCATTTTTTCGAAAAACTTTTCCATGCCATGATAGTTCTGAGGGAATATACAACAATCCCTTTTTATACAACACTATTTTTATTGGAATTTTAAACTTTTGTAGTGCGCTATGTCTACGGTGTTGATAATACTCACATGTTCAAGTTTACTGGCCATATACACATAGGAGTGTCTACATGCTACACTGCTTCACTGCAATTGTTCAAATTGTATAAATTTCATTTTCTTTCTCTATGACTTTATAAGCAAATGATTTTAAATTTAATGGAATAGGATTTTATGAGTAGAAATTTTTCCAGCAGGTTCGTGGGAATGAAATGTGAACAAGTCATAGCGGTGCAGGGGAAAAATCCTTTATAAAAAAGGAGTCATAATATGTAAATAGTTGTCGAGTAGGAAAATTGAGTGGAATCTTCTGCAGCTTTCATGCGAAAAGAAGGCCAAGGATAAACGAGTTAAAAGTCATTAAAGTTAATGAAACTTTTGAAAGTTGAATTCCGCGAATGTCGTACCTGCTCAGAAATTCTTGGCCGAAGATGCTTGTTGACCGGACTCATCTCTCTTATTATAACGCAGTAGTCACTTTTTTTGCGCCAGCACTTTCATGATTAAGGAAGTGAACGTGATTTCTAAAGAAAACTTACTGGAATATACTTGAACACACGGAATATATTAGAAATATACTGGAATATAGTAAAATATCAATGTATTTCTAGAGTATCTCAAAAATAAATATATATATACAAATTCCCAATATAAACAATACATAAAAATGGCAAAACGGTACAGCACAAACAACATGTATCTTGTGTGTGCTCACAAATGTGATGAGTGAATGAGCTACAAACGGCGAGTAAAGCCGCCACTCCGCTCAAATACTACGAATTCAATACAATTTAAGTGCAGGACTACTAAATAATTAGTACAGAACATATAAAGCACATAGTTCAGCCCAAACATTAATCTTTCATGAGGGACATGTTTAAATTTCAAGTTGAATTAACAAAATTAAATTTATTAACATAATATTTAAAATAATTTAACAGAATAGAGGAAACTCACGACAGATTGAGTATGTAATTCAGCCTAGACATTACGCATTCAATAGAATTATGTACAAATTTCAAGTTAAACTAATTGAGAATAAAACAAAAGAAAATGTGCATAATTCGACTTGAACACTATAAGCTTCCATGAGACACATGATTCGATTTGAATTTTATTTGAACAAAACACATAAATTGACACTTTTACCGCAACGTGCGCCACCGGTGGCCACGTAGAAGATTTTCATGATGCTGCCGACCGACTAGTAGTCACTAACTTAATTTCCATATATACTTAATTAAAACTTAATGAAGCCATGATCCAGTTAATGATTTTTTTCAAGATTACTCACTACATGCACTTGACATAACATTTGAGTAGAACATATAATTTCAGCTTACCAAATTGTGATCAAAGTGCTAATAATAACTATAGAGAGCACACTCAGCAGCAACAGTTATTTGAAAAATTACTTACTTCATCCAATTGACACATATTTGAATTTGAATTGAATAAAGAATCAAATATGTAATATTTTTGAGTTCAATATAGCTATTCAGTTTAACCAATCGCGATCAAAGTGTTATATTAACTATAGAGAGCAAATTCAGCAGCAGCAGCATCAGTAGCATCAGTAGCATCAGTAGCATCAGCATCATCAGCATCATCAGCAGCATCAGCAGCAGCAGCAGCAGCAGCAGTACTCTGTGAACTACTTTACAGGAATGTAAAGTGAAAGAAGTCTTCTTTTTCTGCAGAGTCACCGCCTCGTTCATTAGAAGTGGGATATGCGGACGCCTTCAGTCTTGTCGCCACAGCGAAGACAACAAAAACCAACTTGGTCATCTGCTGAGAAATTGTCCAGGTAGCCGGGCCCTTTTGATCTATTCCACTTATCTTGACTCACATCCCTTCGTAGAACTGCTCCCATTCTGAACCTCGTTCTTTGGGGTTGTGACTCTGGAGGCTTTCTGTCATCGAGGTGTGCGACTTGTGAACCTCAGCTTGTACGACATCATCTAATGTGAATAAATATCAATTATTCAGGTCTTTTTCTAATTAGAAAAGTTAAGAACGCCACTTGTCGATATTTTCAGCCGCGATTTTTTTAGTAATTTCTACTTGAAGTGAGTGCAGTTTTTTCTATGCGTGAAATAGCATTTTACGGTCATTCAATTATTTGCATACGGCTCTTAGAATATCATTTTTCATATATTTTCCATGAGTGTCTTCATTGAGTGAAAAAATACCATTTGTTCAGTGAACGAGCAGAATTTCTTCTCCAACTTTCCAACTTTGCGAAATAGTTCTAGTTTTATTCATGTTAAAATCCGAGGATAATCACGTATCATTCCCGTGTTACTTATTAGTGATGAGTGATTATCTTCGTATTTTATTTGATTAGAAGTTACCGGTACGTGACGCGCGTTGAAGTCTCCCCTTACATATTCATAAATAGAATTTCCCAACATTCCTGTCAAAGTTTAATGTTGGTTGTCACTAATTATGCTAGTGAAAACATTGTTCCCATTTTTAGTTTTTGCCATATTTCAGGAGATTTACTGGTCCTCGAGTGATGTAAAGAAAGCGAGTATTGTTTTTCAGCTTTTTTTCTTTGCAACACTCAGCCTGAAAAATTTTCTAGGCTAAATTCATTTCCGTTTCTCCGAATGAAATTGTTCTGAATAAAATTTGAACGTTTGCATTCTGAATAGAATTAGAAAACTTAGCTTCTGGCAACTGGGGAAAGTTGGCAGATGTGGACTGGTTTTAGGGTAAAAATAATTTTAAAAAACCATAGCAACTGTGCTGAGTTGCCATGATGGGGCAGACTTCTACTTAAATTATGTTTGATAAAAATCCAAAGAGAGCAGTTTTTGCGAGCAATATCTGAAACCCGGCACTAGTGGTTGCCGTGGTGCCTTTATAATAACTGGCAACTGGCACGAGTGGTTGCCGGTTGCCATGGTGCCCTAAAAAAATCTGCCAACCGGCATCAGTGGTTGCCATTGCGGCTATATATTATCTGGCAACTGGTACCAGCGGCTGTCATTGCGCCCTTATATTATCTGGCAACAGCCACCAGCGCCAATGCAGTTGCTACTCGAACCAAGGTGGAGCCCTTGACAATCTGGCAACCAGCCCCAGCGGTTGCCACAGCGCCAATGCAGTTGCCACTCTAACCAAGGTGGTGCCCTTGATAATCTGGCAACCGGCCCCAGCGGTTGCCACAGCGCCAATATAGTTGCCACTCGAACCAAAGTGGTGCCCTTGATAATCTGGCAACCGGCCCCAGCGGTTGCCAGAGCGCCAATGCAGTTACCACTCGAACTAAGAGATAAGATCACACAGACACTCGAGTGTCCCACACACACGCGCGCTCCGGACACTTGAGGACCCTCAAAACACTCCACAAAGGCCACTAAGAGCCATTCAGGACGGAGGCAAAAGCCTTAAAAAGAAGCAGTTGGTGTGTCGAGATTACACGTGGCTGCTCCTCAGGAATTAGATTAAGTCTATAGGAATTACACGGCGATCTGTTCCCTTGAGCGGACTTCGTGTTTGTTTTGTGTGTTTGTTGGGAATTTTGTGCGCTTGTTGAGTTCTTGAGAAGCTTTGTGTTACGTTTTGTGTCTTTGCTGCGCTTTTGTGTGTACATAGAGCGTTTGAAGTGTACATAGAATAGCTTTCCAGCTCGTGCGTTTGAGTTTAAACGTTTATGCTCTGCCTCGAAGCTTTTATTCAAAAAATGTTGCGCTTTAGGGTGCACTAGAAAGAGGTTTGGGTGTTTTGGAGACGTTTACCTCGGTAGAAAGATCTCTCTTAACGCTCCATTTGCCCAGGTTATGTGGATAAATGGGTTGCATTTGTGAAACATGCGCGGTGTGTATTTTTGGAGCATTGATGCATGTAGCAAATAAATCGTTACTGGAAGGCGAAGCTATTAATTTTTGTTAAAAACTTCATTTTTTAAAATAATAACAATTGGTTTTGTATTAAAACATTTATTTTTGAAGTGAAAGTTGTTTTGAAAAACAATTCAAACAATTGTTAATTAAAAACAATTAAAACATTTGTAGATTAAAAACAATCAAAACAATTGTTAATTAGAAACAATTAAACCAATTGTTCGAAATTCAAATTAAACTATAAATAATTAAACTAACAACAATTGATTCGAAAAAATTGTTTCGACATCTACACGATCGGGTTGGTACACGCACTGGTCGCTTCGTGAATAAATAGCTGAATTATATTATATGATTATTGCTTATTTTAAGCCTCTCCGTTTTTAGGAATGACTTATTTCAGTAAGCATGACCTTCTGTAAAGGACTTGCATAATCTCTTCGTAATAATTTGGCTGACAATAATCTCAAGGCAACAAAAAGAATGAATAGGTGCAAATATTCTATTTTTGTAATGAAATGCTGAGCTGAAGAAAATAAAAATAAATGAAACTCTTCAGACGTTGGAATGGTAATATAGTATAATATTAGTGATGACAATGGCATACCTGTATGTTATTATACAAATAATTAATAGCACAAGTTCACACAAATGACATATGAAAGGGGATTCTAAGAGACAAATCCCTCAAAGGCTTCTTATTTTAAAAACGAATTTATTAAAGCATGTGTGTAATGCGATCTAAAACAAAAGGGAGTTTTTCTATTATTTTCAGTAATTTTCTATTCTTTTCAATACTGAACGGAAGATAGTCATGTCACCGCATTCCTCATTGCAATCATCCCATTCAACGAGGGTCGTTTTTAGATTCCACTTAACAAATGCTGCAATTGCACACAATAAACAACAAAAGCTCCTTAGGAATCTTTTTTTTTGTCCTACGAGAGTCAATTAAGTCATGCAAATAGAAAAGATTTCTGTTCGGAGCCTGACAAAGAAATTCTGCAATCGCACTTCACGCACCGGCAGCGTTCTGGCACCTGCATTCCTAGCCAAGCGTTTTCGCTGGGACATGCATGTTTTTCGCCGCACAAGCGATTTAATTATTTGGGCGGCAAAAAACATGCATGCAGGTGGTGAAAAAGTTAGACTGGGTTCTCTCTCCCGCCTCTGAACTGCGCTGCATGTGTGCGTGAATTTTAGAGAGAATTTTGAACTTCTGCAGAGGCAAAATGCTTATATTTTTGAAGAAACCCGCACTTTTTGAGCTCTGTCATTCATGTTAAATTGATAGCACTTATGTGAATAAATTGACAAAAAAATATAGGCTGATGATGTTTTCTTTTGTAGTAAAGATCACTATTAAAATTCAACTAGAAATTTAAAAAAGTGTTTTTGAATGCCAATTAATTACAAAATAATAAAAAATTCACCGAGATAAACAAAACCGATTGTAAAATTCAACAAAAATTGAATAAAGACCTGAGTGAAACGTTACACGAGTCAGAAATAGAATAAATATAGAGCGAGACAAATAATACAAAGAGGCCGTGTTGTGTGGGTACAGAGGGAAAGACAGGTGAGGCGAAAGGAGCGGGCTTTATCTCAGTAATTGGATGTAATGAGTCCCTTAATGGGTCCAGTAATGGGTCCATTAATGGGCGTTGTGACTAATTGACCCATTGTGAAGCAGGTCTGCACTACGGGCTCTGCAGCTTCATTCTCTTACCTTCAAAGGGACGTTGAAAAAATGCACCTTCTTGTGTGAGAAAATCTCTTTAAATCCCAGAGGTCGGTTCTGATTGTGTAATGTATTTACGTAACGGTCATAATGCATAACGCATCTTAATTAAGTAACGGTGATTATCGAGTTTGGTAACGTGACTACTTAACGGTGACTTTTGCATAACGCAACCTAACTGCATAGCAGTTTGTAATAGTGTGGCGGGAATGCTGTAAAAGAAGATGTTTCTTCATAGGGGATTTTTTTTTGACTACTTCTTCGGCGAAATGCAATGTCAATAATATTTGTTTTTCATTTTGGCTGCAATTTGAGGTGAGATGCGCGTGACATACCGTCTTTAGCGTGGAATCATGTCGTTAATTGCCGTGTTTTGTTGAAATGACTTGAAGCATTCAAATGGTGGCCAAAATTACTGCAATTCTGCTGTATTGCTCCGCTCCAAATTATTCATGATCTAGTATTGATAATTTAACTATCCATAAGGTATTTTTTCTTGATAGAGTCATAACTCAATGGGGTTATAACTTGATAGAGTCATCATAACTCAATGGGGTTATAACTTGATAGAGTCATGACTCAATGGGGTTATAACTTGATAGAGTCATAACTCAATGGGGTTATAACTTGATAGAGTCATGACTCAATGGGGTTATAACTTGATAGAGTCATGACTCAATGGGGTTATAACTTGATAGAGTCATAACTCAATGGGGTTATAACTTGATAGAGTCATGACTCAATGGGGTTATAACTTGATAGAGTCATAACTCAATGGGGTTATAACTTGATAGAGTCATCATAACTCAATGGGGTTATAACTTGATAGAGTCATGACTCAATGGGGTTATAACTTGATAGAGTCATAACTCAATGGGGTTATAACTTGATAGAGTCATGACTCAATGGGGTTATAACTTGATAGAGTCATGACTCAATGGGGTTATAACTTGATAGAGTCATAACTCAATGGGGTTATAACTTGATAGAGTCATAACTCAATGGGGTTATAACTTGATAGAGTCATAACTCAATGGGGTTATAACTTGATAGAGTCATAACTCAATGGGGATATAACTTGATAGAGTCATGACTCAATGGGGTTATAACTTGATAGAGTCATGACTCAATGGGGTTATAACTTGATAGAGTCATAACTCAATGGGGTTATAACTTGATAGAGTCATGACTCAATGGGGTTATAACTTGATAGAGTCATAACTCAATGGGGTTATAACTTGATAGAGTCATAACTCAATGGGGATATAACTTGATAGAGTCATAACTCAATGGGGTTATAACTTGATAGAGTCATAACTCAATGGGGTTATAACTTGATAGGGTCATAACTATAGGGTTATTTCTTAATAAGGTCATCCCTTAATACGGTCATAATTTGATAGGGTCATAACTTAATGGGGTCATAACTTATTGGGGTCATAAATTAGGATCATTACTTAGTAGGGTCCTCTAATTGCCCCCAACCCGAGGAAAGCGCCAACTTTTCTATATTTTCTTCAAAAAAATGTAATAAAGTGCGGCATCTCAGAATTTATCTCATAATCAATCAATCAATTACGACGGAATTACATTTAATTTTTATGGTATAGTATTTTCGTACGGGGCTCAGCTGCAGTTTTTGGACAGATCTTCTCAGAGATGGTACACATACAGACATGTTAATGCTAGGATGCCATAGAAATCGCCGAACTTATCCGGGCCCACAGGTAGCTATCCTCAAGTGTGTCCATTGTACTAGACTTGAGATGCAAACTTTTACTCTATTGCTTAATTGTGTGAAATAAATTGTTTAAAAAGGGCTTAAATTGTTGAAATTGCTAATGGTAAAAGTTTTTAAAATTACTTAAACGGCTTAAATGGTTTAAATTGTTAAGTTGTTTAAATTATTTGAATTGCTTAAACTGTTTCAATTGTTTCAATTGTTTAAATCAAATTTCTGCTTCATATTTGGTGGTAGTCGCCTTTCCTGTTTTTTTGCAGCAGGAGCTGGTGGCATATGAATATTTTTGCAGAAGAAGATGATGTACGACATATAGGCATACATTACAACGTAGCTTCATGTCAGCCACCTGCATATTATTATGAGAAAGTAACCTACACACACATGTATGACAACCTCCACACACATGTATGACAACCTCCACACACATGGATGACAACCTCCACACACATGTATGACAACCTACACACACACACATGTATGACAACCTCCACACACATGTATGACAACCTCCACACACATGGATGACAACCTCCACACACATGTAGGACAACCTCCACACACATGTATGACAACCTCCACACACATGTATGACAACCTCCACACACATGTATGACAACCTACACACACATGTATGACAACCTCCACACACATGTATGACAACCTCCACACACATGTATGACAACCTCCACACACATGGATGATATCCTACACACACATGTATGATATTCTACACACACATGTATGACAACCTACACACACATGTATGACAACCTCCACACACATGTATGACAACCTCCACACACATGTATGATATCCTACACACACATGTATGACAACCTCCACACACATGTATGATATCCTACACACACATGTATGATATTCTACACACACATGTATGACAACCTCCACACACATGTATGACAACCTACACAAACATGTATGACAACCTACACACACATGTATGACAACCTCCACACACATGTATGACAACCTCCACACACATGTATGACAACCTCCACACACATGTATGACAACCTACACAAACATGTATGACAACCTCCACACACATGTATGACAACCTCCACACACATGTATGATATCCTACACACACATGTATGACAACCTCCACACACATGTATGACAACCTCCACACACATGTATGACAACCTCCACACACATGTATGACAACCTCCACACACATGTATGATATCCTACACACACATGTATGACAACCTACACAAACATGTATGACAACCTACACACACATGTATGACAACCTCCACACACATGTATGACAACCTCCACACACATGTATGACAACCTCCACACACATGTATGATATCCTACACACACATGTATGACAACCTCCACACACATGTATGACAACCTCCACACACATGTATGACAACCTCCACACACATGTATGATATCCTACACACACATGTATGACAACCTCCACACACATGTATGATATCCTACACACACATGTATGATATTCTACACACACATGTATGACAACCTCCACACACATGTATGACAACCTCCACACACATGTATGACAACCTCCACACACATGTATGACAACCTACACAAACATTTATGACAACCTACACACACATGTATGACAACCTACACACACATGTATGACAACCTACACACACATGTAGGACAACCTCCACACACATGTATGACAACCTCCACACACATGGATGACAACCTACACAAACATGTATGACAACTTACACACACATGTATGACAACCTACACACACATGTATGACAACCTACACACACATGCATGACAACCTACACAAACATGTATGACAACCTCCACACACATGTATGACAACCTACACAAACATGTATGACAACCTCCACACACATGTATGATATCCTACACACACATGTATGACAACCTCCACACACATGTATGATATCCTACACACACATGTATGATATCCTACACACACATGTATGACAACCTCCACACACATGTATGATATCCTACACACACATGTATGATATCCTACACACACATGTATGACAACCTCCACACACATGTATGATATCCTACACACACATGTATGATATCCTACACACACATGTATGACAACCTCCACACACATGTATGACAGCCTACACAAACATGTATGACAACCTACACACACATGTATGACAACCTCCACACACATGTATGACAACCTACACAAACATGTATGACAACCTCCACACACATGTATGACAACCTACACAAACATTTATGACAACCTACACACACATGTATGACAACCTACACACACATGTATGACAACCTACACACACATGTAGGACAACCTCCACACACATGTATGATATCCTACACACACATGGATGACAACCTACACAAACATGTATGACAACCTCCACACACATGGATGACAACCTACACAAACATGTATGACAACTTACACACACATGTATGACAACCTACACACACATGTATGACAACCTACACACACATGCATGACAACCTACACAAACATGTATGACAACCTCCACACACATGTATGACAACCTACACAAACATGTATGACAACCTCCACACATATGTATGACAACCTCCACACACATGTATGATATCCTACACACACATGTATGACAACCTACACACACATGTATGGTATCCTACACACACATGTATGATATCCTACACACACATGTATGACAACCTACACACACATGTATGACAACCTACACACACATGTATGACAACCTACACACACATGTATGATATCCTACACACACATGTATGATATCCTACACACACATGTATGATATCCTACACACACATGTATGACAACCTCCACACACATGTATGATATCCTACACACACATGTATGACAACCTACACACACATGTATGATATCCTACACACACATGTATGATATCCTACACACACATGTATGACAACCTACACACACATGTATGACAACCTACACACACATGTATGACAACCTACACAAACATGTATGACAACCTCCACACACATGTATGACAACCTACACAAACATGTATGACAACCTCCACACACATGTATGACAACCTCCACACACATGTATGATATCCTACACACACATGTATGACAACCTCCACACACATGTATGACAACCTCCACACACATGTATGACAACCTCCACACACATGTATGATATCCTACACACACATGTATGATATCCTACACACACATGTATGACAACCATGTATGCAACTCCAACTGAGGGACAACTTTGACCATGACTTTTTAGAATAAAATTTCATCCATCAGACCATCCTGCATTTCTTTCTTCGTCCATCGAATCGTTATTGTAATTGTATTATCACTCTACCCTCATCGCATTTTTACAGTATCGTTATTTTGTCATTCTCTAGTTATTTATTTAATTGTATTTTCCTTATTTCAATGTTATCGCTTTATATTTCACTAACATAACAGTTCCTCAGCATTATCGCACAACTATCGTAATATTATCGTGGCCCATCGTTCATTTTTCTCGTTTTCCCGCATCTATCATTTCATTACAATAGTATAATCATTTTTTTATCGTTTTTTTTTCATGATATTCATACTATCATCGTATCATTGTTGTTATTTCATGATTTCCTTATCGTTCATCATGGTATCACTTCTGATACATTTTCGTATCATTATTGTTCTGATATCATATCATTATCGGTCACTAGTTTATCATTTCCATTTTGTCTTTGTTTCATCATTATTACTTTTCATATTCTCATCATTCTTTATGATATGTTGTCTTATCATATTCTTGTATCATTATCGTATCATATATCTTATATGTTGTCTTATCATATTCTTGTATCATTACCGTATCATCATTGTTATTTTATCACATACTTATCGATCATAATAGTCTTATTTTCATACTATTACTGCTCTATTATACCCACAATATCACACGGAGCCTGTTATATTATTGACTAATTTTTGAGGTGATTAATTTATTTCTTGAAGTCCCAGCTGGTGTCCCTGCCACCTGCACCGCCTTGTCCCAGATGGTGTCCCAGCCACCTGCACCGCACTGTCCCAGCTGGTGTCCCAGCCCCCTGTACCGCACTGTCCCAGCTGATGTCCCAGCCCCCTGTACCGCCTTGTCCCAGCTGGTGTCCCAGCCACCTGCACCGCACTGTCCCAGCTGGTGTCCCAGCTCCCTGTACTACACTGTCCCAGCTGGTGTCCCAGCCCCCTGTACCGCACTGTCCCACCTGGTGTCCCAGCCACCTGTACTGCACTGTCCCAGCTGGTGTTCCTGCCACCTGCACCGCCTTGTCCCAGATGGTGTCCCAGCCACCTGCACCGCACTGTCCCACCTGGTGTCCCAGCCCCCTGTACCGCACTGTCCCAGCTGATGTCCCTGCCACCTGCACCGCCTTGTCCCAGCTGGTGTCCCAGCCACCTGCACCGCACTGTCCCAGCTGGTGTTCCAGCTCCCTGTACTACACTGTCCCAGCTGGTGTCCCAGCCCCCTGTACCGCACTGTCCCAGCTGATGTCCCTGCCACCTGCACCGCCTTGTCCCAGCTGGTGTCCCAGCCACCTGCACCGCACTGTCCCAGCTGGTGTCCCAGCTCCCTGTACTACACTGTCCCAGCTGGTGTCCCAGCCCCCTGTACCGCACTGTCCCACCTGGTGTCCCAGCCACCTGTACCGCACTGTCCCAGCTGGTGTCCCTGCCACCTGCACCGCCTTGTCCCAGATGGTGTCCCAGCCACCTGCACCATACTGTCCCACCTGGTGTCCCAGCCCCCTGTACCGCACTGTCCCAGCTGATGTCCCTGCCACCTGCACCGCCTTGTCCCAGCTGGTGTCCCAGCCACCTGCACCGCACTGTCCCAGCTGGTGTCCCAGCTCCCTGTACTACACTGTCCCAGCTGGTGTCCCAGCCCCCTGTACCGCACTGTCCCACCTGGTGTCCCAGCCACCCGTACCGCACTTTCCCAGCTGGTGTCCCAGCCACCTGTTCCGCACTGTCCCACCTGGTGTCGCAGCCACCTGTACCTCACTGTCCCAGCTGGGGTCCCAGCCACCTGTACCGCACTGTCCCAGCTGGTATCCCAGCCACCTGTACCGCACTGTCCCAGCTGGTGTCCCAGCCACCTTTACCGCATTGTCCTAGCTGGTGTCCCAGCCACCTGTACCGCACTGTCCTAGCTGGTGTCCCAGCCACCTGTACCTCACTGTCCCAGCTGGTGTCCCAGCCACCTGTACCTCACTGTCCCAGCTGGTGTCCCAGCCACCTGTACCGCTCTGTCCCAGCTGGTGTCCCAGCCACCTGTACCTCACTGTCCCAGCTGGTGTCCCAGCCACCTGTACCGCTCTGTCCCAGCTAGATTTTGCAACAATTTTGCACTCGTATGATAAGTTTAGAATGTAATGAAAATAATAGAGTAATGTTATTGGTGTCCCAGAAACAGTCAGTAGAAACGTGTTCTAAAAACAGACCAAGGCTCGCTAAGAAATAGCTAGAGGTTTTAGAGAAGTTATGACAAGGGTGGGTTTTGAATTATGACAAGGGTAGGTTTTTCTTGTAATGAAAGTACGCCAAATTAAAACAACTTGTGTCTTATGGTAACATTAAACTCCACCGAGCTTGAGTAACTGTGTACGTAGCAATATCAAACCACGTCAGTCCGCACCTGGCAATATCAAACCACGTCAGTCCGCACCTGGCAATATCAAACCACGTCAGTCCGCACCTGGCAATATCAAACCACGTCAGTCCACACATAGCAATATCAAACCACATGAAGCAGCACATGGCAATATCAAGCCATGTCAGTCCGCACCTGACAACATCAAACCACATCAGTCCGCACATGACAATATCAAACCACGTCAGTCTGTACCTGGAAATATCAAGCCACATCAGTCCGCACATGGTAATATCAAACTACGTCAGTCCGCACATGGCAATATCAAACCACGTCAGTCCGCACATGGCAATATCAAACCACGTGAAGCAGCACATGGCAATATCAAACCACGTGAAGCAGCACATGGCAATATTAAACCCCTTTGAGCTGCACCTGACAATATCAAACCACATCAGTCCGTAATGGCAATATCAAACCACGTCAGTCCCCACATGGCAATATCAAAGCCCTTGGAGCTGCACCTGGCAATATCAAACCCCTTGGAGCTTCACATGGCAATTTCAAACCACGTCAGTCTGCACATAGCAATATCAAACCACGTCAGTCCGCACATGGCATTATCAAACCACGTCAGCCAGCCCAAAATGGCACGTCGGACTCCGTCATTTCGCAGCCAGAGACAAGTCGCACGGCCGCTGTCGTGAGGTCCTACGCTTCAGTTCAGCTAAGTAGTTCCACGAAGGCCGCGAATTTGCCTGCAGGATTCCCTAAAAAATGCCGAGTGTCGATACAAGTAATGAGGCCTTGCATGTCACAACCCTGCCTAGGCCTCCCAGTTCTGGGAACTGTTTCCTAGCCCGGATGTTGGTCCCTGCGCGATCTCGGCGCTAGAAATTGTACTCTGCGAAACTTGCAAGAAAATCAAGTTTGTTAGATGATCATTATGTTTAAGGTATGCGAGAACAGCATTATGTTTAAGGTATGCGAGAACAGCATTATGTTTAAGGTATGCGAGAACAGCATTATGTTTAAGGTATGCGAGAACAGCATTATGTTTAAGGTATGCGAGAACAGCATTATGCTTAAGGTATGCGAGAACAGTATTATGTTTCAAGTTGGCGAGAAGGTTATTTTGTTTTTGAAACGGTTTCGTTTATGTTCTTATTTGGGTGCTGGCGTGAATATGTGAGGCAGGGTTATGTGATTGGCCGTCGAAAACATGTTAATATAAAGTCGTAAAATCACCTGGAACTTGAGAAATGATTATTTCGTATTCGAGTATCCAAAAATTTAAAAAATTTAAATGATTAAAAAAATTTGTATCCAAATATTTAAACGACTTATACACATGAAATTGAAATAAAAACTGTATTATATTTGGCGTTATTAGACCTTATCTGTTCCAAATGTACAGGAAATGCTTAGAATTCGAAAACATTATTGCAAACGAAAACTGTAAAATTTGAAAGAATTAAACAAAATCTGAAGCTAAAAATACACAACACGGTAATGATCCATAATATGGTGAATTTTTTTAAAGTTCCGCTAATTGTGAATCATTATGGTATTATAGTTTGTATTCAGCTTTAGTTTGTCTCAATTTTTAAAATTTTCAGCCTGCATTCGTTTGCCGATTTCGAATCCCAGATCCGACTTTTACTGTCGCGATAAATAGTGTCAAAAACCGCCCTAAAGTTTTACGAAAATTTAGCTTGTTGAAAAGCCTTTTAAATTTTTTATTTAAATCTCATAATTTCCTGAAAATTCTCAATGGTAAATTATAAAGCAGAAAATAGGGCTCGTGCTGATAACAGCGCTGCAAATTGTGCTGGGGTTGAAAATAGCTAAAAATTGGTCTTGGGGCTGACGAAAGTTAAGAATTTGTGTTTGGGTTGATTACAGAGTTTAGAATTTATTTCAGAGTCAATAAAAGAATTGAAGATTTGTGTACGGGTTGACAACAGGGTTATGAATGGTTGGTGTTGAAAACAGAGTGAATAATTAGTGTTCGGGAGATTATGTTCAATGTTCATCAGCGATCAAAAAAAGTGTTCTGCATATTGGAAGCCTCGGAAATCATCTCGCGATTGCTAGAATTCAGTTAATATTCAGGATACAACATTCCAAAAATCCATAAAATTCTGATAACGTTGCAAAACTCGCCTGTTATAACCCATGTATGCACATATTTGACAGCCCACATATGATTAATAAATATATATGCGCATAAATCCTCATAGTTAACTTGAAATTCAACACCTCATCACCAGTCCAACTTTTTTGCCGCCTGCATGTATTTCTTTCGCCGCCTAAGTGATTCAATCGATTAAATCCCTTAGTTAAACAGTGAAAAACATGCATGCAGGCGGCGAAAAGTTAGACTGGGTCTCAGCTCTGGTACGAGAATGAAGTTTATTGTAATCGCAGCTTATTTCATAAGCTAATTGAGTAAAATATGAATAATAATTATAACTTCTCAAACTAGCTTTCCGTTATTAATTTTGTGCTTTGGTTTGCCCTGAGTAAAAAAAATTGCGTTTCTACATGTATTCAAGGAACTCAAATCTCTCCCGCACCGACTTGGAAATTTCGTTTCATTTGCTTGAATTTCGACACACGAAAAAGACAGTCAATTTAAAAAGCATTTAACTACATCAATCGAGTAGTTTTCAGCTTTAGTCGGACAGTGAACATTTCGATATTTTCCCAGAAAAGTAAATGATACTCGTGTAATCATCTATTTTTCTTGGGATACATTGAACTGCTTACTTTCCAACTAAATTGAGAACTCGTTTTATTGGAACTCGTAGAATTAATAAAAGAACTATACAAATGTTCGAAAATAACAAAGCACGTTCGACCGGTTATGAGTCAGCATAATCAAGCGTTAATAATCGGGGAAAATTAATCCTAGAAGCGGACATTAGGCAATTACAATAGAAGCATATTTCAACGCTCGCCATCAGTCCCAAACACCAGCCCCATTTTGCTGATAAGTAAGACTTCTGTGCACCAAAGTAGCAAAGTAATGACGACTTACATCAAATTGGTTACAGCAATTCAGCAAATCTTGATCACTACCTTCCCTCGCACTTACATCGCAATGCTCGCAGTTAATACCATGCAAGCACGCCGCTGCAGCAGCCGTGGAAACGGGCGCGCGGCCTCCGTAGACTTAAATCCAAATAAGGACTCTTCCCAAGATTGGTGGTCGTCTTGTAAAAGTGGAATCTCGACATTGGTTTTCGCCTTGTAAAATTGGAATCCTCTTAACATTGGTGCTCGTCTTATAAAATTGGAATCTTCATCATTGTGCTAGATTTGTAAGACTGTAATCTTCCAGCATCGGATGTCGTCTCGCTTTATAAAATAGGAATGTTCCAACATTGGTTCACAGGCCGCATTTAACACATTTCTTGCGATTGGACCCACCGGTGGTCACTGAAAGGATTTTCATGATGTTGCTGACTGCATAATTTGCAATCGATGATAAGATTTTATGCATGCTAAATGAAGGTGCGGTCCAGTTAATGTTTGCGTCTTGCAAAATTGCTCGCAAAAATTTATTTCAAATTTGAATGGAATTTACAAGTATAGAATGTTATTTTTATTGGATATGGAATATAAGCCAGTTATTTATTGTATATAACCTTCATTAATCACAAAGGCGATATTTCTACGAGAAAAAAAAGCAGAGCAAAATAAAGTTTTAGAGACGCGAATGTGTAGAAACGTGACACTTAATTCATGCTGCAAGTGCTGTTGCAGCGCCTGATTCGTGACACTTAATAACTAAATTCATCACTAAATGACAGTTGCCTTAAGTAAATGACCATGATTACCATGAAATTAGAGTCGTTCCTACTGAATGACATGTGTCAGCTAAATATGTAAATGGTTTGTAAATAACCCTCCTGCCTCGATTACACAACTTTTGCTGCTACTAAATAAGGCCCGTTGCCACTAAAGAATATGTTGCCACTAAATTAAACATTTTGCTACTGAATAACGCATTTTCACACTGAATAACACATGTTTACACAAAATAACACAGGTCTCGTTGACACTAAATAAAATATGTTGCCACTAAATAACACAGATTGCCACCAAATGACACATGTTGCCACCAAATAACACATGTTGCCACTAAATAACCCATGTTGCCATCCAATAAAACGCTGGCAATAATCACTGTCGCTGCCAGCATTCAACATTCCACTGAGAAATGTGGCTAGACCTTGTGTGGCCTTTGTACACATCTACACGGCTGTGGTGTGTACTGTGTGTGTAAATACTGTGTACTGTGTGTGTATCTACTGTGTACTGTGTGTGTATCTACTGTGTACTGTGTGTGTATCTACTGTGTACTGTGTGTGTATCTACTGTGTACTGTGTGTGTATATACTGTGTACTGTGTGTGTATCTACTGTGTACTGTGTGTGTATCTACTGTGTACTGTGTGTGTATCAACTGTGTACTGTGTGTGTATCTACTGTGTACTGTGTTTGTATTTACTGTGTACTTTGTGTGTATCTACTGTGTACTGTGTGTGTATCTACTGTGTACTGTGTGTGTATCAACTGTGTACTGTGTGTGTATCTACTATGTACTGTGTGTGTATTTACTGTGTACTTTGTTTGTATCTACTGTGTCTGTGTGTGTACCTACTGTGTACACACAGTAGGCACACACAGTTCAGTATCAGTAAACAGTATCTGTGTACTGAGTGCACTACTGTGTACCGTGAGTCAGTGTGTAGATATGTAAGACTTAATGAGAGCCTGCCATCTATCATCATGAAGACATATGAAGATATCAGTCAGCAAGAGTCTCGCATTGTGTTTTTTGATTTTTATTTTTTGTTATTTTTTTAACAAGTTCGGAAAACACGCATAAATTGTTGGGGTTGTTTGTTTTAAGTCAAATTTGACATTCTTGTTTATAATTTTTTCATTTTCATGTATATGTCTCATTTTTATGCATATGTCTCATTTTTTGTATCATTAAAGTCTCTTCAGTTTGATCCCGTGTTGTAAATTTGCTGTGAATCTTATCGTTCTGGCACGACACAACGGAAATGAACGTTGCTATCGCTTGTATGTGTATGTTTACCAATCTTTTTTATGGTTGTAGCATTCTAAATAAATAACTAATAATATAGTGTTTCAATGGTGCCTGCATCTTCCCTCTAACTTTTTCTCTTTTCAATATGTAAATACACAAAATATGCATCATTCTCTTGGCTGAATTTTCAGTCATATTGCTTTCACTTTAGTGCCGTATTTGTGCAGTTTCATCAGTACGCTCGTGTGCCATCCCTTAATGGTCTTTACTTACTTTCTTTCTTGTATTATTGTTACTTTCTCATCTTTTTTCCACCACCTCCCCTTCTTTTCCACCATCCCTTCTTTTCTTCCGTTACTCTTCTTTCTCCGCCACAACTCCTTGTTTTCTTCGGCTGCCTCTCCTTTTCTTCCATCATCCCTTCTTTTCTAACTCTATTCTTTTTTTCTGTTCCACAACCGATCCTTCCTCTCTGTCATCATCCATCCTTCCCTACCACCACCGTTGTTCTATCCCTTCCACCACTTTCTCTTTTCTTGTCCCACTCATCTTTTTCTTCCACCACACCTTGTTGCCTTCGTCATCTTTTCCACCTCCCCTCCTTTCCTCTTTTCCACCACCAATCCACTACCCCTCTTTCTCTTCCACCCTTCCTTCTCTATCCCTTCCCCATCACCTTCTCTTCCACCACCCCTCCTTCTTCTCTACCACCACCCTTCTAAACTTCCACCACTCTTTCCTTTCCTCCACCACCACCTCTCCACCAGCCACCTTCTCTTCCACCACCCTTCCCTCCTCTCTAACATCCCTCCACCACCTCTATTTCTCTACCACCATCCCTCTACCACCACAACCCATCACCTCTCTACCCCTCCACACCCCTCCACACCCCTCCACACCTTTCCACCTCCCTCCACCACCTCCCAGCAGCAGTAACACGTCCCAGCTAAGCAGTGTGGACAGCTCCCAGCAGGCGGGCCGCTCCGACACCAATTGTCCCAGCGGGCGTCCGACACCTCCTAGCTGGGCTCTTGGTTGGGTTGTTGACTGGGCTGTTAGCTTGGCTGTTAGCTGGGCTGTTGGCTGGGCTGTTGTGTGGGCTGGTGACTGGGCTGTTAGCTGAGCTGTTGGCTGGGCTGTTGACAGGGCCTGGTCTTGCTGTAAGTCTTGAATGCATCAGTAACAGGACTAAGTAATAGAATTACGGAGGTTATTGGGGTGATTGTGCGGCTATTTGGAGTGGTTCGGGGCGTTACAGAGGTTAGAGTTCAGTATACGGCACTTTTTGGAGTTATAGTGCTGAAGTGTTGCGGGAGTTATAGTGTGGAGTATACGGAGCTTTTTGATGTATGTGTTTGAGTCTATTGGAGTTTTGAGGCTATCAGAGATTTGAAGCTATCGGAGATTTTAGGCTATCGGAGATTTGAGGCTATCGGAGATTTGAGGCTATTGGAGATTTGAGGCTATCGGAGATTTGAGGCTATCGGAGATTTGAGGCTATTGGAGATTTGAGGCTATCGGAGATTTGAGGCTATCGGAGATTTGAGGCTATTGGAGATTTGAGGCTATCGGAGATTTGAGGCTATCGGAGATTTGAGTCCGCAGGAGATTTGAGGCTATCGGAAATTTGAGGCTATCGGAGATTTGAGGCTATCGGAGATTTGAGGCTATCGGAGATTTGAGGCTATCGGAGATTTGAGGCTATCGGAGATTTGAGGCTATTGGAGATTTGAGGCTATCGGAGATTTGAGACTATCGGAGATTTGAGTCCGCAGGAGATTTGAGGCTATCGGAAATTTGAGGCTATCGGAGATTTGAGGCTATTGGAGATTTGAGGCTATCGGAAATTTGAGGCTATCGGAGATTTGAGGCTATCGGAGATTTGAGGCTATCGGAGATTTGAGTCCGCAGGAGATTTGAGGCTATCGGAGATTTGAGGCTATCGGAGATTTGAGCTATCGGAGATTTGAGTCCGCCGGAGATATGAGGCTATTGGAGATTTGAGTCCACCGGAGATTTGAGGCTATCGGAGATTTGAGGCTATCGGAGATTTGAGGCTATCGGAGATTTGAGGCTATCGGAGATTTGAGTCAGCCGGAGATATGAGGCTATTGGAGATTTGAGTCCGCCGGAGATTTGAGGCTATCGGAGATTTGAGGCTATCGGAGATTTGAGTCAGCCGGAGATATGAGGCTATCGGAGATTTGAGGCTATTGGAGATTTGAGGCTATCGGAGATTTGTGGTTATCAGAGATTTGAGGCTATCGAAGATTTGAGGCTATTGGAGATTTGAGTCCGCCGGAGATTTGAGGCTATCGGAGATTTGTGGTTATCAGAGATTTGAGGCTATCGGAGATTTGAGGCTATCGGAGATTTGAGGCTAACGGAGATTTGAGGCTATCGGAGATTTGAGGCTATCGGAGATTTGAGGCTATCGGAGATTTGAGGCTATCGGAGATTTGTGGTCATCAGAGATTTGAGGCTATCAAAGATTTGAGGCTATCGGAGATTTGAGGCTATCGGAGATTTGAGGCTATCGGAGATTTGTGGCTATTGGAGATTTGAGGCTATCGGAGATTTGAGGCTATCGGAGATTTGAGGCAATCGGAGATTTGAGGCTATCGGAGATTTGAGGCTATCGGAGATTTGTTGTTATCAGAGATTTGAGGCTATCGGAGCTTTGAATCTGTCTAGAATTTGAATCCATTGAAGATTTGAATTTATCAAAATATGCAGCCATATAGCGCGTATGGTCTTTGTGAACGGCATGAAAAGCTATATGACAATTATTGGAAGTTATTCGATCGTCATGTTAAAGGAAACCATCAGCTGCGTGAGGATTTCCGCACCAAAAATTATAATTTTGGTATCAATTGAACATTATGTGGTAAATGGGGTGTATGACTTAGCGGTAAGATGCACAGAGTTTCAAAATACCCACGTACGTAATGCAGAACTACCTGTTCTATTTGTAGGTGATGGTGGAATGGAGTGATGTGTGGGGTGTGAGTGCGTATGTATGATGTGTGTGTGTGTGTAAGTGTGCGTTCTTGTGTGTACGTGCGTGTGTGTGTGTACTTGCGTGTACTTCATCACTATCAATAAAACATTGTTCTCAGGAAATAGGTGATAAATCGTGTATTTTTTTCATGATAAAAAATAATTTAACGGCGGAAGTGCTGATTATTATTTGTGGATCTATTTCAGTATAATTACTTCAAAGGCTAAGGAAAGAGGCGAATAAATTTAGATGTAGTAAGGTGAAGAGACCGTACCGAGTAGTGAATAAATTGAAATCTTACGGAACTAAATCACTGAATAAACTGATGCAAATTCGGACGTTTTAGAGTCAAAAGTTAATTTCAAGGGGCTAATTAGAATGTTTTTTTTGGGGCTAATCTGCTATTTCAACTTTGAAAAAATGTACTCGTTATGGAGACTGTAGACCGTTCCAAGTGGAAGATTAATGAAGATGTTATATAGTAAAGTAGACCTTTCAAGCGGAAGAAGTTGAACAGAGTTTTTGTTTGAAGACAAACGAAAATGTTATATTATGAAGAGTTGAACAGAGTTTCTATTTGAAGATAAATGAAAATGTTATATTATGAAGGAATTCAAAAGAGTTTTGTAAGATAAATGAAAATGTTATATTATGAAGGCATGAAACAGAGTTTCTTGCTTGCAAAGAGAGAACTCTGAGAGACCGAGCATGGGAGGCTCGGAAGAAGTCGAGTGTGAGTCTTGAGTGGATTAAGATAAGGTGAATATCAAGTGACTGGGTACAGGTACCTTGACTAACTCCTCTGACTGGACTGAGGAGGATGTGTGACCATGTTGCGCTTCAGTGAATTCAGTCACTGCCTGACTGAAGTCATCAGTCAGGCAGTGACTTGACTGAATGGTTGTCTTGTCTGACTGATTGCGTTCTAGTGAATGGTGTAATCCGGTCAAGTAAAGAATGATACAATCTGACATTAGTAATTGATGCTTGATTTTGACCAATAAATGAATGATTAACTTTGAATAAGCTTCAAATGATTCTTTTCGACCAGTTAATGAATGATACAAGTTCGAAAAATCGAGAAGGGCTTAATTTAAATGGTGAACTTGCAGTGCGGCATGTGGCTGATCCCACAATGTTATCGAAATAAATGTTTGTATACTGTAGTGCAGTTTTGTGTCCAAATTTTAGACTCGTACATTGTATGGCTAGAATAAAAAATTTTTTAGTTTGCGCCTCCTTTGTTTTGTTCTTATGACAGGATATTAGATCTCGGTATTGGTCATCCTAATCCAAATATTTCACTCATATTTTTTGTTATTATAATAGCTCATTTAAATCATTATATTATTTCCACGGTATTCGATGCTATGTTTTATTGTTTACTGAGTATTTTGATGTTGTCTATACAGCGTCAGGTTTCGGTACTCGGAGCTTCACTCAACGAACTTTATTTCGAACTTTTAATCTTACTGTCCCAGGCTTTTGCCTTAACTATATATAATTGTAATAAATAATATAAAATAATCTCACCGAGTAATAATAACCTTAGCGTGTTTATACAGTATACCCCTCAAAATCCCGAACCGAGTATTTATTTTCCCGTATCAGTAATACCATCATAATTTTGCTAGAAATTAAATGCTTATGGCATTCTTGTGATGGCGTTACTGGTACGGGAAAATAAATACTCGGTTCGGGTTTATGTGGGACATGTTATTTGGTGTCCGCTGCTTGCGTGTGTCTGTGACGCTCACAAGGACGCTCAATGACCGTATCTGTGATACGAGTTTCACCAGTGCACAAGTACAAGAATATTTTGATGGCGGGTACTGTTGGGATGGATGTATTTGTTGGGCATCCACATCTGGAAGATTTATTCGAGGGAAATATTGAATCCCGTCATTTTTGACTTGCCGTGTACAGTGTACACCAGTTATAATATAATTATTTACTGATATTTGGAAGTCACGGGCTGCAAATGTTAGTCCTAATATTATTGACTTGAAATTTCTGAGTGGCAGATGTTAATCCTAATATTATGGTGTCTTCGGGACTTGAAGTCTTAGAGTGGCAGATGTTAGTCCTAATATTTAAACACTTTCAGCTGTTCGTCTCGCCTGCGGAACTCCATTTGAAATGACCCTACATACATTAACGCCAAGAAAACCTGAACTTTGAGCCACTTATTTACATCAGTTTAGGATGAGTTAAACACAAGAACAATTCAAAATTATTGTTTATTTTCTTATGATAAATAAGTACATTAACTGGAATATTGTTCATATTGCCTTTGAATGAGGGATCTTTGCTCAAGGCAGAGAATTAAAGGCAACAATAGAGTCTCGGTGTGAAGCATTGAGGTACGCTCAATATATGCACATTAACAATCAATGCTTCTCTTCGTTCGTCAGTAACAGATTTTTAAACACTAAAAAATCAGAAGTAAAATGAAATGTCTTTATAAACCTGGGGTCGTATAGTTCTTCAATAACGCAATACACAAAAATGTTATTTTAGAACCTTCTATTTTTGTACAGGGCACGATATCAAAACTCGAGTGTATGCAGGATGAAGAATGATTGAGGTCATCAAGCACTTTTTTATTTAAAAAAACCGCTTTCATTGAGGAAACAATAATACGTAGAATTTCTAAATTTGTTCAAAAATTTCGGCTTTGCGTATTGGTATATTTTTATCTCTATGAGATAAATGAGAGAAACTCGGAACTTACTTTTATGCCTGTTTATTCGGGAAAAACAATGATTATAACTTTTTGCCAGCTCAAGGTAACAATTTGGGAGCATTGTATGGGAATTTAATTTGCAGTGAACTATAATCCTCTATTACTAAAAGAGTTTTTCTGCAGGATTTGTATCGTCTCCCTGCGCTCAAAAACGCTCAATTCTTCCCCAGAACATATCGTAACTTATCAGAGAAAACATCAACCAATACCTGAAGATGACGTCCGAAACACGACATACAATAATTCGAAAGGAATACATTTGTTCACAATTGTTGTACATACACGCGTGAATATTTCGGGAGTTGTTCATCCTATTGAAGGCACAGAGTATTTACACTTACGAAAGTAAATAGAACAAACAGAAAAATACACAAGAGACATTAGTGCTATCCGCACATACAGCATGTCCCACAAGAACCCGAACCGAGTATTTATTTCCCGTATCAGTAATACCATCATAAGAGTACCATAAGCATTTAATTTCTAACAAAATTAAACTTCAAAATTACCCTATAGAAAAGGCATTACTGATTTTGCTGGTAATACTGATACGGGAAAATAAAGACTCGGTTCTGGTTTTTAAAAGACATACTGTGTAGTAAACCTCTTTTACAATTCCACGACATAGGAGCCGTGACGACTCGGTGTAAATCACCGAGCATCGAAAGATAAAGTTTACTGATAGAAAAACATAATTTACATACACGCCATTGGTCTTTTTCGCTCATATATATATATAGACAAATGAAAGCAAAAACACAATGCTTGCAGAAGCGCTCTTTACAATAACGAAGTCGGCTCGGAAACGTGCGACTTTTTGCCGTACTTCAATATGTTGAATTCTGGAGTTTGAATCTCGTTGCAATTGTGGCTGATGAAAGTTCGTTAGAAAGTCACGGAAATTTTATACAAACTGCAAAATTTAAATGAGATTCGAGGAGGAATATTTTCTATTGAATCACATTGAATCATATAATATATATACGCCCTAATTAATGTCAGTTGAAGCACGACGGTAAAAACAATTTTCCAAACATCATAAATTCCAAACAACTCACCTATTGTAAAATGATACCTAACGAATAGAACAATAAACTCAGTGCTGTTGTGTGTCTCAGGTCACACAATATTTACACAATAATTGTCAACAAAAATATCACCAAATACTTTTAAGAAAACATCTGTGGTAGTACTCAGAAGTAAATATTTGGGTCAGACTCATCTTTTCTATGGTTCAATGTCGATAAAAATGTATTCATATTTCGGAACAAACGAAGGTCTCTGAGGTTAAAAGGCGATAAATCTATGGATTTCTTGGAATCAGTGATTCAATTCCCTAAAGCCTTATTCAATTTACAACAACAAATTTGTCAAGTCTATGTTTTCGAGTTTAATGATTCATCATTAATGAATGGACAGCTCTATTAAAAAAAAATTTGGATTCTATATATTTAAAATTCATCAAAAGATTTAGGAGACCTCTCGAGTTCACTGGTTTTTGCTTTACTCATTATTTAAACTTTCACAAGTGATAATTTCAAGAAATTAGTTCACTGATTTTATGTAGGAGGATGCACAGATTTTGCGGAATCTGGGATATCATAGAATATGTTAGCTTAATAGAATCTATTGAATAGAATCATGGATTCACAGATTCTATAGAATCTAGGATTTAAAAAGTGTCAGTCTAATAGAATCTGTCGAACAGATTCATGGCTTCACAGATTCTATGGAATCTGATATTCCTGGCCCAGGAATCTTACTCAGATTCACCACAGCTTCGCTCAATTCTAAGACACACATAGCCGATAACTTTCATATACATACAGTTTGTACAACTCAACATACAGCATTACGCGGCTTCACTCAACAGTCATAACATTCTCTTTCGTTCAACGAGACACTTTCTTCGTGGCTATGTCTTCTAATTTCAAAACGACCGAGGGAAAGCCTTTGCGAGTTGTTAGACTTCAGAAAAAATTGGGTTGCTAGGCTTTGGAAAAAATTGCGAAGCATGTCTTTTATTGAAGATGTTGCTTCACATTTGAAAATGGTTGATTCCGCACATAATTGCTTCATTTGAAAGTAAATTAAAATATTGCGTGTTTCGATATTAACGTACCGGTATGACTGAATAGCTTCTCAATTACTTATGCTGCCTTTTTGTTCACATTTCATCAAGGCCAGAAATGGGTTTGAGCTGTTGAACCGGTTATTCAATTCTGCAACTCCCAACCTCGCCTAACCAACCTCAGTCACCCCACAATCTGAGTCAATGTGTTGAGTGTCTCTTCTTCTAGTTATTTAACTCACATTTTATAAATTAAGGCTCGGAAAAAAAAGCTTTTCACATTCAAAGACAAGGAACAATTACACTCGAGAGTTTCCCTCAGCCATTCTGTACATCTTATCGCTGCCATGAGGTAGAGAGCGTACAAAATATAAATTTTGGACTTATCGAAGAAGTACAAATTTGAAGAAAACATAAAAAAGGCTTCAGTCCCGCTGCGTCGAAGATCAACATATTTTAAAGCAAAAAACTTCGCATCCAAACCCAACCTTGGATCGCGACACAGCGAGCAGTGTACAGACGTTAAAAAAAACATTTTATCGTGTAAAACAAATACTTTATACATATAAAACAATGAGGTTATAGCAAGATTACCATGGTCAAGTGCCCAACAATTGTGTAACATAGGTGAGCAAGAGAAAATATAAATATGCCATCGAATGACACTCCGCTTTCTCTTTATCGTCGGATTATCGTCGGATTATCGTAAATGTTCTGCAATTTGAGTGAATAAGATCCTAATGGGCGAAAATTTAGGGTTAATCTTCTGAAAAGCTAAGTCGCATTGTGATTTTTTTTTGTTCACCAGGAGTCGTATTTTTCAGCAACTCACGATGTCGTATCGGTAAAACTGGTTGCTTAAGTTCCACCGTCGATTTATCTTCAATATGCTGTTTTGTCTGACGAAAAAAGCTCAACGAATGGATTTTATGGAAAAAGCAGCATGTGAGACTGTCAAGTTGGCATGATAACTTGCGCTACGGTGATATAAATTATCAGGAAATTCATGAATTAACTCGAAATTCAAGAATTATTACGAAATTCAGAAATTTACAAGAAATTCAAGAGTTATCACAAAATTCAGGAATTAGCAGGAAAATCAGAAATTATCACAAAATTCAGGAATTATCACAAAATTCAGGAATTACCAGGAAATTTAGAAATAATCCCAAAATAGAGGAATTATCCCAAAAAACGCAAAATTCAGGAATTATCACGAAATTCTGCCCCATTAACCGCACCATGCCAGTGCTCATCGCTGCACTTCATGTTTCTCTTGCAAAAAATAAAAAGAAAGCACATGCTTTCGAACAAGCTTCTTCATTTGTTAGGATGACGCCATTTTATCGTAATTTGTATAATACAGGCTGGCGGTCATCAGGTATTCCCTATTAAGATTGAAGGCGTTCATCTTGTGTTTGGTAGGAAGGCGTTTATCATGTTGTGCATAGCAAAATATGGGCGTTCTTCCAATTTTGCTCGGCTGAACACAACTGTTCAACATGTGTCTTGAACGTAGGCTTCTATCTTTTATTCAGAACAGAAACGTTCATGTCGCAGTTAATAGAGAGTTTATTATTTATTTAGCGACGAATTAGAAAAAAGCTCATAGTGTATTAAATAGAGAAACGCTCATAATTTGTCTAGTAGAGATACGCTCATGGTGTGTTTAGAAAAGGGATTTGATAGAGAAACGTTCATTATGAGTGTATTGAAAACACCTTCATGATCATGTACTAATCAAAACAGATGTGTTTGAGGTGCACTTATTAAGACAGATGTATTCATGGTGAACATATCAAAAAAGCAACTTTCATCACGTTTTGCTGAGCGAAAGTTTATGAGAGGCGCTGGAGGCGCACGAAGAATTGCTAGAGTTGCTGTTATTGCTGGTGGGGGAAGATGCGTTATTGATGCGGTTGTTGGAAGGACTGCTAGAGGATAGAGGCGTGTTATTATTGCTGGACGCAGAGTTGGGCCGCGTGAGCGCGTTACTTGGACGCGTTTTATCAGCAGGGCCGGGAGTCCTTCGCTGGCCGCCGCGACTGGGCGGAGCTGCTGCTGCAACGGAACGGTAACAAGACTTTAGTGAGGGCTGTGGTGGCGCACGGGTAAACCTCCTTCTTCGCAAAACTCAAATTTCTCCGCCGTTCCAAAGCTTTTTTTAAGTCTTTTCGACACCGTTTACATTGTTTTGAGACGTTTTTTTTGACTTCGATGATTATTTTTTGACATCTCTTGTGTTTTTGTGGCGGCGTTTGTTATTTTTTAACGCCGTTTGTATTTTTCAAAAGCGTTTGTTTTTGACGTCTATTTCACTTTTTGAGAGCGCTTATTATTTTTTTTGACGTCGTTTGAATTTTTGACGAGATTTGCATTTTTTTGACGTGTGTGTCTTGCGTGAAGACTACATGAAACATGCAAAAGAGCGCAAAAAAGCTTGGGAACGTCATGAAAAATTCATTTTTTTCAAAAGCGAATCAGGAGTTTTACCCGTTTTAAAAATTTCTATGCTCGCCAGATCCAGATATGCAAAGTGATGAATTTAGGAGAAAATGCAAGTGCGAATAGTTCGAGAAGTGATTTGTGAAAAACTCGTTGAATTTTGATCGATTTTATTTTCCTTAGAGTTGACAAACTTCTAATGCGGCTCAAAAACATGAGTTCTCGTCAAATTATGTTTGGACATCTATTTCAATTTAATTTTTTTTCTGCACGAAGTTATCATTAATTGTAAATAACAAATGATCTGCATTATCAACAAGGCTCAACATAACAACTTGATGTTTGTTTTTGAAATTTTAACATCAGAGTTTTTTATTGATGATGATTAATCTTTGTGAAAAAGTAATAAGAGCGGAGTAAATGAAGATTTTACGTACTCGATTAGCAGCATTTCCCAGATTAGCATCGGAAATCATCAGCAACGCGTTACAAGAAGGGAGAGCAGAGGATAAGTTTATATGCATTTTCTGATTAAATTGAAAGTGATTGAGCATATTTTTATGTCTGGTCGAGCGAGCATGGAAATAAGACAGGGTGAGGGGGCGAGATGAAGCATTATCTAGAATCACTTTATTTCGAATATAGAATCACTTTATTTAGGATCTAGAACCACTTTAACTTGAATCTAGAATCACTTTATTCCGAATCTGGAATCACAAAAACCTATTTTTAGTGAATTCATAACAGTTCTTTTATGGATCTAAACATCAGATTGATGGAATCTAGCGTCTGTTATCTTGGATCAGTCACAACGTTGAAGGAGCGAACTACTGAGTGGAACATTTTTATGTCAGCAAGTAAAAAAACTTTGGAAAAAGCCTTTGGAAAACTTTGAAAGTAACCAATATTTGTGTGTTCCTTAACTTGTGAACCTTTTAAATTGATGGCATCGCCTGGAATATTATTTTAGCAAAATTAATGAATCAGCGGAACTATTTTTGGCGGTTGCAAACTCAATGAAAGTGGTAAAGTTGAATTTTATGTGGTTCGCATAAACTGCGTCACTTTTATTCAGTTCGCAGAGCTTAAAATAGTTTCACTGATATTCTAATTTTGCAAAACTAATACTTTTCAACTTGGTAGAGGACATTGGTTTTCAACAATGCACTATTCGAATGATGCGCCATGCATATAGTGAATTACTCTAATAGTGAACACTAGCAATAGCGTTGCAATGAATACTAGCAATATTGTACAAGGTAAAATTCCTCGCCCCCGGCCCTTTTTCAGCCTCTCACACAAGTTTTGTTAAAGTTCATCTAATGTAGCTAGCTTCCCCAACACTTATGACTGATACAGGGGCAGTATTTATATTATTTATCTCTTTTATAGCGTGCAAAATGCATGAGCAAAATGAAGTTCTAAGATAAATATACTGCAGTTTGCGTCTGCCCTTTCACCCTCTCTTCGACAGATCATTGAGACAGAATATTCATTTGTGATAGAAGAACAGCAAAAAATAGAATTACATACCAGTACTGGATGACACGCATTCTGGCTCCTTATAGGTGCAATGCTGGACAAAAATGGAAAGTAAAGAATAAAATTATCGGTCCTACTCGACCAGTGTCTTTTTACTTCAGTAATCGGTCTGGTTCATGTTAGTTATTCTAGCAATGGGCCTATGCAGCGGTCTAGAATAATTTTCTAGTATTATTTTTAACGAATGACAATTTGCGTATCTCTCCTATTTTTTATCAGTTGACAAGAGCGTGTTTTTCATGTGTGTATGCATACGCTTGTGTGGACTATGTGATCAGGCGTATAAACGCGCGTGCTATGCATAACACCTTTCTTTCCAACGACATGTGTTTATTTCGTTATTTTGAAATTGATATTTCAGAAATGTACGGTTACGGAGCTCTTATTTACTTCTGCATGAAAGAATAGTGATAACAGCTCTAAAAATCTTGAGAATTTCGCCTAAAAACACACACATTTGTGTTCGATGGAACTTGTTACATAGCCTAATTTGATCTCTTACATGCTACAAACTTAGAACACTAGTATTCTAATTGTTCATCATTGTTGTTATTCCAGTATACAGCAATCATACACGAACGAAAACTCCCTACTACCAGAAACATAATGCCCACTTATGAGAACATTGAATGGTTATTGTAATGCTTGTACAACACAGCCTGTTTGTTAGTTGACAGATGGAGTACATAAGTACTCCATCTCTACATAAGAAGTACATTAGCACTCCTACACAGAGCACTGTAGTTTCCTTTGGCATGAACTAGTAACGAATGACAACACATATTGATTTAATGCACATATGTAACTGAGGTAAATAACCGCCGAACTACCAAGCTTAAAGGCAATTGCAATTTGAAATAGAATCACAACAAAGACACTCAAAATAAATCAAGTTGTTAACCCTATGTAAATATATAGGAGACGGTGGGATGAGGCGTGAAGCGGGTGAAGCATGAGAGAAACAATTTTTATAAGCAATGAAAGATGAATATGTGGAGTTCAGGTTCATGTATTACATTATCACTCATTTTTCAACGCAGTATGAGTTTCAGGACTAAAATGACCCGCTGAAGAATATTTTTGAAAATCAGATGTTTTTTTGAAACATGTCTTCAAAAATGATGTGTACGAAACATTTTCTTGAGATCCCAAGTCAAATAATATGAAAATTGACGATGAAAATTTTGAAAGCGCAACATGAAAGTTTGCGTTTAGTTCTCTTACTATCACTGGGCCAAAGTATGGGTGTATGTACTTGAGGGGACCTGGGTGTATGTACTTTCCCATTGTTATTTTAGAAATAATGAATTTCGTGCATTTTATTGTCATTCCCAAATGAAATACTAATCATAAAGAGGCTAAACAACATGAAGTTAGAGAAGGGACTTCCTGTTGCCTTTGGAGAAATATGAAGCAAAGACACTTTTGAATGGAGTTCATTTGTAATCAGTTCAGAAATTTAAAACTCATGAAATGTTAACAAATGAGTTTCTAAGTTATATTGATTAGGCATGTATATTGATATACGTGAATGCATATATTTACATTGAAGTTTTTCAATGTGATGAATTGGAAAAAATGGTTAAATGATCAAAAACAAGAAAACAAAATATGGGGCGCGAGTGATATGCGATGGGGCACATAATAATTCTCTGTACTTTTAATTAATTAATCAAGATCCAAGTAATTAGAATCCAGCACACCTACGTGACTCGAAATTGAAGGGAAAATGACAACTCACCTAATCCAGGGTTGCCTCCTGCCCCTTGCTACCCCCTCACCCCACCTCACCCCCACCGTCTCCTTTATTATTACAATTTCGTATGATAATTTACAAATCATTTCGTATGTGTCTTGCCATGACTCTGTATACCTGCAGTTACTTCAGGATGCCACTTCGTGCGGGTTAACTTGCCTTATAAAAAGTAAGTTGCCTTGTGAAAAGTGATTATACCTTATGAACACCTACTTCATTTTTGCATTAGCTTTTGTTTCCGCTAATTTGAGCAAAGTGCATCGTAATTTATGGACAATTCTATACTTTGACGGACAACTTTTATCGGAAAACAAAAATTTTGATCGAAAACTGGAGATGGTGTGCAAGTAGTGCAGGCAGTACTGCACTGTATAGTCTCCCAAAAAACAACCACTGCTGCGACAGTTTGCCACTGAATATAAGTAATGAAAGATGACTGATTCGACAGTCTGTCACTGGATATTCCTTTACACATTCGCGATTAAAAACTGGGCATGCCCAAAATAAATGAATGTTACGCATTTTTTACCTGCCAAAGAGGAGCGAAAATGGTAAACTGTTTTTTCTTCTCAGTGAAATAACTAATAACAAAATGCCTAAGGCCGAAAGTTGAAAATGAAATTCAGTATCAAATGTTGGAGTACAAATCAACCAGCGTAATTTGGCTCTAGAATGTTGAGCCTTGATATATTAATTAATAAATGAACATTTTATGGTTCTTCATTTACTTGCGTCTTTCATAATATCAGTTCCACATCCGATTCAATATTACATCTTCGTCTCAACATCTCGGTTGAAACATCGCCTATGAGGATGCTTGAATATTTTCTTTGTAGAAGGAAGAAGTATTTTTCTTTATGCTTGTTGAATGTGTGTTGATTAACGGACAAGGAAGTTGGACAGTATTTTTGAATATTATCTTGATTGAAGAGACAAGTTTTTCAACGGGTTATAAAACTGTGTACTATCAAATAAATTGCGAAATTTCAAATGAAATGAGTATTTCTTTCACTAAAAAGTTGATTGGTACGTGAAATAGATTACAAATTCTAGGTACAAAGGTTTTGATTTGTAAAGTGCAGGTCAATTATTTGTACATGTAAGAAAACTAAACTTTACAAGCCTCAGCTCTTCTCTTAAATGAATTTTTACTAAACTCTGCGTCATCGGGATTGTTATTCTTGTAGGCTATCGAACAGAAAGTATCTTTTAAAAGTTGCAAACATCGTTCGAGACACCCTTCCAAATATTATTAAATATCTTGCGATATGGCAATGTGTTTCTGCTAGTGTCTCAATAACGCAACTCATCCAATAACCTAAATGATTCAATAACCTAACTTAAGGGCAGATCAATGCTGAAAAAATCACCGTAAAAATGGTGGTCCAAAATGATGGGTAAGATAAGTATCGATGTAACATATTTAATATGTCACTGCCATGTTTCTCTAACATTCATGTTTATATCAGGTACTGTCTCACATGAAGGCATCCGCAGTGTACGATCCCTACACCTTGCTTTAGATCGGGGTGTAGTGTGAAAGTGAGCTACTTCGTTATGTATGAACAGAAGACGGAATAAAAGATGCTCTGCCATATCGAGGACGGACACGAAAAGTGCCCTTAATGTACAACGCCTTAAATACGCACAACTGCGGTCAGTCACTAAATTCTCGGATATTTTTTGCACTTCCATTTCACTTCCGGTAGTGGAATTCTGAATTACAGTAAGCTAACCCTACTACTACTCCTCCCTCCACCTGCTCCCTCCTCCATATCCCTCCTTCTACTTCATCCTTCTACTTTGTCATTTTACATCATCCTTCCTGTCCACCGAGAATGATCAGCCAACGATCCTCCATAAGTAGTCAGGAGAAGGCACAAGACTGGACAACATTCGTAAAGCATCCTGCATAAAGCAAGCCTCCTGCAACTCCCTAGTCCATTAGCGTCTTTAATAATACTGTTGTTATAAAACAAACGTTTTTGGCACAGGCGTTCTTCTCGTTGTAGGTATGTGTAACTTTATAAAGAAGGTCAGAGCTCAGAGTCTGCAGGGAACGACTTACTTATCATACCCGGCTTAGCAGCAAATTGGTTTGCTTCGACCGGCTTACTATAAGAGATAACAGATATCAAGACACCGGCTTAAGAAGCAAATCTACTTGCTCAAAGCGGCTCGCTAAGAAATAAACGATTTTGTTTTCGATCACACCAAAGGTTTGAGATCGGGGGTAGAAGGAGAGGTGGGAGTAGGGGGGGCAGGGGGAGAGCTAATAGAGGCAGGCGAGGACGCAGAAGCAGCTTCACTATGGCTGTTGTCGCTATCTTCGCTTCCGTCGCTGTTTTTCTTGCCAACGCCAACGCCACCACCGCCACCACCACCGCAAGCGTTATGTGTCTTCACATGCTTGCTGAGGTGGTCGGATCGCATGAACCTCTTGTTACACACCGGACAAGCGAACCGCTTCTCACCTGTGTGTGTGCGAAGATGACGTTGTAGTTCATCAGACCTCGTGAACCTTTTGCCACAGAACAACCAGTTGCATACAAACGGTCTCTCACCAGTGTGCCAGCGGAGATGCGCCTTCAGATGGGAAGTCTTGCCGTAGACCTTGCCACAGCCGGGAATGTGGCACGAATGGATATTCCGTTTGCGAAGATGGGCGCCTGCCGGTCCCAATCGGTCCGCTTCTTGGCAGTTAGGGCAATCGCACGTTGCCCGGCCCGTGTACCGCCTCTGGGACCGCGGCGACGGAACTTGAGGAAGCGAAGGTTGGCCCAACGTGAAAGGAGCCCCCATCCCACCTCCCATGCCTTGCCCCGGCAACATCGACTTGTAAGTGTCCTGAAATAAATGCTGACCCGATGATAATAGATGAGCTGTATTGGACGCTGCTAATGTGTGAGATAGGGATGAATAGTCGCTCGCAGGGTAGTTCATTTGGCTCATCCCTGCCACGCCTGACAACCCTGAGGCTGCTGCCCCTGACATGTCCAACCAAGACCCTGCGGCTGCGCTATGCACGTCCCACCACGAACTTGCTGTGTTAAATGTATTGACTGCCGACACTTCAGGCTTTATCGCCGACGCTGCCGACGCTACTGAATTGAAAGGCCAAGATTCGTAAGGGTGGACCCGTGAATACATAGAAGACATGGCTGGAAGTTCCGCCTTGGTTAGCAAGTCTTGGCCACCGGAGCTGGTGGCGGGTGTGAGGTAAAAATCAGTGGGTTGCGGGTAACTGCAAGCCGCTGTGGTAGTAGTGGGGTTGCGCTGGTAGTTTGGGGTTGTGGAATTAGTGGAAGCGGCAGAAGGGGGTCTTTGGGGGGCGGTTGTAGGGCTTGCTGGAACCGGTGTTGTGGATCCAGGGCTCTTTTTCCAGGGGTGGAAGCCTTTTCCCACGGCCGCGTCTGCCAGAGGCGGCGGACTTTTGCTCGTCAGCTTGTTGCATTGGGCGGCCAGCATCGCGAGGGGAGTGCCTCGGAGGGAAGGGTGATCCTGGAATGAAAAAATAATAGGCATTGGAAACGACCTCAATATTTCGAGACTACACATACGGCCTCTGTAATCAGAGACAACTCAAACGTCCTCAACATTCAGAGACAACACAAACGGCCTCAATGTTCAGACACTGTCCACACTAGGTGTGTAGTCTCTAGCTGCAGTATCAGTATTTAAAAACCTTATGTCGAAGCTCTGTGTCAGTGGAGACCGTGTATCAGAACAATTATTGATTTCAAAATAGGTGACATCTGCTCTAATTATTGGTATAGATAGCTCACATTCTGTTACTGCAGCAAGGTGACTGTATGTACTATTATTGTTGATGTCGGGGCTAATGATTTGCATTTAAATCAGTATTAAATTGAAATAAATCAGAACAGTATTATTCTACTCTTAAAGTTGTGATTCGTTATTTCTCTGATGATGATGATGGTGATGATGATGATGGTGATGATGATGATGATGGTGATGATGATGATGGTGATGATCATGATGATAATGATGATGATGATGATGATGGTGATGATCATGATGATAATGATGATGATGATGATGATGGTGATGATGATGATGGTGATGATGATGATGATGATGATGATGGTGATGATGATGATGATGATAATGATAATGATGATGATGATGATGATGATGATAATGATGATGGTGATGATGATAATGATGATGATGATGATGATGATGATGGTGGTGATGATGATAAAGAAATGATACATTTTTATGAAAGATTTTAATTATTGCCTCAGTATTGGACTTTGTGTGATGCTTTATATTAGTATATTTATTGATGCTACTGATGAGAATTTCAAATGGTATTGATATTGAAGAAAATTTGAAAGATAATGATATTGGTATTAAAGAAAATTTGAAAGATAATGATATTGGTATTAAAGAAAATTTGAAAGATGATGGTATGGTATTAAAGAAAATTTTAAATGTGATGGTATTGCGTTGAAGAAAATTTGAAAGATAGTAGCATCACTGTTTATGATGAGAACGATGACGGTTTTAACGTATTTTGAATCACGGGCAGTTTTTTACAATTTCTCTTCTTACTATCAGTTACTTCAATAACCAGCTGAGCACATAGCCAGCTCTGCACTGCATCGTCAAAAATAAACATAATAGCAGTTAAAAGGTTAATAAAGTATTGAAGTTTTTGAGTGGGTGCAAATAATGGCGGTAATGTGAGTAAAAAAGAATGAAATAATTCGCAAAAAATTTTTCTTTGAAGTAGGAAATATTCTGAGAAATATTAGGCCAGCTTCAAGATTCAAATGCGAGATAAAAACTGAAGAATATTTTTCCATAATATGCGGCGCCAAAAATAGAATAACTTGTGTGTTTGTATCCACTCGAGCTAAAAGTCAATTCTTCATCAAATATGAAATAAATATTTTCCAGAAATAGATATTTTCCCACAAATAAATATTTTCCCGAAAATCAATATTTTCCCGAAAAACAATATTTTCCCGAAAATCAATATTTTCCCGATAATAAATATTTTCCCGAAAATAAATATTTTCCCGTAAAATAAACATTTTCCCGAAAATAAATATTTTCCCGGAAATGAATATTTTCCAGTAAATAAATATTTCCCAGAAAATTTTTTCCAGAAGCGCTGGTATTTTATCGCATCTGATGATTTGCCATTAGGTTTCTTTTTGTTGAAGTAAAAGAAAATAATAGCACGAACGCATTCAATTCTTGATTAATGTTTCACCTGCCTTCATCACTGCTGCAAACAAATGAAAATATCTCCTATTTAAAATTTTCTCTCAAAGAGCTTGTAAATATTCTTCGACAACCCATGAAACTAACGCCAATTGCAAAATTTTCGTCAATGAATTTGTAAATATAGTTTGAAATTACTTGCAAGTGTGAACTATAATTAGCAGGAAGTTTTCATGCTCAATTAAAATAAAAACGCAAATTTTGGATTCGATTGACGTACGAATTGGTATGTAAAAAACCCGTAGAGTGGCAGCGATCGAGGATCCGGCATGTCCAATGTAAACAAGCCTTTGTAAGATTTTTTATCCAGTCATGACCTTGTTAAAAAAGCTTCCGTCAACATTGCTGATGTAGAAAATTGTATATGCAACATTTGTTTCCTTAAGGAACATTAAATTAATGTTAATTAATGGATGCTTAAATGTATGTTCTTCTTTTATGTCAAAATTGAAATAGTGAAATAAGAAGATAAAAAAAAATATATTTTCTAAATAAACTTGATACATAAATGGCACTCAAATTAATCGGATTATTAATAATTCTTATCACTAAGATCACAGGTACATAAATAGGCCGACCCCGATAGAGATGTGCTTCCAACATATGTGTTCTTTAACCTCGCACGTCTTGTGGATTAAATCAAATTACACAAAGGGAACTATTGTCTCACACCATTTACCACCTTATACAACCTACATATCGTCCTGAATATAAATCAACATCGTTATCATTTTCCTAAAATTATATTTGTTTTCAAAAATCATCATCGATTAAGATTTCTCAATAACATAACAATTCAAGTGAGATCTTACAAAAATCTAAAAACAATTGAAAAAAAAATAAAAAAATAATAATAAAAATAGGATTTGAGTCTAAGAATTCACGCTATTAAGTGTTCTTCAGACTTACCTCCTGGTATATCATCATCATTGTCAGTATTGTTTTGAACGGAATCGTACTTTGACTGCTCTGTAAATCTATTTTATTCTCTGTAAACATTCACAGCGTTAGTCAAAACCCATACTTCTTTACATGTAAATAAAAGCAAAAAAACTTATTACACTATAGTACAGATCTCAGGACCTCATGTTTTTAAAACGCAATATTTATATATTTTATACGGAAACAGACGTATGGGAAATTCAGTTTACTTGTGCAGTAAATGACAGAAAATGAGATACTAGTATATGAAGCTATAGTGTGTACGGGTTAGTATTGCGTGTTCGTTACTTGAAACATATTTTATTATACTTAATATCATACACGTAATTGTTTCCTATGTTATGAACGCTTTTTACCTATACTGTGAATTTATGTTTTTTTCAAATTGTAAAAGCTGTAGTGTGATATTCAATGCTTCCTCAAAGTTTCATGCGCTACGAACTCAATATTACGATATTCAACATCTTCCCTCTGTTTCATTTGTTTTAAACGTTATATTACGATACATTATTTAATACTATCTTCTCCATAGTATGTTAGATCACAGAAAAGATCAAAAAGAGCGTTCTCACAGACCACTTAGCGTTAAATAGCTAAGACCTTTCGATCTCTTTCTTCAGCTTATTAAGATCAGTTCAAAATCCAGTTCTTCGTTTCATAACAACAGATAAATAGAATTTATCCCACAGGAACAAAAAAAAATAGAATTTCATCCCACAGTAACAACGAAAACAAAAAAAATTCATTCAACAGTAACAGTAAAAAATAGAATTTCAATGATACCACAGTAAAAAAAAGAATTCCATTCAACAACCAATAAAACTACATCGTTACTCATGCCAGCTGTTCTGAACGAAGCTGAATTTCCTTTGCATCGTCGAGAGCTAATTTTCAGAACCTCGGATACATTCACGAGTCATCCCTATCCCTCAAATTCAACACGGGATAATTCAGAAATTTTCTGGGATAATTTATTCAGGTGCGCCGTTTTGCGAGCCTTCGGCGGGCAACGATGACACCCCTGGGCTCACTGGACACTTCACTGAGAACTTCACTGTTCACTGAACAACAGTTGACTGAATATCAATGATCAGAATTTCAATGGAATTACTGTGCGAAGCGTTAGGCTGTACTGTGTGTCATATGCAACTCTAAGCACAGCACAAAGCACAGTACTAAGCACAGCACAGCAGCAAGCACAGCCCTAAGCACAGCACGACAGCACAAAGCACTATGAACATGACCAAGTACAGTACTCAGCACAGCACTATGTACAGCACGAAGTACTATGAACATGACCAAGTACAGCACTAAGCGCAGCACTAAGCACAATACTCTACATAGTTTTAAGAACAGCACTAAACCCAGTTTTAAGAACAGCACTAAACCCAGTTTTAAAAACAGCACTAAGCGCAGCACTAAGCACAGTACTAAAAACAGCAATATTCACAGTTTTAAGAACAGCACTAAGCGCAGTACAAAGCACGACACTAAGCGCAGTAACAAGTACCACACTAAGCACAGCACTAAGTATCAGGCGACACACAGCAGCAAGTACAGTACACACAGCCGTCTGTCTCCACCCTCTCACCTCACAACACTAACGATCATCTCTGTCCTATCTTCCCATCGTAGGTCAGAATTTTGAGGCAATCTTGTACCTTTGGGGATATGGTCACTCCTAGAGCGGGCTTTGAGTGGCTATTTATATTTAATTAATGCCTAGCCTTCCGAAAGGCATGTTGATAGGCGCGGTGTGTCCCTACAACGCAGGTATTTGGCCGGGACGTTCGCGTGAGTTATGAGTGTCTTTCCCTACATCTCGTCGCCCGGCTTTATTTTCCGTGCAAGTTTGATCCCAAATTTGGCCGGAAATCTACCACTTTCCCCCGTCGGGTAGAATTAGTCTCAAGATAGGCATGCCCAAACGCCGGACCGTTGAGTGGGCAAAGTGGGCGGGGCTTCTGCCGTGCGGTTGTCCGCTTGCTCTTTGCTGCGCCGAATCAGCGGCTGTATAGATTCTGATTATGTGATCCGGGCGTTATTCGATTGTGTTACAAAACTATAGATACTGTATTGTTGCTGATTATGTGATCCGGACGATATTGAACTGTATTACAAAACTATAAATGTAGACGCTTGTTGCAACTATACAGAGTCTATGAAGACAGAAGGATGGTTTCAGAATAATTCACGGGTAGCAAAGTGGAAGGCAAAGAACTTATGTGAATTTTACACAAAAATTCATCATTATCATGCTTATGTGAGTTAAAACGCTGTCCCAAGAATTCATTCCATGAGCCACATAGAAAAGTCAAGGTTCTGTTGCCAGTGAAAAATTTCATTTCAGGGAAAATGTGATATTTTGGGTTCGAACTTTTACTGACTGAAAAATTCAGTCAAAACGCCAAAAATACGAAGAAAACAGTCATTTTAAGGGCGTTTTCACAGAATCAGCTTTAGAGCAGCGACAAGACATGTTATGAATATTCATCGTATTAATGTACAGGAATTATACTATTAGACTTCATAGTCTTGCTCAAGGGAAGACTTGAGAGACCAGTAGCGGTACATGGAAGTTATTGAACACCACTTCTGAACATGGCATTTACCCACCATGTTCAATGCCTTCTATTTTTTACCTCATTAGCTCAGCTGAGTTTATTTGTATAATTTTTTTGCGGTTCCCAATTCATTATTCAATTTTATTCCTCCTTAAATAATTTGTTTTTCCTGATTCAACACTAAATTTCGTTGCTCCCAGTTCTATACTTAATTTTGTTGCTCATTATTTTGTTGTTCCCAAACCTATATTTAATTTTAGTGCTCATTTTTTTTGTTGCTCCCAATTCTAAATCTTATTTAGTTACCATTATGTTTGGGCTCTCAATTCTATGCTCAATTCCTAAAATGACTATTGGCTACTTCTTATGGCTTGTCTATCAGATTAAGACCTTTATGTTAAATATTCAAAATACAATTAATTATAATGCACATTAGGTATCAATTATTTTTTTAAAATAAACCTTTTATTCCTTCTTTTCTTTTCATCTTTATCTGATACCAAGACAGGTTTTAGCTCTTCTGTGATTGCTTCCGTGCTTTGCAGCAGGCGAATCTGCCTTCATGTGGAATGGTTGTATGAATTTATTCATTTCTCTTGACTTCATTCAGAAAAACTGATAAATACTATTTGTCGAATTTCCCCTCCTGAAATCCATGAAAATATCAGTCGAACTAACATAATTTTGTGGAGCTTAATTCAATAGGATGAATTTTCTTTGTGTGGAGCATGTGTAGGCTTGATGTGTCACACATGCACGCAAGGTGGACATGTCATACGTGAATAATGTGAACATAAAACATATGTGTCGACGCATGCTGTACGTCACAATCATACATGTGTGTATATACACACCAAACAAAAATATGAGTACATATTTCTCAAATATATCGCAAACACACGTGTGGATGACGAAAATATACTTGACTTGTCTCAGTAAAAGCATTTTCTGGACTGTTTATTTCATAAACTATTAATGAATTTAAATTTGAGAAAAATGTTTATATGTCATCGAGATTTGAAACTAAAAATAGTTATTTTATTGGTACAAGTAATGCAGATGCCATAAATTTTCTTGAATGAAATAATTTAAAAAAGCGATGCACAATTACAAATACGTTTTGGTCTATAAATACTCGCCGCATGTATTTATCCTTGGATTAATTATTCATGAAACATATTCTGAATAATAAGGGATGTTTTGTGATAAAAAGTTGAAAACATCTCAAAATTTCGAAACTTTCTTTATCATCCTAATTATTATTTCCGAATCTGTACAAAAAGTTGTCTCTCCAGCGATGTTTTCCCAAAGTCAATTTCATCTTCAATTTCTCGATTGAAATAAGCTATGGCTAAAAAACTTGCAGCCTCAGCTAAAACTTAAGCACAAAATGTTTATCGCCAATTTCACGATTCCAAGAAATGCCGATCCCGCCAAAGACATTTAAGCATGCCAATCCCAGTCTAACTTTTTCGCCGCAGCATGCATGTTTTCGCCGCCTAAACGATTTAATTACTGAGGCGGCGAAAAACATGCATTCAGGCGGCGAAAAAGTTAGACTGGGATGTATTTTTATTTCATTTTATGAATCAACATAAAATATTCAAACACGACGACGCTGCCTCACACTTCGCTGCCCAACGAATTTTTTTCTTAGGGATCGAGCATCGGCGTAAACTGCGTGGGCTGCTGCCTAATTACAAGTCCCGGGACCAATAATTGCTGAGACTTGTCCCTCAAGTGGGACCAGTGGTCCCTAATTATCAGGGTAGGTCCCATAAGTGGGACAAGCTTAAATCCAGGACTTCCTACCTTGCTTTTAGTCCACCTTTATTTTTCGGTACCTGTTTAAAAATTATATGTACTTCTACGAACTTCAAAAGTACCTATTTTAACATTTGACACACATTATAACGTTAGATGCCTACCTTCCTTGTAGTCCCCTTAGGTGTCCATATTTATTTTCGGTACCAGTTTTAGAATTATACGTACTTCTACAAACTTTAAGGGACTATTTTAACATTTGACACACATTGTAACGTTAGGTGCCTACCTAACGGCAGTGGTGATACACTAAGGTTGGCAGTGACAGCTAAGTGTACCACCTACCCCAGCCGCGCCAACAACACACAGACAACACACATACATGAAAGCGTTCAACTCCCAAAATGTATTAAATGCATTAAAATTAACTGAAAATTAGTAAGGCTTGTCGCTGGTACACATAGAAGTAGGGGATTCTTGCTCGTTGGTACTTCAAAAATCTGATGCGTTCGTATGATATTTTGGGTGATGTTCTAATGTGAAATGAGAGCCGTTGTTGCTGTGTGTTGAGTGGCTTCAAGCTGACATATTTGTTGGAGGCTGGGGAGAGTTGTACGGCTTTTGAGGCTGAGGTGAAACTGGTGAGGCTGGTGAGGCTGGTAAGGCATGTGAGGCTTTTGAGACGTTTGAGGCTGAGGTGAAACTTGTGAGGCTTTTGAGACTGGTAAGGCGTGTGAGGCTTTTGAGACGTTCAAAGCTGGTGAGGCTGGTGAGGCTAGAGAGGCTGGAGAGGCTGGTGAGGTTGGTGAGGCTGGTGAGGCTGGAGAGGCTGGAGAGGCTGGAGAGGCTGGAGAGGCAGTCTCACCAGCACCGGGCGCGCACCCTATCATTATGTGTAATAGCTCAGACAGCAGCGCTGGTCTGTCTGTGGTGCTGTGCAGCCACTGCTGCTGTGCAGCCACTGCTGCTGTGCAGCCAAACAGCTGCTGTGCAGCCACACAGCTGCTGTGCAGCCACACAACTGCTGTGCAGTCACACAGCTGCTGTGCAGCCACACGGCTGCTGAGCAGCCACACAGCTGCTGTGCAGCCACACTGCTGCTGTGCAGCCACACAACTGCTGTGCAGCCACTGCTGCTGTGCAGCCACACATCTGCTGTGCAGCCACACAGCTGCTCTGCATCCACACAGCTGCTGTGCAGCCACACTGCTGCTGTGCAGCCACTGCTGCTGTGCAGCCACTGCTGCTGTACAGCCACACTGCTGCTGTGCAGCCACTGCTGCTGTGACTGAGCAAAAATTAATAAGGTATTAATGAAGCCTAAAGCAGTTCAAGTGACGTGGACCAGAAAGAACTTTTTCGGTGAATTAGTTAAACGGATCAAAAATCTTGTTTTGGACAGTGCAGTTTTTCGGTGATGGTATAGAGTGGAGTGAAGTGCACATTTTTAATTCGTTGAAAGTGTGCACGTAATTATTCGTAAGAAGTGTGTACGTATCAAGTTAGTAGGGAGTGCAAGTCTGGTTTTATCTCATGTGGCAATTAGCGCACTTCGTATGGTTTGTCTATCAATTAAGCAGCGTTGTATTAAGAAATATAAAAAAAATGTTTTGTTGTACATTTCAGGTCTCAAATTTTTTTTAGAAAAATTTGTTTTCGTTTTTACTGTTTGGTAGAGAATGAGTTGAACATGAAGTGATGGAGTGGTGAAGTGTGATTTGAATGTTGCGAAATGGTGAGCGAGGGGTTAGTGATGTTTGTGATGCACTGTGACAAATTAACATAAAATGCTGAGTCAGTGATGGCGTTCGTGATACAATCACTATAAAATTATGAGTGAGTTATGACGTTTGTGATGCATTGCTACAAATCAACATGAAATAATGTGTGAATGATGACGTTTGTGATGAACTGCGACGAATCAATATAAAATGATGAATGAGTGATGACGTTTGTTGCACTGTGGCAAATTATAGTACCACAAGCGGGCAATACACTCCCACATCACCACAAAATGACAGCAATCAAAATGACCCTCGGAAAAATAACCTCACGTATCACCCACCAATAGGAATCGTTCACGCGATAAACAAGCCACGTAACAACACGTATCTCCACTTGCCCCTACCTGCCTTATACTCTCATCCAGCAAACCCAGAAGGGGCGGATCTATGCAAATGGCGGAGGTTAATTTCTCCCATAAATTGGCGTGCGGTTGATCACGACATTCAGAGTGACGTCACGAGAGCGGTCACGACGCAGCTGATATATTGCGGCACTTTCGTTTGCTGGGAAGAAAGAAAGAAAGAGAGAAAAGAGAAAGAAAGAAAGAGAGAGAAAGAAAGACTGAAAGAAACAGAGAAAGTAAGAAAGAAAAAATGAAAGTAAGAAAAAAGAGAGTAAGTAAGAGAAAAAGAGGGTCAGGGTGAGCAGGGTGGGTGCATGGTGGGTCAGGGTGGGCAGGGTGGGCAGGGTGGGCAGCGGGGGGCAGAGTGGGTCAGGGTGGAGCACAGTGGGGCAGGGTGGAGCAGGGTGGGGCAGGGTGGGGCAGGGTGGGACAGGGTGGGGCAGAGTGGGGCATGGTGGGCAGGGTGGGGCAGGGTGGGGCAGAGTGGGGCAGGGTGGGTAAGGTGGGGCAGGGTGGGGCAGGGTGGGGCAGAGTGGGGAAGGGTGGGGCAGGGTGGGGCAGGGTGGGGCAGGGTGGGACAGGGGTGGCAGGGTGGGGCAGGGTGGGCCAGGGTGGGGCAGGGTGGGGCAGGGTGGGGCAGAGTGGGGCATGGTGGGCAGGGTGGGGCAGGGTAGGGCAGGGTGGGGCAGAGTGAGGCAGGGTGGGGCAGGGTGGGGCAAAGTGGGGCAGGGTGGGGCAGAGTGGGGCAGGGTTGGGCAGAGTGGGGCAGAGTGGGGCAGAGTGGGGCAGGGTGGGGCAGAGTGGGGCAAGGTGGGGCAGGGTGGGGCAAGGTGGGGCAGGGTGGGCAGGGTGGGCAGGGTGGGCAGGGTGGGCAGGGTGGGCAGGGTGGGCAGGCAGGTAAGGGCTGCTAATTGCAAAGGTAAACTCGCTCCACAGGGCGCCGCTGCCTTGCCCCAAGGGGTAATTGCTCCACCAATTATTGCCCCGACTAAATGGGCGATATTGCCCCAATGTGGCCACTTGTGGAGCTCAATGGATATTTGTTTTATTGATATGAATTCCAATTATTTCAGAGCAAATAGATTTCATATTATTGATTATAAAAAATGATTGTTTCATTCGACATATAACTTATCAAACGATTTTTGGGATGTTTTCGTGAACATTTTTTTAAAGAAAACACTGTGAAAAATAATACACCGTGGTTCAGAACAAGTGGTGCAAAATTGCGCATCGAGTTGAAAATGACCGAAAAAATACAATTCCCTCAGAGAAATCATCCTACGAAAATTCGGTTTTCGGAGATATTATTTTATCTGTTTATTGTTGCATAGCATGAAGTTTAATAACGCAATTACTAGCAACATTCATTTTGAAGTTACGTTGCACACACTTCTATTCTATGAGAGTTTACAATAATGAAATTTAGTTTTGGTGGTATTTGTTAAAAAAGGTTTACCAAGAAAGGTTTTGAATGTTCCGGATGGCGCTACCAGGTTACTTTTGTTTGTCTCGCTGGCAGTGTTCAGTTGCGAAGAGAACACGACGCCGCAAGGAACAGGGAGCATGTCAGATTGAACACGATTTGAATAATTTTTGTACGTAAATTCATTGGTGTACTGCTCACCACTGTACAGCACAGCACAGCACAGCACAACACTGCCCAGTACAACCCAGCTGTGTTCAGTCCACCACTTTACTATAGTACACCACTGCACAGTATAGCACAGCATTGCACAGCACTGTGCAGCACACAGCTCTGTGCCGCAAAACTCAGCATTTCATAGTATGGCACTGCATTGCACAGCACTTCACAGTATAGCACGGCACTGCACAGCACCTCACTGTGCAGCACAGCACTGTGCCGCAGAGCTCAGCATTTCATAGTATAGCACTGCACTGCACAGCACTTCACAGTATAGCACTGCATTGCACAGAACAGCACTGTGCAGCACAGCACTGCACAGTATAGCACAACACTGTACATATAGTACAGCACTCTACAGCACTGCACAGTATTGCACAGCACATCACTGTACCGCAGAGCACAGCACTTCACAGTGTAGCACAGCACTGCACATCACGGCACAGTACAGTTAGGTACTTCCAATAGATGATACACAAACAAATATACAACAGCAGACCCACACAGAAGAGATGCCTTCATGTCAAAGTTTCACCGTTATAAAAGTATAGTTCTTTTGACCTTGAAAACTCGTTTCAAAATTCAAATGTCATTCAAATGTCATTTTATCTCAAAAGTAGCGGTAGTTCGACGTCCTAATTACTATCATGCATTATTCATAGCACTTTACTAGCATCCCTCACACACGCTGCATCGCGTAGCATGTTAGGTTAACCAACTGACTATGTAGGGGTACATATGTGCACCTCTAGGTATGCATATAGCATATTTTTGTACATACTGGTATGGATAAACCGCATTTCTATTATTCCACTACCTTGTTTCAAAATAAATTTTGGCACGGAAGGTGGAATGTTATCAAGCAATTATATATGTCATGCTTCTTATAACAAATAGAAAATACTTACAGAAAATAGGTAGAAAAATACTTAAATTACTCTCATGCTTATTATACAAGATAGATAAATACTTATAGAAAACGTAGAAAAAACTAAAAATACTTTCATGCTTCTCCTTTAAAACAGGGCGTAAGTGAGTAAGTCACCTAGGGGTACACATATGTCTCAATACGTCGTGAGTTTATTAACATCAAAACTCGAAAAAGTTAAAATCCTGCGTTTCGCGCGAGCGCTGTGAGACGCAGCATCATCGTGCAGAAACCGGTTTGCAGAACACAGTTCGATTGCTCACAGGTGTGTGTCGGGGTACGAAATATAGAAAAAATGCCCTCGTACGTTCCTCATATATAGGTGCATGATTTAAGAACGTCATTATTGCGTCAAATTTTCGCTTATCGATTTCGCTTTGAGAGAAGCACGAAGATACGGACTGCTATGCCACCTCTATTGTTCTATCCGAGTTCGTTAGATCTAATTGATTTTAAATTGACTGCGGAGATAAGTATTTCCCAGGAACACTATGGCTTTGTGTAGTTTCCTGGCGTTGAATATTTTAAAGTTGATTCAAATTTATTGGTGTTGTGTAAGTGGTACAGAAGACTTACATACTCTGCAGCATACGGGACTGAATTCACGCACATATGTATGTACTACCAGGGAAGTGCGTATGCAGTGCACCATACTAATCCATATTTTTTTAAGCCCACATATTTTCATCACGTCTAATATACGTGCACATCCGCTTAGACATTTATGGATATTTATTTTGATACAATAATGTTTGGAGATAACGGAATGCATACTCAAATACATATAGGTAATAAAATCATGCTTATCAACTTTATATGCCGACGCGTAACGTGATCAGCGATAATAATGTCCAAGCATCGTATTTTGAAATCCCTTGATGAAATAGTTTATTATTGCATTCAGATATCGTGACATGCACGTCTTTGATCCTACGCGTAAAGTGCCTAAATCCTACTCGTGAAGTACGTAAATCCTACTCGTAAAGTGCGTAAATCCTACTCGTAAAGTGCGTAAATCCTACTCGTGAAGTGCGTAAATCCTACTCGTAAAGTGTGTAAATCCTACTCGTAAAGTGCGGAAATCCTACTCGTAAAGTACGTAAATCCTACTCGTAAAGTGTGTAAATCCTACTCGTAAAGTGCGTAAATCCTACTCGTAAAGTACGTAAATCCTACTCGTAAAGTGTGTAAATCCTACTCGTAAAGTGCGGAAATCCTACTCGTAAAGTACGTAAATCCCACTCGTAAAGTGCGTACATCCTACTCGTGAAGTGCGTAAATCCTACTCGTGAATTGCGTAAATCCTACTCGTGAAGTGCGTAAATCCTACTCGCGAAGTGCGTAAATCCTATTCGTGAAGTGCGTAAATCCTACTCGTGAATTGCGTAAATCCTACTCGTGAATTGCGTAAATCCTACTCGCGAAGTGCGTAAATCCTACTCGTGAAGTGCGTAAATCCTACTCGTGAATTGCGTAAATCCTACTCGTGAATTGCGTAAATCCTACTCGTAAAGTACGTAAATCCCACTTGTAAAGTGCGTAAATCCTACTCGTGAAGTGCGTAAATCCTACTCGTGAATTGCGTAAATCCTACTCGTGAAGTGCGTAAATCCTACTCGTGAAGTGCGTAAATCCTACTCGTGAAGTGCGTAAATCCTACTCGTGAAGTGCGTAAATCCTACTCGTGAAGAGCGTAAATCCTACCTCTCAAAATTTGCTGAATGTTGGCCCCTGCATTTGTTTTCGATAATTTCATTAAATAAATGGAGAAATGATATTTCAAATTATTATGTGAATGTTCAAAAGTTTTAAATAAATTAGAAAAATAACGAGACATGAACTAAAAAAATGAAAATATATAAACTGACAGCGAAGCGATTCTCTATTAACCATTGTATAAAAAATTCCGTAATTCTTCTTTCACTTTCTCACCCGACACAAGTTCTTACTAGCAGCAGCGAAACTTTTATGCCGAAAATTTACTGAAAAAACAAACTCTTCACTAGATTTGTCTATGAAAAAACATTTCGATGAAAAATTCTCCTGAAAAAATAATTGCTCTCTTCAGTCCGATGAAAAATACTTCCGAAAAAGCATTTTCCAATGAAAAAACTTCTTGACAAAATAATTGCTCGATATTCCCGAAAAAATATTTCCATAGAAAAATGTTCTTGATCAAATAATTGCTGTTTTCTAAGTCCAGGAAGCTGCGGTTTCGGGAAATCCTTATCTTCTCCAGAAAAAAAACCTCTTGCACAAAAAGTTTAATTGCCGGTAGCCTGGATACCGCCTGATAGCCGCACACTCAGCTGATAACCGACATGATGGATCATGTGTCTGTGCATAGCTGATGCATCATATACATATATATCTGAATGACTGATGCCTCATGAGTATATATGTATATATGGATATATATAATGTATACATATGTGTAAATATATATATAAATATGTATATATGTAAGTATGTATATAGATATATATATATACCTAATAGGTTATATGCATATATATTGCCTTTATGTATATGAGTTAACGGAACTAGCGATAATTAGCTAGTCACCCTCAGCCAAAGTTGTAAGGCAGGAAACAAGAACCAGTGAAATCGTTGAAGGTTGTGTGCTGTGTGTGTGTGAGGTCTGCAACGTGTGTGTTGGGTCTGCAACATGGTTATGAAATTTGTTACATGAATTTCAGGTCTGTAAGAAGTATCTGGGATCTGTAAGACCTACATTGGATTTTCAAAAAGTATATGGGGTCTGCAACGAGTATACGGTGTCTGCAAAAAGTACATGGGATCTGCAACAAGCACATGATGTCTGCAACGAGAGTGGGGGATATAAAACGAGAGTGTGGGTTATGTAGCGCGGCCGCTGTTACTGATTTATATTAAATTTTTTGGCGTTAATCCTTGAATTATTAGCACACATTAGGGACTCGCTAGTGAGGTCTATATATTCCCAACCCCGCCCCGTAGACTGGATACCGGAGCGCTGCATATCCGTCCAAGTTTCCTGTGTTTGAAAATTGATTGATTAGTTTATTTTTTATCAGAATTCAATCGTAAGTTATCTTCACGCAAAAAAAAAAAACAAAGGAAGAAAAGAAAACTCCACCGAAACTGAATAATGGGAGGATGAGGAAAAATGTTTGAAAAATTGATTTTTAGCTTTGTGTGAAAACGGCATTTTCTTTTCTATTTTGACGTCGAAAGACAGTAGTGGTAACACTGAAGAAAGTGAATCACGTGAATAAAAAATATCCACTGAATCGAGTAAAAAAGTGAATAAAGGATAGAAAAAAGTGAATTACTGTTAGTTTTACCTCATGGTCGGAACTAGTTAGTGAATACTTATTCACTTATGAAGCTATTCAGAAGTCACATTTTCTCCCCAAAACAGTCTAAGTTCGAGTCTTGACAGTTTGGTAGCTCATGAGATATGTTAATTTGAAAATTGAGAAACATTTTTTCGGCTCTCCTTGAATGGTTCATGATATCAATGATATTGAAGTCATCGATAGTAATCTGTTCGTGTAGTTGATGATATTGTTTACCGAGTAATTTTGTTTCTAAGACTTCCCATAATAAACTCAACGTTAATATTGAAAATATTCCTTTTATTTCTAGGACTGCGTTTGTGAAGATAATGACGTTGTTTACAACAGTTGTTTTATTTCTGAGACTTCTTTCGGAACGTTGATGATAGTATGACAATATTAGTTTAATTTCTACTTTCATTTTTCGAAATCGGTAATGTTTAAAAAAAATTAGAACCATTTCTGGGACTGTGTCCGTATAAATAATGGAATCTCCTAAAATTTTCTAATCATGCTGCCATAACCGTACTACTGTGCGTAGTACAAGTGATATATTTACAAAATAATTAACTTCACAACTTTGTAATTATAAACGGCATTTTATCGTCGTTTGTTCTATTTACATGCCAAATTGACTTTTGCTTCCAGTTACAACACTTTTGTGAGGGACACATATGTGTTCAAACTCTCTGACCACGTAACCGCCGTACGTATAGGTGCTCTAATTACAACTTCTACGCAAACTCGAACTCATTTTCTTAGAATATAACATTCATGTATACTTAAACAAATACATACCTAGATTATGACATATACTTAATAACCATAACTTTCAAATACTGTATACTTAGATATATACCTATATTATGACATATACTTAATCATAGATTATAAAAGACATCGTTCTCGTATGTATTCTATAAAACAAAAACCTATAAGTTAGTAAATATTCTTCATGAATAGTTCTTTTTTATTTTGTTGGGCAGAACTTGAGAAGAGACTGGGGCGTGTTGCTGCTGTCTGTCACACGCCTGACTTGTGTGGCTTCGCTGGTATGTAGTTCCCTGGTGTGTAGGCTAGTGTGTAGGCTAGTGTGTAGGCTGGTGTGTTTGTGTGTAGACTTGTGTGTAGTTCCCTGGTGTGTAGGCTAGTGTGTAGGCTATAGTGTTTGTGTGTAGACTTGTGTGTAGTTCCCTGGTGTGTAGGCTAGTGTGTACGCTATAGTGTTTGTGTGTAGACTTGTGTGTAGTTCCCTGGTGTGTAGACTGGTGTGTAGCCTTCCCTGGTGTGTAGGCTAGTGTGTAGGTTACAGTGTTTGTGTGTAGACTTGTGTGTAGTTCCCTGGTGTGTAGACTGGTGTGTAGTTCCCTGGTGTGTAGGCTAGTGTGTAGGCTAGTGTGTAGGCTGGTGTGTTTGTGTGTAGACTTGTGTGTAGTTCCCTGGTGTGTAGGCTAGTGTGTAAACTTCTCTAGTGTGTAAGCTTCCCTGGTGTGTAGTCTTGTGTGTAGACTTCCCTGGTGTCTAGGCTGGTGTGTAGCCTTCCCTGGTATGTAGGCTAGTGTGTAGGCTAGTGTGTTTGTGTGTAGACTTGTGTGCAGTTTCCTGGTGTGTAGGCTAGTGTGTAAACTTCTCTAGTGTGCAAGCTTCCCTGGTGTGTAGTCTTGTGTGTAGACTTCCCTGGTGTCTAGGCTGGTGTGTAGCCTTCCCTGGTGTGTAGGCTAGTGTGTAAACTTCTCTAGTGTGCAAGCTTCCCTGGTGTGTAGTCTTGTGTGTAGACTTCCCTGGTGTCTAGGCTGGTGAGTAGCCTTCCCTGGTGTGTAGGCTAGTGTGTAGGCTAGTGTGTTTGTGTGAAGACTTGTGTGCAGTTCCCTGGTGTGTAGGCTAGTGTGTAAACTTCTCTAGTGTGTAAGTTTCCCTGGTGCGTAGACTTGTGTGTAGCCTTCCCTGGTGTGTAGGTTTCACCCAGTAAATTCTACGAAACGTAGAATGAAGATAGTTTTAAATTTATCTCATTTCGTTACGATTTCGGTATGAAGAAATGGAATCATTTGAACACACAGCAACCTAGTCTGCAATACCCACACACACACACATTCACACACACGCATACACCCACCCCCCCAACACACACACACACACACACCACGACCTCTGATGCATTGATCGCAGGAAATAATGATGCCTCCGATGCATCAGGCACTAATTGATGCTGTTGATGATCTGCGTTGTTCAGATACGTGATGCTGCTGGTGATGCATATTTGATGCTCGTACAACACAAGTTCAGAAAATTCGGATCGCCTGCAGTTCGCTTATGATGCAAACGATGTTCTTATAAACGGTCATATGTCGTAGAAATGGTCATTACTGAAACGTTCCAAACCCCATTTTTATCAATGCAATACACAAAGTCCACCACACAGCCTGACCGACAAGTCAGGACTGGAGTACTCATCACTAACGTTCACCACACAGCCTGACCAACGAGTCATGACAGAAGTACACATCACCACACAGCCTGACCAACAAGTCATGATTGGAGTACACATCACCACACAGCCTGACCAACAAGTCATGATTGGAGTGCACATCACCACACAGCCTGACCAACAAGTCATGACTGAAGTACACAAAGTTCACCACACAGCCTGACCAACAAGTCATGACTGAAGTACACAAAGTTCACCACACAGCCTGACCAACAAGTCATGACTGAGATACACAGGGCAATTTAGGCAGGCCACTGCAGTAATGGCACTCATCAATAACCATTACAAGATCATTTGTTTAGTACTCCAAGTAGCGTCCAACCAATTCAACTCTTTTGTTCTGATTGGTCAGGGACCTCACAGCTCTCTCAGCTTTACTACTCTTTCACAGTATGTTTTCCTTTGAAATTTCGTTCATTAAAATTATCCATTGGAATTTCAGTTAATAACTTCCTCAGCTCTTATTTTGGCTCACAATGCTTTTAAGAAAAATTTTCGTCTGACATTTCGATCAAAATCTTTTTTAGGTGTACTTCTTGTTTAAAATTTTTTGATGTTATTTTGACTTAATTTTTTTAGAAAATATCACTCGCCATTCCATTCACCGTTGAAAAATTTACTTAAAATTATGACGAACAATTCAATTCAAAATTTGTAAAGTTACTTTCAAAAATTCAGTTTTCATTTGAATAAAAAATTTTATGGTGAGCTGATCTCGAATTTTGCAGACGAAACAAAAATTCCGATGTTGTTTAAATTGTATCTGCATTCAACATTTTCCACGTTCTTTACAGGACTCTTTTTTAAGAATAAATTACTAATTTCCACGACGGAGATATTTAAAGAAGTTCTATTTTGATACTACCATCACAGACTCACATCTAAATTCAGTAATATCTTGCTTTGCTAAAATTGCTTTCTTAATTCGCAATAAAAAAGTTCGCTTCAATATCCTCAAAAACTTCATCGCTTCAAAATTCTAAAAAATAAAAATCTTTCGTATTCTATCGTAAGAAATTGGCGCACGTTGCGTCATCTCGTTCGACAATTAAATTGCAAAGCCAAGGGCGAAATCACAAAAAATACATGCCACACAACAGCAACAATTCTACCGTTTTTCTAAATTCGCTAAATCGAAGGCAGAAAAACGTAGGAAAATTTCAAACGGAAGACAAATGGCACAACCGATCATGTCGACATGAAAAGCAAAGCAATCCGTCCATATAAATCAAGCGGAGAAGACTAAGTGCAGGGTCATGATAGAGCCCGTATATTCACGCTACAATTGCAGTGCCGCATTCAATGGAACTTCTGCCTCATTTATCTGCCTAATTTTTCAGCCTATTCACAATTATTATAGTCTCGAAGCAGTAGGCTGGATTTATTTCGTTCAACTGACTTTCACCAACAAAAAATTTATATTTTTTTATAATGCCTCCATTTTTGTTCTCTATTTAGGAAGCCGAAATTTTTTTTTGTCTGTGGAGTTTCCTTCTAGAATTGATTACGCGAGTCGCAAAAACTATTTTATTTTAAATTTCATCTTGTGACATATTTCACTCATACATATTTTGTATTTCATATATTCTTCGTTATGCAATAAAATGTTATCGTTATCGTATACGTGAGAGGAGGCAATATTTATTCGTTACTTGCCATCACCATCACCATCACCATCATATCACCACCATCACCATCACCATCATATCACCACCATCACCATCATCATCACCATCATCACCACCATCATCAAGGCTTTGATGTGCCCGAAACAACGATGATGTCGACGCCCACATCGCTCCCTGATCATTAATCAGCCCGAGATCAATCGCCCGCCATCAGTGATCATGTGACCACCATCAGATCTCATTAATCACGCTCATTAATCACGCTCATTAAGGGACGGTCGCCACCTACGTTTCCAATTACGTCGAGACTGGTCAACTGGACACTGTTTACCCCAATTGTGGGACTTAAACAAACTGTGTGGTGGGGTTGTGTGGTGGGGTTGTGTGGTGGGGTTGTGAGGATAGGTTAGATTTCAATTACATGCTTGATACCAACCAAAATTGTCTCAAGACATTTTAATTTGGGCAGTTCGAGGACGTTTGTGTGTGTTTGTATGGTAGAAAACAGTTTTAAAATCTTCAATCATTCAGGAAATAATGGAAATGGTGATCGAAATCGGTTATCTTGAATTTAATATTTACCAAGTTACGATAATGATACTTATTAATTGAATGCTACTAGTTTTCAGATCACTTGTAGTATAAATATTAGTTCAATCACGTCTGGTGAATGTTACCGTTCGGTTTGGTTGAAATGAAACAAGAATTTATTTTGTAATGAAAACGATGAAAAATAATTTTCTTCCGTGGGTACAAAAAATATAAATTCTCCCGAGATAAATTGCACGTAAAAGTCATTCACGTGCAGCGCTTTGCTCCTGAAGATTTTTCCATGAGGTATTTTACCCATGAAGATCAACCTTCAACAATGCTTTTCATGCTTTAGGCAGTAAAAAAATGTCTCAAATTGAAATTTTCTCGTAAAATACTTCTCTGCGTGTAGAAAGTTTCGCTTATGGCGAACATTCCTACTCCAAAATATTTCTTCAAATGAAAATTCTCATAATAAATGTTTTTCCGAAACTAAAATACTTCATACATGATGAGTAATTCCTTGAAAAATATTTTTTCAAATTAAATTCGTCGAAATACTCCCTTGTCCCAAAGCACCGGACGATCGCCTACCCTCACTCCGGTCATACGCACAAATGCTCTACATTAATAAATATTCACTCGTAACACATACTACTATGATGTACGAGGGTTAAATGTGGGGCAAATACAAAGGTAGAGTGTAAGGGTGTAATATGAGGGTAAGATGTGAGGGTAGAGCATGCATACTACTATGATGTACGAGGGTAAAATGTGGGGGAAAAATACAAAGGTAGAGTGTAAGGGTGAAATATAGGAGTCGATTGTGAGGGCTGAGCAAGAGTTGTCCCATCCCTTTCTTATTCCATCATCCTTCAAATGATGGAATGTTCTCTGAAGGAAGGGCTGGGGCAGATCTTGCTCTACCCTCACATTCGATCCTAATATTTCACCCTTACACTCTACCTTTGTATTTTGCCCCTAAATTTTACCCTCGTACATCATAGTAGTATGCTTGCTCTACCCTCACATCTTACCCTCATATTTCACCCTTACATTCTACCTTTGTATTTTGCCCCTACATTTTACCCTCGAACATCATAGTAGTATGCTTGCTCTACCCTCACATTCGACCCTCATATTTCACCCTTACACTCTACCTATGTATTTTGAGGGTAGAATGTGAGGGTAGAGCAAGAGCCGTCCCAGCCCTTCCTTCAGAGTACATTCCCTCATCCTTCAAATTCCTCCCGCGTTGCGGCTGAAAAAACACAAAAAGAAGGTCGCGCAGTTACCCAGGGGTTGTGGCCCCTCCCCCGCCCCCTAATTGCCCCTAAATGCCCCCTAAATGCCGGCCAATGAAGAGGGGAAAAGAGGGGAAAAGAGGGGAGAAGACGCTAAATTGTGCGAACAGTCCTGGCTAATTTTGGGCCGGAGAAACAAGGCAAAATTGAAACTCCTGCGAGGATCCTCGGAAGACTGATTCTATCCCTAGAGAGACTGATTCTATCCCTTAAGGGACTGATTCTATCTTTTAAGTGACTGATTCTATCCTTTAAAGGACTGATTCTATCCCTTAGGGGACTGATTCTATCTCTTAAGGGATTGACTCTAGCCCTCCAGGGACTGATTCTATTTTTTTAGAGAATAATTCTCTATTTGAAGAGACTGATTCTATCTCTTAAAGACTGATTCTATCCCTTCGGAAGCTAATTTTTATTCCTAAGGAAGTGTAATTGTTCCTTGCAGAACTTTTTTTTTAAAAGTAAACTCAAAATAGGCTTCGGCAGGCTAATTGTTTTGTTTGAGAAGAGTTATCATGTGGGCGGCACTGGGAACATCCATAGACTGGCTGATTCTAGGCTCTTCTATCCACTATGTACTGATTCTATCACTTATCTTCCAAGGGATAGTTTCTGATCTTCTTCGCAGTGGGAGACTGGGTCTACCCTGTCTCTCAACCGAGTGAGTGTTTCCATCCTTTTTATGAGCTGAGGGAAAATTTCTATACCTCCAGTCGTTTAAAGATCTGTTTATCGTTCGATAAGTAAAATAATCTTTCCTAGTAATACCTGTGGTGTGTTTATTTATTTATGTATTTGTTTGGTGTACGCTGCTTCCGTGTGTCTGTGACGCTCGCAAGGACGCTCAATGACCGTATCTGTGATACGAGTTTCACCAGTGCACAAGTACAAGAATATTTTAATGGCGAGTACTGTTGGGATGGATGTATTTGTTGGGCATCCACAGCTGGAAGATTTTATCAAGGAAAATATCGAATACTGCCATTTTTGACGGGCCGTGTACTCTAGTAAAGAATGATGTCCAATGTTTTACAGAAAATATCATAATTTCTAGATATTTTCATGGGAACTTTCGCGTTTTTCACAATAGACTTCATTTTTTCAATAGGGCTTTTTCATCGTTTTTCAGAAATTTCATCGCGACATAATTTTCCTATTCAGGATTATGAAACTTTGCTTTCATGTGCTTTTCGATATGCACTAATAAAAGTTGTGTAATGTATGTAGGCTACCATAGACAGCATGTAAATTTCATCGGTTGTTTTAACTGTTTGACCGCAATTGGTTAAATTGAAGTTCAATATTCAACTCAAACTTAAAGGCAACTTTGGTTAGCAATTTTGAAGAAAAGCAAGCACTAACTTGAACGTGCCTTCGTGTAGTTTTAATTAAGTATTTATGAAAACTAAGTTCGAGACGACTGGTCGGTCAGCAGCATGATGAAAATCCCCTCCTTGACCACCGGTGGCGCACGTTGCGATCAAAGTGATATAGTTATAACTGGGCAGAAATGGCTAATGAAATGGCAATGAAAGTAAGTATTGGGCGCAAATGCTGGAGGCAAGTATTAAACGGAAGTATTGAATGCAATAATTAGACGAAAGTATTAGATGTGTGTATTGGACGCAACTTCTGGATGCAAATATTGGACGCAAGTATTGTCGGAAATCCAAGACAAGAATTGGATGCATGTATCTAATGAAAGTATTGGATGCAACCATTAGACGCCAGTATTGGACGCACGTATTGGACGCAAGTATTGGATGCAAGCATTGGACGCAAGTATTGGGTGCAAGTATTGGACACACGTATTGGACGCAAGTATTGGATGCAAGTATTGGACGCCAGTATCTCACCGTAATGTGCTGAGGCTCTGCTGTGCTGTGGATCTGCAACAACAAACACAAATTGTGAAAAAAGAAATACAGATCAAAGGGTACAGATAGATGGTTAAACTATGAAAAATAATAATCATATTACTAATAATAGAGAGGGAAATGACAGGCCTTCCCGTATTGCAGGGATCAGCCAACACTGATCGCAACTCTGATGTGACCTTATTTTTTGTAATATGATTGTGACATTTTCGAAAGGATGCAGCCTCAATCAAAGAATGTATTATACATCTAAAGTTTCAAATGAAGTTTGTCCGTTTCATAAATTTTTATAACAATTAGAAAAAGTTTAAATTCTCAAAAAAATATTCATGCAGAGTTGTCCCGCAGCATGAATTTCTACGAAAACTAGAATATGACGTAAATTTCCATCAAAATTCAAAATATATTTGGGAACAACCTCTTGGAGAGGTAGTCGCTGCTTTTTTGTTGGATTTGTCAAATCTGTTAATAGGTCTCCACCAAAGTCATGTTAACTAGCAGCTAAAGTGTGCTAGTGTCACTGCATGAAGCATGCTTTTTCTTGAAACATTTCTTGATTTCAGCAGGTGTTCAAACTAGCTGTGCTTCTACGACTGATCAGCTGCAGGGCACAACTTGCAGAAATGTATCTAGGATACAAGCTTGCTGAAGGAAATACTTGTGCGACTGATCAGGTGCAAGGTAGAACTGGCAATACAGTATATAGGATACAAGGTCATAAATGTAAATACTTGTACGACTAATCAGCTGCAGGGCACAACTGGCAGTACTGTATCTAGGACACAAGCTCACTGATGTTTGTGCTCGAATAAAATCAGTAGACATGCACATTTTATTCCCTCTACGTATATTCACTTCAGATTCCGTTCCGTGCATCTACCAATCAAAAATAAATGCTCAACGAAAATGTTCTACACAGACACACATTATTTTTTGTAACTGCTGCGACCAGGTGGAGCCATTTAAGGCGATAATGACCCAGTCTTCAGAAAAGTTGATTAGGCTTTGTCTTCCATGAAGAATCTGCGCCGGGCGCCTCCATTTCAACTCGTGGTCTCAGACCGGCATTTTTACGACTAATTTTCGTGTGGAAATGAATGCCGTAATTTCCTTGGGGTTTTTAGGCAAGTTTTGGTCGCAGGGAAGGCGCAGTTTAGGCGAGCAGGTGTTGGGTCTGGTCAACTTCACGCGGTCGCTTGACAGCTCGTAGAACTGCTTTAGAAAATTGCGTCTGGACTACGTGTTGAAGTTGTTCTTTGCGAGTGGTATTGGGTGGGAATATTGTTCTTACGAGTGCAAAATTGCGTCTGGACTGTGTTTAAAGTTGTCCTTGTGTTTAAAGTGAGCGGTATGGACATTGTTCTTATGGGAGTGCAAAATCGCATATGGACTACACGTAAATATTGTTCTTTGAGAACGTAATGTGTTGGGATATTGTTCTTATGGGAGTGCAAAGTCGGGTTTAGAACTTGCGTTAAAGTTTCTGAATATGGGCGAACATGCAAATGATTAATGGAGAAGTACATTTTTTTATGTTTATACAATAATAATTTCGAAGGAAAATTAGTATACATATTTTTCCGCAAAATAAATCAGTCTATGGTCTGTTTTTCCTTCTTTTACCGCGGATTGTCCCCACCAAAATGAGGGCGGAAAAAACTTTGCTATTAAATAACTAAAAAGTAGTAATTTGTTAATATTTTAGGAGAGTTTTGTTATTGGATGGAGGAGTGTATCAGTGATACTTTGATCATCAGATAGCGACAGAGTTTTTTAAAGCCGATGAAAGTATGTAGTTAAATGTTAAACGGTGAATTGCATTTGGAAGTGTAAGATTTTTCTAAATTTCTGCGTATAGCAGCATCAAAATGATGTTGCGTGTGCATAGCAGCAGACACCAAAATGACAGTTTGAAAAACCGTCTTCAAAATTCTCGCGCAAGTTTACATGATCATAAACAAAAAAATGAAGGAAATGCCTTGGAAAATAACCAAACGAAAGTAACGAAATCTGGAACTCGTTATTTACGAAGAAAAAATCTTAAATTCGAGTAAGAAGATTGAAGCATTTGTAAAAATCGAAACACAAAATCGATTTCTATCGAAAAAAACTTTTCGTGATGTAGTTTTTTCCTCAGCCGGTATCTAGGATACCTTCCTTTGGTCTGAGCAGTGAGGCTTCAAAGGAAGGAAGTGAGCGGGCAAAAAAGAAAAAAGAAAAAAAAGAAAAAAAATGGAAAAAAATTAGAAAAATAAGAAAAAAGAAAAAAGAAGTGACAAGCAGGAAAAATAAGGATGTACCCCAAAAAAGGTGAAAACTAAAAAACGCGAAATAGAGATGCAGTAAAATGGGAGAAAACTGAGTGAGTTCATGTACATGAAATTGGCGCGCCGAGAGGCAGGGATGGGGCAAATGATGGGGTAGAAGGTATAAAATTACATAGCCATTGACTGCGAAGAGAGAGCGATGCATGGGCACACATGAATGATATACAGTAAGGATAAATAAGAATAAATAGATAAAAGTGATACGTCGAGAAAAATGCGAGTCTTGCAAAAAGTAAAAAACCAAAAACGGATCCAAAAGGAAGAAATAAGTTGTACACGAACTGAATTGACTCATAAACCAATCGAAAATGCAACGAAAAAATATACGTGGCAAAAAAACGACAAGTGTGTAATACAATGGCATTAAAAATATAATGATCTACACATTCGTTTAGATAGTTTAAATAGAATATCAAAAAAGTTCAAAAAAATTATGAAATTTCACTGGACACCGGTTTTTAATTTCACCAAGCGTTTACCATTTTTCTTGTGTCAACATATCGGCAACTCGCCTAAAACTTTCGTTTGGCTTTGAAATTCCTATCTCCATAATGGAGCCTGAACGCCTCCTATCCGTTACAGCACTTTAAACTCCGATTACTGTAATACCAGTGATAATTATGTGATGTACCTATGCAATATATGGTATATTTAAACCATTTGAACAATTTATTTACCACCAGCGGCACAGTAGTAGCCTGCCTCGTAAGTCTAGGACAATGGTCACATTTGAGTTGCGATTTATGATGTACTTAGATAATGTTACATATACATTCGTTACGGCACATTAATCTATTTTCATTCGACAAATAATATTAATAATGATAATTATAACATAATACATTTCACACACTAATATGGTATTTTCGTTGGAGCATATACTGTACAGTATATCCTCTACTACAGCAAGTTCGTTTCAGCACATTAATTCCCCATGATAATACATATAAAAATTAAAAATAGTAATTATTTAATGTACCAAAATAATACACTGTGCATACTTATATGATATATTCGTCGGAGCACATACTGTAGTGCACTGTAGATCCTCTCTTACAGCAAGTCAGCACTTAGTCACTTTCCAGTACATTTCCTGTCGCCTCCAAGTGATCGCTTTTGATAAGACTTATGAGTGCTTGACTCTCTGTGTGATGAAGAGGTTTTTCATCAGAAGTCAGCTATTGAAAAAAGACAAGCAAAATTCGTAAAATGTTTCAAGGACAGAAAAAGTGGGAAACCGGATTTACTCAATTATCGAAATTTTTACATGACAAAAAAATTAATTTAAAAATGTATTTAAAATTTAAAAAAAATTACGTCAGATTTATTTCCACGAGTTTTGGCCTTGTGAATGAAAAAAAAATTGCTAAAGATGTTGTTTTGGCTGACAAGAAAATAACATACATAGCGATAACAACGTTTCGCTAACGAGACAAGTGAATGGATGGGTAAATATTTGCGAGTTTTGAATATTTGAAATTATTAGAATTGTCAGGCCAACGAGTGTTCTGCATAAAATTGTGCCAAGCAGTTCAAGTGATTTCACTCATGAAATCGAAAAAAATTGAATATTTCTTATTCATTGGTTTTCAAGTACTGGAAATATATGGATTAAAGAACGACTACTTTAGGTGTATGTACTGAGTAGGAATAAATTATATCGTATGAGAATACTGTACATAGCTTGCAAGCACACGTGACACTACACTGTTTGAAATTTACGTATAAAAAGTGTTAGTAGGTACGCTTATAAGCCGCAAAAAATTTACACTTTGGTAAATAAAAGAAACATGACATGCTACACGTGGGCCGTGTGAGGGATACATGAAACCCCGTAAAAAACGTATAATGATAAATCTGTATTAGAATAGATTGTAGAACAAGGAATTTTATGAAAGCCCATAGATTTAATAATAATGTTGCATTTGCTAAAGGCAATCTTTCCACTAGCAGCGGTTACGGAAGGCATTTACTGAATTTACTGAAGCCATTTTACTGAAGGCATTTATTGAACTTATTGAAGCCATTTTACTGAAGGCATTTACTGAATTTACTAAAGCCATTTTACTGAAGGCATCTAGTGAATTTACTGATGACATTTTACTGAAGGCATTTAATGAATTTACTGAAGGTATTCTGAATTTACTGAAGGCATTTACTGAACTTACTGAAGGCATTTTACTGAATGAATTTAATGAATTTACTCATTGTATTCTGGATTTACTGAAGGCATTTACTCAATTTACTGGAGGCAACATTTCCACTGCCAGTGATCGGTCTTTCGTCTCATTGAATATAACGATGCATTTTCACTTAAAAAATGCCTGTCAACTCTTCAATCGTGGGCAAACGCAGTTGTCAAGTTGATTGGCAATCAGCCTTGTCAACTGGAACAGCGCAAATGTTGTCTTAGTGATAACTCTGCATTTTGGGATAGGCCACATCGTGTCTTTGCCTTGAAGTTTTTGTCGCTTGTTTTTCTTCATACTTTTTTGTCATGTGATTTTTGTCGTGTGTGTTTCCTTGCGTTCACGTAGTTTTTGTCACGAGGGTTTTTTGTCAAGTGGTCTTTGTCATGTGGTTTTTGTTATAGGATTTCTTGTCGCGTTATCATTGTCGTGTTGTCCCTATTGTAGCGTGTCTAGCGCTTTGTCGTGTTGCATGTGTCTTGTTGTCTCTATACGTGGTTTTTGTTTCGCTGTCTAAGTTACACATGATTTGTCGTGTTTTCACGGTCGTGTTGTCTTTCTCCTGTTGTCTTTGTCGTCTTGTCTTTGTCGTGTTGCATTTGTCAACCCCGGCAAAGTCTTGCCTCACATACAGTACCTAGTACGCACTTTCATATATTGAGTGAATTGAGCTCGTGTAAAGAATGAGGTTTTAGTTGCAAGTGAAATAATACGAATAAATTCATTGGTAATGATAAGTAGGGTTGTATTAATAAAATGCATAGAAAGGAATGTTAATGCATGGGCATGAATATAATATTCATAAGTCATTTTTTTACCAATGTTATGAAGTGGCGAGGTTTGAGCGCTGCTTTTGTGCTTTACAATGACGTTTTATGCGATAAATTTCTGAATTAAAAGTTAGTGTATTGCTTTACTCGCGAAAAATAATGTTCTGATTTCCCAACATTCGAGTGCAGCATTTTACGAGGAATGTTCTCTAATCACGATTAGCCCAGAAAGTAATTTCTAATAATGGCTCATTAATATTTATTATTTATCAAATAATTATTTATTAGTGTATTCTCTGACAATGATTTACCAAAGTTCGTTTTGTAACAATGATTTATCATAGTTTGTTCCCTTAAAATGATTTATTTTGATTTGTTTACTCCCGATGATTCATTTAAGTTAATTCTCTAATTATGACTTATCAAAATGTATTCTCTAACGATTTACCAAAAAGTGTTCTCAAACTATTATTTATCAAAGTTTATTCCCCAAATACGATTCATTAATGGGAGTATTCAGTATAAATGTATATTAATAGCTCTTGTATTGCTACATATATGTCCCACCTAACTGGCATATGGTGTGTGTATCGTTAGTTTTTTACCATACAGTCTTCACATATTTTGCACATATCAACACTTTGACTGCGACGTGCGCCACCGGTGGTACACGGAGGTAACTTTCATAATGCTGCTGACCGACCAGTACTCGCAAATTCAATTTGAAAAAATACTTAATCGAAGCTAAATGAAGGCACGATCCAGTTCATCTTTGTTTTTTTTAAATAGTTTTCTAAAACTGACTTTAAATTTTAGTTTGGCATTACACTTAATATTTAGTAGTCGTAGTGAAAGCGTTAACGCGTTGACTGCGGTACGACCCATCGGTGGGTCGTTTGGAAAATTCCACCTACCTTTTTTTCAAATTAACGGCATTTAATGCACCCAGTTAATGTTTGCTATTTATAGAATGACTGAACAACTTTTGACATTAAATCTGAGTAGAATACTGAACTTCAGTGTGACCCACCGCAGTCAACGCGTTAACACTGCAGAAAACAGCAGAGTTCCTCCCTTCATAAATATCGTATTTTTTGACAAATCGTTTCAGTAGAGCGTGGGTCCCATCGAGCCTGCATTTGTGTTTGTTTCTTTGAAAGGAACGGTTACATGACGAGCACACAAGCGTCATTCTGTGTACTACACAGGCACCGCTTCCTGTGTACTACGCACGGCGCTTGAATGAGGCGGTGGTCGTGAATGGGGCACAGATTTGCACGGGCTTTGTGTGCGACACAAACACACACAAAAACATGTGCCCGGTGCCTAGTCACGGTTCTATCCTCGTCCCATGCTCACCCTCCTAAAATGAGGCGCGTATTTAGTGTGATATTTTAATTGGGGATCAGCGTGCTGAACTCCGGGAGGGTTTGCCCAAAAAAGGATGAAAAAAGAATTTTGAGCTTGAATTCTTTTCGCGTGTGGGCATGAGGAGGGCTGGTGTATGTATGTACGTATGCGTGAGCTAAAAGTTCACCAAATCTGTTCACGTTTCGTACACGTCTGTAGTATTTAAGGAACAGGACGTGCCTTGGAGCTTCGCACCTCTGGTAATTGCCTCGTACCTCTGGCAACAGCCTCGTACCTCTGGCAACAGCATCGTACCTCTGGCAACAGCCTCGTACCTCTGGCAACAGCCTCGTACCTCTGGCAACAGCCTCGTACCTCTGGAAACAGCCTCGTACCTCCGGCAACAGCCTCGTACCTCTGGCAACAGCGTCGTACCTATGGCAACAGCTTCGTACCTCTGGCAACAGCCTCGTACCTCTGGCAACAGCCTCGTACCTCCGGCAACAAAAGAACTCTGTCATAATTTCTGCGAAAAAATCTTTTGGAAGAAATTCGCAGCTTCGAGAGCAATGTGATCCTTCGGGTGTGAAATGTGGCGACAGAAATGTTTACCTGAGGCATGGGTGCTGGTTCTTACGTGAATTATGGCTTGAGGCAGTACGTAGATCTTACATGAATTATGATTTATGGCAGTACATAGATCTTACATGAATTATGATTTATGGCAGTACATAGATCTTACATGAATTATGATTTATGGCAGTACATAGATCCTACATGAATTATGATTTATGGCAGTACATAGATCTTACATGAATTATGATTTATGGCAGTACATAGATCTTACATGAATTATGATTTATGGCAGTACATAGATCCTACATGAATTATGATTTATGGCAGTACATAGATCCTACATGAATTATGATTTAAGGCAGTACATAGATCCTACATGAATTATGATTCATGGCAGTACATAGATCCTACATGAATTATGATTTATGACAGTACATAGATCCTACATGAATTATGATTTAAAGCAGTACATAGATCTTACATGAATTATGATTTATGGCAGTACATAGATCTTACATGAATTATGATTTATGGCAGTACATAGATCTTACATGAATTATGATTTATGGCAGTACATAGATCCTACATGAATTATGATTTATGGCAGTACATAGATCTTACATGAATTATGATTTATGGCAGTACATAGATCTTACATGAATTATGATTTATGGCAGTACATAGATCCTACATGAATTATGATTTATGGCAGTACATAGATCCTACATGAATTATGATTTAAGGCAGTACATAGATCCTACATGAATTATGATTCATGGCAGTACATAGATCCTACATGAATTATGATTTATGGCAGTACATAGATCCTACATGAATTATGATTTAAAGCAGTACATAGATCTTACATGAATTATGATTTATGGCAGTACATAGATCCTACATGAATTATGATTTAAAGCAGTACATAGTACATAGATCTTACATGAATTATGATTTATGGCAGTACATAGATCCTACATGAATTATGATTTAAGGCAGTACATAGATCCTACATGAATTATGATTCATGGCAGTACATAGATCCTACATGAATTATGATTTATGGCAGTACATAGATCCTACATGAATTATGATTTAAAGCAGTACATAGATCTTACATGAATTATGATTTATGGCAGTACATAGATCCTACATGAATTATGATTTAAAGCAGTACATAGTACATAGATCTTACATGAATTATGATTTATGGCAGTACATAGATCCTACGTGAATTATGATTTATGGCAGTACATAGATCTTACATGAATTATGATTTATGGCAGTACATAGATCCTACATGAATTATGATTTAAGGCAGTACATAGATCCTACATGAATTATGATTTATGGCAGTACATAGATCCTACATGAATTATGATTTATGGCAGTACATAGATCCTACATGAATTATGATTATGGCAGTACATAGATCCTACATGAATTATGATTTATGGCAGTACATAGATCCTACATGAATTATGTTTTATGGCAGTACATAGATCCTACATGAATTATGATTTATGGCAGTACATAGATCCTACATGAATTATGATTTATGGCAGTACATAGATCCTACCTGAATTATGGTTTAGGATAATAATGAATCCTACGTGAATTATGATTTAAGATAGTGGATCTTACATAAATTAGGTTTGAAGGGAGTATATCTCACATGAATGTTGGTTTAGAGGGATGATTTTTGCCTGAATTATGGTAAAGGATGATGGTTTTCCCCTGAATTATGATTTGAGGCATTGCTTCTTCCGTAAATTGCGGTGATGCTGGCTGTTCTTAGCACCAGGGTCTACGGGGGGAGTTTGTGCCAATACGCGCTGAAATTTTCCTTGTTCAAATGTCATAATGACTTTAAACTTGAGATTTAAGAGTTGAAACACCCACACTTGAAGTACATCAAGTAAAAAGTTATATGTTAACTTTTACCTCAACATTTAGAAGTTAAAATTTCCGCAGTTAATTTAGAATTTTTGCCTACAATGCTACGCAACGCGATGTTGTCCAATATTCCGCTACTGAAGTGCGTCTCACCACCCAGACTCATCACTCACCTCTGACTCATCACCCACCTTTGACTCATCATCCACCTCTGACTTATCACACACACTCATCACACACCTCTGTCTCATCAACCACGCTCATCACACACCCCTGGGGAGTGTATTCATCACGCAGACTCATCACCCACCCCTGTCTCACCACTCAGACTCATCATCCACCCCTGCCTCACCCCCAGACTCATCACTCAGCCCAGGTGTCACCCCAGATCCCGTGGATTAAGAAGCAACTAATCAGAAAGTGTTGAGTGTTGGTTTAGCGGAGTGGTAATGGCGTTCTGTTTCCTATACTGTAATTAATGAGCTCTTCTGTAACTTGCCACTTCCGCAGCGTTATTGCTCCTCTGCCACTAGTAGCAGTGCCTGGTTACTCGTGTTGTGTTGGTGTATTGTTTGTGTTGCTCTAGTGGTTGTGTTGTGTGTGTGTGTTACTTGTGTGTTATTTGTGTTGCTGTTTTATTGTGTGTTAGTTCATTGTGGGTTGTGTGTGTGTGTGTTACTGTTTTTTTGAGTGTCATATGTTGTGTTACTGTTCTGTTGTGTGTGTTGTTTATGTGTTCGGTGTGTTGGCGGGATTCAATGTCTTCCTTGAATAATCCACCAGACGTGGATAACCAACAAATATATAGTTCCCAACAGTACCCGCCATCAAAATATTCTTGTACTTGTGCACTGGTGAAACTCGTATCACAGATACGGTCATTGAGCGTCCTTGTGAGCGTCACAGACACACGCACCGACCAAGCAAGCAATTAACAACTGTGTATTATTATTAACTAGTGCACACGAGTAGTCAAAAAATGACAGGATTAGATATCGTACCAACTGAGCTTCAACATGGCTTTTCCATGATTTCCCATGCTATTCTATGGCTTTCCAATACTTTCCCAAGTCTCAACCGCTGATATTCTATACAACCTAATGTGACCCACCAATACACGTGATATTCATTCCGACTCCCAATCTGCTGGGTTAAGGCACCGAAAATTGTGGAGTTGATGAAGCTTGTATCACAGATACGCTCATCTCACACTGCAGGCTGGTGGGTGTGACACACAGATGGACGGACGGACGGACGGACGGACGTGACTGTTACTATAGTATAGATAGATTATCAGCCAAGACGTCACTGAAAAATTTGCAATCTCTTTCTCATCGCGATAAGTTGTTATGTCTTGAACCAAAGATCCAATTTTCATTGCTGTAATCGTTTTTGTCTCGTGTGCAAAATTGAGCGGATGCCGCGTTTTCATATCATTTGAATGGTATCTCATTAAAACGATATAAAAACGTGGTATATATGATGGTAAGGGTACCTATGATACCATTCAAATAAATTTGAATTATTGAACATGTTTCAGACACGAGATATATATAAACATAAATTTCTAAATATTTAGCAAATTATTACTGTTGGGTTTGTGTGTGAGTTGCTTGCATAACACTGGAAGTATTATTGCATCCTGAAATGTGCATGTGATGTTGTGCCGCAAAACGGAATTTCCACTCAACTTCAACAACCGTGCAAGCTATGTAAATGCCCACAAATACCCCAAAATTCGCAAACACAACTCGTTGAAACAAAAACGTTCACCAAAATTTTCCCGGCGAAGTCGAATTAAAGCCAAAAGGCGCACTGAGAGCGAAAGCAAAACGTCGACATTTTTTTTGTAGATGAGAAGAGGAAGTAAGTTAGATAGGCGACTTTTGACAGCGAAGTATTGCTTCTGAGCAACCACTCTGTCATTAGCAGCTACGTCGATGTGCTACGCTTCATTACGGTGTTCCTGCGAGCCTTCCAGCCTCACACACAGCGCTGAGTGCGTTACACATACACTCCTGATGTTGTATGTGTCTTACGTGTGTGTTGTGATGTGTATCGGGTGTATTGGGTGAATGGGTTTATTGGGTGTATTGGTGTGTTGCCTTCCAGCCTCACATACAGCAGTGGGTGCGTTACACACAACTCCTAATGTTGCATGTGTCTAACGTGTGTGTTGTGAGGTGTATTGGCTGTATGGGTGTAATGGGCGTATTGTGTGAATGGGTGCATTTGGTGTTTGGGTGTTTTGGATGTAGACATATAATACACCTAATACACCCATCCCCTTAAAACACCCTCAAAAAATTTACTTTCTATCATAACTGTCAAGAACTTGCGGAAACTAGAAAACTTTAGCTGTGAGGACTTTGGAATCGTATTTCATACTCTCAATCATTCACTCAACTCTCACTTCCAAACAATGTACTCACTCACTCACTTATCAATCCTTATATGTTTTGATTTTGATTGCCCAGTACTAGCTGACCAATCCTCATGTATTTTGTTTTGGTATAATTGTTTCTCGATAAAGATACAAGACTGATGAGTTAAATCTTGTACACAGAAAGAAGACTAATGAGTTAAATTCCATAAAAAATATAAAAGTTTTGAGAGTTAGATCTCACAGAAAATAAACAAAGATATCGGAAGACATAATCTAAAGAAATCTTGGACTCCACTTTGTGCATCAGAAAATCCAGGGTGTTGATCGCGAGCACATGCTTATAATCATACTCTTACGCAAATTTTGACACACTTTAGTGTGTCAAGCGGTCGTGTAGAGAAATTTGACCTTTCTTTCAGTAAATTTATCTTTGTGAAGTGGTTATTCAACCGATTTTCGAAAACCTAAATTATTCGAAAAGGAAATAAAATTGACTACATTTTGGAAAAAGACAATTAAAATATGTTTATTTAAAGCAGACATAATCAATTAAAATGATGGGGACATTTTTGTAGGACACCCGGTTTATGAGTGCATGACTTTCGGTCACATGTTCAGGCAATCGCAAAAGTTAAATCATATAATTCCGTTTCATGCGGGGAAAAATGACTCGTTTAAAAAAGTACCATAAGGGAATTTCTGAATAAAGTGTAATTCAAGGCAGAAACCTTGAGATAATTGCTACAATTGTTGAGCACAATTCGTCACAATGCTGAGATTAACGTCGTATATTGATAGCACACTTTTGTGTGTTTGTTTTGTTACAAGTTCGTAACTTAAAGTGATTCTTTTTGTGACCGAATTGTTCTAGTTCAAATAAGAATACAGCTAAGAAAGTACATAGGCGATAGGCAAAGTACAGTAGGTTCGTGTGTAATGTGGAAAAACTTCTTCGTGGGAAAATACGTTTCATGATAAGATTCAAAGAAGAAAAAGAGCTACAGATCGAAAGAACAGACGGATGGGCAAAGCAAAAGAAGGGTTGGAAAATAAGAATTAAAGGAGAGCATTCGCCCTTAAAAATAACAAAATAGGCTATCAATAGCAGCCATATCATACGCTGAGTCGAACAAAATTCAAAAACTTTGAACCACGACCAATGGGCGGTGATATGAAAAGTTATAAACGCGAATAAAAAGTAATTATTTCTACACTTCAGTGCAATGGAGGATGGAACGTCACTTTTGGACTCAACCTCCCAACTTTCTTGCCTGAAAGTAAGAAAGCAGGAAGGTAGGAAGGGAGGGGCTGAGGAGGAAGGCAAAGAAGGACATTCGCAATTTGTCTAATAGAGAGGGCCTTTGCAGGGACATTACGCGTGCTTGACTCTTCCGCCCTGCTGCTCCAGCCCTAAAGCCCTGCTCCATCCCTGTAGCCTAGCCTAAAAAGCCCTGCCCCAGCTCTATAACCCAGTCCTATAATTCTACCCCAGCTTTACAGCTCAGCCCTGTAATCCACCCTCAATCTTACTGCGTTACAACCAAAGCTATACAGCTCTAGCCCTATAACCTCATACTTACAGCTCCTGCCTTATAGCCTCATACTTACAGCCCCAGCCCTATAGCCCTGTCCCAGCCATATAGCCCTGTCCCAGCCCTAAAGCCTGGCCCTATTCCTTGCAATAGGGCCACAGCCCTACAGCCCTGTCCCAGCCCAACAGCCTGGCCCTATTTCTTGCAATACAGCCCCACAGCCCCAAAGCCCAGCCCCAAATGGGCCACGCCCCAATCTGGCCCTCTGCAGGGCCCGGATTGCGGACATCACGCGAGGCTGCGATGGCAACACTGAGGCCCTCCGCTTCTTTTGCCACTCAAATTGCTCCTTTAATTGCGAGTGGTCGGTGCGGGATTTGTTCCCCGTTGGGTAATTAAGGTGGCAAAAATCACGGAGGCGAATTTTAAATGAAATTACGCCGTTACAATATTCCAGCTCTCTGCTGAGGGTTTTCTAAGTCGCCTTAGCGACGCTACGTGGTGTATAGAGAGTGGAGCACGGTAGAGGAAACAAGGTAGGGTCATTTCTATGGGGAAAATCCACCTCCTCTTGTTCGGCTAGCCAATAGAAAGGCTTTATTTTAAACAAACATTATGACTTCACCAAATCGAAAACGAAATGTTGTTAGGCCAATCATTAGAGGAGCCAGATTTGGGGGTAGCAGTGCTACCAGATGCAATATGAGCGCTGCTGTTGGTTCATTCCCGTGACGTCAGCAATACCGCACCGTCAAAGAAAAAAGACTGGTTTGAACCTACCTTGTTTCCTCTACCGTGGTGTGGAGTAAAGGCAACTTAGGAGAACTTACGCCTGCGTTGCTATGACGACGAATATTGCCTGTTAATCTGGTTATTTAGAGTGTCGCCAATACAAGCTAATCCATTTAATTTTGCCTCCCCATGAAGAGGTATTTCCTTCAAAGGCGGTCTGTCCTATATAAATTTCAGTAAAGGTCGTGAATTACGCAAATATTTTCTTCTCACATGATAAATTCTAAAAAATCGGGCATAATCACCAAATTTCGAGGGAATCTTGCGTTAAACCTGGCAGATAATGTAGCTTTTGATTTGCAAAGCGGTGTTTGAGGCACAAACATGCTTTCTACAGCATTGAAAATCGTGGCAGAGATTATTAATCACTCATATCTTCCTACACAATTTTCACTGTTAAACTTGCAGAACAAAAAAGGAAGGAATTAAATCGAGATCATCCCATTTACGTAACCCAAAATCCATGTTGAACTACGAAGAACAGAGCTCATTCGGCTATTTTCCAATGTCTCGATTTGAACATATTTTAAGTGAACTTTTGACCTTGATACTCCAAATATCGACAGATGCGCTCTGAAGTGAATCCGTTGTACAAGTATTTACCGCATTAAGCTTGTATCCAAGATACTCAGATTAGCTACTTTTGCCTTGAAATTGATCAGTCGCTAAAGTATTACCGCTATAAGCTTGTATCCAAGATACCCAAAATACCGGTAGTTGTGCTCTGAAGCTAATCAGTCGTGCAAGTATTTCCTCAATTGGTTGTATCCCAGTCACTCAGAATACGCCCAATGGCGCCCTGAAGCAGCACAGTCCTGCTAGTACTGCTGGTGTGAGGTTTTTTCAATACGCAAATCAAGTAGCCTTGCTTCTGGATGAGTGGTCATTATATAATCAAGCTAAATTAAATGTTTTATGCTGGTCGTTGTGAATAATAATTGGTCGTAAATGGCCACTTCTACTCAGGAATAAAAACAAACTGGACCGGCTGGCAGGCGGTGCCTGACATTTCCAGGCTTTGTGTAACTTCATTTTGATAATTCCAGGGCCCATGTCTTTCTGGTCTGCTATTTCTCAAATACTCACGCAAAACTTACGTACGTATTAGTATTGGTAAAATTGCTGTATCTCAAATACTGGCGCAAAGCTTACGTACTGACTAGTGTTTATACAACTGCTATATCTCAAATACTGACGCGGAGCTTAGTATTAGTATTCATACAACTACCAGTGGTTATTCACGCAAATGTACGTAGTTTGCATTAGCATAAGCGTGAGGTAAATACTAGCTTCCCAGTCTAACTTTTTCACCGGAGCATGCATGTTTTTCGCCGCCTAATGTATTTCAAAACATGCATGCAGGCGGCGAAAAACTTAGACTGGGTTCGAAAGAAATTGAATCGCTTGGGTGGCGAAAAACATACCTGCTCCGGCGAAGAAATTAGACTGTTGACTGCTGGTCACAACTTAACCATTATCGCAAGATCACCTGTAAGCCAATGATTGTTACCCATATTTGAACCAATACTCGCAGGCGATAGGGAAGCCAATACTTGTCAACCTTACTCGAGGCAATATTATTTTGGCGCACTTGAAAGCTAATATTTACTCCATTAGTTTTGTACTGCATGTTTCACACCATCATTTTACGCGCCTACTTACTTTATACCGATACATTTGTAATAATACTTTTACAAGAACACTTTATACCAACATACAGTAATTTTTACAACATTTCCATTAATTGTTATACTATTCAACACAAATACTCTCAATCAATATTGACATTCTTCAGTAAAAATTCATGCACTTTAAGCCAAATATTCAATGGCTACGAATTAGCAGCTATGACAAGAGGCCTATAACTATACACAACATTGCAGTCCATGTGATAATGTGTAAGTATCACGTACAATATATGTGATAATATATAAGTATCACATACAATATATGCGATAACATAATGTTGGAATATCTATGTTACGATAGATGGTGCGTAGAGTACATTGAAGGCATTTATTCATTTAGTAATTAAATTATTTAAGGGCTGATGTGCACACGTGTACTTCTGAGCTACCTACGAAATATATTGACGCTAGGCCTCATAGACATAAAGTATCATAGACATAAGGGATCATAGACATAAAGTGTCATATACATAAGGCCCTCATAGACATGAGGTATCACAGACATGAACATAACCAGCGCACTGCAGGTGCCCGCCAGCATGAGTGAAGTCCCACACACATCACACAAGCGGCCGAGATATACAAGTTACTTACATCGATTGCAGGGCACAATCATGAGAGCAAGGATTGCAATACAGCTCGGCATGCCAGCAGACGTGGAAATGCTAGTTGATTGCTGGCTGATGATTGTGGTTGATTGCGGAGTGATGAGTGTATCTGATGATTGTGGTTGATTGCGGAGTGATGAGTGTCTCAAATGATTGTGGTTGATTGCTGAGTGATGAGTGTATCTGATGATTGTGGTTGATTGCGGAGTGATGAGTGTATCTGATGATTGTGGTTGATTGTTGAGTGATGAGTGTATCTGATGATTGTGGTTGATTGCTGAGTGATGAGTGTATCTGATGATTGTGGTTGATTGCGGAGTGATGAGTGTCTCATATGATTGTGGTTGATTGCTGATTGATGAGTGTATCTGATGATTGTGGTTGATTGCTGAGTAATAAATGTATCAAATGATTGCTGGGTGCTGATTGCTCGAAAGATTGGCTTATTACTTGCTTTTGGTTGCTGAATTGCTAATTGATTGCTGTGGCTTGGTGCTGAAAATAAATCTTGGCTGCTAGAAATAAAAGTTGGTTGCTGAAAATGCTTCCTGATTGCTGTGTTGCAGACAATTCTAGCAGATTGCTGAAAATTGTGGTTGATTACTGGTTGCTGACTAATCAAGCTGATCATTGGTTGCTGACTAATCAAGCTGATTATTGGTTGCTGACTAATCAAGCTAATTACTGGTTGCTGACTAATCAAGCTGATTATTGGTTGCTGACTGATCAAGCTAATTACTGGTTGCTGACTGATCAAGCTGATTATTGGTTGCTGGCTAATCAAGCTAATTATTGGTTGCTGACTAATCAAGCTGATGACTATTTCAGACAACTCTAGTTGATTGCTACCAATCTTTATCGAAAACGATACACGTAAACACCTTCCAATTTACAATTTTTAATACTGTTGACTCAAATAAAAGATTTCTTGGTTTCATAACTAATGTTGTTCAAGAAAATCGAAGACTTCTTGGTTGTAAAAAATGTCTCGACACGCCAGAGCTTACACTAAAAACGACCATTTGTAGTTACCACTCATTTAATAGCTACTATATTCATGCAACGATGTATTAGCGCTTAGTAAATAATTCTTCATCTCCTTAACTAAAAATAGTGTTCATGTAGGTACAGATTTTTGTTCGTTTTATCTCTGAGAGTAGAGAAATCTTAATTATTTACACGTAAGGATTAAGTAATTAAAAAATTATTTCATTTTATTATTAGGCATTTCAAAATATTAGGTAAATCTTAATAAGTATTCCAACTTGCATAAAAACACATCAACTAATTTAACATCGATCTTTCGTCATAGTTGCTCATTGAGCAACAATACCAAGCTGAACACAGAAAGAATCATATCAAGTTTTTAGAAGATATTCAGCGACCTCAAGAAACAGCGAGCTATCTCCGCAAATGTCAAGAGTAATGGACCCTTTATCTTCAAAGAAATTAGCATGCATGCGCACCTGTTGGGAGACTACGCGCATCATAATCCCCGTTTTATGAACTGCTGATCACCAATTTCCGACTGATTAACGAGATTATGATAATCTGCGACAAAGCGCGATGTTCTGCGGCGTAATATAGCTTTATTTTCACACGATCATTAAGAGATACAGCGATCATTTCTCTGTGCTTTGACAGCGCTCGAGATTAGAGAAGAACTTTGCATTTCCGGCAGCCCAGGACTTCCTATGGTGGAGAAAACAAAGAAGAATTGCTGGTATTCTAGCTACGGTTATTAATTGGGTGTAGGGAAGTTATTCGTAGAATATTGAGGTCGTATCTTTGCTACAGTTATTAATTAATGTTGTTTGTAATATAGAAATTCGTGGAGTATTGATGTCGTATCCTGCCTACAGTAGATACTGTTTATTATTTTGTAGAAATTAAGAGAGTATTGAGTTAGTAATTTGGCTCTAATCAGACCTCATGAAAGAATTGAATTTATTGTGAAATTGAGTTAATTGTGAAAATGAATTTAGTAATTTCTTAATTGAATTAACTGAGAAAAATGTTGTATGTCCAACTTCAGCCAATTTACGCGGATGATTGTGCTTAAGAAATAAGCAGAATGATTGAAATATATCGAAATTTCGTTAAAGAGTAAACTCTATTTCTCTAAGAAACAAAAACCGAAAAGCAAACTTCTTCAATAGATGATATTAAGTAAATGCTTCCAACAAGAAACATTAATGTATGCATCAAATTATACCTTCGTTGATGAATGAGTTAAACATTTAGCGTAGAAGACTTGAAGATTACCAATTATAATTAGCATAATTCGACATTGTCATTTTTATGAACAGTGAATAAACTCGTGGTGCTAGCGGATCACGAGCAGCGAGAATGACACGGTGGGAAACATAAAAAATGAAAGCATTGTAAATAGAAAGCGGTTGACAAACTTGTGAGACGTTAAATAAAAGCATTGTAAATAGAGTATTTTGACAAACTTGTGAGACGTTAATTGAGTAGAAAAGCGCAGCACATTTACAAAACACGGGTTACACATGCTCTTTATCACCTAAGGATACGGTGTGGCCTTGACACCCCTTGCTAGATTTGTACATTGCTGGTATCTAACGTAGCCTTGATAAATACAGATGAACGAACAGGTGTTTTGGCATCTCAAAATGGACGTTCTATTCTAACTCAGACTGATACGCATTTTTTTAAATGTAAATTGTTTTTTCAAATGCCGTATTATAGCTAAGACCAGGACCCGTGGCCGGTTACCCCCGTTCAAGGCGGTACCCATTTCCGAAACCGGGGAGGGGGGTGAGTTAGTTATGGGTTTTTCCCTTTTCCCAACTGGGAGAACCACCGGGCTGACACTGCCGAGATTCGAACCGGCGTCCTTTCCGGTGAAAGATGCGCGCTCGTGACCACTCGGCCACTGTGACCATGGCGAAGATACAAATATCAACTAGAAGGTCGTTTGTTATGGCAGGTTATCAAACACGTATTTAAAGAACAGTCGTTTTATTTCTAATTTGTTTAATCAAATTTTTAGGTAAGGATGAAGGCAAAGCAGTTTACTGTGAGATGCCTTGATGAATGACGGGCAGAGAGTCACAAAAAATTGACCAAGTTGTTGAAAATTTAACGGTTAGAAGTTGCATGTAAAAAACGTGTGTGAAAATCCTTTTCTAACGTATTTCATCACAATCAATAGACAAAGCGAAACAAGAAAACATGGCTTCAAGGCAATCACATCTTATGATCAATTCCAGAACCGATTTTCTCGTAACAGAGATAAAATAGTCACAAGATCGCGATAGTACTTTGTCAGAAAACAAGCGCGTGGCCTTGCTTGATAACGAGATCGAACTCAGAAGAGACAATTTGTCCGTAATTCCGATTACGATTTTTCACGTTTTGTTAGAATTAGCACGAATCAAATAGAGCGTTTCCTCTTGGAAAAATTCCCGTCGATGAATCTTCGGCAATTTAGAAAATAATTTTTCCCGCCTTCTCAGAATTAGCATCAGTCATACAAAGCGTTTCTCTTGGAAAAATTCCCGTTGATGAGTTTTCATTGATTTGGGTAAGAATTTTATAAGTCCTGTTCGAATTATCACAAATCAAGTAGAGCTTATTCTGTTAGAAAAATTGACTCCTCCTTCGTATAACGATATTGACAAGATTAGAAAAAGTTTGCGAGTGGTAAGTGCTACGTCTCATTGTCTACCGTAACTAAATGGTTTTCTTTTTCTTGTTTATTTTTTTTGAATTTGAAACACACCTTCTGATAAACACTTCTAGTTTAATCAAGACTATGAACGGTTCAATGTAGAATATGAAAGACTCGTATAAATAAGTTAGGAATTTCTAATCAATTTTGAATTTATATTTTTCTCAGCCATATCACACACTAGCAACTCGTCTGTCTGACCGCATCTCTCCACCACGTACTCCGTCACCGGTCAAATAATCACCCCAATACGCGTTGCACGATAACAACAAAACTTCCTTTTGACACATGCACCGCAGGTAGAACACGTGTGTACGGTTATCAGGAGAAAGATAACCTTCGTCGTTACATCTTCCGTACTGTGTGGCACTGCTAGAGGGCGCTATCTAAATTCCGAGTAACTGGCGAGTTTGTTTGGTGTCAAAAACTTCGCTGTCTTCGTACGGCACATGCTTTGTAAACCTGCGACTGTTGTGTGTGTGTGATAAGGTGTGTTGTATTAGTGTTGTATTAGCACTGTGAAGTGTAGTGTGTGGCGTATTAATGTTGTGAAGTGCAGTGTGTGATAAGGCGTGTTGTGTGTTGTTTGAGTGGCGCATTAGCGTTGTGAAGTGTAGTGTGAAAAGTTTACCGTATGTGCAGAGCACTGATGTCATGCAGTAATGCAAGTGATGTGTGTGCAGTGTACGAGCGTCATGAAACAGTGCAAAGTTTATACTGCAAGCCCAATAAATAACTCACTCGAAGATCGCAGTTCAGAGAATGTGATGTTCTCTATATAGTCTGTATAGTTATCGCAATAAATGAATAACAGTGCAACGCAACTGCCCGCAGCTGCAGAACACACAGAGCGCGCCCCCAGCTCATGACGGAAGCTTCCATTACGGAAGCGCCCACAAAAAATCTCAATAAAAGCCCAGCCCTCTCACGCTGCTGGTCCCCTTTGGGTTCGGTCACGCCCCCTGCTGCTGGGAGCTGGGAGTGGCTAGGGCACGTAGCTTGGGACAGCTTGGATAGAAGACCAGGTGGTGCTAGGGTAAAAAGGCTTGGAGAAACTTGGATGGAATACCAGGTGGTGCTGGGATACAAAAGCTTGGAGAAGCCATGACCCAGGGACTAATGGTATGTAAGGAGTAGCTTGGGGACGATACGAATGGCTGGAGCGGCTAGGATACGAATAACTGGAGTAGCTAGGATACGATTGGCTGGAGTAGGTAGGATACGAATGGCAGGAGTAGCTAGGATACGAATGGCAGGAATAGCTAGAATACGAATGGCGGAGTAGCTAGGATACGAATGGCAGGAGTAGCTAGGATACGAATGGCAGGAGTAGCTAGGATACGAATGGCAGGAGTAGCTAGAATACGAATGGCGGAGTAGCGAGGATACGAATGGCAGGAGTAGCTAGGATACGAATGGCCGGAGTAGCTAGGATACGAATGGCTGGATTAGGTAGGATACGAATGGCGGGAGTAGCTAGGATACGAATGGCAGGAGTAGCTAGGATACGAATGACAGGAGTAGCTAGGATACGAATGGCAGGAGTAGCTAGGATACGAATGGCAGGAGTAGCTAGGATACGAATGGCAGGAGTAGCTAGGATACGAATGGCAGGAGTAGCTAGGATACGAATGGCTGGATTAGGTAGGATACGAATGGCAGGAGTAGCTAGGATACGAATGGGAGGAGTAGCTAAAATACGAATAACAGGAGTAGCTAGGATACGAATGGCAGGAGTAGCTAGGATACGAATGGCAGGGGTAGCGAGGTTACGAATGGCAAGAGTAGCGAGGATACGAATGGCAGGAGTAGCGAGGATACGAATGGCAGGAGTAGCGAGGATACGAATGGCAGGAGTAGCGAGGATATGAATGACAGGAGTAGCGAGGATACGAATGGCAGGAGTAGCGAGGATACGAATGGCAGGAGTAGCTAGGATACGAATGGCAGGAGTAGTGAGGATACGAATGGCAGGAGTAGCGAGGATACGAATGGCAGGAGTAGCGAGAATACGAATGGCAGGAGTAGCTAGGATACGAATGGCAGGAGTAGCTAGGATACAAATGGCAGGAGTAGCTAGGATACGAATGGCAGGAGTAGCTAGGATGCGAATGGCAGGAGTAGCTAGGATACGAATGGCATGAGTAGCTAGGATACGATTGGCTGGATTAGGTAGGATACGAATGACAGGAGTAGCTAGGATACGAATAACAGGAGTAGCGAGGATACGAATGGCAGGAGTAGCTAGGATACGAATGGCAGGAGTAGCGAGGATACGAATGGCAGGAGTAGCGAGGATACAAATGGCAGGAGTAGCGAGAATACGAATGGCAGGAGTAGCAAGGATACGAATGGCAGGAGTAGCGAGATTACGAATGGCAGGAGTAGCTAGGATACGAATGGCAGGAGTAGCTAGGATACGAATGGCAGGAGTAGTGAGGATACGAATGGCAGGAGTAGCGAGGATACGAATGGCAGGAGTAGCGAGAATACGAATGGCAGGAGTAGCTAGGATACGAATGGCAGGAGTAGCTAGGATACGAATGGCAGGAGTAGCTAGGATACGAATGGCAGGAGTAGCTAGGATGCGAATGGCAGGAGTAGCTAGGATACGAATGGCATGAGTAGCTAGGATACGATTGGCTGGATTAGGTAGGATACGAATGGCAGGAGTAGCTAAGATACGAATGGCAGGAGTAGCGAGGATACGAAAGCAAGCAGCTATAAAGACATGAATGCTAAGAGCGGCCATAGGACATGAAAGCTAGAATTATACTCTAATTCTAGCCCTTGATCTATTTATTAGAGGAAGAGAGCAGAAGCTAAAAGGTCCATTTATTAGAGGAAGAGAGCAGAAGCTAAAAGGTCCATTTATTAGAGGAAGGGCGCTGAAGCTAAAAGGGACCTCGTGAAAAGAAACAAAGAATATTAGAAGAAGGGGATCCACGACTCCCCTCTGTGCATAGAAGGAGCCACTTTGTTGAATACAATGCTTCGTTGTAAGTAAATAATTTTCTTAGAGTGATCTATGATGGAAGACAATTGAAGTTTCAGTTCCGATGATTGAAATTTGGGAGTATATTGCTCATCTTTCGCTACTTTATCTTAAAAATGGCCTGTACCTATGTTGGTGTGTCTTTTGCTGTGATTTAAAAGGTGGGCTCCATAGCTTATATATGTCTAACATCGTTGCATAATTATCAGTATTAGTACACGAGCCTCATATACATATATATATATGTATATGTATGTATGTATATGTACAGTATATAGGTATATATATATATATATAGTCTGCAGATATATAATTATATATTTAGATATATTGCCCAATAAGTTGTAGTATACATATATGTATGTGCCTATGACTCATCATTATCATGCATGTATATCTTTCCCTAATTTTTGCATACATGAAATTTTTACACATCGTTCGTTCAACCCTCACAGATGGGGGTAAAAACAGCCTCTAAAATTAGCCAACGACTCTTAAAAACGCCAGTATTTAGGCCAATGACATCCCAAGAGAGCCAATATTTAAGCCAATGACACCTAAAAAAGGGTATGAGCCATTCCTCGCCGCCATTTGCCACCCCCCCCCCCCCCCCCCCGACCCACCAGAACTTTACCCAGGTTTTTCACGGATTCCCAACGGGGAAAGAGACCATCATAAAATTTATGGTCACATTCCCAACGGGGAAAAAGACCACCATAAAAAATTCCCCCATTTTCAATGGCGAGAGACAGCTGTTGGGACAACTAACTACCACCACTACAACATCTACCATCACCACAACCTACTTCGCTTTTTAATTTCTTTTCGCAATCTACCATCATAACAATTCTTCACGCTTTACTACATTATTTACACAATACGCCATCACCTTTTTACCACAATCGAGTAAAAAACATACGAGCATTACAATCCTCCATCACCACAACTCCTCACGTTTCACCACAATATTTTCACAATCCACCACCACTTTTTATCACAATGGAGTAAAAAATATCACAATTTTTGGCATGCAATGAAGCCGTCCTCACGTCAACGGCCACCAAGCCGTCCGGCCGCGCTGCCTAATGCCACGTCGTGAATCAATGACACGGTCCGGGCTCTGGATTTCTGTAACGACTGATTGTATTGCTGCAGACTTACTTGGCTTCTCCTCCGCAACTGTCATTGTGGCAGGCTTTGATCGATATATCGACACTTACTGCCTGCCTCCGTGTGAGCATGCAGCGTGAGTGTGAGCGTGAGTGTGAGTGTGAGCGTGAGTGTGAGCGTTGCGTTAGTGTGAGCGAGAGCGTGATAGTGAGCATGTAGCGTGAGTGTGAGCGTGTGCGTGAGTGTGAGCGTGTGTGTAAATGTGTGTGTGAACATGAGTGTGAGTTAGCATGTACGTCAGAGTGAGTGTGTGCGTAACAGTGAACGTGTACGTGTGAGAGTGAGTGAGTCTTGATTACGTGCCAGTATGAGATTTGTGAGCGTGTGAGAATGACAGGATGTGAGTGTGAGCGTAACTCTGGAGTGTGTAGGAATATGCAGCGCGAGTCCATGCGAGTACGAGGCTCAAGTATATGCTTGTATATGTAATGTATATATATATATATATAAATACATCTATGCATTAAATTATATATGTACATAATATATATATATATATATATATACTAGCACATACTTTTATATACAATGTATATGGTTACCTATGACTATGTACTTGTACGAGTCTGTCACTATGATAGCACGCCCAATTATGACTATAACACAATTATAGCTGTATGAGCGCGCGAACACAGCAGACAACGCAGTATATTAATCAAGCGATTATAACAGAACAGCCCGCTCACATTCAAGGCAATAAAACTGGAGAAGGCAGGTAATAATAATTGATGTAATAATTTTAACTATATACCTATATATTTATATAATAATAGTTGAAGGAATAATTCTAATTCTATAATTATATAATTCTGTTATAATATGTAAATAATTGTATAACTGTTTATCTAAAATTATAGAGCTATAAATATAGTAAAAATTATGTTATTTTAATTATATAATGGTATAATTTAGGGTACCCTCACACGTGTCCCTCGTTTATAATTATAGAACAATCTGCTAGAATTCAAGTCAATAAAAGTGGAGGGAGCAGACAATAATAATTGAAGGAATTCAAGGCAATAACAATTGAAGGAATTTAAGGTAATAACAATTGAAGGAATTCAAGAAAATAACAATTGAAGAAATTTAAGGTAATAACAATTAAAGGAATTCAAGGAAATAACAATTGAAGATATTCAAGGCAATAACAATTGAAGATATCCAAGGCAATAAAAATTGAAGGAATTCAAGGCAATAACAATTGAAGGAATTCAAGATAATAACAATTGAAGAAATTCAAGGCAATAACAATTGAAGGAATTCAAGGCAATAACATTTGAAGATATCCAAGGCAATAAAAATTGAAGGAATTCCAGGCAATAACAATTGAGGGTAATGTAAGTGCAACAGCCTCGTCGTTTTGTGAATGAAAATAAAAATGATTTTTTTTTCGCATCGACGTCCCACTCTGAGTTAACGGATTCTTTAATAGAACTTGGTACAGTAATTCTTGACTTTGCCCTTGCTTGCAAAAAATGAAAGAATAATTGAAGCAAGTGATGATGTTATTAGCATTTAAGTGCAGTGGGTTACGCTGAAGTTCAATATCCAACTGAAGTTTAGAGTCAATTGTGGTAAGAAATTTTGAAAATAGCCAACATTAACTGGATCTTGCCTTTATTCAGCTTTCATTAAGTATTTTAAAAATTGAAGTTGTGACTGCTGGTCGGTCAGCAGCGTTATGAAAATCCTCCCAGTGACCACCGGTGGGTCACGCCACACTTAGCGTGTTAAGAAAGATTACTAGTACTTTTTTCTTTTATTTTGTGCGTCAATGAGCGAATCTAACGGAATAGAAGGGTTTTCTTATTGTAAATAAAGTTTTGGGTATGGTTCACTGTATTTTACCATAATTCAGCTACTTAGCTATAAATGGGAACTAACTAACCTTGAACAGGGATTCACTAACCATAAATGGTTTAATAACCATACACGCGGGAATTATCTAACCAAACACGGGAACTCACTGATCAGCACAACCCTGAGTTAAGCTAGATCTAACTGTAAGACCTCGTCATGAACTGTCGCAAACTTTGCTCCATATTCCATCAACAGGCGCTACCGGCAAAACACGATAAGGGACGAATTTCATTTTATGGAAATGTTTATCAGGAATGAATTTAGTATGTTCGTTATATTCCACTTACAATGGCTGATAGTGTGCTCAATCCAAAAATGTGACCCCTCAAGGGAGAAGTTAAATTGCCGGAACGATAAAAACAATTTTTGAAAGTTGGACTGCAAAGTTTTTACTGCGGACAAATTCTTTTATTCGCACAGCTCTACTCAAAAACACGGGTTATAGGCTCTTACTATCTCTGATCACTTTCAAGAGCATCAAGACACGTTCTTATGCTTAATCAGTATGATCATTTGCATCTAATTGTAGTAAATACACGTCAGATTCCCGTCGATAAGTCGCGGCGAATTTTTTGCTACCAATTTATGCATCGGTTGAAGCAATCGGGAATATTTTCTAGTTGAATTCTAAAGAAATTCTCGGCTAAGTAATGATCAAATAATGGTAAATAATTAGATAATTGGATGCAGAGGAGCAGGCTATCATAATTTGCGATTTGACATCGATAAGAGCGATAATTAATGGATCTTGGGAGCGTTGTCTTGCAGATAGGCTGAGGTATGCCGGGCCGGGTCAGGCGTTCTCGCTTCGCCGCTCTCCCGCACACCGCAAACTCAACGAATCACTTCGCTCAAATTATACGGGGGAACTTGTGTGGACATTCCCAAATGTCCGGCATGAAACGTATTTACTCAGAGGAAATACAGTTTCGGTGGTCCATGAAGGAAAAATAAATTTTCACGAAAATTGTGAAGATTTTCAAATTTACAGGACAAAGTGTATTTACTTAAAGTAAATACAAAATCGCGGCCTATGATAAAAAAGTAAATTCTTGAGAGAGTAGCGTGGACATTTTCCAATGTTAGGGATGAAAAATATTTACTCAAATTAAAGGAAGTATAATTTCGCAATGCTATGAAAGAAAAGTAAATTTTAAAGAAGGCACAACTTTATCCTGCCGAGGAAGGAAATTATGCAGTTGACAAATTAGAATTTCACGGAGCTAGAGAGGAAAAAATTATAATAAGAAAAGATAATTTTGCAGCGCTAGAAGTGGAAAATAGACAACCAAGAAAGTAGAATTTCGCATCCCATAAGTGAATTATGAGGTCATTTGAGTATGTACTTGAGAAAAAAATTATGAAATTATCGTACGCGTTATTTGTTGCTGACAAAGTGAGCTTCTGTTGATAGGGAAAACCACTTCAAGAAATGAATAAAAAGTTGCCATTTTCGACGCAATAATGGATTTAGGATAATATATTTCAAAGTTCAGTGTAGAGTGGATTAAATTCATAGGAAAAATTTACAACTTTATTATCAGTAATGGAGCCAATCGTAAATTCGAAATTATAAATAAAAATAAACTTAAGGGTAATTTCATACAAAATAACTAATTTTATTGTAATAACCTGTAAATCAACATTGGCATATGGCAAAAGTTATAAGAAAAATAACTGCAAACAAGAAAATTAGGAGTCATTCAACCACTTCATTAACCTGTCTCGTGTGTGAAATTTGATGCAAAAGTCTATATGGTGTTAAATATTCGACATGGGAAGAACACGTTACTTTAGATTTTTTGTGCCCCTAGCTTATTATGCATGTTCTCAACCGACGTTTGACAGACGTGGTGCGTCAAGAAGTAGCCTCACCACACGCACCATCACACGCACCACCACACTCACCACACAGATCATGCTCCACGAGCTACACTCACCACCACACTCACCACACAGATCATGCCCTACACTCACCACCACACTCACCACACAGATCATGCCCGACACTCACCACCACACTCACCACACAGATAATGCCCGACACTCACCACCACACTCACCACACAAATAATGCCCGACACTCACCACCACACTCACCACACAGATAATGCCCGACACTCACCACCACACCCACCACACAGATTATGCCCAACACTCACCACAACACTCACCACACAAATCATGCCCTACACTCACCACACAGATCATGCCCGACACTCACCACCACACTCACCACACAGATGATGCCCGACACTCACCACCACACTCACCACACAGATCATGCCCGACACTCACCACCACACTCACCACACAGATAATGCCCGACACTCACCACCACACTCACCACACAGATCATGCCCGACACTCACCACCACCGCCGGACCAGGCGCTATAATTTATAGGCCAGGTAGATGCTGGCGATAGCGTCCGGCCGACGTAGTTGATTGTGGCACAGCGTCAATGGGAGCCATTTGCTGGCTGCGCCGGCCTGCTGCCGGAATGTGGCTTGCTCTACCTCTTTCTCTATCTCTATCTATCCCTCTATACTCGGTAGATGATGTGTATGTTGGTGGTAGTATGCAAAATTATATATATTTATGATTCATGTGTCTCCTTCTTCCACTACCTCTCTCCCTCTCTGGGTACGTGTGCTAGTTGTACTTATACGCTGAGTAACTTCGGTTTAATGATTGTTTAATCCAAAGATCTTAGTTGTGCCAGTGAGCCGTGCTTTCTCCCTCTCTAAACGAATACGTATCCTAGTTGTACTTTTGCGTTATCGCAAAAGTGTGGTTTCGGGATGGGGCGGCCAAAATTGGCCATGCTGCGGCGAAAGAAATAAGAAATTGTCGATGCTCCGGCAAGAAAATGAAAAAAACGTAGATTCTGCGGCAGAATGACTGAGAAATTGTTGATGCTACGGAGCAAAACATAAAAACTGTTGATACTGCGGCAAAAAAGTTCAAAATTTGTTCATGCTGCAGTGAAAAGTTCAAAAACTGTTGATAGAGCGGCGAAAAAGTTCAAAAATTGTTGATGGCGTGTCAAAAAAGTTTTGGTTGAGAATCAGATGAGAGTTTACCGGCACACTCGGGCTGTGTGTGTTTTACGCGTGTACGTACATTGCTTCATTTTGTGTGTACGGACGCTGATGTGTGTGCAAAGTGTAACCAGGTTGAGTGCATGTTTACAGACGCTATGTGCCGTGTGTGTCCTACGCGTGTGAGTGTGTATAGCCAGCGTATTTTTTACGCTTGGGTGTATAGCCACACAGATGCGCGTGTTTGCATGTTCATCGTTTGTGTGGATTGTGAGAATATACGAAGATTTGCATGCTATAAGCAGGAGTTCATGTTCTGTATGTGTCGTGTGTGTATACGGGTATAAAAACAGAAAAAATGTGATTTATACATTAGGAGACAAGCATTTCTATCGGGGAAGTACACACATATAAAAAAATACACCCACAATGAGAAATATAAGTGTGTGTAATATTGACGAATCAGTATGGTATTTTATGCACTATGATGGGAATACTACATACGGACCTTTTTCTACTATAGTTCACATGGTACGTACTTTCCACTCGCAGTTTGTAGACTAGAGCAAGATTGTTAACGAGTGAGAGAGTTATTAAGTAATCCATAGAAATTTAATTATCTCGATTGTGACGCAAATCCTGTAATATTACGTGGTATTTATTATTTATGTTTATAGTCCGGTGACGTGTACGTCGTCAGTGCCTTCATTGGATTATATAAATGTTATATATGACATGTATAAATATACTAGACATGCAGGATAACCAAAAAGTAATTTTACATACATATTTATATATGTAACCCCGTGGACGTCATATACATAGAGGGTTCAGTGTGGGTTATGAACGTTCTGCAATTTTTTATTATGCTTTCGAAAACTCGAAAAATGACGTTTCAAAAAATCTGAACAAACATACATAGATTATTATTTTGATGTAGCAGTCTGTTCAGTATTGGGATATAAACCCTATATATATATTTATATATATATACATGTATATATTAACCCTATTTTATATATATATATAAATATATATATATATATATATATATATATATATATATATATATATATATATATATATATATATATATAAACATTTGTTTTTATTTATTGGTGATTAAATAAATTCAATGCCAACCAAACTGTTGTTATAACTTGATTTTGATTTGTTCATCAGTTCATAGTTCGAAAAAGTATCTCTCATGATTTGCAGCACATTTTCACAAACCCATCTCACGCTCACACAAACAAGCTTTAACTCATACACATCTTTTCTGGATCCGGAACACGTTTATATAATCGATTAAAATTCCTTCGATCGTACGGCATATGTCTGTAATCTTCTCAAATTCCTAATAGGACCAAGCACAGATTTTCGAAATATTTGAAAATAATATCTTTCAATCATTAGAAATTCGTGCAAAGTTTTCATAACAAACCTCACACTCTCAAAGTCCTCACAAAGTTGCCTCACACTCTCAAAGTCCTCACAAAGTTGCCTCACACTCTCAAAGTCACCAAAAAGTTACGTCACACTCTCAAAGTCCCCACAAAGTTACGTCATACTCTCAAAGTCCTCACAAAGTTGCCTCACACTCTCAAAGTCCTCACAAAGTTGCCTCACACTCTCAAAGTCACCACAAAGTTGCCTCACACTCTCAAAGTCCCCACAAAGTTGCCTCACACTCTCAAAGTCACCACAAAGTTGCCTCACACTCTCAAAGTCACCACAAAGTTACGTCATACTCTCAAAGTCCTCACAAAGTTGCCTCACACTCTCAAAGTCCTCACAAAGTTACCTCACACTCTCAAAGTCCTCCCAAAGTTGCCTCACACTCTCAAAGTCACCACAAAGTTACGTCATACTCTCAAAGTCCCCACAAAGTTGCCTCACACTCTCAAAGTCACCACGAAGTTACCTCACACTCTCAAAGTCCCCACAAAGTTGCCTCACACTCTCAAAGTCACCACAAAGTTACGTCATACTCTCAAAGTCCTCACAAAGTTGCCTCACACTCTCAAAGTCACCACAAAGTTACCTCACACTCTCAAAGTCCCCACAAAGTTGCCTCACACTCTCAAAGTCACCACAAAGTTACGTCATACTCTCAAAGTCCTCACAAAGTTGCCTCACACTCTCAAAGTCACCACAAAGTTACCTCACACTCTCAAAGTCCCCACAAAGTTGCCTCACACTCTCAAAGTCACCACAAAGTTACGTCATACTCTCAAAGTCCTCACAAAGTTGCCTCACACTCTCAAAGTCACCACAAAGTTACGTCATACTCTCAAAGTCCCCACAAAGTTGTCTCACACTCTCAAAGTCACCACAAAGTCACGTCATACTCTCAAAGTCCCCACAAAGTTACCTCACACTCTCAAAGTCCCCACAAAGTTACCTCACACTCTCAAAGTCCCCACAAAGTTACCTCACACTCTCAAAGTCCCCACAAAGTTACCTCACACTCTCAAAGTCCCCACAAAGTTACCTCACACTCTCAAAGTCCCCACAAAGTTACCTCACACTCTCAAAGTCCCCACAAAGTTACCTCACACTCTCAAAGTCCCCACAAAGTTACCTCACACTCTCAAAGTCCCCACAAAGTTACCTCACACTCTCAAAGTCACCACAAAGTCACGTCATACTCTCAAAGTCCCCACAAAGTTACCTCACACTCTCAAAGTCCCCACAAAGTTACCTCACACTCTCAAAGTCCCCACAAAGTTACCTCACACTCTCAAAGTCCCCACAAAGTTACCTCACACTCTCAAAGTCCCCACAAAGTTACCTCACACTCTCAAAGTCCCCACAAAGTTACCTCACACTCTCAAAGTCCCCACAAAGTTACCTCACACTCTCAAAGTCCCCACAAAGTTACCTCATACCCTCAAAATCCCCACAAATTTCGAAAGAAGACAAATTCCAAAAGAAACAGACAACGATACCATCACAGACCAAGAGCTCGGCCGGACCCCATCGGCCCATTCTACTCTAATTTATTGTAACCGGAAGAAGGTGATTACATGATTTTATCACTGCCTTCACAAATATTAGAGCAGGGTGACGAGTTTAATTGCTTGAATATTCAAAAGCCGTACGGAGGCGGAAGCTGTTTTGCTCGAGTTCAGGATCGGAACCTGCAATTAGACACGTAACATCTCGCATAACAGTCATGTGCAGAGTGTGGCAACGCGCGTCCCAGTCAAACGCGGCGTTTAACTTCCTCATTGTGTTGGTTTTGCGTGTCTGGTGCAGAAATAAAGCACTTGGGAAGACCGCTTCGTGAATGGGAAACGATGGATGGATCGGGTGGAAATCCACGGAGTCGAGTTAGCGTTTTTGGTTCCAGGGAATTGAGCCGATTGAGGAGATTTGTTTAGTTAGATTCAAGTCGAGAAATAGAATCAAGTTGTGGTAGAGTTTTTAGCAACGGGGATTTAAGCTGAATTACGAGATTTTTTTGATTAGATTCAAGTCGAGAAATAGAATCAAGTTGAGGTAGAGTTTTTAGCAACGGGGATTTAAGCTGAATTACGAGATTTTTTTGATTAGATTCAAGTCGAGAAATAGAATCAAGTTGTGGTAGAGTTTTTAGCAACGGGGATTTAAGCTGAACTGCGAGATTTTTTTGATTAGATTCAAGTCGAGAAATAGAATCAAGTTTCGGTAAAGTTTTTGGCAATTGAGAATTGCACTGAATGAGGAGATTATAATCTATTGTTCTGTTTCTAGGGGGTCGATAATATTGAATCGATCGGAATATAAGTGTAACTTTTCTTAGGAGACGCGCTCAGCAGAATCTATAGTTTGGTCTGTCAGGATGAAAGAAGAGCTTTACCAGCCGAGGAAATGCTACAAACTTTCAACTGTATTTAGGTCTCATTTTTATTTATTATAGGGATTATTCAGTACTCACCGAGGCTTCATGGTGAAAGTAATCAACGTTTAAATTCATTGATATAAAAAGAGATAGAAAATCATCGACTGTCATTAGCATATAAAAAATGTCAATTTCTTGTATTTATGAGGACCCGCAATATTATGTTTTAGCTAATTTTTACAATTTATGTGAATAATTTACTATTTTCACAAAGGATTATGTTCTTGAATGCTTACTGTCGCATTAACAAATCTGCGTGGCAAATCTGGCAGGAAATGAAATATATTTCAACTTCCCGTGATTATAATTTATTCTTTCAAAAGATTAAAGTATTCCAGTATAACGCCAAAGTTAGTTGGCAGATTTCTATTAAAATAATCATACTTCTCGCATTAATATCGCTTTTGCACGTAATGAAATAAATCATCATACTTGAGGAAGTAAGAAGCGATATAACTTCTCTACGTGCACGTATGTATATCTAACAAAATGAAATAAAATGTAGTAACTATGAATACAAATGATAAGTATTTCGTGTTGAATTATCTTAAATACGTCACATTTATCAGGTTTCGCTTATCAAATTCCACACTCTTTACTTCTACAGCTTCCCGGCACATCACCGACACCCCCACACACCGGTACGTGTATCTTTCAGTGTTCTTTCCAGTCTCACACCCCACACTCCTCCAGTTCAACGTAAAAGCCATTTTAGCTAAATACTCAACAGATCTTTATAGTCCCTATTTTCTAATCACTCTACAGATCTCTATAGTTCTATAGTTCCAATGTGCTAAGCACTCTACAGATCTCTATAGTCCCTATTTGCTAAGCACTATACAGATCCCTTTAGTCCTAATTTGCTAAGCACTCTACAGATCTCTATAGTCCCTATTTGCTAAGCACTATACAGATCCCTTTAGTCCTAATTTGCTAAGCACTCTACAGATCTCTATAGTCCCTATTTGCTAAGCACTATACAGATCCCTTTAGTCCTAATTTGCTAAGCACTCTACAGATCTCTATAGTCCCTGTTTGCTAAGCACTATACAGATCCCTTTAGTCCTAATTTGCTAAGCACTCTACAGATCTCTATAGTTCCTATTTGCTAAGCACTATACAGATCCCTTTAGTCCTAATTTGCTAAGCACTCTACAGATCTCTATAGTCCCTATTTGCTAAGCACTATACAGATCCCTTTAGTCCTAATTTGCTAAGCACTCTGCAGATCTCTATAGTCCCTATTTGCTAAGCACTATACAGATCCCTATAGTCCTAATTTGCTAAGTACTTTACAGATTTCTATAGTCCCTATTTGCTAAGCACTATACAGATCCCTATAGTCCTAATTTGCTAAGTACTCTACAGATCTGTATAGTCCCTATTTGCTAAGCACTCTACAGATCTCTACAGTCCCTATTAATTACGTACTCTACTGATCTCCACAGTCCCCACAAACAACAAACTACACAGGCCGCTACTACCGCCCGTATTTGCAAGTTGCCATTAGGGATATGCAAATGGCGGTAACTCAGCGTTATTACCACAGTTATCTGGTGTCCATCGCTTTGGAACTTCTTAACTGTGCTTCTCTCGATGGCCGAATTTCACTTGGACGAGTTAACTCATTAGAAAGCGGGGCTCGGAGACAGGTGAGGACGCGTACAGGTATGATGTTAATTGATTTAGCAGGGGTGCCGGTTGTACCCCCCTCGGGGTGTAGGTTTCTCGAATAGGTAAGTAAATGGGTGTAAGGAATGTGGGTAAGGGGGGGGGGGAGAAATGTGGGTAAGTAAGTGGGTGTGGGGAAACGTGGGGCTCAGAGGTTGAAAGTGGCCCTATAAGTGCGTTTTGTGTGTGCAGAGTGATCAGGTTGAAGGAGTTTCCTGATAGGTTTTTAATTATGAGTATTCGTGTTTAGTTACTGTCACTTATAGTGAATTTTGTGCATTAGTGGGGGGTTACTGGTACTCATGTAAAATTGTGAACATTTGAGTGTAGTTAGTAGTAAATGTGGGAAATTATGCGTATTCGTGTGCCGTTACAGGCAGTTATGGGTAGTTATGAGCATTTCCTACGAGTTATAGGCAATGACATGTTTGTATCCGGATGGCGGCAGCTCTAGACAATCGAAGGTATTTGTTGTAGGTATTTGGTCTCGGACTCCTAAATTAAGTTTTTTATGTGTTGTTACAAGCAGTTATTGATGTTTTTACGTGCCCAAAAGTAGCTGTACTCAAATATGGCCATCGTACTAAACTTAAGAAACAATCTACTGCTGTATCAATTGCGGTAAATTAATTGTTTAAATTATTTTAATTGTTTACATTTGTGTCGGCAATAATATATAAGCATTTACAAGCAGGTATGGGTGTTTCCAAGCATTGCAACGAGTTTCGGCTGCTCTGAGGCAGTCACGAGTAGTTCTGGGTAAATATGGATGTTATTGTTTTCTCGAGCACCATTCATTGAACAAAAGTAATGTTTTTCCATAAAAACGACGTCATGCTATTTGACTGCGCCGATGTTTAGGCTCAATTAAAAAGTTTAGAATACAAGAATGCCGTTTGTGTTTTGTGAGAAATTATTATTTGTTATTTTCAAATAAGTTTCATTTACTTCTGAACTGTATAGTTGTGTTTGAGGATCTAACTGAATATAATTATGCTTACAAATGTATATTTGCGCTATTTTTTTGTGAATACGAATAAACTATGTAAATTTCCTCAAACTGGTTAATAGCGGCGACAAGTAAATAAGAATATTAAAGCTGGAAGTGATGACAAGGATAATGACTGTTTTAGTAAAGGGATATTGGAGAGAATAAGACAGAGCTGTCGCTCTCATTTTTGGATTACTTCAGTGCATAATGGTTATTTCTATTTACTCAATGAAATGTGTATAATGTTTGTATCGTTCAAACATAACGTGAATTTCAGTATCCTGGTACCCTGTTTCGGAATACAATATTAAAATCATCATTCAATCACAGAAAACGATGCATAATCGGGAAAATATGGACATAGAGATACATACACTTGAAGGATTATTATGTTGTGTTTATGACTCCTTTACTCAATGTCCGAACGAAATTGCTTATTTCTGCATTCGCTTTCTTCCACAGGCATTTGTGATACTGCGTTTCTAAGAACACCCAATTTTAGATGATGCACTTCACCAGGTCTAGTTCACAACCCCGTCATCTCCAAGCTGAGTTGGTCACAACAACGTCTTATTCTTCAATCGATATTACCTTCACCTGCTGGGTTTTTACTCACTAATTTTGCATTTTTCAACAAGTTTTTATCGTATATACTCATATAACTGGCAATTGCACCCAGAATTTGATAAGTCGTACAGGTTTCAGTCGTAAAACCGTAGTTAGTTAATATCTAAAGTAAATATCTGTACGACTGATCAGCGTTTGGGTACGATTCTTTGAAAATCTGGGATACAAACACACTAAAGTAAATATTTGTACTATTGATCAGCGTTTGGGTACGATTCTTTGAAAATCTGGGATACAAACACACTAAAGTAAATATTTGTACTATTGATCAGCTTCTGGGTACAATTCTTTGAGTATCTAGGATACAAACTCACTTAATTAAATATCTGTACGACTGATCAGCTTCTGGGTACAATTCTTTGAGTATCTAGGATACAAACTCACTTGAGTAAATATCCGTACGACTGATCAGCTTCTGGGTAAAATTCTTTGAGTATCTAGGATACAAGCTCACTTAAGTAAATATCTGTACGACTGATCAGCTTCTGGGCACAATTGCCAGTTCCTTGAGCATCAAAGAGTATCAGGCACGCGCACCTGCGCAGGTGCGCCTGCCTACAGCCACCATGGCTCACACGGCCCCGCTCCAGTAGGCAGCAGAAGCAAATGGTTTCTGCGGAGCGTACATCCGGGGTTGTCCTCCAATGACACTCAGTTTATGGTCCAAATGAGCGGCTGGATCCCATTCCAGCTCTGCGGTGTGACCCATTACGACCAATAGACCTCCTTACCCTGCCCATTAGGTCTGGCGAACACCACTGCGGAAACTTATTTCCTTGCAATCAAGTGCGTTTGCTATCGACCACATACAGACAACCTGCTGTATTGCTTCCAGTCGGTTATGATAGACGCCATTATGCAGCCTGCTCTGTTATTTGCGATGTGCTGCTCGTTATGTCTTATAGGATGCAGCCTGTGTGATGGTATTCAGCCTACCCTGTATGTACGTCGCTATTGTGTGTGTAGTGTCTGTATATATGAGTGTTTTAAAAGATTGATACACTGAGACTGTAGGGTTAGTTGTGGGCGATTTCTATCATTGATACACTAAATCGAATAATTTGCCGAGAAATGAGAATACTAATTGAAGGTCTTCAAATCATTCAAAGGTTAATTGCTTTGAAACATTTACTTTGTATCCTTGTATCTTAAATACACAGTATACTGCCATTAATATCTTGACAGTAGAGAATAAAACACAATATGTTTGAGGCAACGCTCAAAAGAGCGTTAATTACGTTGTAAAAAGAAATCAAAGGATAAATTTTTGAAGTTTAAATTATGAAGCACTTATTTTTCCAGTATTTTCAGGCATCTTTTCTTTGCTTCAGCTTAACGTATTCAACTGAACTCATTAATACGTAACCAAAAATCAACCAATATAGTATCGGCTTGACGACAGAGCTTGAAGATTACCTAGATTAGACCTACATGATGTAGCCTGTAGGAGCATAATACTTCCACGTATTGTGTAACTGAATTATGCAAAATTGATCAAATATAACAAAAGAAGCGTAATAGGAAAAAGGTAAAGAACATGAATGTAGTCAGGAATATAGTCACCCTATGTGAATGCTGCAAAGAGAACATTCTTCCTATATGAATGCAGTAAAAGATATAGTCACCCAATATATATGCAGTAAAGGATTTAGTCACCCAATATGAATGTAGTAAAGGATTTAGTCACCCAATATGAATGTAGTAAAGGATTTAGTCCCCCAATATGAATGTAGTAAAGGATATAGTCACCCAATATGGATGCAGTAAAGGATATAGTCACCCTATATGAATGCAGTAAAGGATATAGTCACCCAATATGAATGCAGTAAAGGATATAGTCACCATATATGAGTGCAGTAAAGGATAAAGTCACCCAATATGCATGCACTGAATAATATAGCAGTGATAGTAAAAAGTTAGATCACTTCTCTCATCAATCGACCGAGATACAGTCTCGCATAATCGGCTTGTTGATGCAAACGTTCGATTATTCGTTCAATTCAGCTTACCATATATATGGGAGTAGCTAACCATATTTGGGATTGGGGGAGCTGGGAGTCCAGCGTGAGGCTCCCATGAGGAGGAGGGAGGGACTCCAAAAAAAACGATGTGAAAAAGCGGAGAATGAATTGTAAAACTCAAGCAAAAAGCGATCGTTTAGCACCGGCCGTGTGATGGTGGAGTGGGAGCCGGTGCGAGGGGAGCTATGGGGAGATAATATTAGGGAGTGGGCAGGTTGAGGTGGTAACTTATATTGTATAATGTTAGTACCTAGCTGGTAATGTGGCTCAGGTACAGTCAAGGTATGGGTTGAGTGAATGGGAAATTTTTTCACACAAAAAGGTATTCGTAAAATGTATCTTTTGAACTACAAATTTCTACGTCCACATTCTATATTCCTGATAAATGTATGATTTTGGTTTCATGAATCACATACTGATGTCCCTCTAAACATTTGTTTTGCCTACTTCACCTATTTTCGGTGAAATAGATAATTTTTCCTACCGACACGATGTTCTTTTATATTAAATAATGAACTTTCTCTACCCTCTCATCGTGCTTTTACACTAAATACAACTTTCCCCTACGCTCTCAACGGAGTTTTTTCTAAATACTGAACTTCCAATGCCCATCCGACGGACTTTTATACTATATACTGAATTACCTTAGCTCACACGACATATTAAATACAGATTTCCCTTACCCACGCGACGTACTTTTATACTATGCACTCAATTTTCTCGGACAACTTTACCATGAAACACCACAACACTTAGCAAATTTGGAACTGAAGGAGACTTCACAGTACCCTCGCTGCTGAGGTTTGTCTGTCACCACATGAAGACTTAAAGTGGTACGTGACTTTTTTTATTTTGAAATTGGTGCTAAGTAAAGCAGACTGAAGCGAGGCAACCCTCGCCATAACAACTCTGTTTTTATCCCACAGCTGCCACCATCACAAGACATGGATTGTTAGATAAATTTAAACTGAAAATTTATTTTTTATAATCCGCGTAGAAATAGAGCTAGAACATTTCTAACATAATAAATCCGCTTATAAAAAGAATAATATTTTCAGGTTGAAATTTGGTTACATGTGTTATTTGAACTATTTTTTAACCTATCACAATAAATGACCTGTTGCCTTCGAGAAAGGTTGCGCTTCAGAGAAGCAGGACTATATATGTAGTGATGGCTAAACACTATGATGTGCTTACAAATACATATACGAGCACATATTCAAATGCATGTGCATATAAATTTACACAAACATATACGTACATAATTACACATACAACAACATTTACTGAATAGTTATAAGGAACAAAAGATATAGTATTAGTGGCAGCTATTGTGCTTCGCTCCGTGTATAAGGTATGCGCAATACATATGTGTAGTATCATAAAAATCAAAGAAGCTTTTACCTACATTTCAGCAAACATATGTATAGACGTCATCTCCCTCCTCTTGAAAAGCCACGTTCGGCCTCACTTTTAACTTCAGCGTGTATTGTTTTTTTCCGTAACGTTCTACCGGCACTAAGGCTGTGCTGCTATAGCGTGAGGCCTACCGTCATATATAGCCTACCCAATAACTTAAATAGATAATTGAACATTCTAATTACAACTTATTTAAAGAAAGAAAAGTAAAATTAAATACTCTATCATGCATTTCCAAGATCCTACTTCTACTAGCTGGTGGTAAATCTCATGCTTTAGTGCGGTAGAACCTCACGCTATAGTAAGTACTAGCTAGAGGTAGATCTCATGCTACAGTGCTGTAGACCTCACGCCATAGTGCTAACTATAGAGGTAGACCTCACGCTTTAGCAGCACCGCTAAAGCTTAGCGTCTTTTAAGGTTTTTTCCTTTTTCTTTTCTTTCCTTCTTGGATGCAGTACCTGGTCCGGCAGAGTTCCTCTTTAGTACTGCTTACAGCGCAAGAACTGAGCTATAATATCCGCAGCGGGTAATTTTCAAGAAAAAAACTCACCGAGTTGTGAACTTCCAGTTGGAAATTTTAGAACCGCGTGTGCTATAATAGTTAGCAATGAAGCTTGGGAACTGCCTAGGCTGTGAACTGGGCTTGACTAACTGGGCTTGATTAACTTGGCTGGGCTAACTGGGCTGGATTAACTGGGCTGGACTAACTCGGCTGGACTAACTCGGCTGGACTAACTCAGCTGGACTAACTGGGCTGGACTAATTGGGCTGGACTAATTGGGCTGGACTAACTGGGATGGACTAACTGGGCTGGACTAACTGGGCTGGACTAACTGGGCTGGACTAACTGGGCTTGACGAACTGGGCTGGATTAACTGGGCTGGGCTAAATGGGCTGGGCTAACTGGGCCCGATTAACTTGCTGGATGAACAGGGCTGGACTACTGGAATGGATTAACTGAGATGGGCTAACTGGGCCTGACCAACTGGGCCGGACTATCTGGTCCGGATTTACTGGTCCAGACTAACTGAGCTGGAATAACTGAGCTGGACTAACTGAGCTGGACTAACTGGGTCGGACTCACTGGGCCGGGACTAGCACAGAGACGGGCCCAGTTTAATTACATACCTCGTGACAACAGAGACTGAGTGGGGAGGCGTGTACGCACAAACGTACGTACACACATGTACGTAGCACCTGGGCAGAGGCAGGTGTTCAATTAGTCGAAATGACGTTCGATTTAATATCCTTTCAGTACATTGAACGCACATGAAATGGACTGGTTAACATCGACGTCATCGCTGAGAAACTTCTCTTTCTTCGCTGAATTTTCAACAAAGCGCTGGGAAGTATTCCGAAGGATTTTTTTTGAGCAAAATTGTAATGTCTTTTAGTATTTTTGCGTAGCTCTAGATATATGGAAATATTTGGCGTAGCTCTAGATATACTATTATAGAAATAGAACACTCATCAACCCCGACTAAAAGCAAAATTCCGATCGATAAGCAGACGACATTTCTTCCACTATCGCCGATCGCCGCCAGTTTACTAATTCTCATTGAATGGAACAATGAAATGCTGATTTTTGCACGTTCGGTGGCCACAATAGTCTGAAAATCAAGGCAACTTTTAAAAATCTTCAGTAGTTACACACCGGTTCGTAGGTATGAAAATGGGTGCATGCATCTATATAGATTTATTTTTTCTATAGGTACCCACACATGTATCTAGTATATATATGTAGCATATATCATTTACATCAATATATAAATATATACATATATATTGTGTAACAGTATTATCATTTAACAGTAAGCATTTATTCATTTTAAAGCTACGAAGCTTAATGTCTAAATTGAAATTTCATTTCAAAGATCAAGAGAACCCGTCGTGATTTGTTACAGATTATGAACCAAATGTTGGTCTTGAAATGCACGCTGATCTTCATTTGTATTCTAATTGAAATGTTTTGAAAATAAGTTGAGAGAAGGACTGAATTATTTTGATTGTTGCTTGTTTATCTTCTTCGAAATCAAATCCACCTACGCGGTATTAAGCCGTTATTGAAATTGATTTATGGTTTTCGTTTCTGTTATTCACGTTATGTTGAGATAAAAATAGCAAACAATGTGTTAAAGCGAAGCAATAAGTCACGGGAGATGTGAAGGTAAATATGAATTGTAGGAAATTTCCAAAAGTGATGAAAAAAATCAAAAACTTTTATGTACTCGCAGTACAATTGCGTAACTAAAGGTATCCATAAATTCAAACTAAAACATAATCAGCCCAATTAATTTCTTTTGAAATATACCCATAGTACTTGAACATAGTAAATCAGTAGCAAGCATGAAATTTGGGGTTAAAGTGCGAAAATTTTTAATTCACTTCAGTAATCACACAAAATTACATTTGCACATGGCACCCATAAATTCATTTGTAATACCAGGTTACCATAAAATTTAAATTTAATAAATGGTGTCCGTCAAGTTCCCGATCGATAGAAAGTGTCCATGAATTTTTAACATCGTTCATGCTGCCCATAAAACACCTTATTCCCAGAGCACAAATGGCAGTGTCCCGGCCTCGCGCTTGTCTCAAAACAGCAAATTTTCAATTCACTTCAGGCGAGCAAATCTAATTAACGGCAGATCGTCTCAAATGAAAAAGCAAGAATATCTGATGAAATTACGTTTTCCAACTTCATTGCTTCATTTTGTACCCGCTGAAATAATTTTTTTCCGACTTCGTTGCTTCATTTCCGTATATTTTATGGAAGCTAACACCTGAAGAAACTAAATGAAGATCATTTGGTGACCTATAAAATGAAAGACCGTTTTGTGAAGACGATGTTATCGTATTATTGAAGATATTTTTAGCGAAATTAGTCTCGGAAGACTATTAAATGGCAACTCTAATAAGATAAGGTTATGATCCTTCTAAATACGTGAGTTATGAGACAGTCATTTAATGAAGATTGCTTTAATGAAAGTCATTTTAAGGAAAAACTAAGCAAACGTAGATTTAAAGTAGTCATTTAACGGATGCCGAAAAATAACTATTCTATGAAATCCACTTCATCAGAACGGCATCGCTCAAAATTGATAACAAAAACTATCATTTACACTTTTAAGTGTCAATAATCCGTGACCCACCGGTGGTCACTGAGGGGATTTTCATTACGCTGCTGACCGACCAGCAGTCACAAACTTAATTTTCATATAAGCTCAATGAAAACTGAATAAGGGCACGATATATGTAACGTTCGTTATTTTTCAAATTTATCTCTAAAACTAAAACTAGTTGGAGTTCAATATTGAACTTCAATTTAACCCGCCACCCTTAACATGTTAAGATTACAAGAACTCTCACAAGAAACCCATCACAACATCACAACTTGTGCCCACAATCCGGTTGCACAACCATCACAACATCACAACTTGTGTCCACAATCCGGTTGCACAACCATCACAACATCACAACTTGTGCCCACAATCCGGTTGCACAACCATCACAACATCACAACTTGTGTCCACAATCCGGTTGCACAACCATCACAACATCACAACTTGTGCCCACAATCCGGTTGTACAATCATCACAACATCACAACTTGTGCCCACAATCCGGTTGCACAACCATCACAACATCACAACTTGTGCCCACAATCCGGTTGCACAACCATCACAACATCACAACTTGTGCCCACAATCCGGTTGCACAACCATCACAACATCACAACTTGTGCCCACAATCCGGTTGCACAATCATCACAACATCACAACTTGTGCCCACAATCCGGTTGCACAACCATCACAACATCACAACTTGTGCCCACAATCCAGTTGCACAACCATCACAACATCACAACTTGTGCCCACAATCCGGTTGCACAACCATCACAACATCACAACTTGTGCCCACAATCCGGTTGCACAACCATCACAACATCACAACTTGTGCCCACAATCCGGTTGCACAACCATCACAACATCACAACTTGTGTCCACAATCCGGTTGCACAACCATCACAACAACACAACTTGTGTCCACAATCCGGTTGCACAACCATCACAACATCACAACTTGTGCCCACAATCCGGTTGTACAATCATCACAACATCACAACTTGTGCCCACAATCCGGTGGCACAACCATCACAACATCACAACTTGTGCCCACAATCCGGTTGCGCAATCATCACAACATCACAACTTGTGCCCACAATCCGGTTGCACAACCATCAGAACATCACAACCCACAATCCGGTTGCACAACCATCACAACATCACAACTTGTGCCCACAATCCGGTTGCACAACCATCACAACATCACAACCCACAATCCAGTTGCACAACCATCACAACATCACAACTTGTGCCCACAATCCGGTTGCACAACCATCACAACATCACAACCCAAAATCCGGTTGCACAATATCCGCAGGCAGGCGAGACGCAGAGAGGCGGTAGCTTGGATACGGAGATGTTATCTCCGTTTCCTCACTCCACTGGATTGTGTGGCCGCTGCTGCACGTGGCTTGACTTGGTCAACTCAACAATCATGGAGCTTCATTCTTCGAAATTAGGGGCAATGTGGGATGAAAATATGTTAAAATTTATTAAATAATTAATTATGAATGAATTATTTAATTATGTGATTACTATAATTTTTATTTACATTTTTTATATTATTATTACTTATATCTCCGTTTCCTCAGTGCACGTGGTTTGATTTGGTCAACTCAACCAACAATCACGTCGCTTCATCCCATGAAATAGGCGTGACGTGGGATGAAACTATTTTAAAATTATGAACATTCATTTTTATTTTTATCAATATTATTAGGGGATTTTAAATAATGAAAATTTAATAACTATTTTAGTAACATTATTATTTTACTGTCTGCTCACCGTAGCATGATAATGTGTTGTTATTAGAAGCATTTAGAGGTTATTGTTAATATTTTTTATAGTTTGCACGCAGTGGGATGACGTTATCATATAAGATAAGACATCACGTGAGCTGATGCTATATCATATAAGAAGCTAAGAATAAATCTGTTGTCCAATGAATTATTTCTCGAGTTTTCGATTTTTCTAAAAACCCGCACAGCTGCCCTAAAGTTTCAAGGGTTCTGATGAAAAATTTGATATTTCACAACTGCAGCAAACTTTAAACAGTTAAATTATAATAGATTCACTACGAGGAAAGTTTTTATAGATAAAAATTTCATTAAGTCTGTTAAGTGTATTTTAGTCCGTAGAGCGTTTAATTGTTACTTTAAGTGAGGAACAAATTTCTTCAAATTCATGATACTTGCTGGGTATTTCAAAAAACTTCAGCACGAAGTGAGCATTGCGCAATCATGGAAGTCTTACGAAAGCCTTAAATTAAAAATAAGTATAAAGGACATAATTTTTTTACAGAGGCTTTTTGATTTGAAGTATCTTGGATGTAAGAGGATCTTGAGAAAAGAATAACTTAAATAAAAGAAAGTCTTGAGTGGTCTTGAGATATAAGCAGGTAGTCAAGGTAGGATAATATCTAACCAAGGTATTATGATAAAAGTGAGGATATTGGGTACAAGAAAGTCCCACCAATGGTCTTAAGATAAAACTTAGTAACTTGGACACAAGAAAACCTTACCAGGATCTTAAGATAAACGCACGTATCTTGGATACAAGAATATCATACCAGAGGCCTAAGATAAAACCAGGAACTTGAGATAATACCAGAAATGTGAGATTAAACCTGAAATGTGAGATTAGACCTAAAATGTGAGATAAAACCAGCAACTAGAGATAATACCAGAAATGTGAGATTAAACCTGAAATGTGAGATAAAACCAGCAACTAGAGATAATACCAGAAATGTGAGATTAAACCTGAAATGTGAGATAAAACCAGCAACTAGAGATAATACCAGAAATGTGAGATAAAACTAGAAACTTGAGATAAATCCAGAGACTTAAGATAGAACCTCGTATCTTGGCTACAAGAATATCTTACCAGAGGCTTGCGCTCCATATTAGGCAGAGAGTGCAGCAAGAAGGCAGTGCAGTCGATGGTATCCAGGATTCTGATTTGCATCAAAACTTTCACTCGTCATCAAAATATTTTTCTCGGTGTCGTCCTCAGATTTTATGGTAAATTTTCCATATTTTTACCAGCCTGATTTTTACGAATTTTTAATTTTAGTGAAAGTGAACCATTAATTTTCTTGGACGTTTCAGTGATTCATTCTAATATCTGCTTATGTATTATCGTACTATTTGTATTTAAGATAAATCTTACACGTAACTAATACCTAATGTTTATATAATTTTGACGTTAAGTAGCTTTTTCGTATACAAATCATAATTGGTTCTTTACACCTGGCTTGGATTCGTGATGTAAGGGATTAAAATCAAAAAGGAAACTTTAGCAACTTGTACATTCATATTATCCAATGTATTCATAAAGGAAAAAACACAGAAGAAAATAAAGTACCCAGGATTTTTATGCTTAACAAATGTGCAAAGACATCCTCTCGACCACAGAATAATTTTAAATTTAGTTTCGAAATCTATAAATAAAATTGCACGTATTTTATCAACCTTTTCCTCAATGAAGGAGTCTATTTTTCTGGGTCTCTTAGATAATAAATTTGAATAATTCTATTTACGCATCCACAATAAAAAAAACTTATTCGCAATAAATAATTTTATTGCATTACAACAACATTTACAAATGACTGATTTATGTTCTAGAAATAATTATTCACATTAGCGTTGCATTAAAATGACGGACATTAACTTTAGTAGATCAGCTTTATAGTCCGCTGTAGTCAACAGAGATAGCGGAGCCTTGGCGCATCAACCAAATGTTGCTTTGTTTCCATCAATTTTTTATAAAATTAAATTTTTGATCTCAGAGCATTTATTCTTCTGACCTATTTTCAGTTAGTCTTCCGTCACATGTGTGAGAGAAAGTTTACATGCATTCAGAAAATCTTTGTTGATTTGTTACCGACGATTCTATTTTTGATCACAGAGCGGTCATTTATCTGATTTACTTTTTCTGATTTTAATTCATTTTTTAACCACGTGTGTAAGAGAAAGTTATGTGAAAATAAATCAAATGAAAAACGAACATGACTACTGAAAAGGTGCAATTATTGTTACGATGATGGAATGATTTTTTCAAATTGTGAGGCATGAAAATATTAGTCAAAATTTGGTAACATTTAATTTATGTATTTTTCCACTCAGTATAATTTGCTGCCGAAAATTTTTTTTGAATGGTTATTTGGATTCGAAGCTCAGTAAACATCTAATGAGGATAGTCAAAAGGTTATATTTTGTCTTAATAATTTGCAGTCTTTTGAAAATATTCCTTAAAATATTTAGAATTGAATTTACAGAGCCGAGTGCTCTATCAAATATCGGAAAAAAATAATCCAAGAATTTTAAAACAAATTTCCATTGTTAATTGTTCTATCTCAACTACGAGTTTCCATCGAAACCATATAAATATTGAGCTAAAAAAAAATTTGTTCACGAATCACCACTTGAATCAGGTTCATTTTTACACATTTTCCACCATCACTATTATTATCATTCATTGCAATTAAATTCAAGAATACTTCCTGAGTTCCCTCATCTTGGTCACAAATTCGAAAACTTGAAAAATGCCACCTTTTTATCAGTTTCTAACAACCAGAGCGCTTTGAACAAGAATATCCGAAATTTTTGCTCTTAAGATTATTTGCTTTCAACATATTTTCGGCCACTTTTTTATCGGTTTCCCTCAACCACAGCACTTTGAAGAAGAATATCCAAAATTTTGGCTTTAAATACTATTCACATTTTAAGAAATTTCCGTCGAGGATCCGTTCACACGATTCCAGGTATGACTGGAGCAACACTTGTATCTCATGGCAATAAATCAAGGTAATAAAAGACCAATTTCAGATCAGAAAAATAGATATTTTTCACATCAATTTACAATGGCCGTTAACTCAACAGGTTGCATTGATTTCTAAAAACACCGAGTTCAAATTATTCAGTGATGTGTTCCATTTTAATATGATTCAGCCACATTGGAATTCGACTTTGAAGTCACTTTCAATTTTCTTTTTATTTGGAAGAAAATGTTTTGTTTGTTTCATGTTTTGTTTCGTTTTTAAATTTTTTATTCTAAAACTTGTTTGAGCGCGTGGCGGTGCAAGAAAAGGGAGGTTTTCCTAGCAAGTTTCAACTTTAAAACAGATTTTCACCCCGGAAGAGAAAAATTCGTCATGTTATGATAAGGCTTCAATTGTAGTGTCGAGCCGCTAAGTTAAAAATGATTGAATGTCATAAAAATTAGATGACATTTACTGAATGAAGGTATAGCTCACACTTATAATCCAAGTTCTTTAAATCTCCGCATCATAAGTTATTGTCAGTGAAGTTGCCGCAAAACAAGTTCAGTTAATATTAAGTTAATGTAGATACTGAATTACCATGAACAAATTATGAAAATAATCTACAAAAACGAAAAAAGTTAATTTTCATTGTTAATTCGGTAACGGAAACGCTTCAAGTACGTCACAAATACGAAGATAAATATTCAAATTCAATCCTGAAACACGAAATCGAACTGATCAAAGAAGTCACAAGCACAGGAAAAACCACAAACATTCACCCTAAAATAAAATCGCGAGGGCTCATCGAAGTCCTAAACTCAAACACTGAAAAAAAAGCTCGTATCTTGTCAAGATTGACACGAGTCGCAAACACTGAAAAGAGCTCGAATCTTGTCTACGCGAGATTAAAACGAGTCACGAACACCGGAAAAAGCTCATATCTTATCTATGCAAGATTAAAACGAGTCACCAACACTATAGTCTATGCGATATTGAAACGCGTCACAAACATTGGAAAAAGCTCGTATCATATTTACGCGGTATTAAATCGCGTCACAAACACCGAAAAAAGCTCGTGTACGCGAGATTGAAATGGCGTTAAGCGGGCGCAGTCGACCGCCGCTTTGTATATCGAGCGGCGGCGCTATAGCGGATGGCGGCACCCGTCGCTGCCTCTATATTATGCTGCACTGCAACATCAACTGCTAAGCCGGTGCTAGTGGGACTACCTTACAGCTGCCTAACTAGCAGCGGCAGCTGCCGGACCACTTATATTCCAGTCGCTCTCTGCCAGCAGCAGCAGCACTCGCTCGTGTGCACATCGGCACGCACGTCAAATCTCACAAGTTCGCAGCCACCATCGCTAATTTCTTCCATGAGTTTCATGTATTTCTCGGCGTTTCTTGAGAATTTGGAGTTCATTTTGGTTAATTGATGTAATAATGTGGCTTTTGCACAGAGGCACGCACGTCAAATCTTACAAGTTTGCAAGAATTTCTTTCATGAGTTTCTCTGAGTTTCTGAGAATTTTAATTTAAATTCTGTGGGGAGTGATAAAATTAAACTCCGTTGATGTATTAACATATGGGTTTGGTACATCGGCATGCACGTCCGTCTAATTTCATAAGTTCGCAGTCAAGCCATCGGCAATTTTGATGTTTTGTATCGTGCGTTTCTCTACGTTTCCGAGAATTTGCAGTCAATTCAGGTTCATGGAGGGAGTGGTGCATTTCAACTCGGTAAAATTTGACTCCAGTGTTGTAGTAATTTGGGTTTGGCATTTAGGGTAAATTATTGAGATATTTGAAGAATGTTCTACGGTGGAGCGTGGGTTTAGAGGCGGTCTCTCATGACGCCGAGCTCAAGCATTCCTGCTCAGGGACAGCCAAGACCACACTCAATTTATTGCGGCTCTTTTCAAATTAGTTTTAAATTCACGCACAGAGATTAAATTTAACTTTATCAATTTACTCAACTGACATATTAATTATTATTGCTATTCTTGAAATTAAGCCCTTCAATTAATTGACAGATTAATCATTATTATTTTTAAAATTAAAAAACAGATTACAGTGCAAAGGGCTTCGACTATTCCTGAGTTTCTGATGAAGTGAAGACTTATGAACAATTTTTAGTTTATTTACAGCGCTGTAAGAATGCAAGTTTTACAGTGAATACTTGTGACCAACGCTAACTTTAAATTGCATGCTAATTTAGGGCTTATTTTGAAAATGGCGTAATTGCTTTCCAGCCAACTAGTAAGCGAGGCAATTAACTATCACCTCTGAGTCAACTGAGATTATGCGTTAATCTATACTATAATAAGAGCCGCGTCCGTCCGTCGGTCCGTCCGAAGCCAGCCTGCAGTGTGTGATGAGCGTATCTGTGATACAAGCTCCAGCCCTATATATTTTGACGGGCCGTGTTCACGCGGCCTCATCAACTCTTGATATTTTGTATTTTTTAATTTCTTACGGCCTTTCTCTCATTTCGCCCTCTTTTTTATTTCAAATAAAGGGGGGGGGGGGGGGGGGAATAGTCTATACTATAATAAGAGCCGCGTCCGTCCGTCGGTCCGTCCGAAGCCAGCCTGCAGTGTGTGATGAGCGTATCTGTGATACAAGCTCCAGCCCTATATATTTTGACGGGCCGTGTTCACGCGGCCTCATCAACTCTTGATATTTTGTATTTTTTAATTTCTTACGGCCTTTCTCTCATTTCGCCCTCTTTTTTATTTCAAATAAAGGGGGGGGGGGGGGGGGGAATAGTCTATACTATAATAAGAGCCGCGTCCGTCCGTCGGTCGGTCTGTCCGAAGCAAGCCTGCAGTGTGTGATGAGCGTAAAATTACGTCACATGCGACTTTTATGTTACGCACATGTAAACTGTCAAAAGTACTTTCACCCCACAAAGAAAATGCATCGTCAAAAATGATATTGTGTTGTCTCTTATAATTACAATTAGATGTCTCATCAAATCTAGATTGAGCAACTTCAGGAGTACATTGCCCTCAATAATTTCTTCTGGACTAGTGACACGGGTATTACAATACTCATGTGTGTGTATCATCTATGTGCATTTACTTTAAGATATTTTTGAAACCAATGATGTACAACCTTTTTTGAACCATCTTTATTAGAAATGAACTGTTTTACTTTTTTTATCTTTCATTCTTTCTTTTCATGACTATACCAACAATCGGGCAGCGAAAACCGTACATAGCGAAATACGTGCAACCAAGGATCGAACAAACACATTTGTGTGAATATCTTGTATTGATATTGTATGAATATCTTGTATGAATATTGTATGAAAATCTTGAATACCTTACGAAATGATACTGTTGGCTGCATGCATAATTAAACATCTAAAATTATTTCATTCAGTCAGTTTAAACCGAACGAGTATTGTTCCCTATAACAATATAACCATCAAACAATATTTTAGTAAATTAGTCGGAACATCTACTATTCCCTTCGAGAATTCAACGATCCAGTAACATTGAATTGGGTTAGTTTCAATTGAACGTGTATTGTTCCCCATAACGAACTATAAATCATTTCCGAAATTGCAGCTCGGAATTTTTGCAGATGGAAAATGAGACAACAGTGAAGGGCGATATAGAAGGACTATACAGGGTATCTACAAAAAATGTATCCACTGACCGATACATGTATCCATGATACCAGAACCATAGATGGGTCAATTCTGATACATGGTTCCGGTATCATATATACATATATCAGTCAGCGGATACATTTTTGTGGACACTCCACAGCAAAATGTGTTCAGAAATCATCCATCATTATTTTTATTGGTGTTCAGAAATCCTTCATTGTTTTCACTGAACTTAGATTGGATGAGTTGGGCAGTGAGGGATGTTCTCGTCGTAAAAAATCCCCCTTGGTGGGATCATGACTCTGATCCTTCATGAGTTCATTACTCTAATTCGAGTCGTAGAAAAAAATGCTCTGTGCCGCCATTAATACGAAGTTAATTGGCGGTATTGAACCTCGCCGACATGTGCTCTGTCACGTCTGTCATGTCGGCACACGGGCGTCTTAAAGTGAAACTAAAAATCCGACGTGGTGGAAAATGATTTATTTTAGTGATACATGCACTGGGAACTTGATAGGTTTTTTATTTCAGAATTGGAGTTACGTAGGACTCTAACTTAAAAAAGTTCATAACTTTTGGTGTGGCCAAAATTTATTTTTTAAACTGATATATGCACGGGGAATTACTTACGTTTTGTATTTTGATATCGCAGTTGCGGTTGACTCTTAACTGAAGAAATTCATCACTTTTGATGTAGTGTTTCGTGAAAATGGGATACATTTCGCAGTTGTAAGTTCAGCGCCTGTGTCTCACATGTGGTGAAACAAACTTGAACAAACAAAAGTTTGAAATTAGAACAAGCAAACGTTTGAAATTTGAACAAACAAACAGACATTTGAAATTTGAAAAAGCAAACGTTTGGAATATGAACAAACAAACATTTGAAATTTGAACAAGCAAACGTTTGAAATTTGAACAAGCAAACGTTTGGAATTTGAACAAACATTTGAAATTTGAACAAGCAAACGTTTGAAATTTGAACAAGCAAACGTTTGGAATATGAACAAACATTTGAAATTTGAACAAGCAAACGTTTGAAATTTGAACAAGCAAACGTTTGGAATATGAACAAACGTTTGAAATTTGAACAAGCAAACGTTTGAAATTTGAACAAGCAAACGTTTGGAATTTGAACAAACATTTGAAATTTGAACAAGCAAACGTTTGAAATTTGAACAAACATTTGAAATTTGAACAAACATTTGAAATTTGAACAAGCAAACGTTTGAAATTTGAACAAGCAAACGTTTGAAATTTGAACAAACATTTGAAATTTGAACAAGCAAACGTTTGAAATTTGAACAAACATTTGAAATTTGAACAAACATTTGAAATTTGAACAAGCAAACGTTTGAAATTTGAACAAGCAAACGTTTGGAATATGAACAAACATTTGAAATTAGAACAAGCAAACGTTAGTAATTTGAAGAAGCAAACGTTGAACAAACGTGCCGCACGCGTTCCCCAAAATACGCGGTGCTCCTGCTTGCATGTTCAATTATGGCGTTTAAATTATTCAAGCAGGCAAGGAAGTTCGGAGCTTTGCATAAATTAAGATAATTCAGAAACTTGATGCACCTGCTTGCACCTTACGGATCTAGCTAGTGTACTGGAATCAGGGGTTAAGATTTCATGACACTTACAAGGAGGCACTGGCTTTTATGATAGGAAGCCCCTCAGACAAATCACTTGAACCCAGTCTAGTTCGAGCTCCACGAAAATGCTAATCCTTACACATTTATGAAGATCACTTCATGATAGACGAAATTACCATTCTTCAGTTGAACTTTGTTGTACCAGGCAGGTATGTGATGGAGATGGTGTTGATGCTGAGAAGAGTTTCAAAACGCTCGAAGAAAGCGACCATGAAAAAGCTCGTTCTTGCGAAAACCGCGTCCGTGCAAAAGTTAAGTTTAACGAAACTCTTAAATGCCAAGTGTGGCACAGCTGGCAAATGTAGGGCGTGGACTCGTGAATTAACTTTGGAAGTAGATAAAAAATCTTCATTCAACTCAGCGGAAAGGCGTGCATATATCTGAACTTATATGTATGGCTACCACAAACCATAGCGAACGAGTCAGCGGGTACAGATAGTATACTGGTTTTATTTACGCAAAACGAATCTCACTGTAATTTTTTTATATATACCCCTCATGTGCGTATGTAAATATAGTATATAACTATACTGTGTGTCTGACTGGATGACAGGGAGTGTAAATTAGTATTTTACGAAGTTAAAATCCTGCAAGTCGTGCCTTGAAGATGATCAGCAGTTACCTATTTACTTATTTATTTACCTATTTATTTAGATGATCACTATTTACCTCAGTGATCTCGTATCCTAGATACTTAAAATACTGCCACTTGTGCCAGGAATCTGATCAGCCGCACAAGTATTTACCGCAGTGATATTGTATTTTAGGAACTTAAAATACTGTCACTTCCGTCCTGAAGCTGATCAGCCGTACAAGTATTTACCGCAGTGATCTCGTATCTTAGGAACTTAAAATACTGCCACTTGTGCCCTGACGCTTATCAGCTGTACTGACACAAATGAGGTAATAACCTCTCCTATTAAAGAAGTTCTACCAATGAAACAGTTGTAGATATCATTAAAAGAAGAACATCATTCGTTCTTTATAAAGCGTCCGCTATACTCAACCGCACATGATTTGACTGGTCTCACAACCCCAAAATATACCGTGCGACTGCTGAATACGTAAGTAAAGAGGGAATAATTACGCAATATTAGAGGAAAAGCAATTTGTTCTTTAAAACTTCAGGTGAGGAGGAAGTGATAAGCGTTAATTTGTCCATGTTTCTGAGTGCATGAATAGCGGTGTGAAAGAGGGAAGCTTGGTAGTAATTAACACTGGAATCCATTGCTATGCATTTACACGCTGGTTAACTTCAGTACTTATTCTTTGCTTTCTATGTGGGGGTTTTTGCATAGCAAATGAGAAAATGCTTCCTTCTGATTTGTCGCGATAACTGCATGGTAACGAATTGCAGAGATTCAGCTATGACCCAAGTTTTACGTACATCTTTGTTTGTGGAAACTTTTATATATACAATCATGACACTTCATACATATTTCACGTTTTGATGAAATCAAAATCCCTTTTCATACCATGCTTCTCACGTGTAGAAAAGGTCGTTCAAATTTATGCTTTAATATTCCGCTGCTACATATGCAAGTCATATCTATTTTCTTCACTCGAAGATGTGAAATTCGTCAATATTTTCCTGTCTGTTTTCTTTCGAACTTTTATTTTTTATCACTATTTTTTTTCACTCCGGACTAGTCGCATGTCACTGCTATAAAGACCATCAATTACATCAACTTCAACTCTCGTCCATCAATTGCATCAACTCCACCGCTAGTCCATCAACTTATCAACTTCAGCGATAAACTATCAACTCGAGTGTTTTCATGCGCCGTAAATTTCCCCACCACTAAATATATTCAACAGCTGACCTCTACATGTACGCTTATCACATGTGTACAAATACTCACACATGTACGTACAAATAGTCACACGTGTACATGCACGGGTCCTTTTTCTTCGCTACACTGCGTAAAACCGTCACTTTGACTCGGTTGTTTTTCTGTAATTTTTTTTCGATTTGTTTCTGTTATTGATCGCTGAGAGCTGCAGCACTGATTCATTAAATTTGTCAGTGTGTTTCTTTTACAAGGCTGAATGTATTCCTGATGAATGATGCTTTTTTTAATCCGTGGTTTAGTGGCAGTTTTTGGAACGCGGAGAGGCGATGAAATTTTACTGCTATAGTGTTGGTGGTTACTATTAGTTACTTACTGCTAGTTACTTACTGCTAGTTGCTTACCGCTAGTGACTTACTGCTAGTTACTTACTGCTAGTTACTGAATGTTACTTATTGCTAGTTACTTACTGCTACTTACTTACTGCTAGTTACTTAATTACTGCTACTTATTTACTGCTACTTACACACTGCCACTTACTTACTGCTAGTTAATATTGTAATTATCAAATTACACTCGCAAGTGATTCTAATGTTGGATATTTATGTGATGCAGAGCATTTTTTCCAGAAAATTTTAAAATTGGATTGAAAGATTCTAATGCACTGGGTCAGTTTGAAAAATGTGGAGCGGCTTAGAAAATGACCTTGAAATTAATTTCACATGCTAACAATTATTTCCAAAATTTTTGCCCAATAGTGAAGGAATTTGGAATTTGGGTTGATTGACAAAAGTCTAGGCTTGATTTAGTTATTATAGGCCTAGCTTTTATTTATCATTGGTATTATTTAGAATAAAAAAGCCAAATTTTACAAAATTAGGCTATGCAGCGGGCCATTCAATCTAAGTTTTGCTAACTTAGACCAAATTGAAAGCAAACTCTCAGATTTTAAACTAATTTTTTCGTTAGGAAAATCAGTATTTAGAGGGAGTTAATTTTGTAGAAGCGTTAGGAATATTTAAGTTTGTCGAAACGTTCATTAAAAATTTTACTAAAATATCTTCTTTTCCAACATTGCATCGACTGGAGATTTGCTCCGCCTCTGCTGCAGCCAATCTCCTTAAATGATAATTATTTTTTGTAGGATCTGACAGCTCATAAAATATTTACCTACAAAACAAAAATCTGTTGTTCAGGAGTTGCAATGAAATGTACATGCACAACTTTTTAAAAACCTGAAACAATAAACATCTCATATATATAATAAAAAACAACGGAGAATAAAAATTGTGGAGAAAAATGTTTCTAATCATGCGTTAATGCGACGTTAAATTTGATGGCGAATTAGGCAGAAACACTGAGCTTTGCAGTACAAATGTTGTCATCCAATATTAGAGGGTCTCTAAAAACATCGGTGCCTGCCACACAGAATAAATAGACATTTGAAACTCAGGAAACATTGGAGGTTAGTATACAGCACACGCACAGCTATTGGAGTAAACATCATGTACCATTCGAAATACTAAGCTCATTGTTCACCAAATTACACTAATAATTCTATTTTATAATTCAATTACAATGATACCTATGCGAGGTTAATATCCATCACACACAAAACTACAGAAGCTATCATCATAAATTCAAAATGCACAGGTTATCTCTGAAAAATGTAAAAAATAATACAAATTCAAAACAATGCAAATTGCATCATCAAATACATCTTTGCATTATGCTGCTCCAAATCGAGCGTCACTGTGTACGTCAGCATATCAGTGTGCAACTAACGCTTATTGAGCAGGAAACTGATAATGCATAATAGTCCCCAAGCTTGACAAATGATGGAATTATCATTCACAAATGGTAGCGTTATCATTCACAAATGATGGCGTTATCATTCACAAATGATGGCGCTATCGTTCACAAATGATGGCATTATCATTCACAAATGATGGCGTTATCATTCACAAATGATGGCGTTATTAGAACATGTATCAATTGAATGTTCAGTCAATCTTCACGGTGCCGTGTTGATTGTCAAGCCCAAAAATCGAAGATCGTGGGACTCCTTTCTGAAGAGTCGAATTTTCTGCACGTCAGACATATTTTATGTTTTTTTCTTGAGAAACTAGCGATACTCTTACCCATAAAAGAAATATATCTGACATGTATAATTCGAAAATACTCAGTTCTCATGATATGAAGTGAGTAAGCTACTCATGCTCTCGTTGAGATGGGTCAACTAAAGCAATTAATTAAAAAATTCATACTCAAGATATGGCACACGGTAGATAGAGTATGGGTAAGCTTAGGAAGGGTTATGATAGGTAAGCTTTGGATAGATTAGGTTATTTAGGGAGCATCAAATGACGGAGAACGTACGCCAGGCGTCCAACCAGCAGGTACGAAAAGCGTGCATGTACGTTTACTATTTGTAGACGTGAAGAAGTCTTACAAGTAGCGTCATGCATAATATCAGGGTGTGAATCTGGCAGCGAAAACTGTATACCCAACGAAACACATGCAACCAAGAATCAAACAAACACATTTGTGTGATTACCAATCGGAAGGAAGGAGACGTTTGGTTGCATGCATTATTCAAGAAGAAAAAATAAGAGATCTGTAAGAGAAGAAGTGATCAAAAGAGCAACACTCACGAGGGAGTTGGCCTTGTCGGAGGGGTAAATCTCCGTCCGGGCTGCAAGGTTCAAGTCGGTGAGCATCATCGGAGATGTCGGAGGCTCTTCAAGGTTCAGTTTCAATGAAGACTCTTAACAAGCACTAAAGATTTCTATGCCAGCCTCAATGATGAAGTTTAGCAAGCTCTAGCGCTTGTAGATGTTTCGCCAAATTACCGATTGGTAGTTTAGCAATTTCACGGAGAGCGCTTCGTTGCCGCGAAAAATATCACCGGCCGTCGAATTATCATTGGATTGAAATGATTTTCAACTTGGTTGAAGAAATATGGATATTATCTAAAAAACGAGTAGGTCAAAGAAGAGGTCAGAAAAGTAATGAGTGGGGTTGGTCTCGTGATTACAGTTGTTAGGTTGCTTGATTACCTAGTGCTCTTCACAATCACCATACTTAGACATCGACTATGGTGCCACGACAACCACAGCACTCCAGGTACACTGATCGCCAACAACTTATTACCCCACGGACGCCGGCTTGAGGAGGAGCTTGGACTCGATTGGAGGAGGAACTTGGTTGTTGGAGGAGGAGATGCCCGTGGAGGCGGAGGAACTTCCAATGGAGGTGGGACATAGACCCAAAGGGTGCACGTGAATTCTAATTCAAAAGAGTGTCATTGCTGGCTTTCATGAAATGAAATCGCGCACCACATACTTAAGCACAAAAATCGAAGATCTACGTTTTTATAGTCATGAGGGTTGCAATAAATATGGAGAGCTTACTCCTGTTGTGAAAGATATGCGATTTTGAAATTCCATGAATGAGGCACGACGAAGACGCACGTTTTCAGGGAGGAGTTGAAAAGAGAGGGTGGGAGAAGTTGCTTGTTTTGAGAGGAGCGTCACAGAGGCGGGTCTGGGGAGGAGAGAAGCGTGTCAGATTGCTGCGAGATTGTGTCGCATTGGTCAAGAGAGGCGGGATCGTCACAAGAAAAACGATGGATTTAGTTAATGTAGGCGGAGTTATGTGTCATTAGTTAAGAACGCCGGCGGTAGAGTAAGCTTTTGACCAGCTCGAATTTTAGGCATAGGCCAGCAAGAAGAATTTTCTTGGTGACCACAACCTCTCATGTGCGTCATAATTGGCTGTCCTTTAAGGCAATTTCTACGGACGGACTAGACCGCAAGCCCGGGGCAAGCATGGCCAAGTTTTGATCAAAATTGTAGTGTTAGGTGATCTACAGATTAGATGATATAATGACCTTAAAAACGAAAGAGTGTCCAGGCATTATGCTGAATTAAGCCTCGGTTCCAAATCTCGATAATAACTCAGGCTTGTGGTGCTATATACATGCCCACCTGCTTTTTACGTGCGCTGTCCAGTTCAGGAAAATAAAATGTACAATTCCATCTTTTGCATCGTTAGTTCATTTCTTATTATAGGACAAGATAGGCATAAAGAACGGCATCTCCTGGGCAATCTAGCTTAATGTTACTGCGCGGTGTAAGAGTTACGTACTCATTGTAGGAGAGACCGTGTTCTTCTGTGTAACGAAGAGACTTAGCTTTGCTGCAATGCTTCAGACCTGCTCTCGCTACAGAAACAAACCTTGAGCTTTGGCTGAAAATTTACAAAGCGTAAGTGGAGTTTAGGGGGCGATTGACACCAGTTAAAGACGAAGAATTCTCGTTACACAAAAGTTGTTCAACTAAAGGAACAGTAGATTACAAGGAATTATGGATCTAAAATTCTCATTACCCTGAAATGGTTCATTTAAAGATTGATTAGCAGGAATTATAGATCTGATAATCCCATTGCTCTGAAGTCGTTTGATTAGAAATTGATCGACATTAGTTTTAGATTCGAGATACCCGTAATGCTGTAGTCCTTTTAATACAGAGATAGATTAAAGGAAGTTCTACATTCGAACTATCCGTTAAGTTAAAAGCCTTCAGAATGAGATCAATTGTAATGATAGATTTGAAGTCCCCATCTCGTTGCAGTCGTATAGATGTATACGTGGGGTGAGAGGTTAATAACAGATTCAGATTGTGATTCCCACTTCATTATGTGAGTTTCAGAAGTGATTAATAGCAGCTGTAAGTTTGAATTCAGCAGACAAAAAGCATTATGGCAGCAATTAACAGCTCAGTTTCCTCGATTCGCAAATGAAACTTGACGAGGTTGGAAAATTTTATACGTGGCGAATGACGCATACTTCTATTTGAAATAGATATTTAAATACGCCTATTTCTGACGCATATTTATTGTATATACGAGCCTACAATTAGAAAATTATGGTGCTGTCCATATGTTATTCAATTAAGCATGTTGGATAATTTTTAATCGCCTACACCCACCCCTGTGTGGATTAAATTCGTTCAATTATTTTTGGAAATGTTCACGCAATTATCAACCCAAATGTTTGCTTTTTTCTGGACTGCATATAATTATCCCTTGAAAATCACCTTTTTTTAAATCCAGTAAAATTAAGGTGCTTTCATTGGGCAAATGGATCTCAATATATGCATGGTACAGCAACAAAATATGTTCTCACGTTGTGACGTACGATAAGCCATGCATTTTTTATTTTAGTTTTGGTGCAACTGAGTTTTTTTTTAGGACATTGAATTTTCTTATACTAGATGTTTTTCCTTGATTTAAATCATTAGACTTGTGTCTAAATGTCAATAAGCACCTCCATCAAAACAACATACATGAGTAGTGCAGCCATAACTTGATTAAATTTGTTGGATGCATCGCGACGTAACATTCAAATGAAGAAAGAGAATCTTAGAATTATTAGCGAGAGCTGTTCGATATTTGACTAAAGATGAAAGCGTAAATCTGTCTCTTCGACCTGCAGAATGGAATGCGCATGAGTAATTGACCTCACTCCTTCCTCCGGCCACTGCAATCGAAAGATTATTAGATTCCACATCGTACTTCTAATTAATAATAATTCCGATGATAGCAGGACAACTTCGACTCCATCGTCCCTGTTCTGATCGTAGGATCATTGCTCGAGTCCTCGCGGTGATATTCTGAGAGACAGACGAGAGTTTTTAAGGAGGTCGATTCGTCGTGTGCTTCTCCATCTTCTGATAGGGTGGAGTCAAACAAGGACACGCTTCGGATATTGAGAGGTTTATTCAAGAATACAAATCGATTAGCATTCAAGTGGACATCAAACTAAATATTCCAATTCCCAAGGTCATTATTCAAGGGGAATTTTAGCCTCAAACTGGAACTCATTAAGTCGCTTCGTGGTGCAACGCATCTATCAAAAATACAGTGTTTCGATTTCTAATTTGTGGAGAAAGAGATTTGGCGGATTTACTTCGCACTACTGCGTTTTCTCAAGGTTGGTTCCGTGCATGAGAGTTCAGGTAGGCGCACACAAAATAATTTTATCACAAAACAGACACACTTTTGCGTGTCAACTTGTTACCAAACCGACCCAGAAAAGTGTGCCACAAATATGCCATATCAAATGAGGATATTGTGACACACTTTTATGCGTCGTGGGCTAATACGACACACATGAGTGTGCCAACCATGATGCATGGACCTGCGGTGACTCGTAAATTGTCGTACAGTACGACATGACGTCTCTCGAGCGCCACGTCAACTTGACGTACGATAAACAAACGCTGTGGCTCACATGTCGCACAAGGGATAAATTATTGGAAAACGAAACGTTAAGGGAAATGTAATATTTTGAATTAATTCTGAAGCGCTTATACGCAACTGGTGAGGACATACTTATGAGTATTTCAGTGAAGTAATTATACGAAAAGGAAAATTTAAAAAAATTCGAAAAAATGTTGAGAACTGGAACAGCTAGTGCTGAAAAATTCAATACAATGAAAAAAATTCCTGGTCGGGTTTTATTCGAGTACACAGCTATAAAAAATATCAAATCTATGAGTAGGCTATTAAAAAAATCAATGAAGTCGTAATCACAAGATTTTTTGAGTAGTGTTATTCAGTATTTATATTTTAAGCTCAACAATTTTCCTCTTCACATTATAAAATAATAATAAATAAAACTAGAAGTTAAAAGAGCGCTAATGCTTTGGTGCACATGCAAATATCTTTAAGAGACTTGCAGCGCCGACGACCTACATGCGCTCAAAACATGGATATTTTTGATACCCATAGGATATTTATTATATTCGTTGAATCTTGCAGCTAAGCCTAAAAAATTAGTCATTCATAGATATAAAAAATTTTATGGAATGTTGCTCAAAATGTGTAGAAAATATTATTGCAAAATTTTCAAAAGCATTTGGGTTTACTCTGTTGAAAATTTCTGAGAATTTTATGGGTATCAGTGATCCATCTAAGTTCAGTATATTTTTCTTTATTAAATAAATTTAAGCAAGGATAGTCATTTAAATCTCAATTGAATTTTTCAATTCTCAAACGGATCTCTTAATTATTAGGTAAACTTCTCTACTCGGAACAAAATCTGTCGATACTCGAATGGAATCTTTCAATTCTCAGCTGAATTTGAGCGATCGAAATACAACGCCCATGCACACACCAAATAAGGACAACAAAAAATTGGATAAATCAAATTCCCATCAATAAAATGGAAAGAGAAAACGTTTCAGGGCCCGTTACTTTTTTCTCCTCGCGCATAAAGTGAAATTGAGAATACGGGTCATTTAAAATTTTTTCATACATTCCGGGCAGATTTGTTTACGGCCTAAAAAGTGGGAGATCGAATGTTGCACGTCATTTAGTAATGATATACACTCGTAAACATTTTGTTGCGATGTCAACTCGGAAAAATTTTATTGAAAAAACACCTCGCAAACATTTTAATGTGATAAGTCGTAAAAATTTGTTGTCATACGATTTACAAAGATTTTATTGTAATAACTCGAAAATATTTTATTGTAGTGTCACTAAGAAATATTTAATTTCGAAAACAATTCGCAATGATTTTTAAGACATTTTTCGATAAGATTTGAGCTCATCTTTTTCAACGAATGTGGCAGTGACACATGGACAGCAACGTATTTGAACAATTAAAGCGACTTTTAAGCAAAGCACACAACACACGAAAGATCTTGACAGTTTTTTTCTGAAATCCAACGTACTTATTTATCAATTGCGTAGTATATCCGCGCATCATACGCGCATAAACTTGTACGTTTTAACAGTAAATTAAACATAACTTTAGGTTTGGTCTACGCGTCACTAGGTTCATTTGTTAAAATGATGTAGTCTGCCACTACACAGCTGACATATGTAACAGCTTTTGCAAATATTGCGAATGGCGGGCTTTATATGGCTATGTATTTCGAAAGGCAGACTTTATATAGACTTTATAGCTATTTATTTCAAAAATTGGGCTTTGTATGCCTACTTATTACGCATAGTTGTAGACTTTATTTGCTTAACTTTCTATATATGACGTAGATTATACTTTATTTGTCTATTTATTGTAAAATGTACATTTTTATTTGGCTACTTATGGCGATAGTTAGACTATATATGGCTATTTATTCTGTCTAATTAAAGGGTGAAATAAAATTAGAGTACACAAAAATTTTCATGCGAATGCTTCTAGGAAAGACAATTTCTTCAGCCTTTAGTGCAAATATGTTATCAGAATCATGCGCATATATAGGAAATGTAATCAGCTACTTGAATGTCGATGTAATATTAGAGTATATCGGGGTTTTCAAGCATGGGTTTCTGGGGAAGACATTTCGTTCAATCTGTTCTATTATTTTTTATCAGCATCAGACATATAAGTAAGAAGTGTTATCATAATCATACACATATATATTTAAACAATTTATTTACCACAGGAGATACAGAGGTAGAGTTTTACTTAAGTCTAGTACAATGGTCAAATTTGAGTATAGCTACCTGTGGGCCCGAATAAGTTCAGCGACTTCTAGGGCATCCTACCATCACGCTATTCTAGGGTGTACAAAAGTTTAACCTAGTTCACTTAACCTAGTTTCGCATTAGACTGATCATTGAGATGATTAACTCGATATTTTACAAGTCGGCTATATTTAACAGTATGTTCGATAAAACGATTCAAGAGCAGAGAGAAGATTGGTTATGGTACACAAGGCAAGTTACATTATGACATTATCATTAGTTACATGTAGGAGGCAAGATTTCGACACGGTGATCTTACACTACTAGTATTCTGATAGGAAGTGAGACTCAAGATGTCTTTTGAATACTTTGTACGAATTACATTCACGGATCTTTGCAGGTATAGAGTTCCAAGTTTTGGTTCCAACGAAGAGAATACTGTGTTGCAACCTGGCCTTTGAATAATAAGGAAGCATGAATTTACTTCTATTTCGGTTACGAAATTTATTTCGGGGCAAAAGTGTAAATAAATTTAATGAAATTTATGAAGTATTACCAGGAATATCGCTGTGTTCGAAAATCCATCAAGAGCGTACAGGCCTTCCGACAGTTATTCGTTTTCATAATTGTATGAGTTCTATCTAGCCATCAATATTGAATCAATAAAAAGCTTTTAAATTCATTTTTTCAATAAATCAATGCTGCTGCAATAAAAATACCTACCCAGTACTTGAAAATACTGTATATTATATAGCTATCAAAACATCAGCATTAAAATGTGTACGGAGCGAAATTTATTTCGGGGCAAAAGTGTAAATAAATTTAATGAAATTTAATAAATAGTACATGTCTATTGAAATTTAATAAATAATGAATATATCATGAAATTTAATAGAATTAAATACTTAATGATATTTAATAAATAGTAAATATTTCAATTCAAGTGATAAGGAGTACTGGCACTCCGCCTAAAGTGAGGCACTGGCTGTTGAATTTATTTCTAAAATGCAATGTCCGATTATTAGGAAGCTCAATTTCGAGAAGAACATGAACTTCAGTTTTCTGCCTGTGAACTTTTGAGACAAGCCGTTCGTTTCCGCACCTAATGGTCACAATATCACGATGCCGACTGGCAGGATTAAGTTTTTATTATGTAAATCTGAGATTATTGACTTTTTTAGAAGAGAGGTTGAAATGATTATATAATACTAGTTGCGGAGTATTATGAGTAATAAATTTGAACCTAAAAAGTCTTTTTCATCCATCATTTATGAAAATATAGGAGTGAAAAATACATTATGCTAATATCTCTAGTATTGTTTGTGGATTATTATAGGTAATCAGTTTGAATTTGAAAAAGATTTTTCATCTTCCATTTATGAAAATGCAGGTATGAAAAATGCATGATGCTAGTATCTTTAGTATGGATTACGGAGTATTGTAGGTAATCAGTTCGAACCTAGAAGTATTTTTCATCGATTATTTATGAAATGCCCTACCCTAGTGCACCAATTTTTTCGTTCTTCAGAAAATTTTACATTAGTGGTCGAAAAAAAACTGGTCATTTACCTTGACCGTGAGGCAGCTCTGCAATACGTTTCTTTTATCTCTTGCGATCTATATTTAAAGAATTAGTTCTTAAATTTGAGAAGTATAAAGCTGTAGGTAATACCGTTTTATTTCATAAGTGTTTTCTCAGATGAAAATTAGCAACATTTTCGATACGAATAATTAGCAGTAACAAAATAAAACTCGTAGCTCGATCATCACTAACATTGCAACGCTCATGACGTCACTCAACTCTATAGTTCAACCATTATTTTATCTATTAACAACAAAAATAATTATTTGGCAAACTTTATATTATTTTACTTACCTAAAACTCCTCACGCATCTGAAATTACTACCCATGATTTTTCCTTTTTTTAAATTAAACATTGCCTAAATGCCCTAGCAGATGCTATTTAGGGCGCTGTGCAAAATTTTGTCTCACAAATACATGTGTGTGCGGACTTGCATTTGGAGACGTAGTTTACTCAAACTTGTATATGTAATGCACTTACACGTTTACATGTACCTGTAAGTGTATTTTTTTATTATTTCTTTAGCTAGTAAACGAAGAACCAGATTTTTTTTTCGTTTTTTTATTGAAGAAAAACCCTTGTTTATTAAACTTCATTTCTTTGTAGTCAACCTTTGCATCAATATAATCTAGTGAGCTCACAGATGCCCAGATTTTGGAATCTATAAGAATAACCAATATATTTTTTTAGCATGGCTTCTTAAAAAATTCATAGATGCACGAATGATCTTCTCTCAAGTACTTTAGAACATATGGAACGTCTTGTTAAATTGGTAACGAATATGTGGATCCATATATATATATATATATATATATATATATATATATGTGTGTGTGTGTGAGCGTTGCCTGTGACGCAAGTCTGGATACAAAAAAAAAATAAAAAATAATGCTATCCGAAGAGAGTGGAATATAATACGCATCAAATTCTGTTTCAATTTCAGATCGATTGGCTATCGCAGTAGCAATCGCTAACCGACTTATCAGATTGTAATGCAACAAGAAATTATTGCTTTGCTGAGATAAAAGTTATCTTTCTTGGTCCGCATTCGATGTGTTCCGAGTGCTACTTATTTTCATTATGTAAAAATATCGGAGTGCAATTGCCCGCGCACAAAAAATAAATATTTCGCTGTATCCACCTCCGGACGATAAAATAGATTGCGAAGGGAGGTATAATTTCACGTAGAATTTATTATGCGAAGAGGCACAGCAGATCCGTATCTCTGCTTTCTATCTTGAGTAATTAAGCAATTAAGCAATTAGAAACGATCAAGTCTACGATGTTTGTGTTTTTTGCTGATGCGTCTGAGTGAACGTACATCGACAGAAAAATTAAATGCCAAAAAAGAAAGCAATGATTTTGTTTTTCTCAGAAATATCTCATTTTATTCCTGCTTAATGTTGGCAGAAACGAATGATAATAATTTCAGCCCGTAGTTCCGATGCGAGATAAATCATTTTTTATCACCTACCAAAAAAGACTAAATAATTTCGACTACCAGAAGCTTTAGTGTACAAGCTACGGGTAACTTAAAAAAAAGTTATATATTTTAATTTGGGATTATATGATCGCTGTCAGCGTGGTATGCGAGTAACATCATGAGTAAATTCTACGAACAACGAACACTACGTAAAACATATGTCTGCTTCACCCAAAATTTACCCCAAATTCTACGAATAATATATATAAAGTGAAAATACGTCTGTTTTACCATAAAAAGTGCTGGATTTGCGGGATTAACTTTGTGACCAGTGTGTGTAGTCAATGCTGGAATTAAACAATTCTCAGAGTTAGTTTTTACTACGTTCGATGTCCCTAACTGTGCCTGTAACATTCTACTTCTTCGTGTTCATATCTGTTAAATGTAGAGTATGAAAATAACTGTATAGGTCTTTCTTGGCCTATGTATGAAACCTATGTGTCTTTAAGGTCAATTTTTGTAATTTTCCTGTCCTTGGTCTCCATATCAGCTGTAACGCACATGTTCATTGTAATTATTAGAGAGATTCTAATCCCTCATTACAATGTTCACTCATACAATGTGCTCATCTGCTATATCCAGCGATACAATGTCAAGATCTTCAATACTCCCTCATATTATTTATGTTCATGGATTACAATACACTTCCTCATATTATGTTCATTACAATATACTCCCTCATATCATGTTCATGGATTAGAATATACTCCCTCATATCATGTTCATGGATTACAATATCCTCCCTCATATTATGTTCATGAATTACAATATACTCCCTTATAGCATGTTCATGGATTACAATGTACTCCCTCATATTATGTTCATGAATTACAATATACTCCCTCATATCATGTTCATGGATTACAATATACTCCCTCACATCATGTTCATGGATTACAATATACTCACTCATATCATGTTCATGGATTACAATATACTCCCTCATATCATGTTTATGGATTACAATATACTCCCTCATATCATGTTCATGAATTACAATATACTCCCTCATATCATGTTCATGAATTACAATATACTCCCTCATATTATGTTCATGAATTACAATATACTCCCTCATATCATGTTCATGAATTACAATATACTCCCTCATATCATGTTCATGGATTACAATATACTCCCTCATATCATGTTAATGGATTACAATATACTCCCTCATATTATGTTCATGAATTACAATATACTCCCTCATATCATGTTCATGGATTACAGTACTCACACAAACAATATCCACGTCTGCAAAGATCCCTGAATTGAAATGCAGGTATTCAGTATTCACTAGTTTCATTTTTGAGTTTGTAATTTACGTGAGAGTTGGCAAAGTTTCCCTCCACTCCCCTCAAGGCATTAGAGTGAGAAAATGCGAGCAGCTGTGATCTGGTGTAGGATGAAGTTCATAAAACTTCGATGACTTCAAATTAAACGTCAAAGTCCTTAGACCAGGCCTCAGCCACAGAGTTCAGCCTACTACGCAACGATGTTCTATGCTTTGAAGTTAACTCACTAGGTTGAATCTCTTAATTAGTAGAAGGGAAATTCTTAATTGTATTAAACAAAGGTAATAAATTAATGAAATGTTTCTGCTTATCTCAACATTTCGTGACTTCGTTGGGTAATGGAGCGACCTAAGTACGACAAGTTTTACGTCGTGAGTCTTTCTTAACAAAATTTACAAAGACACTTTTTTTACATTCTGAAACATTCTAAGCCAATAAAACCAGGATTCACTGCCGTAATGGTATGAACGAGGAATAAGAACGCTGGATTGCTAACGTATTTCAAGATTGAGCCAACAATAGAGACATATTTCAATAAATATACCTAATGAAAATCAATAATCGTCTGATGAATTTATTCATGTAGCATTATCCTTTCATTTCGACACGCTATGAATAAATTTAACGACTTTTTGAAATGAGTTGCGAAATGTTCTTCAAATTTTGCTGATGATTATCGTCACTTGAAATGAGAAGAATAAAATCGCATCAAATTTCATGTATATTAATTTAAATATATAAAATCAAATTTCACATACATTAATTTTAAATATACAAAATAAAATTTCACATATATTAATTTTAGCTCTCTCTGTTAAATGTATTCCCTCATTTTACAGTCATTAAAAAGCCCTTCTCGAACTATTTTACTTTTTAAATCCTTTGAATAGATAACCGTAATAATCTGGTACATTACCTTGCTCTCGTACCCTTATCTCAGCAGACTGTCGATGAAAGCTGTAACATAACGTCTAAGAATATTATGTATTCCTCGCTCGATGAAACACATGGTGGAGGAAGCTTACAGCAACCATCCACACTCCAGCTTTATATGTTTGATGAGATCGTAAAGAGAGTCGTTAAAGATACGTCCGAGATAAGGTAGTGTGATGCACAAAACTGTGATTATGAATAAGCGACCCGTAGTGCCTAAAACTGCGATCACACGAGCCAAAATCCACACAACAAGATTCAGCTGTCGTTTCCATACTTTTGCTTATCCATGTTAATGATATGAACTATCATCATTCTTTGAGTATTATCTAATGATGTTAGTTTTAAGAATCCCGTAGATGAAATTCTGCTCATTTCGGCACGAGTTGAAACGAAGAAACAAAATTTGGCGCGACCACTGGTGTGTGAGAGCGAGCGTGTTTATTATATTGTGATCATTAATTGTCAAAAATCACACGGCCGACAACACCCGAGGCTTGTTAGACGCAACAGTAAATTGATGAAGCTTTCGTAGTAAATGTTTAAACTGGAGGGAGAAACTGTTGGTAGATCGTCCATGTTTACAGACTCGTAGACAGTTGCTTCTTTTTCATGGAGCTGAGGGTAACAGAAATTTTTTACAGCGGATTCGGGCCCACAGGTAGCTATACTCAAATTTGACCGTTGTACTAGACTTAAGAAACATTCTACCTCTGTATCACCTGTGGTAAATAAATAGTTTAAATTGTTTAAAATTGTTTGAATTTTGCTCTCATATTTTCGTGCTGCTCAGGTTGACGGTATTCCCTGTTGTAAACTGAGCCTCATACACGTATCAAACAAGCACAACCTGAGTTTGCACTTCATTGGATTAGGCGAACCAGCAAAACTTTTTGACTGCTGCGGGTCAGTTTTCTTACTGTAATTTGATCAGGATGAGAAGAATTCGTAGAAAATTGTATTTTGCAGCATTTTTTTTCCGATCATTGATTTTTGGGATCAATAATAAGTTTACTGGTGCAATTTTCATACCATGGAATGGCACAAGAATATTCGGTAATTAGTGCATATTGACGAAAAATTTAATAATTCTCTTGGCGCTTTGTAAACTTGCCTTGAAGAAACTCTATGTCGCTCTTTAGAACGTTTTCATTTTTTCGAAAAAATACCCGTATGAGAAAAGTGTATTTGCAATAAAAAAAAATAAGGCTCCTCCTGCAGTTATCTCGCGTCTGCTGCCCTGCAGTTGTAAAATGATACAACGTTTATTAAATTTTATTTCTATAGGTTTTCCCGTGTTGGCTGAGCAGTTGTTACGAGGAAGTGTAACCAAACATATTTTTCTGAGTCAGCATACCTCTCATTCACCCACTCCAACACATGAAAGACTGCACAAAAAATGTTTACTTTACTCCCATTACAAATCGGCCCTTGCATTGTATTTTAATCAAATGATGTTTCTTTAAAATATCGAATCTGTGAATAATGCTCTGAAAGTAAGCAAGCATCACTCTGGATATTAGGCAATGAACCTTGAGAAGGCGCAAAACGCATCAGCCCGACTGCTACACACAGGCAGAATTGCCCTGTCAGTATTCCGATAAACATACCGCTCATTTTAGTGCATTTCCGAAATTGAACTTCATACTTGGAATTGTTTCCTCGTTTTTAGCACACTTTATTGACCCTTTTCTTATTGGAAAAACACTTCAGAATAATCTCCCCTGAATTCTTGCCCAAATCTCTGCATGGTTTTTGATCAGCGCATCTTTTCTGAAATTCTACCAACATCAATGCAGATTTATTGTCAAAAGGTCAGCAGCTGCTGGAAGATTGTGAGTTGACTTGTTTAAGTCTAGAGCAAAACACTAAAATTTTTAGTAATTTTTGGGTCGTATAAAACGCAAATTTGGCGTTCAGATGAAATGCTAGTAGTTGGAAACCCAAGCCGATATCCAACACGATTTCTCCAGTAAAATATTATACCCAGGTTTGCGGAGTCAGAGTCGGAGGCGGAGTCGCCGGAGTCGCATGTTGTAGGGTGGAGTCGGAGCGGAGCTGCAAATTTATTCCTCCGACTCCGCAACCCTGATTATACCTAGTGTATCTCACTTTACATGGGAAGAAGAATAGGCTCTTTAAAATTTTTATGTCGCAATAGCTCAAATTTTGGCAGTCCTACGAAATTTTTCTTGATCTTACTGGGATTACTAGAAATCACCGTAGATGCTACACGAAGTAGATTTAGATGTCACTGAAGCTTTTGTGTGAGTAATTAATGTTCGTTAATATCCAAACAAATTTGATAAAGCTCATTGCTGTAGTTGAGTATATAAAAGTAACGTAGCTGTGGTTGAGTATGTAAAAAGAAACGTATCAAATTCACTGTGAGTTCAATTCTCTTACCTAAAAAGCGTCAAAAGAAGAAGAGATACAGACCATCACTCCGTTTTTTGCCTCAACATTGCGAGTCTCCCACTCAAGGGGCACAGCTCATTCCACAGCCTGCGGCACAAAAGAGACTTCAGTCTTCAGTCAAGACTTGCTTGACTCTTATGGGCTTAATACTCGTGGACGAGGGCTTAACTCAAGAGGCTATGGCAATTTTACAATTTGCTACAAAAAATGTCCCCTTTACACAGCCTTGGTTTTATTCCCATTCCCAGATCCACGATTGGCGTGCTTGCGTGTTCCCGGAATACGGTTGAGCTCAATTAGGAGCAGTGTCACGAAAAATATTCCGACTTTGGAACTTTGCGTCGCCGGTCTAATTGAGACAGATGGTCTGAGTGATATCGTCTAATTGCGCACCACTGCGACTTATTGTCACTCCCCCCTCACCGCTCCGCACTCCGGCTTTTAGGTCGCGGTTATCATGCTTCCTGGAGCACTATGCTGTATTAACACTCAAATCTAGTCACGAGGTACACTATAGCTGATCTTATTTCTGTTGGTTAGCGGCTATTTTTACAGGCAGTGTTAACACTCAAATAAAGTCACGAGGTACACTATAGCTGATCTCATTTTTGTTGGTTAGGGGCTATTTTTTACAGGCGGTGTTTACACTCAAATATAGTCACGAGGTACACTTTAGCTGATCTTATTTCTGTTGGTTAGCGGCTATTTTTACAGGCGGTATTAACACTTAAAATCTAGTTACGAGATACGCTGCGGTTGATCTTATTTTTGTTGGTTAGCGGCTATTTGCACAGACACAGGTTATGATTTTCAGCCGCAGCTTTCTTTAGCTGCTTTTGCGTTTCTTCGGGATTTGTATCCAGGTTCCCAGGGGTTTAAAGATAAATATTTATACTGTAGTGTGTGTCATTGCTGCTACTATTACTTACTGTAAAATGTTTTCAGATATTTAAAGATAGATATTTATACTACCATGCTTGTCATTGTCGCTGTTTTTCTTACTGTATAGTTTTTAATGTTTTTCCGGTCAGTATGTTATTGTATGTTATTTGTAAGTTATTATTTATGTATTCATACTGATGTATGTTATTCCAGTGTATCAGTATGTTATTCAGTGCATTTTACGCAGGCATTTAGCGCACAAGATGTGTTCAGCTAATTTTAAACTCCTGAATTTACAGCTAATAATGACATAATTCTCAGCATTTTCCGAAACATTCTATAGCTAATCTTAGAACGCTAAATCTCTGTGTACTATATAGAAATTATGTATTCACATGGGTTTGAATTTTGCTTTGAAGCGGTATGACTTTTTTCAACGGGAGACAATTGCTGGAAAATTGTCTTGGGTGTATGGTTTTTCGATTAATCTTAGCTGCTATAATCTGGTGTACGCTTCCTGATACACCGACGTTCCCTCAATTCTTTGCGTGTTGCCTGATTGAGCCGCGATTAGGCTTGGCTGATGTGTTTATTGCGTGGGTATATTCGTGAAGTTTTCTTTCATCTGAACTATTTAATTGTGGGATTTATATTGGAAAAAATAATGTGATAATCTTCAATCGTCTGAATTATATAATTGAAATGAATGGTAAATGATGTAATTGATTGAGGGAAAATATCAGGGAAAGCGGATGTGAGAATCTTCAATTTGTAGTTCAACCATTAAAATGATTTTTTTTCGTGTCCGATTACACAAATTAGGCACTGCTATCATGAATAATGAATGTAATGGTCTTCAATTTGTGGACAGTCCATGCTTGAGCAAGCTTTATTTTTTGTCCGATTTTTTTTGAGGGTTCATGCCTGCGTTTTGGGATGGAAATTTTGTGCCATGTTCTGTTTCTTTTATTTCTAATATAAAGTCTTCAAACCTATACTGTTGTATGTGCCACAACATTCACCGCAGCCGCAGCCACTTGTAGGGAAAATACCACACCCACAGAACATACCACAGCCACAGCCACAGAAAATGCCACAGCCATACCCACACAAATGCCACAGCCACACTTACACAAAGGCCACAGCCACACCCACACAAATGCCACAGCCACACGGACGACTAATCAGAAGTGAGAACGTTTCCATCACCGGTAATGATTGCCGGTGCTGCTTGTACAGCGAGCTTTGCAGGCGTTTTTGCTACTTCTTACTACTTTTGCTACTTCTTATTACCTACGCTATATATGCTACTTTTTACTACGTGCGCTACTTTCGCCACTTATGCTACTTTTGCTACTTATACTACTTACACTGTTTTTGCTACTTTTTACCATCTACGCTACTTTTGCTTCTATTTACTACTCAAACTACTGTTGCTAGTTCTGATTATTTACGCTACTTTTTACTACTCACGCTACTTTTGCTACTTTTTTAGTTGTGTTACTTCTGCTTCTTCTTCTTTCTTCTTTTGTTACTTATATTAATAAGTAGCAGACGCAGCAGAAATAACAAAACTAACATGTATCTCTGCTACTTTTACTACTTCCGCTACTTCTTCAAACAGTAGATATTTTCTTGTCCAGCTGCCAACGCATATTTCGTATGCTTAATGCTCTCACATTTCCTTTTATTCACAATTTATTACGTTATTGAGTAGTTTTCGATGACGGGACTCATTTGCAGTTTAATTATTTTTAGTTCAAGAAGAGATTTTGAATTAAAAAATATCATTTTGATTCTCCATAACCATTGTTACTTCTTATACGTCCAGGTAATTTTTTATGGCAAATTTTCAATTTTTCAGTTTGGTTTCACAGCAATTTTTCAGATTTGTTTTTCGCTAGTCATGTTTCCAAAGAATGAAAAATTGAATTGACATTCCCTAAAATTTTCCCTGTGTGAGCAAATAATAAATATATATAGGTTTTTTAATTTGTACAGAGTGATTTTTTCTCAATCTAGAAACACAAGTTTTTGTTTAACTGATTTAAATCATCACACGCTCTAAGACTGCATTGCAAAAGTCACATGAGAGTTTTATGTGAGCCAAACCGTCAGAAAACATTGAGCAGCCAAACGCCAGCGGTACGCAATCTCATTCAAAGGCCATATTGCATGAAAACAAATCCAGAGAAATCAATTAATTCAGATGAATGTCAATTACCCGGTCTAACTTTTTCGCCGGAGCATGCATGTTTTTCGCCACCTAAACGATTTAATTACTTTAACGGCGAAAAACATGTATGCAGGCGGCGAAAAAGTTAGACTGGCGAAAGAACACTTGAGGCAAATATTCATGCTCTATTTACAGTCACATTTTTGCTGGAGGGAGAAAGTGACATTAATTTTTTTACCGGCTGAGCGTTTTAATTTTTGAATCTAAACTAAAACCGCGAAGCTTAACAAACTAAAAATATAGGTTCTCCTAGTCTGCTCAAGCAAATAAACGTTTATCAGACCCTCTATTGTTGCATAGTTATGATAACATGGCTTACAGAATCCATACTTGAATATGATTGAATCATACAGGTAGTATTGAATCACCGTCAATTCTACCTGTATTTCCAGCAGCATCTGTGAAGTAAAATGTTCCTGTCCTAATGCTGTCATCAGGTATTCAATTTCTAATTAATACTGACGTAGCATTCGCGGGCTCGTACTCATTTTTTGATTAAAATTCATTCGTCATCGAGCAGTGCTGAGCGCGCAGCCACATGTATTTTGAAGGCTCAAATGAACAATGCCTGAATTTGCAAAAACTCCACGGTGTTAGCAATGAATATTTCACTTACTTTTTGCAGTCTCGTAAAGCCAGAATTACCATAAAGCTATCTGGCTGCGGGCAAAAACTGATTGGATAGTCTTAGTGATATGGCTGAATCTGTGTAATTGTGATTTATATCGGATGTTTTATTTAATGGGCTTTCAGCACCAAGCCGTCGGATTTATTTACGATTCCACAGCTAGTCTTGTAATTGAGCAGGAATATAGTGGGTAAGTGCGCCTCGTGTTTGATTCATTCACTTTTGTCCACATGTTTGACCAGTTTATGCGTTATCTGAGAACAATTCTAGATAGATACAACTGAAACAAAGCTGAAAATTACTTGATCTATAAATTGATAACGACTTCTGGTAACGGCATTTGATATGAGTGTTTTCTTACAGTTCTTCATATAATTTTCTATTGTTATTCCTTTTAAAATATTTTTTATAGTTCTCCTCATTTTAAAGTCATTTAAAGTTTGTGAGGTTTAGAATTTAGATAGAAATGCTACGTGACGTTTAATTGCTAGAACAACGAGCTCAATTAAAAATTAAAAACAATAATGATGGAACAACTATTCAAACTTCAGGACCAGCTTGCATGTAAAATCAAGCCAAATTTACTCAGAAAATATCAGTGTTTTGGACGACTATAATATTTATAGCTAATGGTAGTTATTATCAATCCAAATCGATCCCGCGACAGAACCAGTTCACCAACGAATATAACATGAAGGTTATCGTATATGACGTACTGATTGAAATGAAATTTTCAATGACAAATCAACAGACCGAGAAAAGAAATACATTTCCATCACTTTAATAGTTCCTCTGATATTTATAACTTTATGAGTTGAACAAGTTTTTATTCGTCAAGTGTACGCTGGTAGCAATGCAGTTACTTCCATTTAGCAATATTAAGTTTACAGCAAGTTTGTTATAAACATTTACAAAACATAAAAGCTACAGGGAAATTAACTCTGCTAAAATATCTAGGAACTAAATGGCCGAGAAAGAGTTGCGAATTTTTTGACCTACTCTGAAGACTGTTCTCAATTCACATAAATTTTGTTTCTAACAAGATTTTTATATAAAAGTGCACTAAAACCTGAAACAATTTTCGCTGGATAATCATTTTTGTCGTCGCAAGCTAAAACTGAATAAAAACAAAAAATTTAACGATTCATCTCGTATTATGGCGACTGCATTCTACTTCTGTAAATTATGTCTATTGATAAACTATTCTAGTATAAAACAGTAAATTCAATAGTAGAAATGATAACCTGCTAATATTTTTTCGCATAAATTGTGAACTAACTGATTTTGATGAGCAAAACTTGAGAGGAAAGCAAGGGAAATTCATGATCAAATTAGCATGCATTTTCCTACATACTCGGAAATAGAGTTTGTCCTAGAGACAATTAAAAAATTAAAATGCGTTGTTATGAGCGTACCACAACTTATAAGGATAAAATTTAGCCCAGCTAATATTAATTAACTTGAATCAAGCCTTGTGCCAGTTGCACAACTGGGACCAAAATTCAAACGTTGAATAAGGATCGCTAAAGATGATGTTATCAAGCCTCGTATTCGTTGAATAACTTCGACCGAATTTAATGCAAATTAATATAATTGAGGATCGCGCAGGATTATATCAAGCCTTGAATACCTAAGACAAAATTTCAAGCTTTAAATAAGGATTGCTAATGACGATGTTCGTTGAATATCTAAGACAAAATTTAATGCCAATAATTGAGAATCGCAGAGAATGATGTCCAATCACTCGAGCATTACTGCATTTTCACATCTCCCTGTGCAGAATGCAGGCTCATCTCACGATAGGTTTACCAGCTACAAAAACCCATAGTAGCTCATTTGGCCGACATTGCTTGTATTTGTGTCTGTTAGATAATAAATCTATTTAGACACTACATATAGTTAGACACTCAATATATTTTTATTTCTTACTTGCAGCAATTTCCATGTTTGTGGTAAACAAATCTTTAAAATCATTTAAAAGAAGAGTTGTCTTCCTGTTGACTGTAGGATGTGTGGAAGTTTTGTTTATTGATGTGTGGTACACCGAGATGTGTGTTTATATTTCATAAACACACACTGATATACACACCGGGATGTGTAGCTATTTCTATCACTCGGTGTCCTCTCCATACTCTGTGTAGCTTACTCTGAACTCGAGCCGATTACCACGATTTTTTGGTGAACCACACACACACACCCACACGAACAATTTAAATATCATTTTCGTACAAATACTGCCGCCAATATCCTCTTTCAATGCATTGGGGCATTTAAACACGCTGATTTAGTTCCCACACGCGCAAGAACAAGCAAATGATTGAATTCGATTTATAAGTTTTAGTAAGGTATTTAAATCTAATGCACCCGTTATCATGTTTTTCAATATTTTCCTGTACAAACTTGCACTCTTTAGATTTTTGGTAAACACGCACACACTGTTGCACAAACATACATACTTTAGCACAAACGCAAACATTCTTACACAAACGTAAACACTCTTACCCAAACGTAAACACTCTTACCCAAACGTAAACACTCTTACCCAAACGTAAACACTCTTATCCAAACGTAAACACTCTTACCCAAACGTAAACACTCTTACCCAAACGTAAACACTCTTACCCAAACGTAAACACTCTTACCCAAACGTAAACACTCTTACCCAAACGTAAACACTCTTACCCAAACGCAAACACTCATGCATAAAATGCCACAAACTAGCCCACTTCGTACATGTATACCAAGATGGTACAAAGCAACTGACATTCTCAGTCTGTATGTAGAACACTGGCAGAAAACTGTGCTGTGAAAACTGAGAAAACTGGCAGAAAACTGTGCTGTGAAAACTGAGAAAACTGGCAGAAAACTGTGCTGTGAAAACTGACAGAAAACTATGTTGTACTGGCAGGAAACTTTGTTATGAATACTGTGAAAACTGGTAGAAAACTGTGTTGTGCTGCAACGGGGTTACTCTAATGCAAGTAACTGCATGAGCGTAGTATCTATTGCTCTTATCTGTCAAATGTTCGTTATAGGATTGGAAAACATAATTCCTCTGATTCCTAAGTATATGTTATAACGCGAGATTTTACAATACATCTCGTGCTATATGTTATATTGTTATGCCTTATATACATACATTTCTTGGGTTGGGAAGGATGAACCTTTCCCAATGCACGGCTCACATAGAAAGAACAAGAGTTGCATCCCCAATCTGACAGGCGTTCTACATTAGCTTATAAAATTTCGTTCTTAGCTCTTCATTTGTAAGAATTTACCCTTTTATATTCTTCAATATCAATAAAGATTTGCCCTTTCATAATCTTTAACATCAGGAAAGAATCACCATTTATATTCTTTAATATCGGGAAAGATGATAACTCCCCAATATATGAGAAGAATTTACCCTTCTACATTCTTCAATATTGGTATAGATACACCTTTTCATATTCCTTAATAATTGAAAAATTTCACCATTTATCTTCTTTAATATCAGGATTTGATGAATACTTCAAAATACATACATAAAAAATTGGATTTCAAGAATTAATGCGAAACGAAACGATTGGCTCTTCTATATTCTTATATCAGGAAGGATGAAACCTCCCAAATGTAAACGTTAAAAATTCAATTTTAAGAATTAAAGTAGAACGCAACCCAGACTCGGGATAAGACCACGTGTTTGACAGACAGTTCGTTGCGACTCATTCAAACACGTCGCCGTCATGACGGTGTTTGAGGCGCTGCAATTGGCGGTCTCGTTTGCTCTCCATTCACTAAAGCTTCACTAATAACAGACTTACGAAGTTGCCATTGACACCTTCTGTCGACAGTTGGGTATATTTAGTCTGACACCGTCCGTCTCGACTTGCTTGGCAGCTGCCATTGACGGGCGTGTTGGTCGAAACTTGGATTTCATTTTATGTTCCTATTTGCATTTTCACATTCTTATTCCTATTCTTATTCCTACTTTATTCCTATTCTATCCCTATTGCCATTCCTAATCTATTTCTATTTCTTGTTTGCATTTACTGCCTGGTGTGTTGGTCGGTTTTTAATTTGTTTTGTATTCTTATTTGCATTTTTCCACGCAGCTTATTTCTTCTTGCTTCTGGTGCGTCCAGGTATCGTTTAAGATTATTTCTTCTTTTATCTGAGAAAATGGGCATCCAAGTCATTACGTGTGTGTGTGTGAAGGTTCAGAAATCAGTACTTATTTCCATATCTCTCAGATTCTCTAACCCTTTTACAACATGTGGCCTATTTTGTACTTCTATAGCATTTGAAATCATTGTTGCTCATGTCATAACATTATTTCGATAAATCCTGTGTGTCTTAAATTCCCTTGAGTTGCATCCCCTATCCACTTTTATCCACACATTTGTATTTCTTTGTCGGACATTTTCGGTAATGAATTTTCAAGGTTTTAAGATAAATAGGAAAACCAACGTGGATAAGAATATCATGATAAAAAACAAGCGTTCCGGATTATAAAAATCCATCTTCAGTGTTCTGAAATACAAAAAATTGAAGTATTATTGCATTTCAGAACACTGAAATGGATTTTTTGTAATCCGAAACGTTTATTTTATATCATGATATTCATAGCCACGTTGGTTTTCCTTTTCATTCTAAAAGTGAGATTTCCTAAAAATCAATCTCTTTCTCTCTCTTTATTGAATTATCAATAATTATCTCTTTATTGAATTATCAAATATTTAGCTGCTCATTTTCTTACTTATAATCAATGGCTTTTTAATGGCTTCGTAAATCAAAGGAAAAAATTTTGGATTTTTGATTTTTTTCCAAATCCTCTACTAAGGGAACAACATAATAGCGGATATATCTATCATGCATGTATTTCAATCTGCACCTCTTATAAAGTTGTGTGAGTTTTTAGTTTTTGTTTTATCCCTGTTTTTTACGATTCATCCAAATTTCTACCCGCTTAAAATGTGGTGCTTAAATTTGTGTAAATCACGACTTAAATTGTGTACATCAATACCCAAATAATTGGACCATCCACATCAATAACGAACATATTCTTTTCATGGAAGTATTAAAACAAGTTGTATTAAAAAAAATATGGCCAAATACTGTCTTGACTCAATCCCAATAGTCTTTCCAGCAATTGTGCAGTGCAAGCAAGTTTTATCTCTCAGCATTATAAATTAATTTGATAAGGCTCACATGTATTTCACTCGTACTGCTAACGATGATTTACATGTCGTGAAAATATAGAATATTTTCCCATTACTCCTCCGTCACGGAAGTTTTGAATTACTCACCCTCTGTTATTTGCTGAAATCTATTATGGAAAATATTTTAAATATTGATTAGATGTTGCCTTGAAATTTTTCAATTGATTTAGCTACTTAATGGATATCAGAAGACCTGAAAGTGGTGTTGATGTTAACAGAGCATTTTATCTTTATCTTGACTTCACTTCAGTGCCGCAAGATATCCTTTGGGAAAATGAATCAGAATTTCTACCAGGAAGTTTCATTGGCGATACATCGTACATTATAAAAAGAATAATAAATTCCCCTAGGAGGGTGATAATAGTCATTAATGGTTCACAGGGGAATCAAGTTAACGTCGTACTCTCCTTCAATTCCAAATATCTGCGACCATTTACCTCAACGATCTTTTAACTTTTGGGATTTAAATAATTCGCTACTTGCCTTGAAAGTGGTTAACCAAACAGGACAATTCGATCTGAAATATTTGTCTAAATTATCTATTTAGACAAATTATCTAACCGTCTAAATTATGTATTTAGAAAGTAAAATGATATTCTTGAAATATGTACTGACGTATCTTGCACGTACTTTTTTTAACGAGTCTTATTCTTTTTCAAGCCTACTCCTTTATATGAGTGTCAATATATATTGGTTCGAATTTATTAGTTTAACTTTCTGTACTATTCCTGCCTGTCTAATAGTTACCTTGAACTATTCTAAACTAAATTTTAGATGTTCTCATGAATGTTCTCGTTTATTAACGCATTCTATCGTTTTACCTTTATTTGGAATGTCCCTTTACTGTTCTCGAGAGTTAAATGATTTGTTGATTCTACCCTCACCCTAAGTTTTATCAAAAATATCGCCCTATTGACATGTGATGTTATTCAATCTCAAAAGTAGTCTTCTGTCATTCATTCACCCCCAACAACTTACTAACTTCAAAACTCAGTCCTACATTATGGGTTTACCATTATATACCTCAAATAGTCCATGTATTCCATTATTTCGAAAAAAGTTAACTGTCTCTCCAAAGCCACATTTGAATGCACTGTCTCATACGCTGGATCATTTTCAGTTATTCCTCCTAAGAGTTTAGTCGTGTACATTTTTAAATCACAGACACGGTAGAGAAAACAAGGTAGGTTCAGACCATTCTTTTTTTCGTTGACGGTGTGGTTTTGCTGACGTCACGGCAACGAACCAATAGAGCGCTCATATTGCATCTGGTAGCACTGGAACCCTCAAATCTGGCTTCATTATTGGCCTAACGACATGGCGTTTTGGTGACGACATACAGTGCGTTTGAAATAGAGCACCTCTATTGGCTAGCTGAACAAGAGAAGCTGTATTTTCTCCCATAGAAATGATCCAACCTTGTTTCCTTGACCGTGATCGCAGATCCTTGGTATTTTCTCCGCCGAACTTCCCACCTTGCATTCAAACTCTAAGATACAAGCTAGTTGACGCAAGCTAGTTGAAAAGATTCATTTTTCTACGCCCGATTCTCAGTATTTTCCCACCTACTGTATTTCTGAAAGCTATGGATATTTATGGATACGCTCAAACCTTTTCGAGCTCGTATTTCATAGCTGAAATAATTCCATGCAACACCCTTTAAATCTTATCTGACACATTGCTTTCAGCGCGGAACACTGCGTGCGATATTTTAGATCCTCTCCCTCGTAATATCTTCGATATTTTTTTTAATTTTCGGCCATTAGGACTGCTACGTGCTACAGATCAGATCTTCTCTCACTGATTCCTTCCAGTTAAGATCATTCCGTGCTACATCTTCTCTAACTCATTCTCCTGAGTCGAGATGATTCCGTGCTACAGATCGGATCTTCTCCCACTTATTCCTCCCACTTTAGATTATTCCGTGCTACAGATTATCTCTTCTCACTAATTTCTCCCACATAAGATTATTCCGTGCTACGGGCCAGATCTTCTCTCCCCCATTCTCCTCAGTCGAAATGATTTCGTGCTACAGCCCATATGCTCTCTCAACTCTCCGCGCAGATTCTTTTCCTTATCTTGGATCTCAGAACTCATCTGAAGAACTGCTCGCATTTCGCAGATTTGCAGACCCCGCAGTCCCACGGCCAGACGGGGGAGTGTGGGGTCAGGGTGGGTCCCAGGCCCGCCTCTCCCGTGTTCAGGCCGAGATTTACGACGCTCGCCATTAACATATTCATTGGGAGACACAGACTCAGAGCTGTCATGGTGAGTAGCTCTGCTTGCTCTGCTGCCAGGGATGCGTCAAGGAGAACAGGAGGTCAAAAGACTCTGGATTGACAGCACACGTTGGCAGGAGTAAATTGATGGTTGGTGATTCGGAAGATATCATTCGATTTAACGGCGATTGATGAATTGAATGTGCAGTGAATTCGTGAGGATGGCCAGCACACAGCACACATTGGCAGGGGTAAGAAGATAACTTTCCTGCGATTGATAATTCGTAAACTGTCATTCGACTTGACAAGTTGACAAGTTTAGGATATTTGGCAAGTTTAGGGTTTTTGACAAGTTTAGGGTTTTTGAAAAGTTTAGGGTATTTGATAAGTTTAGGGTTTTTGACAGGTTCAGGGTATTTGACAAGTTCAGAGTGTTTGACAAGTTTAGGGTATTTGACAAGTTTAGGGTTTTTGACAAGTTTAGGGTATATGACAAGTTTAGGGTATTTGACAAGTTTAGGGTATTTGACAAGTTCAGGGTACTTGAAAAGCTCAGGGTATTTGACAAGTTCAGGGTATTTGACAAGTTCAGGTTATTGGACAAGTTTAGGAGTTCAGGGGACTTGACAAGTTGACAATCTCAAGGAAAGGGGATTGACAAGCTGAGTGTGCAGTCAGTTCGTGAGTCGTAAACTGGAGCGTAAATTGGTTGGTTGTTGAGTGCAGCTGATTGTTGAGCAATGAATTATTTGAATAACGGGTCAACCAAAGTCAAGCGCAGATTAGTATAAATTAAACTGGAGAGCTGAGGGTTACGAGTGAAATCGAGCGGTGGAAAATAAATATACAGATTAATGTGCTTATTTGAGTGCGATTTGAGCTTGTAAATATTTGATTGATGGACTGATGGTTTGAAACAAGTGAAACTGAAGTGTCAGGTGACTTTAGTTTATTTATTGACTTTAGTTTAGTTTATTGATGAACGTCATAAATAAGGAGACGGGTGATGAAATAAGGTTGTAGGTGTTGGGGTGAGCAAGTAGACAGAAGAGTGTGGTGACGAGGTTAGGAATGCAGTATTGATGTCCAGCTCAAATTGGGTGGGTTCGGTTCAAATTGAGTGGGTTCGGTTTAAATTGTGTAAATTCAGCTCAAATTGGGTAGGTTCAGCTCGAATTGTGTGGATTCAGCTCAATTTCGGTGGGTTCGGTTCAAATTGTGTAGGTTCAATCGGCAGTAGGTTCAGCTCAATTTTAGTGGGTTCAGCTCGAATTGGGAAGGTTCAGCTCAAAGTTGACGTGGCAGCTGTGCAAAAAGGAGTGAAGGCAAAAGCAAAAAGGTAGAGACAGATTTAGTCACCTGGAGGGAAAAATTATGCAAACTGCGGCATTTGAACCTTCATTGAATATTTTTTAAGACTGAATCGTCATCAATCCTTCAAACCACTTTTCTCTTGCACAATGCTCAGTGAAGCGTAAAGCTCGCATACGCATAAATAATTAACTAAACAATAAACTAATATACTAAACTTATTCCTTCCGCTTAAGATCATTCCATAAAGATGATAATAAACTATATCATGATTAAACCACAAGCTAACCCAGTAAAGGAGACAACCACTAACCCAGTAAAGGAGACATTCATTAAGGACACAACAAGGTGACACTGAGTTACCTTGAGTCCTTGAGTGGCCTCCTTTACTGGGTAAGTGGTTGTCTCCTTTACTGCGTTAGTGGTTGTCTCCTTTACTGGGTAAGCAGAAGACCAGCCGGCTGGTTGGATGAGGATGCAATCATGTCTTAAGGCGCAACCTGGTGGGTCAAATAATTATTTGAATGTTGTATCGTGTGAATAAAATTATTAAATTAATAGCTTAAGAGAATTTTACAATAAAAGTAAAATAGTTATGGGTGGCGGGTTTGAGTCAAACGTAATACTGAATTTTAAAATTCAGTCCTTTCTGACGACTCTCCAAAAAAAATAACTGAATAAATTTGTGCGGCATTATGAATAAGCCATTCCTCAGTTAATTATTCCTTTTAACGGCAAATAATGTGCCGTCACAGTTTAAGTCGATGTGAAATTTGTTGAAACTTGCTTTTATTTGCTGTTTTTTTCTGTTGAGGAGTGATGACTGAACATTTAGGAGTGATAATAAACAGTGGTCGAAGGTTATTGGTCATTTTATTAAAAATGAATTATGCACATGAAGGTAATTCGTCAATTATTTATTTATTTGCCATTTTATTTTATTATTTTATTTTTCATTGTAATAAAAAGATATTTTTTATTTTTCTGCTCATTACCCACAAGGTTTGATGTCGAGTGTATATACAACAGTGCAAGCGTTTGCTCTTGAATAAAATAGATTTACTGGTATTCAGGAGGAAGAATATATTTCTCACACATAATATATTGTCAGGAACAACGTTCTCCATCTTTATGCACAACCTACATAAGGAAATACTGAATATCGAGTCTAATTTTTTCGCCGCCCAAGCGACTGAATTACTTGGGCGGTGAAAAACATGCATGCAGGTGGCGAAAAAGTTAGACTTAGTACCGTGGAAAAGAATTACGTGACAAAATGCTGAATATATTGTTTTAGCTTACATAAATTATTTGTCCATCCATCACAATCTGCCTGGATTTCCAAAGAACTGCGTGGCGATGAATATATTCCCCGGAAGTGCGATGGTCCATTCCAAAATTTCTCTCCAATGTTCCACTAGTATCATTCTCTCGAGATTAATTGAAGAAAGAACTGTCAAAGAATAGACTCAATCGGCAGCAGAAGTTAATTAAACTGGTCCTTAATTAGTCCCGGAGTTAATTAGGAAGCCTTCCGTAAACTGGAACTTCTCATTTTAGTTCCCTTCAAAAATAAACTTAGCGAGGACTTACACTAGTTTAAATAGGCGAATAAAACGGAACCGGAGATCTTCAACGAAGAACGAATGAAAGAATTTGTTATCATGAATACTTCTTTATAAATAAAATAGCAGGGAAAGTCATTATTAAAATATACATTATTTCTCAACGAGTTTAATATGTTAGGACAACTATCCTTGCTATTTTTTTGTCAGACTTTGCAAACGGCAAAAAATTGACGCAAATGAATACTTTTACTTTTAAAATGAAATTTCTCCGAGCAAATAATAAATATAAAATGAGAACTGCAATTTAGAATCTATTATTTGAATAACTTGTGATATGTGGGAAGCTGCTTCCACGCAGGTATTAGGTGGAAGGCATATGATTTATATACATACATACATATACATATATATATATATATATATATAGTATATATGTATATATATACATATATACATATATATATAAACACACATATATATATATATGTTAATTCTTCGAAAAATATATACCGATTTATATATTTTTCAATACGCAAATGATAATGATGTGAGCAGTTGAAGACAGCTTAGTGAAATATGATCAGTTGAACAACAAAGGCAGCGGATGTAATAGATGGTTTAGAAAAATCGGGCTGGAGGTTTTAAGGAAACCTAAATTCATTTGACAAGAAGTGATATTAAATTTAAAACATACATCCACAACAAAGGAAACTCCATGTTTGATCAAGAAAAAATTATTGGAAGAACATTATATTCAGTAACGTGGCGACAGCGCAGACAGTACGAATATCTTCAATAATATTGCTTCAATAACGGTGTCTCGTACTTGTATCGTTAGAATTATTACTTATTTTTATCTCAAGTTCCAAAAATTTCTGATGAATAGGTGTGACAAAATTTATTGAAAAAATATTCCACGTCGAAATTGTATAAAGTCATGCACATATTTTAACTTCATTCTTGTTAAAGAAAAAAATTCCCAACAAAAACCAGCGTTATTTTTTAATTTAAAAATATTGGGTCATGAATAATTTTGTCTTTTTAACATTAAATCTGAATTTGATTTCGTCATCGGTGGAAACCTGTCAAAAAATTTCGAAATATTTCAGACTTTATTGTTCAACTTTAATAATAATGGGTCATGTTTAATTCTTTTGATTGAAAAAAACAATAAACGTTCTTCACCAAACTTTCGAAAGCATCAGCAAAACTAATTCCCAAAGCAAAAAAGGAGACAAAAATAGTTTGCAAAACCCTAAAACAAAAACTTCAAGACAGGCGTACAAGAAACTTCACCTTCACATTTGTACTAAAATTTAAAGATCTTCAGAAAAAATTAATTCCATAAGCTAAAAAAGGAAACAAAAGTAGTTTGCAAAACCAAAATAAAGAACATCACGAGAGGCGTACAAAATACATTACCTGCACATTACTACTAACGTTTCAAGATCTTCAGAAAAAATTAATTTACAAAAGTAAAAAAAGAAAAAAGGAAACAAAAGTAGTTGGCAAAACCCAAAAACAAGAGCATCATGACAGGCGTACAAGAAACGTTACCTGCACACCACTTGCGCTCACCACAACACCGGCCACAACAGCACACCCCCTCTACACCTTCTCTTGTTCACACGACGTGAACAAAATATTCCTTTTGTTCATTGAAGACGAGCAGATGCACAGACTCCACCTCACAATTAAACCTAAACGCCACCCGGTCTCGCAGGGACAAAACTTGTGGCCGGCGATGAGTGCTCTACCCGCACGGCTCAGCCGACTTAGACCGGCGACTTTCGACAGTATTTTTAACTTCGATAATAAAGTAAGTCATGTTTAAGTTTCTATGTTTTCGACGTAAAATTGGTCTTTGATTTCTTTTCCGACTTCATTAAGTCGAGAAAAGGAAAAAAAAATGCGAGGCGTTTTCGAAAGGATTTGCATTTGTTTGAGTGTTAGTAACTTATGGTGTAGTAGAGAGACTTATTGGGTGTGTTAGTAACTTATGGTGTAGTAGAGAGACTTATTGGGTGTGTTAGTAACTTATGGTGTAGTAGAGAGACTTATTGGGTGTGTTAGTAACTTATGGTGTAGTAGAGAGACTTATTGGGTGTGTTAGTAACTTATGGTGTAGTAGAGAGACTTATTGGGTGTGTTAGTAACTTATGGTGTTGTAGAGAGACTTATTGGGTGTGTTAGTAACTTATGGTGTAGTAGAGAGACTTATTGGGTGTGTTAGTAACTTATGGTGTAGTAGAGAGACTTATTGGGTGTGTTAGTAACTTATGGTGTAGTAGAGAGACTTATTGGGTGTGTTAGTAACTTATGGTGTAGTAGAGAGACTTATTGGGTGTGTTAGTAACTTATGGTGTTGTAGAGAGACTTATTGGGTGTGTTAGTAACTTATGGTGTTGTAGAGAGACTTATTGGGTGTGTTAGTAACTTATGGTGTTGTAGAGAGACTTATTGGGTGTGTTAGTAACTTATGGTGTTGTAGAGAGACTTATTGGGTGTGTTAGTAACTTATGGTGTAGTAGAGAGACTTATTGGGTGTGTTAGTAACTTATGGTGTTGTAGAGAGATTTATATGGTTGTTTGTGTTAGTAACTTATGATGCTGTAGAGAGATTTATAAGGTGTGTTAGTAATTTATGATGCTGTAGAGAGACTTATTGGGTGTGTTAGTAATTTATGATGCTTTAGAGAGATTTATATGGGGTGTTAGTAATTTATGATGCTGTAGAGAGATTTATATGGGGTGTTAGTAATTTATGATGCTGTAGAGAGATTTATATGGGGTGTTAGTAATTTATGATGCTGTAGAGAGATTTATATGGGGTGTTAGTAATTTATGATGCTGTAGAGAGATTTATATGGGGTGTTAGTAATTTATGATGCTGTAGAGAGATTTATATGGGGTGTTAGTAATTTATGATGCTGTAGAGAGATTTATATGGGGTGTTAGTAATTTATGATGCTGTAGAGAGATTTATATGGGGTGTTAGTAATTTATGATGCTGTAGAGAGATTTATATGGGGTGTTAGTAACTTATGGTGTTGTAGAGAGATATGAGCGGAGTTATGCCACTTCCACATTAGGAAATGACTGCAGTTAGATTTTAAATAAGGAAATTGCTAATGAGGTTAATGTGAGACGGTTAATGAGGGCACACCTGCACACACACACACACACACACCTGCTTGCCTCATTAACTGCTTACACCTCAGATGTGCACTTCTCCTGTGGGTTGATTTTGCGCATGTAAGTTAGTTCATTCAAGATGCCCCGTGTTCAAAAGTTCATTGATTTTAAGCATAAAATTAGGTTGAGTTTAAGCATAAATGTTGGATGATTTTATGCATGCATTTTTTTTATTTCACGCGCAAATCATTGTTGAATTTACTTATAATAATTTATTGATTTTACGCATTAAAGCCTGTTCAATTGTATAAATGTTTGATCTTGCAGCTGCCGGTTGATTCAAGAGCTTTGATATGTTGCGCTCGGGGTAAAAAAAAGGACACTTGCCTTATTGATATGTCTTTTTATACCTTTTTATAGCATATTCTGATGCTCTGCTGGACCACCAACACCTACATAAAAAGGTACATGTGCAGTTGTTGGGTGGATTTATGAAAACCAGCGCGTCATTTTTGTAGATGATGTGTCCTGACTCTCTAGAGTTATTTAATTTTACCCGAATATAAGCACATGATAGCGTCAGTGTGTCATGGTACATGTTAAATGCACATGGATCATGTTCATTACTGGCCACCACTGCACGTGTAAGTGGAACGGACACGCCACGACGTCACAACTGTACATGGCATCTGAACTGAACATGAATATTCTTATCACAGTCACCACTTCTCGTCACCAGAGAGCAGCCAAGAAAACAGATCCCCATTGTAATAACATTGCAAAAATTGTGTACAAAAAAGAGTTATTTATTAATTCACAGAGACACCTGGTATTTTATTATACAACGTTGATTTTGTTCTTCGCTCAACATCTTCTCACTCTCTCCGTCATTCTTTCCCGTAATTCCCTCCACTCACTCACTACCCTCACTCGCTCCCCTCATTCCCTCCCCTCACTCCCTCCCCTCACTTTCTCCCCTCACTCCCTCCCCTCACTCCCTCCCTTCACTTTCTCCCTCACTCTCCCTTCAATTTCGCCCCTCACTCTCCATTCAATTCCTCCCCTCAATCTCCCCTCACTCCCTCCCCTCACTCCCTTCCTTCACTTTCTCCCCTCACTCCCTCCCCTCAATGCCTCCCCTCATTCACTCCCCTCATTCCCTCCCCTACTCTCCCCTCACTCCCCTCACTCTGCCCTCACTCCCCTCACTCCCCTCACTCTCCCCTCACTCCCTTCACTCTGCCCTCACTCCCCTCACTCCCCTCACTCTGTCCTCACTCCCCTCACTCCAGCAAGCAGCGCCACACAGCACTCAGTATGCAAGTCTTCCCTTCAACTGCTCTTCCGGCCAAGATTGTCCTTTCTCATGGAAATGCAATGGGAACTTCCCACTCACTACCCCACTCTGTCACTCTCCCACTCTCCCACACTCCCGCTCTCCCACTTACTTTAACAGCAACACGACAGTAATTGGTTCGTTTCAACGGCCGTGTGATTTTTCTCAAGCACTTGAGCGTTGTTCCGATTTGTTTTCAATTTCAGCGAAAATTTAAACGTTTAATAACGTTTAATTCTGTGCGTGCATCTTACCTAGTTATTGAATCATTGATTGAGTAATTATTGTTGGTTAATTAATTATTAAATTTGGTGAATTGCTTGAAAATGCGAGGACAAAAGAAGATTTCGTTGACATGTCTTCATTCCTGTCAGCTTTTTGAGTGGCCTCAATATCTACATGAGTTGGGGGATAAATATCGTCGCAAGTTAACTTAAAACATTATGAGAATTTGAATGTGTACACATTAAATAGAGCGCTAGAGTTTCGGGCCCTAGCCGCGTCGTCTTGGAAAACTTTGTACGGGGCACACACATCAGCTATATTGTGATGGACATCAGTTAAATTGGGACACACAAGTGTGAAATTGAGACATGCATTAGTCAAATTGGGGCGCACAGTAGTTAAATTGGGACACGTAACTGTTAATTAAATTGAGATGCAAAATGGTTGAAGTGGAGCACACAACGGTTAAATCAAGACACACAAGAGTTAAATCAAGACCCACAAGAGTTAAATCAAGACACACAAGAGTTAAATCAAGACACACAAGAGTTAAATTAGGTACTTTGCCACCAGGCGAATGGGGCAACACTGACTAGGCTTTCAGGTGAGCAAACAGGGCAAGGAGTATCAAGTGGCAGTAGCAATTCAAGGCATAAAATTTTCCACACTTCTTATTTTCATCTTTAAATCAAAACTTTGAATTCGAGTAATCAGCATATTTTTTTACTGAGTGTCGTTCCAAAGGTAAATATCGACAGCATGTACGCATCCAACAAAAATCGTAGGCCAAGCTTCACAAATTGTTCGCATATGCATGGCTATCTCTGAAATGAACGTGCGCGTTATTTAATTATTTTTTAATATCTATGAAACAAAGTTCGTAATTTTGAATTATAACATATCATCACATTAAAATGAAATTCATCAGTTAGACAAATAGGCAGACAAATGCACGTTCTGAGACGAGTCATCGTGGTCGAGTGGTTAAAAGCGCGGGTCTTTCATGCGGAGGCTCGTTGGTTCGGTTCCCGGCAATGCCAAACTGATGTCTCTCCTGTTAAAAAAAAGGAAAAGTTAGCCAAAATGCAATTGCACATTGGGTGCAGGTGTCAAAAGTGGCTGCCAAGCGGCGGTAACCATCATTGAACCTTGCGTTAATTAAGCGGCATTTGTGAAATTAATTCACATTAATAGCGTAAACTCAAATGAACCATAACTAACGCATGGATCTAAATGGAATAAAACAACCTTCTACAACAACCTCCATTGAATTCATGATGAAATCTATGGTATATTTCCGCCTGAAATGTTACGCAACTCCGAACAGTAAGATTTCATATTCTAATGCTATCTGCTTTGTGTATCGGTTGATTGAAACACATGCTTCAGTTGGAAATATTTCTTATATTTCTAGTGGGGAGGAGCTTAGCTATAACTATGCTTGAATTTCATGACGGAAAAAAGAGCTGGGAAATCGGGATAAGCCGTAGCAACCGCATAATGAGAATAAAGCAGGTGAAACTGAAGTTCAATATTTAACTCATATGAAATTTAGTTTTACGATCCTAATTTTCAAAAAAGGGTCGTTAAATAGATTAAGCCTTCATTTATTTCTGGTTGATTATATTCATATAAATTGAGTTTGTGACTTCTAGTTGGTTAGCAACATTTTGAAAATTCTAAAGCTGAACAGCAGGTCTTTTTTTAGCAAGTTTTATTTATGCACGAGGACAGACAGTTTTGGGTCATAGACATTTGCGCATGTGTACGTGAAACGTACATTGGGACGGGAGGGGACGTACATAGGGACAGGAAGGGGCACACGTAGGGACAGGAGAGACCATATGTATGGGCCGGTAGTGCCCCGGTCGTGAGGTTGCTATTTGCGAAGGCCTATAATTTTGGGGGGTAGGCAGGGGAATTACAGAAGGGGGGGAGGAGGGATTGCGGGGTGGATTTGTGGGGTGAGAGGAGAGGGGGATTTGTGGGGGACAGACTGAGCAGCGAGGGAGATAAAGAGTCATATAAGGTGTGTGTTTTATGGAAATAGCGTTACCATATTGATATTTTTCAGTACAAAATGACTATAAATGATTTGATGTTTATTTGTATACGAAGACCTAATATATATATGTATATATGACTTGTTATATATTTGTTTATCAAGACCTTATATGTATATATATATATATATATATATATATATATTTAATTTTACGTATATTTGTGCATGAAAACTTAATATCTATATAACTTGATATATATTTGTATATAAAACCTGATGAACGTTTGACGTAATATATATTTAATAAATTTGTACATAAAGAAAAAACATTTGGCGACCCAAATGGGTGGCCAGACGTTTATTGATCTCTACGGTAATGTTCACACTGGAAAAAAACTCAATTTATGGTCGTTAAAATTTATGGCCTTAAAAATGGCCAATATGGCATTAAAATTTATGGCCAATATGGCAATACTAGTCGATGGGATATGGGCAGAGGTAAATGTGTTGAGGTCTAAGGAAAGTGGAAGGCAAATGGGTAAAATGTATTAGGAAGTGGAATAAATAAATGAAATGGAAATTGAGCGAAGTAGAGCAAAGCGTAGATGACGGGACCTTGAATTTCTACCTTTAAGTAGAAAATCTACCTTTAGATAGATCTTCCTCGAATCTTAGGGCAGAAAATCTTGAATTTTTTGCGGCACTTTAAGTTTCAGATCAAAGCTTGCGAAGCAAATAAGTTTGATTCGTATATTTATGTATTAGATATGAAGATTTTTTACGGCAGCTCTTACAGGGGACATCTTGAATGTTTTTGCCACATTTGATGTATATGACGCTATCGATACTGAAAAGAATATGTTTGATTTATGAATTTGTATGATGGATGTATGCGATGTTCATGTTCATTTATAAATTTTTATGATGGATAGATATAATTCTCATGTTGGCTTTTAAATTTGTATGAAAAATGTGTGCAGTTTTCATGTTGATATATAAATTTGTATGATAAATATCAGTAATTTTCATACTGGATTAGATAAGAAAAACCTCAAATATTTTTGGCCACCTTTACAGTTGCGGGTCCTAATGAGGCGGAAGAAGAACACACGAACATTAGAGAATAAATTTTCCTCGTCAAAATGCATATTTTCGATGTCGTATGAAGCAGATGTACACAAACAATGCATCAGAATAGAGGAGAATAAATGGGCTCAAATATGAAGACACAACTTACTTCTTGCACTTACAACTTACAACTTATAACTTACACTTACAACTTACAACTTACAACTTACACTTACTTTCAACTTACACTTACTTACAATTTACAACTTACACTTACTTACAACTTACAACTTACACTTACTTACAACTTACAACTTACACTTACTTACAACTTACACTTACTTACAACTTACACTTACTTACAACTTACACTTACTTACAACTTACACTTACTTACAACTTACAACTTACACTTACAACTTAAACTTACACTTACTTCCAACTTACACTTACTTACAACTTACACTTACCTACAACTTACAACGTACACAACTCCGCAGCACATGTGGGCTACGCACACAAAAGCAAGAAAGCAATACACATGAGAGCATCGTGTATATTATTAATAATAAACATTCATTAATTTGATAAAAATTCAATCAGTAACATTCATTCGAGTAATTCATTCATGTTCTCCTACACGGAAAAAACAAATTTGCGAGTCCTTGCCTAATTTGAACTGGCCAGGGATCCGGCCAGCTAATTTTAGAAAGACTTTCATTTCAACCGCAGAGAACGAGAGGAAGATGGTTACAGCTCATCCCTAACCCCACCGTACCCTCATCCCTAACCCCACCGTACCCTCATCCCATTCCTCCTTCTTTCCCCACCACCGTCTTCCCAATCCTTTCGCCATCATCGTGTTCATCTTTTTGCTATCATCGTCTTCCCCATCTTTTCCTCATCATCGGCTTCCCCATGGTCCCCTAACCCCTACCGTACCCTCATTCCTTTCCCAATCCTTCCCCCAACATCGTCCTCCCCATCTTTCCCCCATGATCGTCCTCCCCATCCTTCCCCCACCATCATCCTCCCCAGCCTTCCCCCGCTATCCTTCCCCGATCATCGTCCTCCCCATCCTTCCCCCACCATCGTCCTCCCCATCCTTCCCCCATCATCATCCTCCCCACCCTTCCACCATCATCGTCCTCCCCATCCTTTCCCCATCATCATTCTCCCCACCCTTCCCCCATCATCGTCCTCCCCAAGGCCCGTCCTGACGCCCGTCTCCCTCCCCAGCAGAGGGGATCGTTCCGGCCACCAGCGGAGGTGATCAGCTTTGTGCTGCGTCAGCGTTTTGGGGAGTGAGGGGAAGTGAGGGGAAGTGAGGGGAAGTTAGGGAGTGAGGGGTTTTGAACTACCCTGCGGATTCATAGATACGAGGATTTTTAAGTTTAGTATCATGGGTGCTGGAATTTTTGAGTTCAGTGTCATGGGTACTGGAAAATTTCAGATTCAGTAGCCTGGGTATGGGAATTTTTCATTTTAGGGTCATGAGTACAGGAAATTTCGGGGTCAGTATCATGCGTATGGGAATTTTTCAGTGCAGTATCATGGGTACGGTAATTTTTGAAGCAGTATCATGTATACAGAAAATTTTCATCTCAGGGCCATGGGCACGAGAAACTTTCATTTCTAAATCACGGTTACGAGAATTTTTAGGCTCATTATCATGGTTGTTGAAACTTTTCAAGTTTAGTGTCATGGGTACTAGAATTTTTCAGTTCGGTATCATGGGTACGGGAAATTTCCCTTTCAGTATCATTGGTAAAAGAAATTTTGATGTCAGCATTATGGAAACTGGAAATTTTCAGTTCAATTACATGGGGACGAGAATTTTTCACATCAGCGTGATTGGAACAGAATATTTTCAATTTGTGATTCTACCAGCACATTCACGGTCATGACCACCACCCCAACCCCATTTAGAAGAAGAATTTACCTTTTAACGTTTCGGAAATAGAGAAAGTCTCTCTTTATCACAGCGGAGTTTGGTTATTTTAAATTATGAAAAGAGAGAAAAAAGGTAATATTATTAACCATTGGATATAGTACACAATTTTCATTTAATACAATTTTCAACTGTATACCGTTTCATGATACTGATACAGTATATAATATCACTATAAATTATATTAAATTTCTCCAAAGTATTACACAGGTTATTTTGAAGAAGCTCTGTGTTTTTTCAATTTTTGAGACTTCAGGTTTCTACGCCACGTGTTGAGTGTAGGTTGTATGAGTATTGTCGATATGAATCTATCCGGCTATTGCCTTAACTAGCTATTCCTCTAACAACATAACTATCTACCCTGCTACTAACTCAACTATCTTTACTTCTATTAACTTAATTATTTATCTTTGTACCAATTCAACTATTTAGCCCGCTTAACCATCTATCCTGCAGTCAATTTAACTGCAAAAACGTTCACAGCAATGAAGTTCAAAAACAAGACACGGCAAGTTCATTTCTAATTCTTCGGACTCCTATTTTTACAATAAAAATAAAACACTGCCCTCACTTAATGTCTGAAACACTAAATAAAAATGTTATTAGCTATCAAAAATAAAAGCACAACCTGCAAAGCCTAATTTGTGGGCACAAAAATGTGGGCACAAAAATGTGGGCATTGATTTTTGGTCGACTCTTGCACAGCGCGTGTCAACGGCGGCGGTTAACTTAAATAATTTGAAAATAATGGCACAATGATATTCTAAACGGATAAGTGGATGACCCAAATGACGAAGTGGATATCATGAACGGAAAAGTGGATGACCAAAATGTCAAATTGGATATCATAAACGGATGAGTGGATGGCCCAATTTAAACGAAGAAGTGGATATCCGAGAGGAAAAATGAATATCCTAAACGAAATTATAAAAACCTTCAAGGGATAAGTAGAGAACCAAAACGGAGAAGTGGATAGCCTAAACAAAACTGAGCTGATAACTTATACGAAGTAGTGGATAAAAAGATCGGGTAAGTGGATCATCCCAGCCTAGCCTGAAACTTCCCTCTGCTGTCTTCCACCAGCCCAGCTGAGGCTTCCCTCGGTTTTCTTCCGATTTCTCTTGTCGTGTCCCCTCTGAGTGAGCCATAAATCACACCTCCCCTCACCCCGACAATTCCCTCATCCCGACCTTCTCCCTCGTCCCAACATCTTCTCTCACCCCTACACCCCCATCACCCCAACACTCGCCACTCCCAAACACTCCCCTCACACTAGCCTCCCTTCACCCCAACACACCTCTCACCCCAATACTCCTCTCACCCCAAAACTCCCTCACCCTAATACTCCTCTCACCGCAACACACCCCTCACCCCAACACTCCCTTCACCCCAATACCCCCTTCACCCCAATACTCCCCTCATCCCAACACTCCCCTCATCCCAACCCTCTCCCTCATCCCATCATCTTCTCTCACCCCTACACTCCCCTCACCCCAACATTCCCCTCATCCCAACTCGCTCCTCACCTCAACATTCCCCCCACTCCAACTCTCCCCTCACCCCAACACTCCCCTTACCCCAACACTCCCCTCACTCCAACTCTCCCCTCACCCCAACACTCCACTCACCCCAATACTCCCCTCATCCCAACTCGCTCCTCACCCCAACATTCCCCCCACTCCAACTCTCCCCTCACCCTAACCCTCCCCTTACCCCAACACTCCCCTCAATCCAACTCTCCCCTCACCCCAACACTCCACTCACCCCAACACTCCCCTCATCTCAACTCGCTCCTCAACCCAACATTCCCCTCACCCCAACTCTCCCTTCACCCCAACACTCCCCTTACGCCAAAACGCCCCTCACCCCAACTCTCCCCTCACACTAACTTTCCCCTCACCCCGACCCTCGGCTGGTCAAGAGAAGCGCTGAGTCAGCAAGGGTCACAACTGCCCTCACTTGCCCGTTAAGTTGCTCATTTCAAGCCTTTCTTCAATGAATTAATGAGCTCTCATCTAAAATATCCCCTTTTATTTACCAGTAGAGTTGCTCCTGGTAATAGTACCTTTTCATAGTAGAATATAGTATAGTATTGTAGTGTATATAATACTTTTATAAAAATGTTTTCTAGAGCATACTTTAAGTGTCTTTTCTAACCAATCCTGGGAATTTAGATGTGCGTGAACAAAGTGTGCACTGCAAAGAAACTCATTTCATTACAGCCAGAAATGTTAAAATAAAGCAAAAAAATTTGATTGGACTCCTACATTCACTTCGTTCTAGGATGAAATTGTGGCTTTCAACCCCAAATTACACAGTCCATTTGGTCCTTTTCACAATACGTAATAAATTAGACGTTTGAATGGGGAATAATAAAAGAAAAATAGTTCATATCTGATAGAGAAAATATAGCATTTTTTAATGGCTTAAAACAAAAAAGCTCAGTTGGACTTGACTCATTTTCCTGAGGGGGAAATTTTCCAACTGTCTTTTCGTGGTGTGAATTATGTGTTTCAGTGTAACTGTGCGGGGTTATTTGTGAACCGTGTGTCTGTTCGAATTAAATAGGATTGCGTGCAGAAACAATCACTCGAATACTTGAATTTGAAGCATAACGTCATGATTTGTAAGATTATCTCCAGCAGCGCTGAGTAATGTTACCAACGAAAATTTGAAGTTTATGATCAAGTTTTTAGCTAAAGCTATTTCGTTGGAGAATTTTATTCCACAAGATTTCATCCTGAATTTTTTCTAATAATTTGGCTGCGATGCAGCCGCGTGCTTTCAGAGCGCCTAGAAGAGAAAGTTTCTTCGAAGTCCAAATCCAAGCATTTGTTTCTTTAGAGCGCAACTGATTTATGCCATTTTATAAAAGATTCGAGATTTGTACACTCAGATCATGTTTTCCAGCAGCAGCTTGCAAGGATGTTTGTTATTGTGTTCTGATGAGGAAGATGAAAACTCTCGGAAGAATAGTTATTAACCCTGTCATGAACAACAAAACTGTCCACTCCAGTCTTTCAAAATGAAACGCTTCTAATGAAAGTTTCATTTTCGAGTTAGGCGCCTATACATTTAATTTTGCCAGACTCATAACTCGAACTATCGGCGTTACCAAGCATGACTTATGCAAGATACACGTAAAACCAATAAGTTTACAAGTATACACTCCTCAGGTTCAACAGATTTGCTTCATTACTGTCTGAAATATTGAAATAACATATTTCCAATCAGAATTTGCTCATAACGCCGAGTTGAATGCAGTAAGAATTTAAAAAAACACGCAATGTTAAAAAGGGCTGCTAGAATTATAGTGATACTCATCTTTAAAAAGAGCCGATAGAGCTATAGCGGCACGTAATATTAAAACGGGTTGCCGGAATTACACTGTCAAATCGGGCTTCTGTAATTATACTGTCAAATTGGGTTGCTGGAATTTTGCTGTTAAAACGGTGTGCTGTGATTATACTGTTAAAAAGGGTTGCTGGAGTTATACTGTTAAAACGGGTTAAAACGGGTTAATTACCAAGATTATGATGATTATGATTATGATGACCAATAAAAAGTGCCAATTTCACGTGTTTTGGCCACCAAATGGCCAGCCTGGTGGCCAGCTCACACACGACGCCAGTTCCGGCTCGGAAGGACGCACTTAAGGACGACTAATCAGCCGCTTCTGTAGCTCGTTGACTTACCCTCGGTCTACCCTCGGTTACCCTCGGCCACGGTGATCTGTTAGGCGCCAAACAATTGAGTTCCCCTCGCGAGGGTCGATTGAAGCTTTAATGTCAGAGGGAAATACGGCGCATGAAAGGGAAGAGGGTGACCAGGAAGCAAAATCCTGATTCGTATTCGCATCCGTACGTCACTGAGCTAACTCTCCCTAATGCTCTGGAGTGAAATCGACGGGCTGACTAATTTATAGAATGCCTTTGTTTTCTTTGTCTCACTTCACGAGGATTTTGGTTAACTTTTGTGTAATTTCACTGGTCTGTTTACTGCGACTGTTTTTCTTCAGATACCAATTTATTACAATATTGCCCCAAGAATCTAGTGCTTCAAATATATGACAAATAATATTATGCTATGAATATTATAGAAAGAATACTATGATTCGAATATTACGGTATTGTAATAACATGCCACGAAAATTGTACAATGTTTAATGAGTAATTAAATAAATAATTAGTTTGTTAATTTTATGCATATGCTGGACAATCGCTCATCGTATATTGACAAAATTTCGAAATACCGATCGTTTCATGAATCAAGTCGATGAATTTCACTCAAGCTTTGCTGATGCATGAGCTTAGAAATATTGCTGGGCATTTTTGATTTCCAAACTAGAGAACTGGCGAGCATTGTACCGGAAATTAATTTCCACAGCATTAATATTTTTCGATTATTTAATGGGATATATTCTGTAACTTAATACTTGTGATATATTCTCAAATGTAATATTTGTGATATATTCTCGAATTTAATATTTGTGATATATTCTCGAATTTAATATTTGTGATATATTCTCGAATTTAATATTTGTGATATATTCTCGAATTTAATATTTGTGATATATTCTCGAATTTAATATTTGTGATATATTCTCAAATGTAATATTTGTGATATATTCTCGAATTTAATATTTGTGATATATTCTCGAACTTAATATTTGTAATATATTCTCGAATTTAATATTTGTGATATATTCTCGAATTTAATATATGTGATATATTCTCGAATTTAATATTTGTGATATATTCTCGAACTTAATATTTGTGATATATTCTCGAACTTAAAATTTGTGATATATTCTCAAATGTAATATTTGTGATATATTCTCGAACTTAATATTTGTGATATATTCTCGAATTTAATATTTGTGATATATTCTCGAACTTAATATTTGTGATATATTCTCGAATTTAATATTTGTGATATATTCTCGAACTTAATATTTGTGATATGTTCTCAAATGTAATATTTGTGATATATTCTCGAATTTAATATTTGTGATATATTCTCGAATTTATTATTTGTGATATATTCTCGAACTTAATATTTGTGATATATTCTCGAACTTAATATTTGTGATATATTCTCAAACTTAATGTTTGTGATATATATATATATTTTGAAATTTAAAAGATTATTTTCACACTTAATTCGATGATTAGGATATAAGCATCAGGTTTTCTTTTTGAAGATGTGTGAAAAAATTTATTTCAAATTAGAGAAGGACTACGTATCTCATTAGAGAAGGAATGTTCATCTTACGTGAAAGGATGGAAATAGAATTATAAAAAAGACAATTTTATTTATTCGGCGTTACTCCAGAGATAAAAAAATATTGTATCACTGTATTGTTTGATTTGATGACGTGTATTGTATTTGTGTTTGTGGTGTATTTGCATAGTGCTTGATTGTGTTGATGTGCATTGCACTTGTGTTTGTATTGCACATGTATTGCATGTATTGTATTCAATTGCGTTGGTGTGGATTGTTCAGACAAGTTACATTAGCGCTAATTTTGGGCATTGAAAAGAGCAAATAAAAAGGAAAAAACGATTTATTTGAATCATTTGTATTTTTTTGGACCATTAAAAAATTAATTTCAGTGACCATAGCAGGGTTGACTACTTCGCTTTCTTCGGAGGCCAATGTTTTCAAATTGAATCTTTTCAAAAAAACTTTTACCACATTTGGGGGATATTGTTTTATATATTCGTTAACGCTCACTTTTTACCCTGTTATACATGTACTATACATACAGAATCCGCATTGAAAGTTACCCGTGGCGATAGCAAACACGTTTATAAATTCCTAGTTAAGTTTTGCGCTGTCAGAACATTCATTCCTCAAATCCAGCTCATTTTACTCTACTTTCCAAAGTTCATGAAAGCGCGCTCCGAAAATCAACACAAATTAAAGAATCAACTAAATTTTAAGTACACAATAACTCAGACCAATTACTACAAAAATAAACACAAATTCAATTATCAGTAGAATTTCAGAATATACCAAACCAAACTAACTAATACAAACCATCCTCCGCACCACAAACTAGCCATCACTAACGATGTTGGTCACGGTTGTCAAACAAGTGTTGAGACTTGACAGTCGAGCTGAAAAAATTCGGCTACTCTGTCTGAGTGACAAATACTGATGTGCCCGCCGCTCTAATGGACACCCAACTCTTGCAAAAACTGTGCCTTCTCCGTGCTACTGTGGTGGTTGTGGTGGTGGTTGTGGTGGTGGTTGTGGTGGTGGTTGTGGTGGTGGTTGTGGTGGTGGTTGTGGTGGTGGTTGTGGTGGTGGTTGTGGTGGTGGTGGTGGTGGTGGTGGTTGTGGTGGCGCTGGTGGTGGTTGTGGTGGTGGTTGTGGTGGTGGTTGTGGTGGTTCTTGTGGTGTTGCTTGTGGTCAGGAAATTTATATGCCAAAATTTGGTGAACATGCTTTTCTTTCCATTTTTCCGGAACCGTGGGGCATTCATCACTTTTAATGATAAATTTTTTGTTAGAGACTTGATTTATCCGTGAAAAAAACGTGTGAGAGTGCCCATTCGTGTTATTCTGTTTATTTCGAAGATATTCAAACTGCAACGAACGATCATTTTTTAATTACCACATCATATAGTTATCTTGTTCATTTACATCTGGACAGGCTTTTTTTCTACTCTTTTTAAGGTTCTGAAATAAGTGAATTTCTGTCGTCCTTCTGCGAATAGAAAATAAAACTTTGCTGTATGAAAGTCCACAACAGTCAGCCAGTACTTGTTCATTTGCATTAAATGAAATTTTTCAAGCCTCTATTGCTTAAATTTCAACTAGGATTTAACAAGCATTTTCAAAAGCATTTATTGCTTCTATCTTACCCAGAATTTCCATTGCAATTTTAGAATCATCAATTGCTTCAATCTTGGCCTTGATTTCCATGAAGACCTCGAGTTAGAAGTGACACAGAGATCTGGCGGTGATGGATCACAGCCTCACCCAACGGAATAAAAAAAAAACTCATAAAATGAAGCTGCGCATCGCAAGTCCGAGGGCAGAGAAAGAGGGTAACAATTCTGAGGGCAGACAAAGAGGGTAACAAGTCCGAGTTCTGACAAAGAGGGTAACAAGTTCGAGGGCAGCGAAAGAGGGTAACAAGTCCGAGGGCAGACAAAGAGAGTAACATGTCCGAGTACAGACAAAGAAGGTAACAAATCTGCAGACAAAGAGGGTAACAAGCTCGCGGGCAGACAAAGAGGGTAACAAATCTGAGGGCAGATAAAGAAACTAACATAGACGGAAGAACGAGGGCTGCTCAATGGGAAGAATAAGAATGCTTCATTGCAAGAAAAAGAGCTTTTAGAAGATAGGAAAAAAGAATTTTCGAATAAAAAAGACACAATTCAGGAATGAAAACTGAGATTCACAAATGAAAGAAAAGGGATTTTCAAATGAAAAGAAAATTATCAAATGGTGGAAAAAGTGTTTTTCAAGCGAAAGAAAAGAGCTTCAAAAATTGGAAACAGCTTCTCAAATGATAGAAAAACAATTCCCCAATTAAAGAGAATCGGCTTCTCTGGTGAGAAAGAAAGATCATTTCAAATAAAAGAAAATAAATCTCAAATGGAAGAAGAGAAATCTTAAATGCAGGAAAAGAAATCTCAAATGCAGGAAAAGAAATCTCAAATGCAGGAAAAGAAATCTCAAATGCAGGAAAATAAATCTCAAATGAAAGAAAAGGCCTCCACGAATGAGAAAAAAAATGATAAAATCTCGTGATGTTGCAATAAAAGAATAATTTTCTCTAGTTGTGATGCGAAACAGTTTTGAAAAAGGCTATCGAGACGGAGGCTTTGATGATAATGATGACGCAAGCAAGAATATTATGATACTGCCCTGAACCTAAGATATTTTTGGTTAACAGAAAATATCACTATTCATCGATTGCACATATTTACTGGGATGAAAATAAAGAGTCGAAGGTGAAAATAGAAAATTTCTTTGGGCTTTGTTCATTTCGACGAAATGTAAATCATGCGAGAATTTCTCTACCCTGAACAACGGAACTGACTGGAGGCATAGACCACCTAAATTTCATCGAATTTCGGATGCAATAATTTCACTAAAATTCAACATACCAGCGCGCAATGCTCGCGTAGAAGCCGTTGGGCGTCATACTTCGATCATTTCCTGTAATTTACCAAGCTCAATTTACGTAGAAATGAGTCGGTAGCTTTTGGTTTTATTTCTCTCTGCCTTGAGAAATATTGGCGTGTGTTGTTTCTTCTGTTGCTTTCTTACATTTCTGAGGATCTTCTAAAATTGATTTCATGCTTTGAGTTGCTCTGTAATGAATAATGAGTTGAATTACTAGATAATTGAGTGAGTATGTCTGGAAATAAAGCTTCATGCCCTCGAATTTTCGGTGGAAATATTTTCCGTGTTTTTTATCGAGAAGTACATACAGTAGCGGTCACACTACACTACACACTCTACACTAAATGCCCGATGTGAGTAGGACATTTTTCATATTTGCACTTATAAATTACGAAAGCATTTAAATCACACTACAGAAAGTTTTTCATTAGTTTCCCATCATAACGAGAATTTCAATTCTGTTTTTTTATCTCGGCTTAAATCATGAACACGAAGGGTTATGGAACACTTTGATTGAGTTTACCTATATGTTTATCAAAGTCCATAAGCCTATGAGTTTATCAAACAGTCGCGTAGTTACCTGATTTTTCATAGCACAATTTCTCGTTGAAAACATGCGTTCTATTCAGCATGGGCTATCGACATCGTCGTATTTTTATGTCATTTTTTCCCCCGTTGCATCTGTTCATTAATGCAAGTAGAAACACTTATTTTGTATTAATATATTTTGCATTATTATTCAGCATTTCTGCGCACAAGGGAATATGAGAAAAATTACTCAGCAAGACCAGAAGAAGGCCTGGAGCATTGTTGCCCTGTATTTCAGGCCGAGATTTTCCCTAAAGGGCGTATATTTGACCTAAAAACAAGATCAGCGTCGCATTCAGACACGCTATTTGTTGCTAATGTTATTTATGACAAGCTCGCACCGAGTCGTAATGACGTAAGCCATTAGTACGACATCAGGAGGTCGTAAGAGAAGCTGCACTCGCACCGCACGAAAACTCTCTGATTTTTGTACAACACATGTTATTGTTGTAGTTATTACTTTTTTGTGTGGAGTTATTCATTGTTATTCATGTTTGTGGTTGAGTACATTGGTATTTATGTTTGTGGCTGATATCATGTTTGTTGTTGATATTCGGGTTTGTGATCGATTACACTGATATTCATGTTTATGGTTGACCTTTCCTTTGTCCTATTCCACTTCCCTCTTTATTCACCGTTATTTCTCCCATAGATTTCATTAACCACAACACACGTGGAAGTGTTCATAAATATTCCCATCCTGCAAAGGCTGAGTTTTCTCCCCATCTCCCACTCTACCTCCCCCTTTCCCCTCAACACTCTCTATTTAATATTCCCCTATGACCCTCATTCGCCCATCATCAGCACACCAGCGGAAAAATCGAGAAGATTTAACGCTCTCCTTCTACTATAACCCCCTCTCCCCAGTCTTTTGAACTCCCCCATCACGGTCTTTTGGACCCTCCCCCTCCCTCTCTGTCTTTTGGCCCCTCACCCTTGTCTTTTGGATCCTCCCTCCTGTCTTTTGGACCCCTCCTGTCTTTTGGCCCATACCCGTGCATTTTGGCAACCTACCCGTGTATTTTGGAACCCCCGCCGTGTATTTTGGAAACCCCGCCGTGTATTTTGGAACCGCCGCCTTGTCTTTTGGAACTCTCTTTTAACCCCCCCTTTGTCTTTTGGACCCCTCATGTCCTTTTAACCTCCCTTTGTCTTTTAGGCCCCACCCTTGTCTTTTGGACCCCTTCTGTATTTTTGACCCTCCACCCTTGTCTTTTTGACCCCTCCTGTCTTTTTGACCCCCACCCTTGTCTTTTGGACCCTCCCTCTGTTTTTAGGACGCTCCCCTCTGTCTTTCAGCTTACCCTTTTCTTTTGGAATTTTCTTTTTCCCCCTTTTATTTTAACCCTCCCTTCCCCCTTTCTTTTAGCAGCCTCTTGCATCTGCTGTCTATCGAACTTTTTTTTTGTACGATCCAACCCTGAAATTTGAAAGTAAGTGTATGGTTCTGATGGCCAGCGCGAGTGACAGTACGGATGATGTGTTTAAGTGTGTGTATGTGTGTGTGTATGTGAATGAGTGTATGTATGTGTGTGTGTGTGTGCGTGTATGCGAGTGCGTGTGTGGAGTATGTCAGTAAATACACTGAGATAAAAATGAAATAATTAATCCCTTAGCTTGTCTGTAATGTCAGGTGATATTAAATTCTCTATCATCGAAAAAAAAGTTGTTTGGTCACTCAAACTGAAGACATTTTGATTCGATTATTCCTGTTACTTTGAGTGTAATTTCTTAGAAAGGTAAATGCACTGTTTAATTTTAGAGCCTTTTATTTTACAGCTTTTTACTCTCTACAAGAGAAGAAATCAATATTTTTAACAATCCCTGTCATTCGCTGCTCTTCCTAAAATGAAAGTAAGAGTCGCTGTAAAAATTGTTTCGTTGACGTATATGAGAGGAAAAAACTACAATTGTTCGTAATTGCTGTCTTATTGAGACAAGACATCAAAATTGTCCATTACTGCAATGTAATTTTGCAATTATTCAAAGAAAAACGAAAGATAATTATTAACACGGCTGAAACACCTGGCGAAATTCGACCCTCAATTTTGACGTGGCGGACATTCGATCGCTGTTGCTCTACGGCGAATATCTGATCCCCGTCTCGCCTATGAGACAGGGACGGAATGACAAGCCGATAACGCCCACCCGTCTGTTTCTTCAGCTGTCTTGTCATTCTGCCTGTCTACACGGAAAAGTTATATGTATATATAAATAGGTGATATATATGTGTATGTAAATAGGTCTATAAACTGTATTTTTTTAAATCCGGTGTGTTAGGAATGCATCTTATGTATCAACTTCTTTTTAAAATAAATGGGTTATCTTTCTTTCTTTCATTTTAATAAATTTGAAGATTTCGTTTGTGCTGACTTAATTATCTTCCACCCAGTTTAACTTTTTCGCCGAAGAATGGAAGTTTTTTGCCGCCTAAGCGATTTGATTATTTGGGCGGCTAAAAAGTTAGATAGGGCAGTGTAAGCCTCTATCATTACATCAGCATGGTGTCTTTTTACTAACAACATGAAACTCATTGCGCACATTTATATCCTCATTATTTGTGAATATATTGCCATCTAAGTGTACAATATCACGTGATGCGTTTCCCAATGAACCTGCTTGATGTTAGAACTCCTATAAATTCTCCCAACATATTTTTTATTAGCCCATTCACTCCAAATGTGCCCACTTTTTGCCCTTGTCCAAGAAAGAATTTACCCCAAATAGGCCGGATTACTTCTTATTTTAAAAAAAGTTCAAATGATATACAGTGTCCCTTATTCTCATTCTCAGAATTCTGAAATTACTGCTTCTTTTTAAAACAACTCAAATGATATGCTACGCTATCCCTAACTCTCATTCAGCTTCCACTCACAGAATTCCTGTTTCGTTTTAAAACAGTTTTAATGAAATAGGTTATCCCTTATTTTCACTCACAGAATTCTGAAATTACCGTTTCTTTTCTAAAACAGCTCATATGAAATAGGTTATCCCCTATTCTTATTCAACTTCCATTCACAGAATTCTTAAATTAGTTTCGTTTTTAAAACAGCTCGAGTGATATACGTTATCCCTTATTCTCATTCACAGAATTCTGAAATTACCATTTCTTTTCTAAAACCGCTCATATGAAATAGGTTATCCCCTATTCTTATTCAACTTCCATTCACAGAATTCTTAAATTAGTTTCGTTTTTAAAACAGCTCGAGTGATATACGTTATCCCTTATTCTCATTCACAGAATTCTGAAATTACTATTTCTTTTCTAAAACCGCTCATATGAAATAGGTTATCCCCTATTCTTATTCAACTTCCATTCACAGAATTCTTAAATTAGTTTCGTTTTTAAAACAGCTCGAGTGATATACGTTATCCCTTATTCTCATTCACAGAATTCTGAAATTACCATTTCTTTTCTAAAACCGCTCATATGAAATAGGTTATCCCCTATTCTTATTCAACTTCCATTCACAGAATTCTTAAATTAGTTTCGTTTTTAAAACAGCTCGAGTGATATACGTTATCCCTTATTCTCATTCACAGAATTCTGAAATTACCATTTCTTTTCTAAAACCGCTCATATGAAATAGGTTATCCCCTATTCTTATTCAACTTCCATTCACAGAATTCTTAAATTAGTTTCGTTTTTAAAACAGCTCGAGTGATATACGTTATCCCTTATTCTCATTCACAGAATTCTGAAATTACCATTTCTTTTCTAAAACCGCTCATATGAAATAGGTTATCCCCTATTCTTATTCAACTTCCATTCACAGAATTCTTAAATTAGTTTCGTTTTTAAAACAGCTCGAGTGATATACGTTATCCCTTATTCTCATTCACAGAATTCTGAAATTACTATTTCTTTTCTAAAACCGCTCATATGAAATAGGTTATCCCCTATTCTTATTCAACTTCCATTCACAGAATTCTTAAATTAGTTTCGTTTTTAAAACAGCTCGAGTGATATACGTTATCCCTTATTCTCATTCACAGAATTCTGAAATTACCATTTCTTTTCTAAAACCGCTCAAATGATATACTACGCTATCCCTAACTCTCATTCAGCTTCCATTCACAGAATTCTGCAATAATTTTTCGTGCGAGACCAGTACATCGAAAAAGGCAGGTCCTCGCACCAGTTCTCTCTTTTACATTCGTGTCCATTTGATATTTTAATTCAAATATCCGAGTTCTTCTGAGTTAACCCCTGCGATGTCCAGCAAATGCCGCATTCACAGCGCTATCGTCGGATTATCCTCGGCGGAGACACGATAATTGTCCCCAACCATATTATTTGGGAAAATATCTAGAAATATAAACCAGAAATGCTTGTTGGCACCGAAATTTATTTTCTGCGTTCCGGAGAAGATTGACACATGTGGATAAATACACGCGTGCTGGTATATGCCAGAGCATTTGTGGGGGATAGTTGTATGTTATATACTTGATATTGACGCACATTTGGACGTATGTTTTCTAGAGGTTATTGACTTTGTTTGATCTTTTTTGGTATATTAATTCTCTCGAATCCATCCTCACGTTTTTGCCACGTCACTCAACTATAAACAAATTGTCAATTGAACTGTAAAAATGTTTGATGAGAACGCGAATTGTGAATAATTACTCCTTGTCTGAATAATCATACCTTATGCCATCAATTCGGACATGAGTAATTACATGTTAATGAGAATTTGTAATCAACAATTGAAATAATTGGTTAATAGGAAATAGTAAATTGACGTCAAATATCCATGTGGTTGTTATTTCATTCAAAATTTTGTATTTTTGGCTATATTTGTAAACGTGAACTCATCGCCGATATTTGAGTCCTCAAATCATTTTCATGTTCGTGAACGTGTAGAATCCGCAGCTGATGTTCAACACGACCTGCCGCGTTAATTTTATAGGCATATTTTTTCGCCCCATGGTATGTGAACAAATTTTACGGACATATTATTTCGCCCCATGGTATGCGAACAAATTTTACGGACATATTATTTCGCCCCATGGTATGTGAACAAATTTTACTGACATATTATTTCGCCCCATGGTATGTGAACAAATTTTACTGACATATCATTTCGCCACATGGTATGTGAACAAATTTTACGGACATATTATTTCGCCCCATGGTATGTGAACAAATTTTACTGACATATTATTTCGCCACATGGTATGTGAACAAATTTTACTGACATATTATTTCGCCCCATGGTATGTGAACAAATTTTACTGACATATTATTTCGCCCCATGGTATGTGAACAAATTTTACTGACATATTATTTCGCCCCATGGTATGTGAACAAATTTTACTGACATATTATTTCGCCCCATGGTATGTGAACAAATTTTACGGACATATTATTTCGCCCCATGGTATGTGAACAAATTTTACTGACATATTATTTCGCCACATGGTATGTGAACAAATTTTACGGACATATTATTTCGCCACATGGTATGTGAACAAATTTTATAGGTATATTTTTTCGCCACGTGGTACGGGAAAAAATTTTATTGGCATAGTTTTTTTAACACAATTTCGAGTTTTTAACACAAAACTTGAAATCTGGCATATTGTGCGTCCCACACCACACACGTGAACATATTCAGTATTTAATGCGGAGATGAATTTTCCATACCCTGTATTAAATTTATCCAAAATCCCTCCGGTAAAATCCAGGTTTAGATTGGATATCACCTTGCGAAAAACAAAAAAAACACTAATGACTCTGTGTAAAATGAACAAAATTCGTTTCAGCTTCAGTCCACCTTATAAAAACCGAATGTCCATCAACGAAAAATTATTCTTCTCTAAAATTGCCGAACGAAAGAAAAGAAAACATAAATAACCCCATGTCAAATGGACAAAATTCGCTTTAGCTTCATTCCACCTTCTTATAAAAACCGAATGTCCATCAGCGAACAATTATTATTCTCTATAATTGCCGAACCCCAACCAAATATATTTTTTGGTGTCCACGAGACTTGGGGGAGCGTTTAAACGAGGGGTTATCTCGGGGCAGCCGTCACTGAGACTGAATCTGAGTCTCAGGGCTGTCATCAAAATAACACGCTTTTCGCTTCATAATGACATGTTTCTTGGCGGCCATTCCTGCACGACCTGCTTTTGGGCCTAGGACCTTCGGCTCATTGCGGTCGAGGCAACGAAATATTATTTAAGAAACGAAATAAATATTATTTATGAAAGACTCGGAAATTCTTCCAGGCGTCCGTCCGACAGTTTACACGCAAAAATAAGGGCCTTTTTGGTCGGTCGAGAATGAAGCGCGAGTTTTTTCAGTTTTTCGTTGGTGTTGGGTGATATACAAGGAGGGTGTCTTATGGTTGGTGAGATTATGGAAATGAGGCGAGCGTTTGCATACATGTAGAATTTTGTGTGGGTGGACACTGTTGTAGCTAGTAACCTGCATACTACGTCGTTGTAGATAGTAACCTGCATACTACGTCGTGGTAGATGGAGAACCTGCATACTATATTGTGAGTAGTGGTACACAGTAACCTGCAAACTATATTCTTCCCACAATGTATCCAAATTTTAATGTTCCAATGACCTTGAATTTACCCAACGAATAGGACTTTCTTGATAGCTCTTTGTGTTAATTACTGTGTGTTAAATATTATTTTCAGTATTATGCGTTAAATATTATTATGTGGTAACTGTATAAATGTTTTGGTTATTTTATGTTAACTCTAATTATGCGTTAGTTATTGTGTGGAATAATATTATTGTTATTATGCGCTTAATATGATATGTGAACTGCTATCTTTAGTGCACTGTGCTTGCTATGTCACGCATATCGTTTTGTTTTAGGGTTTTGATTTTGGTATGGGTACTCTAATTGAAAATTAATTAGAAAAAAAATGATATGAAGTGAATGAAATTGTAAAGAATGTTGTGAATGGAAAAAACCTGTAATTTTGTGTTTTGTTCTCATCGGAGTTCAAGAATGCTGAAATTAAACTACAATGGTCACTACACAGTCAATTTTAAATGCTGCTATAAACTTTTTAAGCTTTAATCCCCTACTTTTCAACTCCATTAATTCATAGACTAACATTTTCTCAGCCTTTGGAAAGAATTGTAATAACATATTTCTGTAATTAAGCATCGCAAAAATCACTGGATTACAACATTTTCAGGTAATCTCCCACAGTGAAAATTGTACTTACAGCATTCGGAACTTATGCGTTTCAAAAGTCTCTGAATTGCAGAATTTTACAGGTAATTCAACTCCATTCAACTCGTCAACTCCAAGGTAATTCAACTCCAGAATTTCACAAGTAATTCCAAATCTTTTATCCGCTAAGGATTTACCATAGCACCTTGGCTGCGTGAGATGTTCAGCGAGGCGAGGGGGATCCCACGGAAGAAGAAACAAGGTAGGGTCAAACCAGTCTTTTTTTCGTCGACCATGTTGCAATGCTGACATCATGGCAACAAACCAATAGCAGCGCTCATATTGCATCTGACAACACGTCTAGTCCCAAATCTGGCACCACTATTGGCCTAACGACATCTCGCAATGGTGACGTCTTAAAGTTTGTTTAAAAAAAAGCCTCGCTATTGGCTAACCGAACGAGAGGAGGTGTATTTTGCCCATAGAAATGACCCTACCTGGTTTCCTCTACCATGAAGAGCCCCACAAAAAATCCGAACTCCGACCCTAAATGATATTAATTGCATTCTTTTGGTGCTGTCTATTGGCGGAAGGAAGAATGTATCAGTGATACCTCACGAGCGAAAATAGCGGCAACAGAGTTCGTTTTTTTCACTTTTTCTCTGTGGAGTGCCTTCGTTTTTCTTCTGTTTGCGCTGCCCATGATGTTTTTTTCGCCTAAAAGAAAAAATCCCATCGTGAATGAAAATGAACTTGCCCAAAGTTATCTTATTGCTTGAATTTATATTAAACTGAATTAATGTTCAGGGAAGAACGTGCAACGATTGAAAGAGAATTTCACCGAAAATTCGATAAATACGCAAGATGCGCAAAAATACTTAACTTATTTTTTAGAGCTGGTTTGTCGCACTCATTTTGTTGTCTGGTTGTAAATAAATTTAATACACGTCAGTTCTGCGGATTAACTGCTCAAGAGTATGTGCTTCTGAACAATTATTGACCGCATACTTGAAAATAAGTTTGTTTTTAAGCAAATATTGTCTTTTCGTGTTCTTGTCGGTTGATTTTGTTTCGTAAGGTTGTTCTGTTACAACTGTTTTTTAAACGAAATTTTTTTGGAAAGTACCAGCGCGAATGTATGCGCACTGTACATAATATGAACATAAGTATATAAACATACTGTATCTACTGCATCCGATTGCTCTTCATTTCACGAAAGGAAGGTTAAAAATAACACAATCGAGCCTTTGAAAAATATTTATGTCTTTGTCATCACAAATGCTTCGTTATGATGGTGAGGGGATGTTATCACATCTATAGGTAAATTAATTTAATCCTACAGGTTTCATTGGTCGGAGATGCTGAAACAAATTCACATATAAAATGCTACATTATTTTATGCTGAAAAATACATGTATTTACATTTCAACTAGAAACAAGGAGCATACATTATCTAACGTACACCGTACATGTATACTGAACTTGAATCTTAAATTTGACGAGACATCTTTGGTGGCATATAAGCAAATTATTTTTGGGATAACTTGGTTAAATGTAACCAAATTTTTACCAGTACAACCATTCGCTTGCATTGAAACATTGATTGAAACAATGTTGAACTTTGATGTATTAACGAAATGAACACACGTGATGTAAGAGAAACTAGTTACCTCACAGAGTGTGTTATTTTTCTGAGTGATAGCAATTAAGTATTACTTATAACATGCAACATGAACCTAAACATCAGCTCGCAAGAGGCTCATTTTATCCGAATTCCATTACCAAATTGGTTTACAACCTATACAGAACTTTTATGGGATATATGAGTGCAAAATAAACAAAATTTGCCCCGGTCTCATTGCTGTAGGTATCGGTAGTCTTTCCTTAAATATTTTTATCGTATAATTCATGATTTTAAGATGTTATGTTCATAGCTTCATATCAATTATAATTGTAAAACCAATACTGACTTTGTAAACACACCTACGCAGAAATGTACAAATTCAGTACATTGGCTCTACACTACTACTACTACTACTTCTACTGAATTTGTAAACACACCAACGCAGAAATGTACATTTTAAATATTCTACACTTCACACACCTAATTGTTAGGCCAATTTGTTGATAAGATAGAAATTGCTCTATATATTCTACTTACATTAAGCACACTATGAATTCGTAGAAATTTCCTATCTCGATATATAAAATATATATATATGGGTTTATATATATAAGCCCGCACAGTCCGGCATATAAAGTATGTCCCACAAAACCCGAACCGAGTATTTATTTCCCGTATCAGTAATACCATCATAAGAATACCATAAGCATTTAATTTCTAGCAAAAATATCCTTCAAAATTAACCTATAGAAAAGATATTACTGATAATAACGGTATTACTGATATAAATACTTGGTTCGATTTTTTGTGGGACATACTGTATAAACCCACCCCGTCCGACATATATAGAACTCATTGCTCATAATCTATTATTTTTATGGTCAAGAGCTGCAGTTGAAGAGCGTGGCTATGGTCCGTTGTCACACCTTAAATTTCGCTCGTTATTTTAGTGGCAAAGAAGCCACGGGGTCACGCATCAGTTCGTTATAAACAGCACCTTATGCCGCAAAAATAATCCTTAAAAAAGGGCTTTGCTCTTTCGCGGGGACCCTCATAATTTAGCGGCAATGGGTCCTTAAATCGAACATTTTAGGGCCCCTTTGAGGCATAAGTTGCGTTTTTATACGAACCCGAGAGTTGCAATTACAGAGATTTGGGTGCTGGACACCCGACTTACTTATCGAATACGCATGCTAATATTTTCGATTTAATAGCCCTCACTTTTTGCTCGCATCCCCGTGATGGGAACGGTCAAATATTTGAATATTTGGAGCCCAGGATATTTAAATGACTGAATCATGCCAAACGAATGAAATCTCCCAATAGTTTTAGGTGTGGAAGTAAAGTTTAAAAATAAGTAAATATTCTCCGAAATATTCTCCGAACCAAATTCTGTAGAATTCCGCTCTAAATATAACATCTACACGACCGATGACAACAAATAATTTGGTACTAAGACACTGGCATAACGAAACATTTTCTTTGAGCAAGTCGCTCGTCTTTATTTAATTTAGGGGAATTTATTGCACCGATTCTACAACGAGTGTAAATCAATTTTTTGCTTTCTCATGTGTCTGTGATGCCATGCTGTACGTCAGCAGTTGTCAGACGCCACGGCCGTTACAACACAACACACAGCCGTTAAAACACACAGCCGTTACAACACATCACACAGCCGTTAAAACACACAACCGTTACAACACAACACACAACCGTTACAATACAACACGCAGCCGTTAAAATACATCACACGGCCGTTACAACACATCACACAGGCGGTAAAACACATCACACGGCCGTTACAACACATCACACAGGCGGTAAAACATATCACACAGCCGTTACAACAATACACAGTCATCGCAACATTACACACAGCCGTTACAATACACACGAGTTACAGTACATATCACTATGCGCCCTTGCGCCCTTCTCTGGTCTGCTGCCATCGCCTGAAAAGAAAAAGATGATTTGCAATTACTGAATTTTTATCGTACTATGCGACCGTTTTTTGTTTTGCCTGCACAGCGACTCTTGTCCACGACGTAAACTTTTGTCCTAACTTACTTCCATATGGACACAATCGTCGCTTTCTGATTTATTTTATTCTAGAGTGAAAACATATAAAAACATAGGGAAAATATTCGAATTGCAGAACGGGATTGGTAGCGTAGATTTTCTGGAATATTTGCGGATGTTTTGGTCTCCTGAAGAGCTTAGTAAGTCATTGTTCAGTTAGAAAGAAGGACCAGTTTTTTAATTTAAGTATTTCGATGACGGATAATTTTTCGGGAGTTCGAGCAACAGATACTTCCATGATTGTGGAAAAAATGTGGAGCGAATAAACGGAACTCTTTTAATTTTACTTTTTTATGCAATGAAATTCTATACCTATTTGCACAAGATTTATGTTTGACAGACCGAATAATTTTTTTTCCTATTATGTAGGCGTACATACACCCCTTATATATACTGTAAGTACATACCTTGTTAGGCCGAAGGAAGATTGTATCGTGCTGTGGAAATGCTAATCTTCTCTTCGAACTTTGAACGTTGGTTGATTTGCTGTGATACACACACATACACACACACAGCACCGCGCTGTGTTGCTGTGTTTGTGTTGTGTGTTCACTGCTCAGCTTCCTAGCTTTTTCCAGCGTTTCTTATCTCCGTAGCCAACATCCTGGAATGAAACACAAACATATAAGAGAGACAGTAGCAGATGACATCAGTAAGACACGAGAAAACTTGTTCAAATGCACATTCGATGGTGTCTTAAGGGTGTACTGGGTCGTGTTTTTTCTGAATATTGCATTATTTCAAATAATATCCGGTAAAGTTTATAAGAATTTTGCTTGGTGGCGACTGACTTTGATAAATTTCGCTAGAAATGTTAATATCTTTTTATTTACAGTCTAGAAAATTTTTACTTTTTATTATTTTGAAATATTATTCGACGGTGAGTTTACTCAAACCATTATTGGTGAGGACGAAATTGTATCAATTAAGCTGAAAAAGGTGAGTGAGGAAACGCCGCATTAATACATTTATGCACTCATACTGACACACCTCGCTCGGAGTGTTGACACACCTTGGCGTGTTGACACACCTTGGCGTGTTGACACACCTTGGCGTGTCGACACACCTTGGCGTGTCGATACACCTTGACGTGTTGACACACCTTTGCGTGTTGACACACCTTGGCGTGTTGACACACCTTGGCGTGTTGACACACCTTGGCGTGTTGACACACCTTGGCGTGTTGACACACCTTGGTGTAAGGACAACGGTCCGATATTCTTCCAATAAAATTCTACTTCTCTATCTCTACCTCGGAGCTCGTAGCGTTGTGCCCCGTACGCTTGCCGCCCCGCACTCCAGGTGAATATCAAATGAAATTGCGGTGTATAATGTACCATTGTGATCTATCTGTGGTCAAATAACGTCGTGAAAGTGTATTATGTTCTTGTTGATAATTTTGTTGCGTATTTTCACTCTTTGCTAGCTTTATTGGATGTTTTTTAAGAATGGTCCCCGTTTATCTCTCCAACAGGCCTGATCCTCGCGACTGCGCCTTTACCCATATCGCAAATTCAGAACTGCCTTAATTTAGCTGCTTTAATGTAGTTGCTCTAGTGTCTTTGTTCTATTCTAGATTTTGCACTAGCCCTCCTTTCGGAGTTCAACTATTAACCGTCCTTTTCAAACTCGCCTATTAGTATACTTGGAAATTATTTGCATTGTCTTAATTCATCGTTAATTATTCATCTTCCAAATCTAAATTTAAACTCAGAAGAATTGTTATTTATACTGTTGAATAAAACAGTAAGACGTCTCTCTTTTTTTTGACCTGCCACCTAACCTATGCCGATCCTGCATGCCCTGACACTTGGCGTTTTGACACACCTAGTTGACACACTTTGGCGTGTCAAGCCACCATAACACATCGATGGCACCTCCACCACAGAAGTCAGTTTGTAGCACATTGCCGCGTTAAAATATAGAATTTACGCGCTCAAGTGAGCGTTTCATGAGCACACTCATGTGCGTCCAGGCTTGTTCGAGTGTCCACTTACATGTAAAAGAACTCGAACTTATGTAGGATGGAAGGCCCACCATTAGCCGAACACGCACCAAGAGCCAGGCATTAGCTCGCAAACGCTCTCATGACAGACGATTGCATCAGTAAATCAAGGCACGCATGACGAACGAGTACGTTCGTAAATCAAAGCATGCATGACAAACGATTGTCTTTGTACATCTGTGTGCATAATTCATGCATCTCGTGTAGTTTTCTGTTATAGTCTGGGCAGGCGGCGAAAATGCGCCGCTTAACGTATCCAGGCTACGGACAGACCGGCAATCTGGGATAGTAAAAGCGCAATTTGTCTTCATTGCGAAGCCCTTAATAAATTTTAAGGTGTTTTACAAAGCCCCCTTCAGCACTTGATTGATAGGGTCAAGTCCTGCTCTGAGCTCTTCAAATGCAAACTTCCTTTGGCAGCTGGCGCTGCACTCGAAACTAGCACTTGGAAGACTACTCACTCCACTCCAGCATGTTTTATTCATTAATCCGAGTGAGCATTGAGCGGCTGAGTGACGGCATTCACGTCCTCAATTTTCAGTGTTCGTTTATCCGTAGATTTTATGCGACTTCAATATCGAGGCTGTCAGAAATTAGGAACAGCAAAAAAAGTGCGCGAAGTGTAAGTTGAAATATAATGTAAATGATATATATATATATATATAATAATAATAGTAGAATTTGAATAAGTTTTAATATATAATTTATGTGTTAAAATATAATTTATATACAAGTCTACAAAGTATCAAGAAATTCGTTAACCAAACGTTCATGAACGACTTGAGAAGCATTGAAATAGCAATTGTTGCTCGTAATCTGAATACCTGAAGCAGGAGAAGCTGTAGTTGCTCGTAATCTGGATACCTGAAGCAGGAGAAGCTGTAGTTGCTCGTAATCTGGATACCTGAAGTATGAGAAACTGTAGTTGCTCGGAATCTGGATACCTGAAGCAGGAGAAGCTGTAGTTGCTCGTAATCTGGATACCTGAAGTATGAGAAACTGTAGTTGCTCGGAATCTGGATACCTGAAGCAGGAGAAGCTGTAGTTGCTCGTAATCTGGATACCTGAAGTATGAGAAGCAGTAGTTGCTCGGAATCTGGATACCTGAAGCAGGAGAAGCAGTAGTTGCTCGTAATCTGGATACCTGAAGTATGAGAAGCAGTAGTTGCTCGTAATCTGGATACCTGAAGTATGAGAAGCTGTTCTTGCTCGGAATCTGGATACCTGAAGTATGAGAAGCAGTAGTTGCTCGTAATCTGGATACCTGAAGTATGAGAAGCAGTAGTTGCTCGTAATCTGGATACCTGAAGTATGAGAAGCAGTAGTTGCTCGGAATCTGGATACCTGAAGCAGGAGAAGCAGTAGTTGCTCGTAATCTGGATACCTGAAGTATGAGAAGCAGTAGTTGCTCGTAATCTGGATACCTGAAGTATGAGAAGCTGTTCTTGCTCGGAATCTGGATACCTGAAGTATGAGAAGCTGTTCTTGCTCGGAATCTGGATACCTGAAGTATGAGAAGCAGTAGTTGCTCGTAATCAGGATACCTGAAGTATGAGAAGCTGTTCTTGCTCGGAATCTGGATACCTGAAGTATGAGAAGCAGTAGTTGCTCGTAATCTGGATACCTGAAGTATGAGAAGCTGTTCATGCTCGGAATCTGGATACCTGAAGTATGAGAAGCTGTTCTTGCTCGGAATCTGGATACCTGAAGTATGAGAAGCAGTAGTTGCTCGTAATCAGGATACCTGAAGTATGAGAAGCTGTTCTTGCTCGGAATCTGGATACCTGAAGTATGAGAAGCAGTAGTTGCTCGTAATCAGGATACCTGAAGTATGAGAAGCTGTTCTTGCTCGGAATCTGGATACCTGAAGTATGAGAAGCAGTAGTTGCTCGTAATCTGGATACCTGAAGTATGAGAAGCAGTAGTTGCTCGTAATCTGGATACCTGAAGTATGAGAAGCTGTTCTTGCTCGGAATCTGGATACCTGAAGTATGAGAAGCTGTTCTTGCTCGGAATCTGGATACCTGAAGTATGAGAAGCAGTAGTTGCTCGTAATCAGGATACCTGAAGTATGAGAAGCTGTTCTTGCTCGGAATCTGGATACCTGAAGTATGAGAAGCAGTAGTTGCTCGTAATCTGGATACCTGAAGTATGAGAAGCTGTTCTTGCTCGGAATCTGGATACCTGAAGTATGAGAAGCTGTTCTTGCTCGGAATCTGGATACCTGAAGTATGAGAAGCAGTAGTTGCTCGTAATCTGGATACCTGAAGTATGAGAAGCAGTAGTTGCTCGTAATCTGGATACCTGAAGTATGAGAAGCTGTTCTTGCTCGGAATCTGGATACCTGAAGTATGAGAAGCAGTAGTTGCTCGTAATCTGGATACCTGAAGTATGAGAAGCTGTTCTTGCTCGGAATCTGGATACCTGAAGCATGAGAAGCAGTAGTTGCTCGTAATCTGGATACCTGAAGTATGAGAAGCAGTAGTTGCTTGTAATCTGGATACCTGAAGTATGAGAAGCTGTTCTTGCTCGGAATCTGGATACCTGAAGTATGAGAAGCAGTAGTTGCTCGTAATCTGGATACCTGAAGTATGAGAAGCAGTAGTTGCTCGTAATCTGGATACCTGAAGTATGAGAAGCAGTAGTTGCTCGTAATCTGGATACCTGAAGTATGAGAAGCAGTAGTTGCTTGTAATCTGGATACCTGAAGTATGAGAAGCTGTTCTTGCTCGGAATCTGGATACCTGAAGTATGAGAAGCAGTAGTTGCTTGTAATCTGGATACCTGAAGTATGAGAAGCTGTTCTTGCTCGGAATCTGGATACCTGAAGCATGAGAAGCAGTAGTTGCTCGTAATCTGGATACCTGAAGTATGAGAAGCAGTAGTTGCTTGTAATCTGGATACCTGAAGTATGAGAAGCTGTTCTTGCTCGGAATCTGGATACCTGAAGTATGAGAAGCAGTAGTTGCTCGTAATCTGGATACCTGAAGTATGAGAAGCAGTAGTTGCTCGTAATCTGGATACCTGAAGTATGAGAAGCAGTAGTTGCTCGTAATCTGGATACCTGAAGTATGAGAAGCAGTAGTTGCTCGTAATCTGGATACCTGAAGTATGAGAAGCTGTTCTTGCTCGGAATCTGGATACCTGAAGTATGAGAAGCAGTAGTTGCTCGTAATCTGGATACCTGAAGTATGAGAAGCTGTTCTTGCTCGGAATCTGGATACCTGAAGCATGAGAAGCAGTAGTTGCTCGTAATCTGGATACCTGAAGTATGAGAAGCAGTAGTTGCTTGTAATCTGGATACCTGAAGTATGAGAAGCTGTTCTTGCTCGGAATCTGGATACCTGAAGTATGAGAAGCAGTAGTTGCTCGTAATCTGGATACCTGAAGTATGAGAAGCTGTTCTTGCTCGGAATCTGGATACCTGAAGCATGAGAAGCAGTAGTTGCTCGTAATCTGGATACCTGAAGTATGAGAAGCTGTTCTTGCTCGGAATCTGGATACCTGAAGTATGAGAAGCTGTTCTTGCTCGGAATCTGGATACCTGAAGTATGAGAAGCAGTAGTTGCTCGTAATCTTGATACCTGATGTATGAGAAGCTGTTCTTGCTCGGAATCTGGATACCTGAAGTATGAGAAGCAGTAGTTGCTCGTAATCTGGATACCTGAAGTATGAGAAGCTGTTCTTGCTCGGAATCTGGATACCTGAAGCATGAGAAGCAGTAGTTGCTCGTAATCTGGATACCTGAAGTATAAGAAGCTGTTCTTGCTCGGAATCTGGATACCTGAAGCAGGAGAAGCAGGAGTTGCTCGTAATCTGGATACCTGAAGTATGAGAAGCTGTTCTTGCTCGGAATCTGGATACCTGAAGCAGGAGAAGCAGGAGTTGCTCGTAATCTGGATACCTGAAGTATGAGAAGCTGTTCTTGCTCGGAATCTGGATACCTGAAGCAGGAGAAGCAGGAGTTGCTCGTAATCTGGATACCTGAAGAAAGAAAGAAAGAAAGAAAGAAAAAACTTTATTTCCAATAGAGATTGTACAATATTACAATCATTGGTTTTTAAATATCTTAAAATTAATACACTTAGATGATACACACACACGAGTATTGAAAAACTCGTGTCACTAGTCAAAAATAAATGATTGAGGGCAATGTGCTCCTAATCTTGCTTAATCTACATTTGACAATACATGTAATGATAATTATAAGAGATAACGCAAATTCATGGACGATGCATTTTCATTGTGGGGTGAAAACACTTTTGACAGTTTACATGTACATGACATAAAACTTCGCAATTATTGATGCCAGGAAATAATATATGAATCGCTTGTTTCGGCAAATGTTCAAAAGAGTTATTTTAAGGAAGCATGAATAAAAAATATAAATACAAATCCATATACATATATATACGTACATATATATATACATACATACACACACACATACAGATATATATATATATATATACATATGTACGCATAAGCATGAGGACCAAGAAGATTATAAGCTTTGTATTTCTAATTCAACAATTATTTTAACATAACGGTCGTTAGTTAATAAGCATTTTATTTAAATATAAATGGATGATCGTACAACAAATGTATAGTTTGTACATGAATGCTTTACAATAATAAAGAGATGACGAGTTAGGTAATGTTACAAGTTGAGAGTGAACAGAAAATGACCATTGTCTCTAGTAAAATGCTAGTTGTCAGTTTAGTACACACATATGTGCACACATACATGTAAATATATACACATATATGTACACATAAGCATGAGGACCAAGAAGATTATAAGTTTTGTATTTCTGATTCAACAATTTTAACATACCGGTCATTAGTTAATAAGCATTTTATTTAAATATAAATGGATGATCGCAGAACAAATGTATAGTTTGTACATGAATGCTTTACAATAATAAAGAGATGACGAGTTAGGTAATGTTACAAGTTGAGAGTGCACAGAAAAAAGACCATTTTCTCTAGTAAAATGCTAGTTGTCAGTTTAGTACACACATATGTGCACGTATACATGTAGATATATACACATACGCATGCACAAACATACCCACGCACATACTTACACCAAACTCGTAAGCATACACAAATGCATTTCTATGCATTGAGGCAATACATACGCATTCTACAGAGTGTCATACGCGTAGCGTGCACACGTACACATATATACAAGTAAGCATGTGCGCAAATATCAGCATAAACTAGCCATTATAAACCAGAATTCCAATCGAGGGAAACAGAGGAAATATTTTTTATTATAGCATGAATTTTATAAAATTTCATACTAAAAATAGTGGCACAAGACAGTCTACTTAAGTCAGAAACACGAAAACGATTGTGGGACGTGAATAAGAAAGAAAACATTAATGTCCTATAAAGGTTTCATATTAGAAAACAAATCACATTATCTTTGAAATATGGCGCAAATTGTCGGCAATTCATAAACAAACATAGGTATCACATTATTATAAGCAGAATGAGCATATTACTGCAGTATAAATGGATGATCACACAACGAATTTATTTTTATTTTTTATTTTTTACATGGATGCTTTACAATTTCATATTAGAAAAAAAAACACATTATCTTTGTAATATGGTGCAGAATGTCTGCAATTGATAAACACACACACACATATAGGTACCATGACGGTCTAGTTTGATGCTTGCACAGAAACGGAGAGGAATGACATAAAATGCAACCTTCGACTGGTTTATCTACTCTAGTGCACACAGGTGTACGTGCACATATACACACCCATATGTGCACATACACCTATATACGTACACACATATACAAGTAAGCATGTTTGCAAATGACAACGTATAGGCGGTCAAATCTGAAGTATGAGAAGCAGTAGTTGCTCGTAATCTGGATACCTGAAGTATGAGAAGCTGTTCTTGCTCGGAATCTGGATACCTGAAGCAGGAGAAGCAGTAGTTGCTCGTAATCTGGATACCTGAAGTATGAGAAGCAGTAGTTGCTCGTAATCTGGATACCTGAAGTATGAGAAGCAGTAGTTGCTCGTAATCTGGATACCTGAAGTATGAGAAGCAGTAGTTGCTCGTAATCTGGATACCTGAAGTATGAGAAGCAGTAGTTGCTCGGAATCTGGATACCTGAAGTATAAGAAGCAGTAGTTGCTCGTAATCTGGATACCTGAAGTATGAGAAGCTGTTCTTGCTCGGAATCTGGATACCTGAAGTATGAGAAGCAGTAGTTGCTCGTAATCTGGATACCTGAAGTATGAGAAGCAGTAGTTGCTCGGAATCTGGATACCTGAAGTATGAGAAGCAGTAGTTGCTCGTAATCTGGATACCTGAAGTATGAGAAGCTGTTCATGCTCGGAATCTGGATACCTGAAGTATGAGAAGCAGTAGTTGCTCGTAATCTGGATACCTGAAGTATGAGAAGCAGTAGTTGCTCGTAATCTGGATACCTGAAGTATGAGAAGGAAACGCACAGTTCCCTGCGCTCTCATTGGCTGCTCCATTAGCCAGTAAACGGCGAGATAATTGGCACAAATAGCCGTCTAATGGATCACCAAAAGACAGGCTAGTCCGGAATTACGGCTCTGCTCTCCGGTTTTTATAAAGCAATACAAATGAGTTATCGGCCGTGCTTCTGCGCCGCTGTATTTAAGCCCGCACTTCGGCGCGTCGCGGGCCCCAAGCTTCCAGGGGGACCAAGGAGGGGAAGGAGGAGGGGACCAGGGGATGGGGACTTGGGAGGTGAAGGAGGTGGGGACCAGGGGATGGGGACCTCGGAGGGGAAGGAGGAGGGGATCAGGGGATGGGGACTTGGGAGGGGACCTGGGGATGGGAACCTGGGAGGAAAAAGAGGAGGGGACCAGGGTTGGGGATCTGAGAGGAAAAGGAAGAGAAGACCAGGGGATGGGGACCTAAGAGGGGAAGGAAGAGGGGACCAGGGGATGGGGAGACCTGGCTCTTAGGGGGGACTCGAGGGGAAAAGGGGGATGGGAAATTGGGAGGGGACGTAAGAGACTTGAGAGAAAAGAAAAGAAAAAAGAAATACAGTTTATTTCCAATAAAGTTCAAACATGAAATATTGAACATTGGTTTTTGAAATACCTCAACATAACCATCCTCAACTGATAATAACACATTGGTATCGTAATACCCGTGTAAAATGTTGAAACAAAAAATGATTGGCAAAGAGCACAACAAAAATCAGAGGGAGGGAAGGAGGAAGGACGTGAGGTAACTTGGGAGGGGAAAGAGGAGGGAACCAGGGGAAGGAAACCTGGAATTGGGGGTGTGGGGTGACTTAGGAGGGGAAGGAGGAGGGAACCAGGGGAAGGAAACCTGGGATTGGGGGTGTGGGGTGACTTAGGAGGGGAAGGAGAAGAGGAATATTGATGGGGAGGTTGCAAATAACCTCAGAAAATTCCAGTTGTTCACGGAGGCACAATTTTCAAGTGGTATGAATCGCTCAAAATTCCAGTGAGGATGCTGGAATCCAAACAGTGAACTGGAATGTTCCTAGTCCAGTCTAACTTTTTCGTCGTAGCATGCATGTTTTTCGCTGCACAAGTGATTTAATTCATTGGGCGGCGAAAAAAATGCATGCAGGTGGCGAAAAAGTAAGACTGGATTACGGTCATTTTTTTATTTACATGACCATTAGGCGGCTGCCTTAGTGGCGTTTTCGAGGCGACAAAAATTCATGCGATTACGCCGTTCAAAAACAGAGAATATATGAAATGAAATATAGAAATTATCAACTGGCCTTCTCTGCATCCATCACAAATACGCAGAACTAAAGTGCGATGTTTCTCACCTTCATTAGCCACGGTACTTGGATGAAGCATCTGCTGTATTTTTCTTCCATTCAAGAAAACATTGTCTGGATATGGCTGGAGAAAAGCCAGAGCTGGACCAGAGCTAGACCAGAGCTGGAACAGAGCTGGACCAGAGCTTGACCAGAGCTGGACTGAAAACTGTGCCAGAATGTGTCAGGATGTGACCCTGTGTGCCAGTGTGAGACTGTGGCGATACGCGTGGTAGAACGTGGCAAAATGTAGAACTATCCCATAATATGTGTCGTGCATGAATGTATGCCATTCAATTTACACGGAGAACTTGAAATAGTACGAGTACATTTTTTTACGAGTACAAAAGTGCATTTTTTTCATAACCAGACAATTTTGACCTCAAGCACGAGTATGAAATACACAAAGACCACATGCAAATTTTTTCGAAAAATTAGCCGTAAAAACTCTCAAAATTTCCTCCGATTCCAAAATTAGCGCTTCAGTCCGTCCGCTCACCTGCTTGGAAGTGGAGAAGAATTTCCAAAAGCAGATTCTTTTTAAGTCTTCACCCATCATTAACTTTTGCATATTCTTATGAATAAATTTGGAACTCACCTCAGTTGTGGACTGCATCGCGGCGCTGAAGTTGAGGCCGCGGCGATGCTGGGCGCTTATAATCTGTTGTTTTATCGCCGCCTGGCGCACATTTGCATGGGAATTTTCCGCATTATTTCGCATGTTTTGACAGCCGCGACTTGACTGCCACGAACAACTGAAGAAACGCGATTCTTTTCTCCACTTTTGAATGGCTTTTGAGTTGGACATAATATGCTGACACGAATGTTGAAGAAATATTTTCAAGAGGAAATATTTGCTGTATTAGAGAGAGTGATTATTGAACAATGTGGCTATTTATCTGGAGGAGTCTAAAAAATTAGGGAAGATTAGTTGTATTGTTAGCTCATGCGGAATGAAATTTTTATGTTTCTTATGCTCGACTTAACATGCTCGTATGAGTTTCTTTCTTATAGAGCAAGTTATAAACTTAAACCACAAATAAAATAATTACTTCTCAATTGCGACTAAAAACTTAAAGATGCTAAGTTATGATCACCAATTGAATATTGAGAATTGAGAATTTTATTCAATAACTTTTTATAAAATTGTGAACATTTAGTTCAAATAATAGATGGGGTCACTCAATTATGATATGTATTTTAATTTGGTAATTTACAGAAGAGAATAATTGGTTAATCCACCCATGTCATCAGTCAATATAAGGTTTCAGGTGCAGCAAAGTTTTTTTACAACATTTCATTTTTAAATATTAATGCCATTTATTTCTAATTCAAGTCATTAGAAATTAACCCACGTCAATAAACACCTACATCCAAACAAAATACATGCGCTCTGTGGAGTCAAACAGCGTGTCTGTTTTTTTGGGATACCCTGTATTTCAGTGAAATATACCGGACCAAAGCCAGAATAGTACATGCTGCTCACCATGTACTCAGTATTGAATGAGGATAAAAAGATTAATATACCATTCGCTTTCTTAAAATGAACGATATACTGCACATCCTCATACAATGGGCGATATACTGCACATCCTCATACAATGGACCATATACTGCACCTCCTCACACAATGGACCCTATACTGCACATCCTCATACAATGGACCATATACTGCATATCTCCTTAAAACCAATATGATTTTAAAATGATCAACTCAATAACATAGCTTGAACATCACATAAAAACAGACATTTTGATAGATTCTCACACTCCTGAATTATACGGTATATGTACTCGAACTATAAGTTAACACATCAAGTATATGTGTATATATATACATATATAGTATCTAAATATATATTTAAATATATATATACATAAATTTACGCACGTGGTGTATTCTCTTATAGTTCGGATATAGAGATATAATTCGGGATTCTGAGGATCTATCGAAATATCTGTTTTATACATGGAGAATATATATAATATACGGAGAATATTTTATAAATATGGATGAATAAATATATACATATATACATATATACATCCCCCCCGCTGCGAGGCGTAGGCTTGAATTGGACGTAAAGGTCTCGTGATCAAAGGTTGTATTTTTACTTAGGATCTCGCGTGCCCCGCTAATATGACCTTGTGACTTACGACTTTGCAACTTACGGCGTAGGAAACTTATGATACGGCAACGCAACACCTCGCAAGAGTGAGTAGCAGCTCACGACTGCGCAAATTTGCTAAAAATATATTTTTTGAATTCCTTTGGCCTAGGACATATGTCGTTTAGACCTGATGGGCGACATAGGTTTGATTGTGGCATATACTCAATCATCTAGGGCATCAATCATCAATCATCTAGGCTATCAATCATCAATCATCTAGGGGATCAATCATCAGTTATCTAGAATAACAATCATCAATCGGTATCAATCATCAATTATCTAGGGTACCAATCATCAATTATCTAGGGTATCAATCATCAATCATCTATGGTATCAATCATCAATCGTCAAGGGAATCAATCATCAATCGGTATCAATCATCAATCATCTAGGGTATCAATCATCAATCACCTAGGGTAACTAGAGTTAAATGTTTACTCTACGGGTAGCATCTAAAGCCCACTAACAGAGATGAATATCTAGAACAAGCTTCATATCCACAGTCCTCAGCTGACGCTAAAGTTGTATAATATTAACTCTGCTTAACGAAAAATTAGATATTGTGGTATTTTAAATGGGACTTAAAACCATGGTTAAATTGGGTTTTTGCCATTTTTATTACCTGAAATTCATGATTGATGGATATTATTTACAGATCCTGCAAAATATGTAAATTATGTCTAACATCACTGACGTGTATACCCTCCATCTATCTGTAAAATCCTCCTCATGTATTCTTACAGCCACCAAAATTGTTCTGATGTTTAACTAAAGGTACTGAATGCCACTGAATGTCATAATATTTACTTCCACTGAAAGTACTGAATGTTAGTAATATTCACTTCCACTGAAAGTACTTAATGTCATAATATTTACTTCCTCTGCAAGCACTGAATGTCATAATATTTACTTCCACTGAAAGTACTGAATGTCAGTAATATTCACTTCCACTGAAAGTACTGAATGTCAGAAATATTCACTTCCAGTGAAAGCACTGAATGTCAGTAATATTACTTCCACAGAAAGTACTGAATGTCATAATATTCACTTCAAATTAAAGCACTGAATGTCAGTAATATTACTTCCACAGAAAGTACTGAATGTAATAATATTCACTTCCAATGAAAGCACTGAATGTCAGTAATATTACTTCCACAGAAAGTACTGAATGTCATAATATTCACTTCCAATTAAAGCACTGAATGTCAGTAATATTCACTTCCACAGAAAGTACTGAATGTCATAATATTCACTTCCAATGAAAGCACTGAATGTCAGTAATATTACTTCCACAGAAAGTACTGAATGTCATAATATTCACTTCCAATTAAAGCACTGAATGTCAGTAATATTACTTCCACAGAAAGTACTGAATGTCATAATATTCACTTCCAATTAAAGCACTGAATGTCAGTAATATTCACTTCCTGTCTCAAGTATCGTAGTGGACTTGGGAAATTCATTGTTTATTTTTACAAAAAATATTTAAGTCATCAACGAACCCTTCTACTGCCCGCTCCTTGTTTTCACAGCATCCACCATCCTATTCCACCACGCTACTATAATCCCGATACATGTGTACTATTAAGTATCCTACCCGTTGTATACGTGCATTATAAAATACCCTTCCCACTATATATGTACACTATTGAATCCCTTCCGCACTATATATATGCACTATTGAATCATCTCCCCACTATGTATATGCACTATTGAATCATCTCCCCACTATGTATATGCACTATTGAATCATCTCTCCACTATGTATATGCACTATTGAATCATCTCTCCACTATGTATATGCACTATTGAATCATCTCCCCACTATATATGTGCACTATTGAATCATCTCCCCACTATGTATATGCAATATTGAATCATCTCCCCACTATATATGTGCACTATTGCATCCCCTCCCCACTATGTATATGCACCATTGAATCCCCTCCGCACTATATATATGCACTATTGAATCATCTCCCCAATGCCATCAATTATAATTAATGCAATACCCATAATTTTTCAGTTACTATGTCGCATTTATCATAATTTCACGGTTACCATAGTGTTTCAGTTACCATAATGCCACATTTACCATAACGTCGCATTTACCATAATGTTGCATTTACCATAATGTCGCATTTACCATAATGTCGCATTTACCATAACGTCGCATTAACCATAAGGTCACATTTACCTTAAAGTCACATTTACCATAATGTCGCATTAACCATAATGTTGCATTTACCATAATGTCACATTGACCATACTGTTGCATTAACCATAATGTCACATATACCATAATGTCACATTTATCATAATTTCGCATTTACCATAACGTCGATTTACCATAACGTCGCATTAACCATAATGTCGCTGTTACTATAATGTCACTCAACAGCGCCTCAATACACAGACCCCTCCCCACCAACCCTGGTCTCCACCAAGCAGCAATCACTGCGTTCTAACTGACGGGTGTGAGCGCAGGTCTCTGTGAGGCTGTAGTTCATCACGCTCAGCTTACGTACATACATCTGTTTGCGCTTCAGTGGCTTTGAAAAATGTTACAGTTAAAAAATATCGTTCAAGTTACATGTTCTGTAGAGCAGGGGCTCCCAACCTTTCTGTTTTGCCCCGCACTCCCAAAGAAATTGCATTTGTATCTCCCTAAAATACAAATACCTACAAATAGCCAATATCCTATGGTTTACGCGGACGTTTCTTGCACCCCTGGAATATCGTCTCGCACCTCAGGCTGGGCACCCATGCTCTAGAGTAACTCTTTTACACCCGAGTCCTTTTTACACCCTATTTCGTGCAGCGCTCAGCAGTTTTTTAAAGCCACATTCAACACGTTTTTACACCACTCGAGCAGCCACTCCTCTCGTCATCAACCAACACAAAGCCTCACCACTCATAAGCCACAGCCCGACTCCCTCACCACTCATAAGCCCCATTGACCACGTTCTCTCACCACTCAGCAGCTCGTCATCAACCAACACAAAGCCTCACCACTCATAAGCCACACTGACCACGTTCTCTCACCACTCAGCAGCCCCGTCATCAACCAACACAAAGCCTCACCACTCATAAGCCACAGCCCGACGCGCAGCCACGCTAATTTGGGCCGTGCTCATCCATAACGATCTCGAGATAAGAATCTTGTTCACGACGCCGCGATGCCCAGGAAATTCTTGATTCTTGGCGCGAATTGCACAAGAGAAATTAATGTGGCGGCGGCTGGTAAATTTGGGAGAACCTCCGGGCCGCTCGGCCGAGTTGCTGCTTGATGGTCTGATAACGCGTCTGGCATGGCCTTGTGTTGTGTGTTGTGTTGTGTGGTGTGTTGTGTGGTGGTGTGTCTTCCTACGTAGCGTGTTGTGTTGGAGGTGTGTCTTCCTGGGCACTGGTGTGTCTTCTGGGCACTGGTGTGTCTTCTGGGCATTGCTGTGTCTTCTGGGCACTGGTGTGTTTTCTGGACAGTGTGTTGTGTGTGGGGTGTGTTGTGTTGGTGGTGTGTATTCTGGGCATTGTATCGTCTAGGTAGTGGTATACAGATAGTTATTTAACCAAATTCTAACCTTGGCGGTTTGCATGCGCGGAAAGTAGACTGAAGTAATATATTTCTTAGTTCAAACATCAGTAACAAAGCATTCACATCATTCTACCTCGCTAGTGCGCATTTAAGTTCACAAAAATATTCTTCTAGGAGCAACTGACCACTAGCGCTTAATTACTCCCATCTAAAGTGTACGTAAATTTTTGAAAATAACATTGGGGCAGAGCATCGTAAAATCTCCGCTTCAGGTCCCTGCGTCTAGACATGCTGCAGAGAGGGAATCGCATCCTCTGCTCTTTGCATCCTGTGAATCGCTGACAGCTTGAATGTCTAATGTTCCCAACAATATTATTTACCAGCGTACGAGGCCCTTAAAAAATGACGGGTTTCGATATTTTCATTGAACAAATCCTCCAGATGTGGATGTCCAACAAATACATCCATCCCAACAGTACCAACCATTAAAATATTCTTGTACTTGTGCACTGGTGAAACTCGTATCACAGATACGGTCATTGAGCGTCCTGGTGAGCGTCACAGGAGAAGGAAGAAGCGGACGCCAAACAAATATACGAATATAAATAAATAAACACTCTAAGGGTATTGTGAGGAGCCAAAGACGAGCCGACCTACTCAAAAAATCACAGCGTTTACGTTTCAAAGGCAAAAAGAAGAACAACAATTTTTCCGTTTTTTCGCTCTATGAGGAAATTTTTAGAAAGTAAATAAAATATTGTTTCATGACATGAGTAACCTTCTTTGGAACAAAGACTATGACCACGCTGCTGGAGGTTTTCTTTGTGTTCACAAACTTCGGATAATTAATCCATTGGCGTTGAAATTTTTCACATTGGCCTTGAAATCGTTCTCATTGATTGATTTATTCGTTATAAAATATTTTCGTGACTGATTTACTAGCGCCTTAAAATTCATCGACGTTTGATTTATAAGCCATTAAACGGGTAATTGAAATTGATGACTGGCTGCTAAAATTACGTCAAGGAATGATTTATTGCGTTGAAAATATTCTTCATAAGCTCATGATTGATATTGAAAGCCATGCTTTTCATTAAAATGTGTCCATTTAATTCAACTAAATATTGAAAGAGCTTTTCAGAACGACATATCACAAGATTCAATTCTGACTAAAGGAGAACCTATCATAACTTTCTAAATAAAGTCCAATAAAGCTTATTGTTTTTACGACGATATAAATCTGCGATGGATGATTATTTATTTAAGTTTTCCTGTTTTAACCCAAAATAATTTCCTCCGAATGATATGAAAAAATAATATAAAATTTCATATTTTGATTCTGTGCTCTTTTTTTAATAATATTGCTGTTAATATTCAGTATTGCAATGTCATAATTTTATAACAGAACGTCAAAATCAAATTAATGAAATAAAATGGCATGCTCAACCAAAAACACAATTAAAAAACAAATTTTCACCATTGAACACAAAAGAAAAACTTACAACAGGATCAATCAGAAAAAATGAAATTTCAACCCGTTTCCAAAGTAGCAAATTCTAGTCCACCCATAATCCCAAACAAGGTACAAGTACAATGAGCAATTTCATACAAATTACACCAAACAAATAAAATGTGCATAATTATCAGAAGAGAAGAAAATAATTCCCAAGCTTCATCAAACCAAAGAGACAAAGTTGCTAGCACAATTGAACCTTCATAAACAAGATACAAAATAAAATCAAAGAAGGAAATACTAAATCCCATATGCAATTGTAATACATGACAAAAGTTTCGATCAAACTCAAAGGAGTAGAAATTAAATCCTTTGTGCAATACAACCCCAAGAATGAATTCCAAAATAATACCAAAAGAGGAAAATTAAATCCGATGCAAAAGTCGAAACACAATAGGAAAGTATGGACTTTAATCAAGGGAAAAGAAATTAAATCCAATCCGTAACCGAAATGCGGTAAAAAGTACGGACCGAACTCATAGCAGAAAAAATAAAATCTCATATGCAGTTAAGCCTCTTGAAATAGAGTACGGACTATAATCAAAGGAGAAAGAATTAAAATCCCATGCGCAATCAAATCCCAATAAATAAAACGCGAACCACAACCGAATAAGCAGAAACAAACTCCACACGGCGCCTAAGGCCTGGCCGAGACACAGCCTCCATCTCACCAAGCGTACGCCGGCCGGCGCACAAGCCCGGCCTAGGGAACATCATAAGGATCTCACGCCGTAACTCACAAGAGAAGAGCTGCAATTTCGAAAAGTGAGATATTAAGACGGATTATATCAGTTGCGTAATCTAGAGACCGGCTGTAAATCCATAGTCCAAGTGCAACAGCGCCGCTCTCTTTAAGAAGAAGGCTATGTTGTATATTGAGTGGCTTGAGCAACAGAGCTCGCTGCATCAGGACTCGCAATTTGAATTTCAATGCCATGGCGAAATTCAAACGCGATTGGAGGGTTTCTCTGAAGTGACTTTTCTTCTCCGTCTATTCTGGCCGACGCCTGCATCTTTTGGGGATCTTTTTGAGCTGGTCGTGCAGGATTCAAATTTTAAGTGCATCGTTTGATTTGTATTTCTGTGTAGCTGATATATGATGTGGACTTTGTCGTAGCTTAACGTTTCTTTCACATGATGCTTTGAAAGGCTTCCAAACGTAAATGTGACTTACAAGAATGTGTTACAATCCTACATCCGAAATAAAATCAATCAAACACTTATGGTAGACTGTTGCAAAACCTTTTTGAGAGGAATTTTCGTCATTTCAATAAAACACAATTTTTATGGAGCTTTTCAGTAAAATTATCAGCAATTTTAGTTTTTTAACATGAAAATTGACGTTTTAATTTATAATTTATTTAGCCAGGTAATTAAACGCTAACTCAGTTCAACATTACTGAGTTGAATGATTTCCGTGAGTAATATAAACTCACGTGTGTCGAGTTCACAGAAGTATAGTGTGTGATTTTAAATTCAGTAAAAAAAACAATAGACGACAACATATCAATTCAAGTATCTACGTATAATTTTTTATTGTAATTAATCTATTGGTAATTAATCCACGCCAAACGATTTGACAATCGTTTAATTGATCTACGCCTCCCTCCAACGATTTGACAATCATTGCAAATGGCAGCAGCCATCAGGGTTCACTTATCAATTTTTTGGCAAGTCTTGAATATTTAATTCTGAAGAAACGGTTGACATTTATTTTATCTTTAAAGCTGCTCAGAGAGTAAACTTTGTTTTACATTTTTGAAATTAAAGCCCTTTCTCAAATTTGAGAACAACTAATGAAACTTTTGATTTTTTTAAGATCTTTAATGTGATTTTCTGTAGCCCTTTCGCTGTCCTTCAAGTTGATCTATCGCTCCCATAATATATAATTTACACTTTGACCGCAATTGGTAAAACAGAAGTTCAATATTCAACTAAAAGTTAAACTTAATTGTAGATAATAAGCAATTTTAAAATTATCAAACATTAGCTTGATCATGTTCTCATGTATCTTTAATTAAGTATTTAGGAAAATTGAGTTTGCGACTACTGGTCGATCAGCAGTATCATGAAAATTCCCTCCGTGGCCAACAATGGCACACGCTACGGTCAAAGTGTCAACACACAGTAATTTTCAATTTTTGATAGTGAAATGTAGTGCCTAAAGTCCGTAGATTAAACACTCAATCATGAAACTCTCCAGTTCGGTCGCGATCCGTCAGTCACTCTTTGCAGCCTGACAAAAAGTGGATGGTTGTTGGTATAGATTCAAATTAACGCACTTGAAACATGGGGCACAAATTGACAATATTTTTAACAGACTCCTGACCACCACCAAAAATAGAAGGTGATGATTCAGGTATAGTACGGGACGTAGAGCGCTGGTATAACTATAAAGGTTTTATACAGAATGTCTTACAAAAACCCGAGCCGAATATTTATTTTCCCGTATCAGTAATACCATCATAATAATACCGTAAGTATTTAATTTCAAGCGAAATTATGATAGTGTTACTGATACGGGAAAATAAATACTCGGTTCGGGTTTTTGTGGGTTCGGGTTTATTGTGTATCAACCTTCAATGAGCATTCGTCGATTGCGGAGATCCCAATAAAAAATATTTTTTACTGCATAATAAATTTCCTGATGGATATTTTTGAGGTAGAAATTAGTCTCTTATTCTAATTGAAAAACCATACGAATAATATTTTAAGCAAAAGCTCAAATCAATGTGGTAAGAAGTGCAGACAGAATCATATGCTGGGAATTTTTTATTTTTTTATTATAGATCAAACAAACGCTCCTATCGATATCCCCTCAAAAATGATTATTTCTTCAATAATTTCGAGTATTGAGCCTCTGGAATTTTTTTAATCACAATATTGAGTGAATTAAGAAAAGTAGAACCATTGATATAAACTGTGAAATACACTCGAACTGATACAACTTCATTACTCATATGAAACCACCGCCCAACCCTTACTGTTCATAAAAAAACATCTTCCAGGACGTGAGTTCGGTCATTATCCAACTCAAATGAAAGTCCATACAAAAATGTCTTATGAGCGTTTTTTCATCATCTATTTCTTTGCTTCATGTGAAGTATTGGTTATGAAATTCTTGTATACGATGTTAGATTTTGATCATAAAAATATGTTGTGTTTTGAACGTCTGCATCTGAGACGAAAATAAATAAACAAATTCGGTTTACCTTTTGAAATATTTTCCAATATTTCATTCATATTAAAAATTATGTCTGACTAATGACCAGATAAATCCCTAGATTATGGTGCACAATCGTGAAGAAAATTTTTAAAGAAATTGACATTACAATAACTGTATTTCAAATCAATTAGGAACTGAAATCTATACCATGAGATACCACGTAATGTCCATATTATGTGGCAATCTTCACTTCAAATCAACTAGCTGTTGATATCCCCTCCAAAGCTGACTGTCAACACGACCGTAAACAGGGATGTTAGGATCAGATGTTGTCCCTTTGCTAACTTGCTTCATCTGCAGCATCGCCATCATTTCTGTGATACTCGTAATTTCCCATGATGAAATATTCCGGGCATTAAATGTTATTATCTCTTAGTAAACATTACACATCCTTTTTTGAACCAAACTTCACTTTTTCCAAAATATTCTATTCCTAGCGACAATTTTAACACAGATGTGACTAAATGCTTTGACAATCTTTTACATCGCCTTATGAAAATATCCACTAGCACGCCTGTGACCAATAATTACATAGATCAAATATTTCTGTTATTAAGTGTATCACTAAAAATACTTTAAAGCTGCCGTTAATTTCTCGTCAAATTCAACAGTAAATTCAATAAAAAACCTGCCACTAGTGCAAAAAAGACATGTAGTTCTAGTTACAATACGCAGTATGACCATTAATCACGATCATATATCACCACAAAAACCATATATGTTTTTTGAATAACAAGTCATGTCAGTCAAGAACCAATCATATGTGCAGCAGTAAATCACAAACTACGAATTACACACAAATAAGGGCCAAGGAGTCACAGTTGTATGGCGTGGTGCAATGTAGCATTGTCACGATGTCCTAATTTGAAGACCCTACCGTCGTATTTATTGATAATTAAAAGCAAACTGAAGGTTGGTGGAAGTAGAAAAGGGAATAGAGACGTCATCTAGACTTGGGCGTTGTTTTTTTACATTTGTAATACTGGATGAGTCAATTCGAAGACTAAGTCTCTGCATTTTATCAGCATTTGGAAGTTAATTTACACGAAGTTTGCTACGTGAGGAAGTGAAGATTGTATTCTTTAAAATTCTGACAAGTTAGTATTATTATCATTTTAAACCAATTAAATCGTATTTCTTAATATTCGACTTATTTGAAATTTAAAACAAATACTCTCCTTCAGTGCATCACTCGTCAAACAATTTTTAGTTGTACATTTTTCATTTGATTTTTGTTCAGCTACTGTAACACAACGAATCTCTTGGAGAGTTTCACAACCAGAATAAAATGCAGTTTTTATTATTTTGTACTATCATTTAAGCAATGTGAGGGGGCTTTCAGTAAATTGGAAGTTATAAAAAATATTTAAAGTGTAAGTATAGTATTGATTTATTAGAATCAATTTAGACTGTGAGGTAAATGTTATCTTTCATAAATTTTGGCTTTGGAAGTAAGCTTTTTCACCCCGAAATCTTGCCGATATATTAATTTAACTCAAAAATAATCACGGAAATTAAATATTAAAATCACTTAATAGTTCAAAATTTTTATTAGTGAATAGAGTAATACGTTTTTTCATAATTATATAAATCTCAGACTTATATTCATGTGCCTCTACCGTGCTTATTTGCTGCAATATAGCATAATTGATTTTCTTTCTTCGCCACAAAACTTTATTGTTTGTAACTCACAATAAATATGTCGTAACGAAGTCATATCAATTATGCTAGAATTGCCACCTAGTGAAGGAAGTATTGCTCCTACTCTCTATGATATTCATACTTCATGAAGAGTATCCTTTCCAAGACCCTGCGCAGACTCAGAAATTATTCCAAAATTTATATTATGTTCTCAGGTTTACGTTGGAGTAAATCTGATTCCAGTAGGATTATAATAATGAATACTTTTGAAAAATGTGAGCGTGACGCATTAGTGTTGGAGAAACTATCAAGGGAGATTGGATTATAATAATGAATACTTGTGTGAGAAAATCATCCTAGTGAAGAATTGTTTTTACAGATGATGTGGATTTGAAATTATGTGCCGAAAAAATTAATTTGAACGGCGTTGGCATTCTGCACTTCTCTATTTAAACAATTTAAACAATTAAAACAATTTAAACAATTTATATCGTCCATCATTACTCACGTTTGTTATTATTCGGTATCTCTTCATTCAAGTGACTTGTTACTCTATTAAGAGGTTGATTTTTCCTCACATTCATGGCACTGAAGATCATTTTTCTTGGCAACACCGGTAGTGGGATCGAATACCCCACCCGAAGACATTAAATAGTTCTTAATTACGGCGTAGAATTCATTTCCAGGTGCTAGACGGCCGAACGTACGGTATATCTTATGATTAATGGCGATAACAGACGACTAGTAAAACTAATAACAACTTCAAATTTCCCAATGTTTTTTGACAGCGCAATGAACAGCTATGTTGACAGCGCAATGAACAGCTATGTTGACAGCGCAATGAACAGTTATGTTGACAGCGCAATGAACAGCTATGTTGACAGCGCAATGAACAGCTATGTTGACAGCGCAATGAACAGCTATGTTGACAGCGGAATGAACAGCTATGTTGACAGCGGAATGAACAGCTATGTTGACAGCGGAATGAACAGCTATGTTGACAGCGAACAGCTTTGTTGACAGGGAACATTTATGTTGACAGCGAACAGCTATGTTGACAGTGAACAGCTATGTTGACAGCGAACAGCTATCTTGACAGCGAACATCTCTGTTGACAGTGCACAACGAACAGCTATGTTGACAGTTATATTGACTGATGCAATGAAGGATACGACAGCACTGGCCGAAGAATTAATAAGTTCTTTACTGCTGTACCACGGTAACATATCTACCCATACTGGATATCCATACATACTATCCTTGATGCTTCAAGACACTAACCAAAACTAAACTAAAACACCTCAAGGTTTTAAATGAATATGCTATCTAACATTACTGTTTTTATTGGTCCTTTTTTTCCGTTTGGGTGTAAGGCTGAAGGTGGAAATCTCAGTCTTTCATTTTAAGGTGAAATTAATATTTTTCATTCAATTCAATTTCAGAACTTTCGTTTCAGTAAGCGCACACGTAAAGATTTTTTGAGGCCGCGGGAGAATTTTGGAGTGCATCAGGAATATTAGGCTTGCAGCAACGGCACGTCATATATTTAAACAATTGAAACAATTGAAACAACTGAAACTTTTGAAACAATTTGAACAATTTATTTACTACCAGCAATACATAAGTAGATTGTTTGCTCAAGTCTAGTACAATTGTAAAATTCAAGTTTAGCTACCTGTGGCCCCGGATATACATATATTAGTGACCCCCTTTGGACAGATTTAAAAGCTCTGCCCCCAACATTGATGATGATGATTGCTACTATCACGAATAAATGCTAGATACTCAAACGACTCTCAAGATTTTGACCTTATTGCATCGATAAATCCTGTTCTAGAAATTAGAATATTTTCCTCAGATCATACATAACGGTGGCCTTTTTCTACCGCAATGAAGGTAACTTATAAAGTATTCTAGTCTGTTCGGATACTTTCACACCGATAATACAGATGCATTAAATTAATGTGAACATTCTTTCACCAGTACCATCATCAGATTACCACAGCATTACATTAGCATCACAACACTATTGCAAGATCACAATAACATCACCCCATTATTGTCACATCACAGTAACATGACAACACTGTCATCACATAACAGTAAAACATCACACCACTACCAAAACATCACAGTAACATCACACCACTACCAAAACATCACAGTAACATCACACCACTACCAAAGCATCACAGTAACATCACACCACTACCAAAACATCACAGTAACATCACACCACTACCAAAACATCACAGTAACATCACACCACTACCAAAACATTACAGTAACATCACACCATTACCAAAAAATCACACCACTACCAAAACATCACAGTAACATCACACCACTACCAAAACATCACAGTAACATCACACCATTACCAAAACATCACACCACAACCAAAACATCACAGTAACATTACAACACAGAATCAAATACCATAGTTGATTCGAGTTACATCTAGTGAGATAAGGAAGGGACTTCCTCAAATATCTAGCTAGGAGACCGTTTTCCATTAATTAACATAATATACATCTCTCGATTGCTTTGTGTGCGTAAACGGATAGCTTTGTATATGGAAAAAAATGTAATTCTTTCCATTATAAAATGAAAGAAAGGAGCTTATAACACTTGCACATTGTCTCCCTTCCGCCAGTGACTCCATGTTTTCGGATGACTTTGCAGAGTTAAATTGAGTGAAAGATTTTTTTCAAAACAACTATGGAGATAGTAATAATGCTGAAGGTATCACACAACTCGTGGTTTATAATGAATGTAAATGAAAATAACATATAACTATATATGAAATTATTGGACATTAAAAATGTCCTACTGAAACTGAAGAAAACAGTGAATGTTTTAGTAAATTAGCCACAGTTTCTCAACAAAAAAAGACTTCAACGGAAATCGGGAAGAATCGTCACTTGCATGCCGATCCTGAATGCTTATCTTGATCGCGTACACGTACTGTATGTGACTAGTTCTTCACAGTGATCAACGATACTAGCACATTGCTCGAAGCCTGTACTAAAATATGCCTTTCGAGTTAAACCCAAATCAATCATTTTTGTTAAACGAAAATCAAGTTTTTTTTCACATTGCGTCAGCCTCTTTATAACCAATAAAATGCAACTTTCCCCTTACATATATATACATATCCTTTATAGTTGAAAATAATGGCATAGTTTGCAGTCAAGATTTTTTTTATTTAGTTTCTTTATTTCTCTAAAATTACATATACACATATAAACAACATATGTGTTGGTGTGTTTGTGTGTGTAATGTATATACAAGTATATATATTTACATGCATGTACATTCATTTGAAATTCAGCCAAAAAACAGCAAACCAAGTGTTGTATTGCAGATAATTTTAAAATAGCTCCCCTATTTATTCCCGGAATCTAGTGAACACGGCCCTAACTTGGCTGAGGCCCAGATTTGGAGTGATGAGGGCTCTATAAACTATACAAAGCACAAGTGCAAGCTTTTATTAAGATATCGTGAAATTAATATATAGTTTAGGTGTTATTATTTTTAATTTAGTTCCTACAGGAGACAGGCTTGGTCATTAGCTAAGCAATAAGTAAAGTAACTCTCAAATAATTAGCATTTAAGAGACGTGAATAGCAAAGGATTGTGCGTCATGCCTTGAAGACTGTAGATATTATTCAGCGATTCACTGCGTGCTGGATTATACAGTAGACAGGCGTGAAATTTTTTATACGTTATCTTTGATATTTTCATATGGATGGATTATACAAAAAAAAGGAAATTTGTGCGCGTGAATCACGGAAATAGCACAGTCTTGAAAAAAATTGCCAGCTATTATTAAAACTTGGCAGCCATGATAGAAATAAAATTTGTCAATTAAGGTAACTATTTGAACACTATGGTAAAAATTTGCCAACTATGCTAAAAAATTGATGAAAATTTATTGATTGAATTGATGATTACTATAATACAAATTTGTCAACTATGATTAAATGTGTCAACTATGATAAAAATTAGCTGACTATGACGAAATTTGGCCAAATGTGACAAAAATTAGCCAACAAGGGTAAAAATGTTTAGCCAATTAGCCAATGAACAGCTAAGTACAACAGCAAACAAACCATAGCGTTGGCATATAAAGAACGGCGCTTCTACGATGTAGCCTGATATCTTAACCAATATGAAATTTTTCTATCGTGACATCGACGTCACTACTAGAATGATCGCCCAACATAAAAATGCGAGAATTTATGCGATGAATTTCATGCATTTTCAAGGTTTTCTTGTTGAAAACATAAAAAAAATTTAATTTTTTTACTGGAATAATCCTATTTTAATCATCGTCTCCATATTGCAATGAATGAACTTTAAGAGGAAAAAATAACACGCCAATACTTTTCCATATGAGCTGATATGAAGCAATAATGCGATAAAATTTCGTAATGCAATATGAAATGTCGTAATGCAATGATGTAATACACCACATAAGCTGATATGGAGCAATAAAAAGTGTCATGTGATGTAATGCAATAAAAATTCGTTAAAAAAATACGCGGATTGCTTCTTTTGGAATATTTAATAGTAATCTTGCAACAGAGGAAGTATATTCTTCTATGTGCTTTGGAAGGCGGCGTTTGCTCCGAAATATAATCAATTGCAAATTATTTACATATAAGGGCTAAAGTACATTGTTTATATTGTACGTTATAACCCTAGCTTGCTAACATGTCATCAATAAAATCTGAATTATTCTTATCCTATTCATAGAAAAGTGTTGAATATGTTTTAACTGAAACAATATTCTTGGTTATCTGCTGTTGCTTCCATGGAATCATATTTGAAGAGAAGAAAGAAAAATCAACGCTGCAGGAAGCACACATTTATATCTCAGCTTCTCTAAACAAAATATTTTTGCTTTATATGGTTTTCTTCCTCAAAAATATTTAAAGTTCCATAAAAATAAATTCCAAAGCTCTCTACATCAGCAATGTTGGCTGTTCCACTGATTTTTTATAGACACAATACAGACGAAGGAAAATATCAAACTTCTTTATTTAATTTAGACAAAAAAGTTCTTACTATTGGCAGTGGATAAGTGCAGTGCAGTGAGAGGTTGATGTTAAACTATTACACTTCTATTCACAAAATTTTTTGTTTTATTTTGGTATTTTTTATTCACCTTTTTTTATTAACCTATTTTGTTTATTAACCTATTCTATATTTATTAAATTATTCCAATTTCATACATTCACCGGTAAATTATACGTGAAATAGTCTTGCCCGTAGTTGGTGCCCGACATGGCAGTTGAAATCCTGCAAGAAATTTTATAAAGCAAGTTACTGCGTTACCCACTTACTCTTAACTTGCGTATTACCTGTGTTAAGGAACCGGATTTTTATATCTGACATGAGTTTCAGATTTATAATCATGTATAAAAACTATTGAAACACAGTTTACCTGACACCAAAAATATTCTGAACTTTGAAAAACGTTTTTCTGCTGATGGTAGATAGCTTATTGGCTTGAAAGATATCTGCTACACAAGAACACAATCACTAATGTTGCCTTCTAGCAAATGACGACTTAGATTTAGGAAGAATTGAGGTGAAAACAGACTTAGCAACGTCGGAAACTAATGCAAGTGCTTCTCCATATTGCAAGATCGGCCGCCGGTCGTCGCCGACTTTAGCGATACGAGCGGCGCAACCGAGCGGCAGCTTACGCGTATGCAACAAATGGTAACGTTTCGTCATAATCGTCCATAATCCTAAGTGTTTTTTATGATGACGACCACCATATAGTCATAGGATTCAAGCTTGCTTAAATAGTTCAGTTGAGCTTGCAGGAAATCCTGCAGCGTTTGACAGCTCTGTTCAAAATTCTGCCAAGCTACCCGATCAATTTGGTAACGTAGCTCTACGGATGGGTCCTTGTATGACGCTGCCTTAAGACGGGCGTATATGTGCCCTGTCGACGCTCTCATTTTACTATAATAACCTAATTTGAAACCTGACAGAATTCGGCTTATAATCTAAAAAGTCATAAATCATAATTGCCTAAGATGCAGTTTCCTTACAGGAGAAACGCGTCCATGCTCTCCGCTCATGATACGCGGCTCTATTCTTGCATCGCTGGTCGGTACTGCTCAGCGATTTCTATAGAGCACAAGAAATACTGAATTGAGAAAGATTCAACTGATTTCAACAAGTGAAAAACTACTGATTAATTTATTCACATTATGTTTTGTTTTTTATTTGTGGTTGTAGGATAAACATTTGTTTCTCTCGATCAGAAAGACCGCACTCTCTGCGACTTGTGTACTGCGAGCACCATGCTCGTTAGAAGTCAAATTTTCATATATTCAGACTGATGAATAATATTATTATTCACGATGAGCATCCACAAAATTATAGGATTGTCCCATGAATTTTTCAATAATTAATTGTGATTGTTCTGTAACTCAAGTAAAATATTTTCACGGACAGAGACTTTTGATTTCTGTGATGAACAAATTTAAAACCATTCACGCTTACCAATTTTTAGGCCTTCGAACCATTATAAAACAATTGAAAATCCTAATAATTACCCAAGTAACCGTCATCTTGAATCGAAAGAATTAACTGGAATGTGTAGCGTGAAACACACATTGTACATGAGCCAGAAAATGCTCTTCACCACATACATAGAGCAACATTCTGACACCGTGAGTGGCATTTTGAAAACTGTATCAGTCTCTGCCGGGTATAAACTCGATTTTGATTTACAACTGGCATTAAAAGCCGTATCTAATGATACCCTTGAGCTCTCATGGCACTTTCATGCGGGAAAATAGCTCTTTGTTTTCACGCAATCCCGCTATTACTGAAGGCAATGAAATTATTCATGAGGAGTTCCGGCGAGTTCTGCTAGACGTGCGCGTCTTGATGCTACAAATCTCTACAGTATTTTGAGATCGCAATCATTTTTAAAATTTCTTAGCGGTTCAATTATTTAGACGCTATATTTAAATGGTTCAGGTAGTGATAAAGTATTTTGAGATCGCAATCATTATTTAAAGTTTCTTAGCGCTCAAATTTTTAGATGCTAAATTATAATGGGTTAAATAGTGAATACCACGAATGTTGCACGTGATTAACAAAATCTTCGCAGGATTTCAACATCAGTTCCGTTATTCGTTATTTACATAATTTCAATGAGGAATTATGTACTATGCCTTCCCGCGTTATCGTCTATAAGTATAGAACACTCCCCGCTGATATTTTTATGAAGAATTATGTCGGGAAATATTTTAAATTATATTAGATCACCAAAATTAGAAACATGGTTACAACGAGCTGCAGTCGAATTTGAAAAAACTAGAAGAAGGTGAATAAATATAGGGCAACACATATATTAACCAATTAATCCCTTTCCAAGATATTTGCGGTGGGTAAACTGCAGGAAACGTGAAGAAGAGTTAAAATAAATTCAAACCTGATGCAGCCTCATTTCTTTGAAGTTTTAGCGAAAGTTAAAAAAAATTAACATCTGATGCTATTATTGAACTGATAATTAATTGATCATTAATCTAATTAGGATCTTTACCTCCTCTGCAAATCTAGAAAGTGATCTCGTTTAATTTAAATAAATATTTCAATTTCTTTCAAATTAAATTGCAATAATTTAGAAGAATTCTAAAGCATTTCTCGATTGGATTCATTAAGTGCTATGCATTTCTTGATTAAGTTCAATAAATACTAAGTAGTTTTTATTAGACTTTTAAATGATAAAGATTCTTAAGATATTGAGAAATATAATTCAAAAAAGTGATAATATTGATTTTTGAGGGTTCCCCGTTTGTTTCTTGAAGAAATGCTAGTTCAAAAATAATTGTGATGAAATTATTTAGATTCATGCTAACTTTTGTCTGTTTGTGTCTCCATAAAATCAGGTATTCAATTATCATTTATATTTAAGTGCAATGAATGTAAGAAATCTGTCAAAACTGATTAATTCACATTCGTACAACTCTTGTCTTTTGTTTCTAAGCCACGGAACATTTACAGTACTCGGCACACATAAAATGAAACTTTATGAAAAAGAGATACTCGGAAAATGTAGCCTATTAACTAAATTAATCATTTAAAAACCTTCATCTTATACGAGGAAAAAACACACATAACATTTTATGAATTAAGTTTTTCTAGCCATCTTTCTTTACTCAATTTTTCTTTGTGAATAGGTAATCCCTGTAGTTTTCTTAGATTTATTTTCATATTTCTGGCTTCAATCCTTCAGGATCTCCCAGTTTATCACCGGTGATGTGCAAAGTTCTTTGTTGACATCCTAAAGCGTTCATTTACTTTCTATTGGGAGCACTTGTCGACGCTAATGTCAGCATTCCAAACCTGACACCGGGAATTAATCTTAATTGGTATATGCAAAGTGACAGTTACAGTGGTGCCTTTCACATAGTCCACTAATTAATCCTTTCCCTAAATGAGGAGCCTTGAGACATAATTAGTTGTTTTAGCCCGTAAATGTCACTTGAGAATGTATTTTTTGTTGTCTGGTGTGGAGCACAGCACAGGTACTGTACCTATGAAAAATGAGCTTGTTGGCGCTGTAATATCCATGTTCGTATTGAAACTTATCGCTTACTTAGCGTTAATTACGCACAAAACCCTAAAATTTAACTGATTTATTTGTGTGAAAAACACGCGTCCTCCTCAGAAAACGATTGGTTTATAAGTTATCGCTGCAACTTATCTTGGTGGTTTGTTAACCAGTACTTCAGGATTATTTGCGCTACAGCTGATTTTTTTCTTCAAAATTGCAAGCAGTTTTTTAAATGACAACAGCTCTAGGGTTCATATTTCAAGTTTATCAATGAAATTTTTGTATCAAAATCGCGAATTTTTTTTTTCGCGTGGACTTTCTTCACTAGATTACCAGCAATATGTTACGTAAATAATGGAATTTCTGAATAATTAGTGGCTGAGTTTCTGAATAGTTATTTTAATGCATATGCTGTATACACAGGATCAGAGAACTGGGAAGACTGTTTTAAACATTTGTCCTTCTAAAAAGTGAGGTGAATGAATACCAAATTTTAAAAATGAACATTTCGAGCATTCTCACATCAATTGCTAAACTCGATTTACTTCAGATCTGCAAGCTTTAGCATCGTTGTATGTTTCAAAATCCGAGTAGATTTTGAACAAACATTGTAACTTTTTATGACCGAATCTTGCCAAAGAGACCGAATTTTTTCACATGTTTTGCGATTTTTTTCTGCTTTTTTTGCTTTCGTTTATTTTTTAGTTAAGACTTGGTTTTAGTGTTCTTTGCTTCATGCTCTTAGCACGATCCCTGTTTGGTATTTTTCCAGATAACTCTCCTATATATAGCTGATGGCGTGCGAATGGGCCGAAAGGTCATTAATATACATGATTTCCACAATACACTAAGAATAAGTTGTTTATCCAGCCTTCCTAATTTTCTATTTTTTACTGCAGATCATAAAGTTCCCTACAAAGGTTTATATAAAATGAGTATCTACATATGCAACTCATCATTTTTTTTATTCTTTGTAATCCGAGTCCGAGATGAATTTGAAATGTATATAAATTTTGCAAGAAGTAGCTTTGAAAACAATATAAATAAAAATAATTTTAATACTAATCTAATAGTATTCATTTCATGTAATGCATTATTGAACAGCAACAACATTACTTTATTGGGGTACAAGACAAAAAAAACCCATTTAATATGAACTACCAATATCTTTCTGCAATAGGTGAATAGTTAAAATATATCGTAAAGCGCTATTAATTGTATACAGACAAATCAAAAACTTCTTAAACGTCGCTACACAATGCGCTCCTCTTTGATTTATTCAGCTTACTTTACAGCTTAACTATTCCACACATCAAATTTAAACTACCTATTAACTTATACTACCTATTATAACACTATTTAATATTATGGCATCCAGCTCAAAATTTCTGCATGTTATATTCTAGCATTAGACACTACTGGGAAAAATGCAAAGAAGCATCAAAATTACACTAATGCCAAATTTCAAACCAACGTTTGGCGTGAAACAAATTTTCACAACTTTCACTTTCAATTCCACAGACTTTAACTCCAAGAGATTCTGTTCGTTTGTTGAAGACTAAGTCTACCATTTCATTGCACAATACAGAGCATCGTTTTATATGCAGACTCGTCCCGCACTAGCATTTAAAATACGGAAAATGGTCGCAGCGAATTGTTTCGCGAGTGCCAAGGCTGGCGAGTGGCGTCACTTTCACTCATCCTGACGGCGACGCTCGTCGCTCTTCGATTTTGTAGTCGAACTGAAAAAGTTTGCGCGTGAAATACAACGAATCTAAAGGACGTGTATGGAGTGCACTTTTGAGGCATGGGTATTTTAATTGGGTATAAAATGTGTAATAGCAGCGAAATGATTTCTGGGTTCATAAAATCGAATTAAAAATATTCATCTCCTAGGAGTAACTCTATGATCAGTGATTCAAATCGTATTCGATATTTATTCATGCATGAGGACCTATTCGGTATTTAATAATTTTCAATATTTCATCACATTTAATACTTGTATGGCATTTGCGTCTTTATTACGCTCGCTAAATAATATGTATCGACTTGGAAAAGAAACATTATTCCCTATGAAAATGCGATTCCAAATACACAACTGTTAAGCTGTTTCAACATGGACAATTTTTACAACTGACTTAAGAATTTGAAAAACCGAACATGACTCCGTTATACACTCATGAGGGTTACATATTTCAAACTACGACTTGTGCAGTTGAGTAGCGAGCTTTAGTAAAATTAAATAGAATATCACAAAGACTGTAAAGTGAGCTCACAAGATCGTCTTACTGTCCTGCAAGACAATGAAATAAATTCTTATTATGTTGACATTCATGATAGCTAAATTTTTAGAATAAATACTCGCATTTTATGCTCTAGTTAACTCGATTTTTTGAAAAATGCAAGGTTTTACACGTGTATCCATAAAAACTGGATTTATGGCATGAATATCATTTCCACGAATCTTATCATGGATGAAGACATGTTATTTTAAGCATATATAACTATTTTATCCATGTTTACATTGATGATAACTCAGCCGTAGAAAATACTCATTTTTACACATATCTACGTTCATGATAGCTTGTATCTAGTGTAGGCATGAATACTCGTTTTTAAAAACCAAGCACGAAGCACCTACAACTCTCAGCTCCTTTTGCCTTTTTCTGACAAGCTTTGAAGAGACGTTTTTATTTCCGTATGACACTGTCACTATTCCAGAAACCACATTAATTACCGCCAAAATGCTGACAATGATTCAATGTTTTATTCATGTTTTTAGTTTGCTGGTTCATCTCAAAATGTGAGGCACAATTTAATCACACAGTAAATATTGTAAGAAGATCAAGCTGTTTTTTTTCTGTACGTTATTCTTCAAATAAAACTAAAACTGAAAATACAAAGAAAAAATCCCGCATAAAACCAGGTTTGATTCATGGAAATTGTTTTGCAATGTAAAAACACTGAACCACTTCATTTAAATTCAAAGTTTTGTATTTGTTAAGGAAACGGTGTTTGAAGCGTGAGGGTTGCTCGATTGCCGTTTATGATTAGGTTCTTAGCATTTGATACGCACGTGATTTTTGTATTAATTTGGACATAAGTACGGCTCCAGACACGAGTACGGTTCTGGATACAAGTACGGCTCTAGACACATGCACGGCTCTAGGCACAAGCACGGCTCCAAACACAAGTACGGCTCCAAACACAAGCACGGCTCCAAACACAAGTACGGCTCCTGACACAAGTGCGGCTCTAGACACATGCACGGCTCTAGGCACAAGCACGGCTCCAAACACAAGTACGGCTCCAAACACAAGCACGGCTCCAAACACAAGTACGGCTCCTGACACAAGTACGGCTCCTGACACAAGTGCGGCTCTAGACACAAGCACGGCTCCAAACACAAGTACGGCTCCTGACACAAGTGCGGCTCTAGCCACAAGTACGGCTCTAGACACAAGTACAGCTCGAAACACAAGTACGGCTCTGGACACAAGTACGGCTCTGGACACAAGTATGGATCTAGGCACGAGTACGGTTCCAGACACAAGTACGGCTCTAGACACAAGTACGGCTCCAGACACAAGTACGGCTCAAGACACAAGTACGGCTCCAGACACAAGTACGGCTCCAGACATGAGTACAGCTCTAGACACAAGTACGGCTCCAGACACGAGTGCGGCTCTAGACACAAGTACGGCTCCGGACACAAGTACGGTTCTGGGCTCAAGTGACGGTCGGTGACGGCTACAAAGGCTATGCAAAAAAGCCACCACGACTTCCTGCCATTATAGCGGCTCTGGAACCAACAAGCGGCCACTAATGGTCTCCTGCACACCTTCCTGTCCGTAACTTCTTCTAAATACTCACGGTAAGCACCCACCTGATTAATTACCTGTGAATATTGATTACCCAGACCCGCCTATTTCCCCCGCTGGGGCAGGGAGCTTTTTTCCTTCCTCCGCTGCTTCCACCGTTGCCTTCCCTTCCACCTTCCCTTCAATCGCTGCTTCCACTCGACAGAATGGCCAACACTTCCAACTTTATTCGCCCACAAATTGTGTTTTTTTTCAATGAAAGACCTTTTTTGTTCTCTTGCAAAGCTCGGGATAGGTGATATCTATATTTTTTTAGTTTTTTTAACAAGATGATTAAGTCTCTAAGGTTGAATAGCTTACATTTTTGGGCATTAGGATCATTTGCCTTGAAGTTTAATGTAAAACTAATATTTATTTCAGAAATTTTGTTATTAGGGTAAAGCCTACTGCTGTATGAGTGCAGGTAGGAATATGGACCTCATTTTCATTTGGACTCATGAACTCATTATAGAACTCATTTCGGAAATCATCATTGAACTCATTTTGGAACTCATAGCTGAACTCATTTCGAAACTCATTATTTGAACTCATGAAATTATTATTTGAACTCATTATGAAACTCATCATTGAACTCATTATGAAACTCATCATTGAACTCATAATTGAACTCATTATTTGTTCAAAATAAACTGCGCAAGCAAAAATTATGAGCATTTATACCATTAAAAACCATGTTCGATTGCCATTTTCTACGAACGTTTGATTTCTAGATAACATGTTTTTAAATGACCATGCTTTGACCATGTTTCACTTTAATGAATAATACCCTCGGGTGGTACAGATATCGAACAGAAAAATTATTCCCATTTCCATCGTCCACATTTACAGTAGAAAAATTAAATATTGTTTCGAGTTATTTAGATTAAACCAATTGACTTTGAATGAATATTTTCACTTCGCTTCGAACATACTTCAACAGAAAACAACAACAGGCATGCTGGACATGAGTCTGACTCTCAAACCTGACACACTATACCATAAGTATGAGCATTGCTCCCATAAACTCCGTACATTAATGTCCCATGCAAATCAGACCCCGAAACAGGGCTGTAAATATCAGCTATTTGTAAGAAGTGCATTCACTTTATGCATGATGGAGGCATCGATACCCTACCTTACGTATACGCTGTACGTATGTTTACTTACATGCTGTACGTACGTCTACATACACTCTGTGCGTACGTTTACATACACGCTGTACGTAGGTTTGCATATGTATGCACGTTATATGTATGTTTACATACGCGCTGTACGTACGCCTACATACACCTTATACGTACATTTATACACACGTTAACTGTATGTTTACGTACGTTCGCTTACATACACGCCGTGTGTGCGTCAAGAAGAGCAAAATGTCGACTATCTTGACGTCGCGTTGCACGAGCTCTGTGTCATTCGCATCGATTTCCCGACGCTGAATATTCGAGCAAGAGATGGCGCATCCATCACGCCATGCATATTGAAAGACTTATACCTGAATGAGCGCTGGAATACAAGCAACGAACAGAACACGACATCTCTGAATGTTGGATTGCCCCGCTGTGCTAGTAAAAAAGTCTTCACCGCGTAATTGTCGCGCGAAAAGAAAAGTTTGTGAGAAGAGTGACCTGCATGGAAAGTATGTCCCACAAAAACACTAGCTGAGTATTTATTTTCTCGTATCAGTACAGTAATACCATCATAAGAATACATAGGCATTTAATTTCTAGCAAAATTATCCTACAGAAATTAAGCTATAGAAAGGGTGTTACTGATTATGATGGTATTACTGATATGAGAAAATAAATATTCGATTCGGATTTTTGAGGGACATACTGTGTTTTGTTCAGTGTTTCGATGAGTTTTTTATTTTTGATGCGCCCACGGCTTTAAAAATAGTGAGAGTGGGCATGAGGTAGCACGGATATCAGGTTTGGTCGAACGTGGATAAAAAAATGGAATAAGTGTAAAGTTAAAGTGGTGTTTGTCTTTCTTCAAGAAAATGCATGAACGTTTTTAATCCGGTTCAGAGTTATTTGATGAAAAATATTATCAGCAATAACGTGGGACTTTGCAAAGTTTTTCAGGCAAAATAACTTTGCCTTAATGTTTTTTATCAGGTTGAGAGTTTTTGATGAAAAATATTGTTAAAAATAGCGTGGGACTTTGCAAAGTTTTTGTGTGAAAAGATTTCTTGCACAGGCTCTCTCTCATCAAATTCACTAACTGACAGCAGCGGCTGTGTACTTATTATTTCATGTATATATTTTTAACAACTTCATGTATATGCACTTTTTCATGTAAATATTGTTAACAACTTCATGTATACATGTTAGTTCATTCAAATATTCTTAAAAACTTCATGTCTACTTATTATTTCATGTATATATAGTTAAAAATTTCATAAGTGTGTATTATATCTTTCAAATATTATTAACAACTTCATTTAGGCATTTTCTGAGCTAGGAGATTGAAATCCGTCTAGTAGTGAATTACTTTCCAACCAAATAATAAGAAAATTTCCAATGCTGCTCTGAAGTTCCTACCCTAATCATCTTGGTGAAGCTAAAGGAAAATTTGAAGACCGCTCTCGTACCCCAAATAACTGGAATATATGTATTATACTTATAAATAATACTTTTGCAACCAGTGGTCGTGTAAATTAGAGAAGTGGTTCGAATGTGTGAAAGAAAACCACAATTTGTTAAGAAATGAATGTCAAGAGTCCGTTGTCTTCTTCAGCAATTTAGGGTTGAAATGTGTGAGGTTACATTTGTCAAGTTGATCACTTTTTCTTTTTAGAGAGTCTTCATTAGATTCATCATACATCCCATTTTTGCTGTTTGCCCAATTTGATCATTTCTTTCTTTTTAGAGAGTCTTCATTAGATTCATCATACATCCCATTTTTGCTGTTTGCCCAATTTGATCATTTCTTTCTTTTTAGAGATCGAGTCTCCATTGAATTTGCATACATCCCATTTTCGTCGTATTGACATACTGACTTTGTCTCCTAAATCAATCCACCACTCTTTGTATGTCGTCGAAGTGCGTGTTATTATTGTAAAAAATTTCTTTTGTCTACCGTAGACGTCTGTTGGGTAATTGAGAAAAGAATTTCATCAGTCTGCAAAAATATTGTCGGTGGGAAAAATATTACTAAACATTATTCAGAGCCTGCGCAATTTGATAGATGATAATTTATTATATAATGGTATATTAGTTTGCAAAAGAGCACTTTTTAAATGTGACAAAGAGAGAATTCAGTAATTTATACCAAGCCACTAAATCCAAACGCAAATTCAGGATTCAGATCCAAACTTCCCAGGTTTCTGATTTTGTGGAGGTTTTGATGTAATACACACGAGAGAACCAAAATTATGCAGGATGTTTTGATCATACAATGTTTAGAATGGATATTATTGGGGTCCATTATATTATTGGGGTCCATTATATTATTGGGGTCCATTGACTCGAATCCATCTTCAGTAGGAATTTCATTTGAAGTTTTGCATTTCCTGACATTCCATTTCTCTTGGAATGGTTATCCTCCACTCTTTATTTACTTTATTTGTATTCGGATGAAACATTTGAACTTGTGACGAATGAAACATTTGAACTTGTGATGGAAGGAACATTTGAACTCGTGACGGATGAAGCATGAACATGAAACGGATGAAACATGAACATGAAACGGATGAAACATGAACATGAAACGGATGAAATATATGGTCATGAAATATATGAAGATATAAGTACTTATATAAATCGAACTTGTTTCCTAGGTCGGATGACTAGCACGTTTGAACAGATGTGGCCAAAATGAAAAAAGTGTTGCTACTGTCGCAGACATTCACCAAGCTTAAGACAAACGTATAATCAAGGAATTTTTTGAACAATTCACCGAATTTTCTTATATTTGACCGTAGTCAATAGATATTTTAATTCGATTGGAGCAATGCATCCCACTAGATTAGAGTGAACCCACTTTTTTTACAGGATTAGCTCAATTTATTTCGAGTGGGCTTATAGAACATTAAAAAAAATTATTCAAATATTAAAATATTACAGAATATTAAAAAAACATTTTTCTTGAAGCTTTAAATACTTTCCTCTTCGTAATCGAGAGCAATTTTTCAGCAGGAACCCGAAACTCTGGCTTTGAATTCGACAACTCTGCAAGCGATAAGTTTACTACATCGAATACAAAATTAAATTTCTATCACAATAGTAAAGGCTCGTCGCAAGCACTTTGAGATTAAAACGATAATCCTTAATAGAAATTTGTATTGCAAATCTCCGATATGCCGATCGTGTATTGATTCCTCCCTGTAATTTTGGTCCATGTTCTAGTTAACATACAAGTCGAACATACCATCTCACCGTCAAAATGTTTTGCTCTGAGAGACGAAACGATCGATCATATCACAGGTGTCAAATAATGGCCTCCCAATTATTTCTTGCAATGTTCCTCAGTGTCACGCTAGGACGTTTTCCATTTTAGACCTATCCTTCTCATATACATACATAACACAAGCACATACATGCATACATGCATCCATATATGCATGTATACAAACATGCGTAACATGCATACACACATACACACATATATACATGCATACAAACATAACACACATACATACATACATACATACATACATACATACATACATACATACATACATACATACATACAAACATACATAAATACGTGAATGCACACATGTATAACATACACACATGCATACATACATACATTACATGCATACATACATACATACATATACACACACACACCTATAAATCGAATAACACTTATTTTGCATGGCCGGTCTTCAAAAGTATTTCTCTAGCCCGCAAGTTTAAACCGTCGCTCCAATAGTCAATGTCTAAACGTGGAGATCATCCGGGAAGTTGCATAGGCCTCCTGGCATTAATTCCTTAGAAAATCTTTAATTAATTAATTAATTTACACGAAAATCTTTTTTGTGTATGTAGATACTCGTAGTTTTATTTTTAGTCTGCCATTGAAAAGGACTGACGACTGCCACATACATTTCCAACTAGAGGTTGCATGTAAGATCCACATTCATTAAACTGGTTGTATTTTGTTATAACTTGCGCCTTCTCTCTAGAAAAAGGTAGAATTTCAATTAATAACTTCACTAAATATAATCTTCTTGCAGTGAGCGGGAATCATTCGTATTTATAAGTTTCAATAAATCAACATCATGCAGTGTCTATATGTTAGTTTTATTCTTCTTTTTTCAGGAAAAGTTTGTTTGATAGAAATTAACGTTGGTGCTTTCATTTCTCCACTTTACCTTACTAGGCATCATTACGAAGTTTTAAAAAGTATTTTGTTAGTTGGATTTTCCACTAATTGTTTGGTATTCCCAAAGGTGTTTGGATTGATTCAGGATGATTTAAAAAAAAATTCCTCAATTTTTTTTCACATTGCTCATATTGCTGCACGTAATTAAGGTTTATTATTAAGGTCTTCATTAATTATATCATTATCATTATTTCGTTATTAAGGGTATTAATATATTATCAAGGTTATTAATTGCCTAATTCATTTTTTGTACAAATCAATTTTTCTCCGACATACTTGTCAAATACTTCGTTGTTCATATTTTGCATTTGTAAAAATAATCTTCAACGTTCTTCAAGTTTATCGACGTTCTTTTTTACAATAGTTCATGATTCATTAAATATAAGCCTACTTTAAATATTTCATCCAGATACATATCCCATCACATGTAGAAGCTATTTATGCGAGCACCACTCCGAACCATGAGAGAACGCTGACAGTTCTATGAAACGTACACGTAAAAAAATATTTTTACCCTGCAAAAGCAAGCCGATCTGAATTTCTGCACGAGAAGCAGAAACGGATGAAACATGAACATGAAACGGATGAAACATGAACATGAAACGGATGAAACATGAACATGAAACGGATGAAATATATGATCATGAAATATATGAAGATATAAGTACTCATATAAATCGACATCAAAGAAACTTCATCGATATTTGCTTCTTACACTCAGAGAACTGAAAGAAAAAAACCATCTGTCATGTTTGCAAAATAATAGACCAGGGAAGTATCGAGACGTAAAACCAACTTTTTTCTTATCTTTGAGTCCTCAAAAAATAGAGAATTTTTCCCCAGAAGGCTGTCAGACTTAACTGACGCGTGACGGTAACGGAGAACAAAATTACACAGAATTTTTAAGTTGCAAAGAAAAATGGAAGGTGCATCAGAGCGTTAAAAAACAGATATATAATGTTAATGGTGTATCACTATTAAAATGAACTATATGTTTAGGAAAAATACTATGAGGATTTGAAGAAAGTATTAAGGCACTATAGAGGAATTAAGCAACAGGGTTTAAACACTCTCCCTGGTCCAGTTACCACTACGGGGATATTCATCTTTTCCAACTTCTCAACTCTACGAAATAGTCCAAGTTTTTCCCGAGTTAAAATAAAAGAAAAATACTCGACATTTTTTTCTGAATCGTTAAAAATCTATACCTCTGCCATTCCATAGAACGCAAAGTTTCCTAAATGTCCAGTTTCAAAGTTTCCTAATGTGAATAAAAAACTAAGTAGAAAAATTGAGCGAAAGCAAATATATTAAACAATTTTCTACTTAGTTTTTCCAGCCCGAATATGTTGTTTGTTATGTCGAAACGTTGGGTTTTATAGACTGACAGAGGTTTAAAATTTTCATGATTGACATTGTTTCAGTAAAAAAATGTAGAGAGATATTTATCATAGCAATAGCAAACTGACTTGGCAATTCAAGAAAATTTGAATAAATACAGAAAAATATCAATGAGGTAAAAAAATTATTACTACCCTAACTGAAAGTGATCGTTTAGGGGGGGGGGGGGGCTAATGGTAAAATTTGAACCTAGATTAGAAATTTATAGTATAGCAATAAGCAAAAGAATAAAACAATCATAAAAGAATATTGCTGTTCAGAAAATGTCATGCGAGAAGAAATTAAGCAAGTCAATAATTAAGAAAATGCCAAAACGGTGAAAAACCAGAAAACAGCCCGCTTCTCCCTCCAAGATTTTGTTGCTGGTGAGAAAATATCGGCAAACAAGCGTCGGAAGATCACAAAAAAAACGGCAAAAATAATAAAACACAAAATCTAATAAAGATGGACTAGAAAAATAAGGCAGCAGATGACCATGCCTCATCTTTGCTCGCCTCGACGCGCTTGTTGCAAAAAAAATAGCTAAAAACTCCCGAGTTGCAAGACCGAGCGCTCGCTCGCTGGCGTCTACTCCGCTCTGTGACGCGAGCTGTTGTAAAATGGCGTTGTGGTGGTGAGTGTGGTATTGGTGGTGTTCTGGTGGTGAGTGGGGTGGTGGTAGGGTTGTGATGGTGATGTTGTAGTGTTGGGTGAGTGTGGTGGTGGTGTTATGGGGGTGATGTTGTGGTGGTGAAGGTGGGTGTTGTGGTGGTGGGTGTGATGGTGTTATGGTGGTGATGTTGTGGTGATGTTGCGGTGGTGAGTGTTTTGGTGGTGAGTGGTGTGGTCGTGTTGTGGTGGTGTGTTGTGATGTTCAGTGTGGTGTAGGTGGTAATGTTGTGCCAGCCAATGTGGAGACGATGAGTGTGAGAAGAAATGGTGAATGGAGTTTAGTGGTGTGCTGCGATGCTCAAGATGGTGTACCGTGGTGCGTGTGTGGTGTTGCAGCATCACAAATATTTCCAACGACAATTGGAAGCGATAAAAGTGAATAAAAACACCAGAAATTTACGATGACAGTTAAAGATTGACTAAAACCATATTGATATACGGAAATGGAGTCGATGAGAGCATGTGATGGAGGAAGAGTTGAAGCAGATGGGGGCAGAGTGGATGAAAATGAGGGCAGAGTTGAAGCAGATGAGGGCAGAGTTGATGCAGATGAGGGCAGAGTTGATGCAGATGAGGGTAGAGTGGATGCAGATGAGGGCAGAGTTGATGCAGATGAGGGCAGAGTTGATGCAGATGAAGGAAGAGTTGATTCAGATGACCAGAGTTGGTGCAGATGAGGGCAGAGTGGATGCAGATGAATGCAGAGTTGATGCAGATGAGGGCAGAGTGGATGCAGATGAATGCAGAGTTGATGCAGATGAGGACAGAGTTGATGCAGAGGAGGAGAGAGTTGATGCAGATGAGGACAGAGTTGATGCAGAGGAGGACAGAGTTGATGCAGATGAGGACAGAGTTGATGCAGAGGAGGACAGAGTTGATGCAGATGAAGACAGAGTTGATGCAGAGAAGGACAGATTTGATGCAGATGAGGACAGAGTTGATGCAGATGAGGACAGAGTTGATGCAGATGAGGACAGAGTTGATGCAGAGGAGGACAGAGTTGGTGCAGAGGAGGACAGAGTTGATGCATATGAGGACAGAGTTGATGCCGAGGAGGACAGAGTTGATGCAGATGAGGACAGAGTTGATGCAGAGGAGGACAGAGTTGATGCAGATGAGGACAGAGTTGATGCAGAGGAGGACAGAGTTGATGCAGATGAGGGCAGAGTTGATGCAGAGGAGGACAGAGTTGATGCAGATGAGGGCAGAGTTGATGCAGAGGAGGACAGAGTTGATACAGAGGAGGACAGAGTTGATGCAGAGGAGGACAGAGTTGATGCAGAGGAGGACAGAGTTGATGCAGAGGAGGACAGAGTTGATACAGAGGAGGACAGAGTTGATGCAGAGGAGGACAGAGTTGATGCAGAGGAGGACAGAGTTGATGCAGAGGAGGACAGAGTTGATACAGAGGAGGACAGAGTTGATACAGAGGAGGACAGAGTTGATGCAGAGGAGGACAGAGTTGATGCAGAGGAGGACAGAGTTGATGCAGAGGAGGACAGAGTTGATACAGAGGAGGACAGAGTTGATGCAGAGGAGGACAGAGTTGATGCAGAGGAGGACAGAGTTGATGCAGAGGAGGACAGAGTTGATACAGAGGAGGACAGAGTTGATGCAGAGGAGGACAGAGTTGATGCAGATGGGGGCAAATGATGAAAGTGTACATGAGGTAAATTTCCGGATAAGAAATCATAGGCATGCAAGTCCTCGGCAATAATTATAACGTTCTTTTCTTGTACATTTTATGAGAAAAACATATACTTTTCTTCGGCAATGCTCGTTGGTCTTTTCAAGTATTCACGCCAAAGTAAAAAAACTGAACAACTTTTTCTTAAGCTTGAAATTTTTCCTCGAACGATGGCCTCGCCACGACCTTGACTGTAAATGAAGATACTCGCACGAAAGCTTATCTTTTCCGGTCTCTATGGATTAAAACTTTACTAGGGTGCATTGTTTGATAAAGAATGTTCACTTAGCTTTTGCAGGTAGTATATAATGTTTGCTTATTTTATGTTTTCACATATTCAATATTTAATTATTCATATTATAGATGAGCGTCAAATATTTTTTTTTATTTCAGAGGAAATGATGATTTAATTGTTTATTGGTTAGATTATGTTTTTCGCATATGCGTGTAAGATGAGCGTCAAATAATTTTTATTTCAGAGCAGGTAATAAGTGACTTGTTTATTTTCTTCTGCAGCATATAACGAGTTGTTTCCGAATGGCAGGGAACACTTTAACAAGCTTCACTACTCCTACAACGGAGCAGAGTTTTTCTTCATAAAAAATAATATTTTGACGCAAAATGAAACGAATATTCTCTGTTAACTACGATCGGCTCTGACACGCACGATAAATAAGTATCATTTTCACTGCACTTTGATCGTCATAATTGTAACATCACCAGCTTTTAGGGAAAGCCTTCCGTAATTAAGCAAGAATTTTAAACAAAATACAATAAGCGAAGCCTGAACAATAGAAATAACAAACATAATCGGAAAATCAGGGATTTATAAACGAAGAATGCACTCAGCATTGAAGTCATATTTAATAAAATTGTATCAATAAATGAAAATAGCTAACAAATGGGTACACCCGAATAAGCGTATTTTCCCTATTTAAATTGAATTAATGAATGATAATTCAATTATGAATGAGATTCTTCGTAATGGAGCTTATTTGTTCCCACTCTAACGGTGTGTGCGTCGGTGCGTCAATTTACCAGCTTGTGCTGCGCTGTCGGTCAGACGCGCATGTCTTGCGCAGAGAAACGTTCTGCACGAAAACGTTGCTTGCAGATATGTAAAATGATCTTTAAAAGTAACCTTTTCTTTACTAAGCTGCGTGTCATTGATGTAATTGTAGTGCCAACATTTGTCTCTCAATGTGCTATTTTTAGAACCAAAGGCTTAGGGCATTGAAATGTTATTATTTTTCAGTTTGATGTTGAGCTGATGAATTTGAATATGTTGCAATCTGCCCTAGCTTCTTAGCTGAGTATATGGCTAAAACATCCATTTTTAACGCATTCGTGCGCTGATAAATGAATTAAAATTTCATAAATATTCATTACAGCTTGATTATACATAGCCTATGTGCTCTGGATCGTTGTCTTTCTTTATAGAAATGGGATTTTAGATGAAATTTACCTCGATGTTACCTTGAGTTACTGTTGCCAGCGCTCGATTTGAAACATAACGTTACTTCGTTACTTCAACTTAGTTGAACGATGAATAATTATGAATAAACTTTAATTCGCCTTGAAAAATTATATGTACACGTGTAGAGCATGTAACAAGCACGAAAGTCGACAAACCTGCTGAAGATATCGAACGTCCACGACAAATTTGATGAAACAAAATCAAAGCACACATGTATAGGCAAGAAGCGCACATGAACCGATATAATATTTATACAATATAAGATGCAACAAAAACAAATATATGAAGGCAACGGGCCCAAATTTTGTCACCTATTTCCCTCGAACATTTTTTTCTTTTCGTCGACCGCGCACACGATCTCACATGTTACACACACACACACGGTTTCCTAGAGCACAGATCTCCATTGCACCTTGTTTTAGCAAAGTGTTGGTTAAAGCATCACCTACTGCAACAAGACCTGCTGCGAAACTGATCTTGGTTCTCTTAGTTTTGGCCTTTTCCCTTGAAGAACAAGAGCGGGGACTGCTTATCGTGCATGGAACACGCACCCATTTCTCCCGATCTTTGGCACAAGGATTGCGCTAAGTCTGTGATCAAAAGCTTGATGATGATGTAGTAAAGATTCGAAACAACTGGCAGCTCAGTCGTTTCATTGCGACCCGAGAGTCTGGTCGTTGGTTCGAAACTGCCTTTCCGGCGACGACCCTCTAACGCCACCCAAAATATCCGTCACAGAACCAAACATGAAGTTCCGGACCGGATCCGTTTCGTTTGCGATGGGTTAAGGGAGCATTGCTTGCTGGGTTTGGGTCTTCTTTGTGGGCTGGAAGGTAATACGGGGTCTGGACGGCCTGGTCTGGACGTCCAGACTGTGTTTGAGGGAGTAAATAACAGAGCGCGCGCGGCAGAGGTCTTCCACACACGCGCATTACGCGCAGACGGAGAGATCGATGGGCCGCGCGCTCGAGAGGACCTGCGAGATGGATAGCGAGCGGCCTTCGTTGCCAGGGTGGGTGGAGGCCTAATGTTCGGAATGTTGAATGGTTATCAACAGGGAGGGAAGTGTTTTGAATGTTGAATACTCGAGAAAACTGAGGACTTGCGAGATGGATAGCGAACGGCCTGCTGTAGCGAAGTGTTCGGAGGCTTAATGTTAGGAATGTTGAATACTTTGGGAGAGAAGTGTTTTGTGGCTTACGCTGAATGTTGTGAATGTTGAATAGTTGAGAACGTTGGGAGTGAAGTCTTTGGAGGGCTGATGTTCCGAATGTTGAATGCTTATGAGCAGGGAGAGAAGTGTTTTGAATGTTGAATACTTTAGAACATTAGGAGGAAAGTGCTTTGAGGTTTTGTGTTTTGAATGTTGAATACTTGTGAACATTGGAAACCGGCGAGATGGATAGCTAACAGGCTTCGCCAGGTTTGGAGGCCTAATGGTCGGAATGTTGAGTACCAACGAACGTTGGGAAGAAAGTGTTTTGAGGCCTACGCTGAAAGTTGTGAATGTTGATTGTTTGCGAACATTGGGATGTAAATGTTTCGGGCCCTGCATTTAATGTTTTGAATTTCGGAGGCTTGATAAATGTTTGGAGGGAAATGTTTTGAGGTCTACACTTAATGTTGTGGATGTTGAATGTTTTCGAACAAGAAGGGAAGTGTTTTGAGGCCTAAGATTTTGAATGTTGAATACATGACGAATATCTATTGGGTGAGTTTGAATTTCAATGTTTTTAATTTTGAATGCTTGACCAATATTGTTTGGTTCGGAAAGAAGTGAAAAAATTTGTCAAGACCTGGAATTAATTTTTTCGAGTTTTGCGTCACAGATATAATATGTTTACCATGAAAAATGAGTTTCAACAGGAAAAAATATATTTTTAAATGTTTGACTCACCGTTATAAACAGCTCACTATTATACATAGCTCACAATTATACATCGCTTATAATTACACAAGGATCACTATAACACATGGTTCGCCATTACACATGGTTCGCCATTACACATGATTCGCCATTAAATATGGCTCACAATTATTCATGGTGAAAGGTACAAGTGAATCACATTGCTTTCCTGCTATCTTCGCACACGCAAATTTCTTCTCTCTTCTAAATCCTTGTTAAACTCTTCACAAAAATTCTAACCTCTCCTTCCCCTACATTTTTCTTCACCCCCTTCTCATAAATACCCTAGCCCTTCCCTCACAACCCCCTTACCCTCCTCATCGTAAAATCGCCCCCTTTTACTTCTCCTTTCTATACATGACACGACCCCGTTCCCTAAAACCACAACTAAATAAAAAAAACCTAAATAACACAACCCCTCCCTTCCATCAACCTCCTCCCCACTTTTTATTACCAAATGACACCTCACCCTCCTCTCACATAACACTGCCCTTTCTATACAGCAACCACATCTCATTTTTCACGATCATACTCCCCCCCTTGCCCATATTTCTTCAACGGAACACAACCTCTTTCCCTGAAAAAGACCCTTATTTTTCGCCCACAGATGATTCCCCTTCCCCCCTTTTTTACACACAGTTCGTGTATATAATGTACACATAATATGATACATATGTACACCTATAATACGCATGTTGTATTAAATACATTTGTATGTAATATATACACATGTGCTGCTGTATTACCTCTACATACTCTACTTGAAACGAGGAATAAATGTGCATTAGGTACGAGAATTAATTTCGGGTTTGTTATGTACCTGATTTTACAACCTTGTTTGTTTATTTTTCATCCTGCTTTCGTTATTTTATTGCCGTGGCAATGTTTTCTAAAATTAGCCTCTTTGTTCGCAACGAAGCTTTCAAGGTCTATTGGTCAAAGAAATTAATCCAACGGATCAAAGTTGTTTGCGAGTTATGAAAGTGAATGTCACCATGCAAATAGGTCACTAAGAACAAATGTGCACAATTACTACACATTATTTATCTTCACAACGTATAGCATATAATAATATGAGATGAGTACAGCGATGTAGTGATGTACGTTTGTGTAAATGTGCTATTATTTACAAAAAAATTAGCTCATATTGTTTCCTATACTTGAAACATTCAAGTAAATAATTCAATCTGGTATATTATATGCAGATTTTTGACTATTGCTGCAAAATGTTTACGTTAGTTAAAAATAATACCCAAATAACGAATCCAACACTTCAAACGGAAATTTTCTTTTGACTTTATAAGGGAGAGTGTGAGGCAATTTTTATGCCACAATGCCATCAACTAAGGGGGCACAATAATAAGAGGATTATTCAGGTTTCATGAAGAAAAATTTACGAAAAATAGGAACACTTTTACTGATTCACCCATGAATGTGTACTATACAAACGCTGTCTGATGTCCGCCTGAAACGAAGAGTCAGGCAAAAATTGTTTACGTAAATATGAGCCAGAGGCTACCCAGTCTAACTTTTTTGCCGCCTGCATGCATGTTTTTCGCCGCCCAAGCGATTTAATCGCTAAAATCGCTTAGGCGGACAAAAACTTGCATGCAGGCGGCGAAAAAATTAGACTGGGTTTAACCATTATATCATTCCTTCAAAACCCGCATTACAGCCATGTTCTGTTATGAGATTTGATCGCTTCAAAGTGATGCAACACGCAAATGACACGAAGTGAAAATTCTCCCGTGAACGAAAAATGATAATACCCTAAAAATGTAGATTTTATTGTGGAAAATACCTAAATTATTCCTGTTGAGAAGCGTGTTAAAAAATTTTGTTTCAGTGTTCTAGTTAAACGAAATGTTCAAATGAAATAATTGAATGATGAACAGACTCAAATCAAGGCGTAAACACATAGGAGGAACTTTGACGTGTGCACATATGGAGCGTGGCAGAGAGATGGAAATTAGCGCTGCAGACCCAATACTATGGGGACCTTGACGCAGGCATCGAAGCATCAACGTTAAGAGATTCCGGAAAACAGAGAAATAATTCGTGCGACTCAGAAAATAATGCAAATGAACATACGCAATCCTCTCTATCTTAGATTGTATTCACTACAGTCCTCTATAGCAGCACATACACAGTTTTTCTCTGCAAAAAATCCCAAATCTCAGTGAATAAAGAGCTTCCCTATTATTCCACTTTCCAGATTTAACTTAACACTTTGACTGCGACCGGAAAAACTGAGGCTTAATTTTGAAATTAAATATAAAGTCAATTGTTGTAAGCAATGTTAAAAACATAGTAAACATTATCTGGATCGTGAGTTCATCTAGTTTCAATTAAGTATTTATGAAAATTGAGTTTGTGACTGCTGGTCGGTCAGCAGCATTAGGAAAAACCCCTCCGTGGCCACCGGTGGCTCACGTCGCAGTGTTAATCTACTCGCTTGAGTTGAACCTACGCGCAGCTGAAGAGTTTACTTTTATTTCAGTGAGATTTTCTTAGCCAAGCGAGCTACCTCCGAGTCTCAGCAGGCACTGCGGGACGATTGCTTACTCGAGCAACAAGAATTCAACCGCGTAACGGATGCCACAAATGATAAATTTCATGCAAGGCAAAAGCGACACCATGGATTATTTTATTCAAGCCACAACACAAATGATAAATTGCATGCAAGGCCAAAGCGATTTTTTTCAGATAAGCCCCGCCACTAATGCAGTACATAAGTTCACCCACCTCTAACTTTCGAAATAATGCACCTATCGACTTCAAATTACTCTCAAACGAAAGATTAAAACATTCCTTCGCCTGAGTGTAATTTGAAATTGGTAGGTGCATTATTTCGAAAGTTAGAAGTGGGTGAACTTACATGTTGCATTAGTGGCGGGGCGCATCTGGAAAAGATCCAACAAAAGCAACACGTTGAATTATTTTATTCCAACCACAACAATAACAAACACGTCGTAGACTCTATATAACTGTCTTTCTTACATATTAGAACATATATTGTGGCTTTTCCACCAATGGATAAATTAAATAAAACCCTCTGTATTAAATTTTATCTTAAAAAAACATCATGTAGAATCAACGTATTTGTCAACGTTTTGAAAAAATACTTTTTTCACCAAATGTTTTTTTTTTCAGGTAATTGTATAAAAAAAATTTCCTAAATAAAAATCCGTGATTCAACTTTCCTATAAACTACTAGTAAAAATTCTGTTGTTTTTATTTTATTTTTTATTCGTACCTTTGCCATCCTCGGTCCCTGGCTTGACCGGGCCAAAGGCCGGCAGCAAGGCAGGCCAGATTGTGGAGTATGGGAAGGCATTTACGACAGTGTAATTGGCTCGGTAATGGCCGGCCATGCGCCAGCAAGGCATGATTTTCTCAAATTGCGACTAATCTTAACTCCAGAGCAACATTCCTCAACCGCGGCTCCAACTTAAGCCTATGCATCATTCCTCTTCTAATCTATTAAAGTTATACTGAATGGATGTAGGCCGGCTGTTCTTGCGCAAGTCTTGGAAACGACCGGACTTTGTAGTGTTCTGCATGGAAGATAGGTCGTCTTTTGTTCTGTTTATCGCGGAACTTCATATCACTTATGTTTTAAAATTAATTGAATGAGAGAGATGTCGTCTTTTGTATTTATAAGAAAGTATGAAACTGGAACGTAATGACAGCCTGACCCATTTTCTATACAGGTCTCAGTTTTTCCTCCCGTGAATTTTTCCGTGAATGATTATCCAGTAACGTGATCCTGCGATGCAAATGTGACGCGTAATCTTTTTTAAATTCAGAAAAAATACAAAAATTATTACAAGGTTATGTCGGTATAATTCATCTCACTAAGAGAAATTTAAAAAATGTCAATTCATCTTACTATTTCCAGTTGTTCTATCGTTGGTTTTAAGATTTACTTGGACATGAAGATTACTCGCTGTTTCTTCAACATCGGTGATGCAATTTTTAAGAAACCAAACGTTTCACGCAACAGTAAGCATTTTTACTAACGCATACTTTTTTCAGCAATGTTAACGCTGCAGTACTAATTTTTCGTACAGCTTACTAATACTCAATTCATGTGTGAAATTTGTATTACACACTTCATCACAAAACCCCATATATCTCCGGTTGTGTTATTTTGCAGAAAATTTTGCAGTGATTCATATTTTCACGAAACTCTTCACTGCGCGACGGTACTCAGATGTTTCAGCTGAACAAAATAAAAATATTAGGGAAAATTGTAGATTTACACTCCATACCGAAATCATTAGATTGCCAACCAAAAACAACATCAATGTGTAATGAATAACATCAAGATATTGGCTATTTATTTTCAAGTAAATACAGATTCATAGAGAGCTCGATCTGTGCGTGACTCACGCTTTATTTTTCATTGTTTTCGTATCATTATACGTCATTACTCACGCTTTCTTGTGCTGAGGATTAATGAATCTTTTGAATGAGCTATACACTTTTAGTCACATGAGAATTTACAAATTTAGCTTTGAGAAGATTTTTGTTTTATTTTTTTAACTTGGGATATTCGCGATAACTTTGGTAATAATTTTTAAAGTGACTTTTAATTAATTCGGGCAACTGACAGAAGTTGGTCTTGTAGTAACTGGTCATGTAGTAACTGGTCATGTAGTAACTGGTCATGTAGTAACTGGTCATGTAGTAACTGGTCATGTAGTTACTGGTCTTGTAGTAACTGGTCATGTAGTAACTGGTCATGTAGTAACTGGTCATGTAGTAACTGGTCATGTAGTAACTGGTCATGTAGTAACTGGTCATGTAGTAACTGGTCGAGGTGGAGAAGTAAGAAGGGACATAATTCCCTCCCATACAATGAGACAGTAACTACATGGTTAGGTTAATATTGGTTCGGTTAGGTAAGGTTAGCATAGGATAAGTTAGGATAGTTAATGTTGACAGAATTTTATCACGGGTCCACCTGGCTCAACGATGACATTGTTCGTGGAATTTTTACGAGTCCTGCTGGTTTACCATTACATTCATGGTATTTTACAGTAAAAGTGTTAAATAGTACATATCCATAACATATATAAAATTTACAATGAACTCGAAACTAAACTACAGCATCAGAAGTCTGATCCCTTGGGGCATTTCTTCTCCATTTGAAAATTCTTTTTAATGTTGTTATAGTAAACTTTTCACAAAAACTTAATTTCAATATTTCTTTGTTAGGTTTCTCCAGTGTTTGTCAATAATTTTCTTATTTGAAATACATCCCCACCTGCTTTAAAACAAATATTGCTTTATTAAATTTTCCCTTGACAATTTCTTAAATCTACAACTTTTTTCTTGATTTTCCATTTTTTGATTCGTTTTGATTTCAAAAACATTTGAATGTGTATGAATTGTTCATTTTTATAACTACCCCGTCAACTCTGATTGGGCCAGGAAAACTTAAGTGACACAGACGTTCAGTATAGTAAAATGGATGGCACTCTATACACATATGATCTCAATCTAACTTTTTCGCCGCCTAAGCTTGGGCAGCGAAAAACATGAATGCTCCGGCGAAAAAGTTAGACTGGGATGGATTAGATTAAATATCTTGGATGGTTCAAAGAATTACTCCCAAACACGGCAGTAATGTTGACAAAAAAATGGAATACATGTTTCTTATAACCAATGTGCCAGTGACTCCGAACATTCTCCTCGATGACAGTTAGCGTCAGTTGTAAATATCCTATCAGGGTGATGAAAAGTAAAATGAACGGAATAGTAATAGGCAATGCATGAAAGAATTAATTAATCCCATATATGAGCGGCAGGGTCAAAATTTATTAGTTATTAATTGATAATAATGCAAGCAAAATAGTAATAACCAATCGCTTTTCATATAAAAGCGGCAGCCCCCAAGATTCATCAGTTATCAATTTACTATAACACTCATAGCTCAAAACGACAGTGATCGTTTTTCAACATCTTAATTCACCAATGCAGGTAGGAGAAATACACTGTCATACACCAAGACTGGCTACAATCCCCCTAACTCCCCCGAACTTAGCGGGATTCCCCCAACAATAATCTTATAATTTATTCCCCGTCTGGCGACACCGCAGCCGGTCGATGCATTTGCACGCAGCGCAACAGAAAACTTCAGCGTTTTTATTTTGTTGTGACTATGTTTGAGGTGAAATATTTGTCTATTCTTTGTGCGGAAAAATGAACTTCGCATTTAGGGAATTCTAAAGTAAGTGTTGCCCTATTTGGGTGGTGACTATGTTTGTGGTGAAATATTTGTCTATTCTTTGAGTAGCGTAATGAACTTGTATCCTGGGCGTTTTGAGGTAAGTGTTGCCGTATTGGGATCGTTTTATCGTATGTTAGAATGCAAAGAATGTTGTGCAGGGAAAATAGAACATGGCCACTGCAACGAGCATTCTCGCTGGCTGCTACCCAAGTCATATCGAGTCATTAATCACACACAAGCAACCGACTAGAAATAGATTAATCGCACTCACTACCACCACTATTTTATTTAGGCAACAGCACTATTGTGCTCCATAAAACTTATCTAGGCAACAGCACTAGTGTGCTCCATAAAACTTATTTAGGCAACAGCACTATTGTGCTCCATAAAACTTATTTGGGCAACAACGTTATAATGCTCCATGTAACTTATTTAGGCAACAGCACTATTGTGCTCTATAAGACTTATGTAGGCAACAGCACCATTATGCTCCATAAAACTTATTTAGGCAACAGCACTATTGTACTCCATAAAACTTATTTAGGCAACAGCACTATTGTGCTCTATAAGACTTATTTAGGCAACAGCACCATTATGCTCCATAAAACTTATAAAGGCAACAGCACCATTATGCTCCATAAAACTTATTTAGGCAACAGCACTATTGTGCTCCATGTAACTTATTTAGGCAACAGCACCATTATGCTCCATAAAACTTATTTAGGCAACAGCACCATTATGCTCCATAAAACAAATAAAATTATAACAAAATGATACGCATTTTGCCGTCACACACAATCACGGCAGGTTGAAATAGCACCATAAATACAGAGCTACTAGACACGTCTCCTAACACTAAATAGCACCATAAATACAGAGCTACTAGACACGTCTCCTAACACTAAATAGCACCATAAATACAGAGCTACTAGACACGTCTCCTAACACTTTGGTGTGCGCAAAATCAGGATGTAAAAAGTTTAAGGAATTTCTAGCTCTCTCGCCTTCGTCTTTTAACGTAACTGAAAGTGCGACGTGTCCTGAAGACTGGCATTTAGGTTTGATATTGTATTTGAACCAAGGACAGTTCTGGCTCTATTGTATCTTTGCTTTCTGTGAAATTATGTTGTGTGCGGTATAACGAGTATCAGGATAGTGATATAATCCAGTCTCTCAAAAATGAATCCCTCATTATCAAAGTGTACCTACCTAATTACTTACGTACCAATTTCAAGATAACTCGGATCTATTTCAAGATGCCCCATATTTATTTCAGGATAAACCGGATGTATTTCACGGTACTCCGTATTCATATAAAGATAATTCGGAAGTAGTTCATGTTAGCCCGTATTTATTTCTCTATAACCCGGATATATTCCACGATAGCCCCTATATCATATATCGATAACCCAGATACATTTCACGAAAACGTGGAAGTATTTCACGACAACCCGGATACATTTCACGACAACTCGGAAGTATTTCACGACAACCCGGAAGTATTTCACGACAACCCGGATACATTTCACGACAACCCGGAAGTATTTCACGACAACCGGGAAGTATTTCACGACAACCCGGAAGTATTTCACGACAACCCGGATACATTTCACGACAACCCGGAAGTATTTCACGACAACCCGGAAGTATTTCACGACAACCCGGAAGTATTTCACGACAACCCGGATACATTTCACGACAACCCGGACGTATTTCACGACAACCCGGATACATTTCACGACAACTCGGAAGTATTTCACGACAACCCGGAAGTATTTCACGACAACCCGGATACATTTCACGACAACCCGGAAGTATTTCACGACAACCCGGAAGTATTTCACGACAACCCGGATAAATTTCACGACAACCCGGATACATTTCACGACAGCCTAGTATGTTTTCCAAGTCCGACCAAATTTATTTCCCGACAACCTAGATCTATTTCACAAGGTCACAAGCTTGTTAGGAAAGTAAACGTCATATTCACAGAAATAATCTTTCCAGTTTTCATTCCCGATCCCGCGCTGCTTTTCACTCCTGGGGTCCATGTGAGCACACGCGTCGCTTCTTTGTTTGTAGAGAATCAATAAATAATGAAATGTTTTTGTCCTCCTCAAATTTCTTGGCTCAAGAAAGAAATGAAAAAGTAAATAGCGTAAGTGAATTGGAATATCGTCCCTGTGTTTCTTAACTGTCGCTTTCATGTCTTTACTTTAACGCTCCTCATGAAAGGCTCAATTTTTTAATGTTGTTCAGATTGATCAACTGATCATAACCTACTTTGACTAACAACATTTGTATAAACTATATGAGAGGAGAAGTGATTTGCTTTTGCACTCTTTTCCGAAGCTACACTAGTTGAAATGGAGGAACTTTCGGATTTAAGAATATTTCAAAATTTAAAAATAAAAAATTCCAGGGTTTTTTCAATGAGGTTAAAATTTTAAAAATCTAAATTTTAAATTTTAAATTTTAAATTTTATAAACATTCATTGGTCAATGAGTGCACACGCAGATGTTTGCAGTGGTGAGGTATATCAATGACGAAGTTTTACCATCTTTTGCTCGTTAATTTGTAATTTAACTTTTTAAGCAAGCATGATTTATTGAGCATTAGAAATAATTTATGGGAAGCCATGTCATTCTCTTGCCATTACTCTACCACTAGCGCCATTTTTAAAATTAAAGACCGGTGAAGAATTAAAGCAAACTTCACAGAATTTTAACAGCGACCTCATATAAATTTCAGCTCATCTTCTGCGAAAATTATGAGAGACACAAGTGACCGTTTACTGAAACGTGAAGCAAGATTTAAGGGGGCGTGTCTAAGCGAACACTCAGAATTTCACAAATCTTGTGTACCGCATGTGAAGGAAAACTTTGACAGCTGTTCGAGCAGGTATGCAATTTCATCCGCAGTACATAATTCTAGATACACACATATATACATATATCGTCAAATCTAGATTAAACAACATTAGGAATACATTGCCCTCAACCATTTGCTTTCGACTAGTAACATGGGTATTGCAATACTCATGTGTGAGTATCAAATAAGTGTATTTACTTTATGATATTTTAAAAACCAAAGATGTACAGTCTTATTTATACCATCTTTATTGGAAATAAACTGTTCTTATTTTCTTTTTCTATCTATTCCAGATCGAAACTCGTGAACTTTGAAAGCTACACCCATGGAGCGAAGCAATGTATCGTATCGGCACGAGAAATTCTTTTAAGCGCTCACTTCAAAGAAGATCTCTTAATTTGCGGAGCTCAGCACACGCTGGCGGCCCTAATTTTAATAAAAATTCATTCACGGCGCCAATTTGGGGCAGAAGGCCGTAATTTCGCTGCACTGAAGCATTCATGCCCACGACGGAGCGAGGCAAGCACTGAACAAAGATATAAGAGTTTTTTGGCGCCAACAGCGACCTGTTCCATCACCTTTATAACAGTGCAGGCGGCAGCTAAACAGATGGTCTCCCAGGTGGTGCGCTTTTGCATCAATTAGCTTTGTATAATATTTCAACAAACCGTGGCAACCACCTTTTGCGCGAGCATTAAACTTGAGTTATGAAGATGAACGATGCGCTCACCTGTCGTAATTTGGGCCCCCGACCTGTCGGATCTCCTCACGGGGTCGTGGTTCGGTCCGGATTTTATCTTGTTTTCATCTTTCCTCTTCTCAAATGTTGCACCTCATTCCTGTTCTGAATTGTTTCACATCATTACTGTTCAGAATTGTTTCACATCATTACTGTTCAGAATTGTTTCACATCATTACTGTTCAGAATTGTTTCACATCATTACTGTTCAGAATTGTTTCACATCATTACTGCTCTGAATTGTGTCACATCATTTCTGCTCAGAATGGTTTCACATCATTTCTGCTCTGAATTGTTTCACATCATTTCTGCTCAGAATTGTTTCACATCATTTCTGCTCAGAATTGTTTCACATCATTACTGTTCAGAATTGTTTCACATCATTTCTGCTCAGAATTGTTTCACATCATTTCTGCTCTGAATTGTTTCACATCATTTCTGCTCTGAATTGTGTCACATCATTTCTGCTCTGAATTGTTTCACATCATTACTGTTCAGAATTGTTTCACATCATTTCTGCTCAGAATTGTTTCACGTCATTTCTGCTCAGAATTGTTTCACATCATTTCTGCTCAGAATGGTTTCACATCATTTCTGCTCAGAATGGTTTCACATCATTACTGTTCAGAATTGTTTCACGTCATTTCTGCTCAGAATGGTTTCACATCATTACTGTTCAGAATTGTTTCACGTCATTTCTGCTCAGAATGGTTTCACATCATTACTGTTCAGAATTGTTTCACGTCATTTCTGCTCAGAATGGTTTCACGTCATTTCTGCTCAGAATGGTTTCACATCATTTCTGCTCAGAATGGTTTCACATCATTTCTGCTCAGAATGGTTTCACATCATTACTGTTCAGAATTGTTTCACATCATTTCTGCTCAGAATTGTTTCACATCATTTCTGCTCAGAATGGTTTCACGTCATTTCTGCTCAGAATGGTTTCACATCATTACTGTTCAGAATTGTTTCACATCATTTCTGCTCAGAATTGTTTCACATCATTTCTGCTCAGAATGGTTTCACATCATTTCTGCTCAGAATGGTTTCACATCATTTCTGCTCAGAATGGTTTCACATCATTTCTGCTCAGAATGGTTTCACATCATTTCTGCTCAGAATGGTTTCACATCATTACTGTTCAGAATTGTTTCACGTCATTTCTGCTCAGAATTGTTTCGCGTCATTCCTGTTCAAAAATTTAGCACGTTAAATTGTATTTCACCACTCCTGTTCAGAAATGCCGTTCAGAATTGTTTTAAATGAGCGCTGATCAGAATACTTCACCTGCAGCAAAATTTTGATCATAATTCCCCGTTTATTGAATAATCTCGGGTTAAATTTAGAGCAAGCCGTCTCATACTTCTCAACATGTGGCTTGAGAAATTGATTCCCTTACAATCGCATTTAACGGTCGTGAAAAACTTGCTAGTTTTAATAGAGCAAACAGATGTGGAAACTTTTTTTTCGCCGTTCAATCTTACAACATTTCAGTGCTGAAAAATGTTTGTTCAACAAAGGTAATAAAATGTGTAGCACGAGTTGCATTTGAAAGAAATGAATATTGCGGAAAACAGTAAATTTTATTGGTTCATTCATAGTCTTTTTCTCTTACCTTGCTCGAAATTAATCCGAAAACCTATTATGAAACTAATAGAACCAATTATTATTACATTAGTTCTGTAAGTTTGCATGCGTTATATACGTACTAATTTATCTATTTACTCATATGGGTAATTTTTTCAAACACTATTCCAAAAAGTAACTTAGTTATTATTTACTTGATTATTATTCACTTGATTCAATACCATGATAGTTTCCTTGAACTGTCTATTAACCATTACAATGAGTATTCAAACTCCTAAAAAATTATAATGACGTTAACAAAATTTACTATTGCCATGAGCAAATTTTACCTTTACCGCCATGCAGCACACGTACCATCAGCACACTTACCATGAGGACGCTAACCATCAGCATACTTTGTTGAAACCCAGCTCTATTGAAACCCACTCAATTTTTACCTAGTCGGTTCATTGTTAGTTCACTCGACCATAAGATAACTCGATTGTTACTCTTTATTTTTACGTCACTTTATTGTTTTTCATTGTCAGTTTTATCTCATTTCATTGCTTGTCCTCTCATATTAAAACCCACTCAATTGTGAGGCCACTCATTTTTAGCCCAATCCACTCAATGATAATAGCACTGATTCAGATGACCACTTACTTGTAAGCAAACTCAATTGCAAGGCCACATATTCGTAAGGCCACTCAGTTGTAAATCGACTTGTCTATAAGCCCACTTATTTATAATCACACTCAGTTTTCAGCCCACTCATTTGTAGTAGGCCACTCAATTGTAAGCGTACCCAGTTTTTTCAGTCCACTCGTTCGTAGGCCACTCAATAGTAAGCTCAGCCGATCGTTCTATGTTCTCATCATTTGTCAAATATTTTCCAGTAATAGACAATATTTCTCAAAGAATGGAGCCAATTATTAATGCATTAGTTTGGTAAGTTGCATGCTTATACGTACCAATTAGTTTACTGACTCATAAGGGTAATTATTTCAAGCGTTATTTTATGAAGTGATTCAGTTATTATTAACGTGTTCGATTGCGAAGTAATTGTCAGAAGATAGAATTGGTATATCCATGAAAATTATTCCTTTTATTATTTCTTCGATCCATTTATCATTTCAAGTATTTTTAAACAAAAATATTATGTACGAGCTTCACGATACGAAAATTTCGCGAAATTCTGAACCTGATTGAAATTCTATTTTGTGTTTCATTTGTTAACACAAAATGAATCGCACTTTGCCTCGTTAAGATTATTCTATGTACCTACTTAAAATGTTTTTATTTCATCACTGCTATTTAATAATCTTCATCTAATATGAAATCATACTAAACTAAATCCCGAGTGCAAGTAGATTAAATACTTAGTTTACTTTTTTTACTTTTTTATAAATTTCCGGCGAACATAAAAATCCAGTTCGAATACATTCGATATATATATTCGAATATTCACTTAATGACTTTTCATGAAAATTGTCACCAAAGTTTTTTTAAGTATTGCGATCACTTGCAATGGTTAGCAAGTACTATATATGCGTGCACCATGTATGGTATATTTGACCTTCGTTGTCCTGCAGCCATATATGTATGTCCCGTTCATGCTTCCACAATCTATAACTTATGGGTAAAATCAAACTGTTTTCTTCGTATGAACAAAAGTCAGCAACGATTTGGGTATAATGAAGGATACCATAGTTATGTTACCGTTCGGTATATGGAAGTGTGTAATTATATGTTATGTGAAAGTAATGCTTTCTTGGTAAACGTAACAAAACGTTATAGGAAGATAATGGTTACAAAAAGACGTTATGGGAAGGTAATGGTTACCAAAAGACGTTATAGGAAGGTAATGGTAACCAAAAGATGTTATAGGGAGGTAATGGTTACCAAAAGACGTTAGAGGAAGGTAATGGTTACCAAAAGACGTTATAGGAAGGTAATGGTTACCAAAAGACGTCATAGGAAGGTAATGGTTACCAAAAGACGTTTTAGGAAGGTAATGGTTACCAAAAGACGTTATAGGAAGGTAATGTTTACCAAAAGACTTTATAGGAAGGTAATGGTTACCAAAAGACGTTTTAGGAAGGTAGTGGTTACCAAAAGACGTTTTAGGAAGGTAATGGTTACCAAAAGACGTTATAGGAAGCTAATGGTTACCACAAGACGCTATTGGAAGGTGATGGTTACGACAAAACATTATAAGAAGGGGATGGTTAAGACACTCGGTCTATTGAAATAACGGTCTCAATGTGGGTAACATTGCAGCATCTACTTAAGAAACTTGAATATAAAACAGATTCAACAGGTATGTAATTTGAGGTGTGTCGCGAGTTTGAACTTGTCATTTTTGTCATTTATGTATGTCATGAGTATGTATTTGAAAACGAGGATTTATTCTGCCTAAATGATTTTACCTGGGCCTATGGTGAGCAGAATTGTACCGCACCCCTCAATTGAATCAAATGCACAGATGGAATTTCAAGATTGTCTTCTCGGTACAAAAGCAGAACTTATGTACGAAATGTAAGGAGCAAATAGGTATGTGGTCTGAGGGTAAAAGTAGGAGAGAAAACACCTTTAATGGTGCACTTCTTAGTGAATTTAATACGGTGCCAATATCATATCGAGATTCGGGATCTATCTGAAGTGTACTATAGCCAAATTCCTGAATATTGTTCTTTTTTCCTCTATATTATCATATGATAAAAAAAATTATTCTATCATAATTGGGAATACTTAATTCATCTGCATTAATTTAACCGTGTCATGATGAAACATCATTGCGATATATAATACCCTCCGGTTATCATATAAATATACACGAAATATTGGTTTCATCCATAAAAATTATACCGGTACATTGAGCCCGCATTTCAAACGTCCATATAAATTTCAGGTGAGAACATACCTACCGGCAGACAAAGATTCGTAAGGTAAATAAATATTGTTTGTATACGTCAATATTAGTAAGTCAAAGTCTTAGGAATGAAAGTTACATGGAATAAAGCGGGGGCATATATATATAGTGGTGCGCTCCAAAATAAAATAAATGAAATTCGGCGAGGAAAGGATAGAAAGTCCTTAACAAACTTGTTCCTATGATACTTTCATTCGACATTTTCAAACGTTTAAAAATATTCTTCTCATTTCAATGTAGGTGATCTATCTTGTGTAAGCTTACGTAACATTTCTCGCTTTCCAACAGCCATACAATCGCCTATGTTTCGTGATAGCCTTCAAAAATATGCGAGCACGCCGCTGTAGCATGCTAGTAAGATATTGCTTATAAAAGGGTCAGATTATATTTTTAAGACATTGCTTATAGCAAATAGTTTAACCCATGGAAAGCGTGCCCACATTTCGAATGCATGGACTGCTTTAAAATTCATTAAACGTGCGAATTAACCCTTGACCGCGCAACTTTCCGTACATGGCACACTCACTAAAAATGTTAATCACAACTTCTAGTCGAATTTGTACCATAATATTAATTTCTATTTATTACATTTATTTCATGTCAAACTGGTGCCCTAACGTAATTTATGAAGCTCTCTGCCGGGTAGCAGTTCCGTCCCCATTCTGCTGTTGGTGATAACCTGATGCCAGCGTCAGTCTAATGACAGTGGTTGTGTTATTGGGAATATGAGTAAAAAACTTCGGGCATGTAAGGTTTAACTAGCTCGATAACGAAGAGTTCAGACACGCATTCCATAGAGCTTACTGCGGTGTCATATTATACCTTAATTCGACTTAAATTAAAACCATTAAATCCATCGAACATCCATAAATAGAGCTCGGCGCGTTGTCGTATCATACCTTAAATCGACTCAAATTAAAACCATTAAATCCATCGTACACCCATAGAAAGAGCTAGGCGCGTTGTCGTATTATACTTTAATTCGTTTTATTTAAATCCATCGTACAACCATAAATAGAAGCAAGCGCGTTGTCGTATTATACTTTACATACTTCGCTTTACTTAAAACCATGAAATCCATCGTACCTCCATCCATAAAGCCTACACTAAGGCACACTGACCTGACAAATGACCTGCCTCTACAAAGTCCGAGACAATATCAATTCTGCGATATATTTTAGGGCGAAATTGTGACCTAAAATTGCCTTAAAAGATGCTGGGCTCATTGACGTCGCGCTGAACGTCAGACGCACGACAAAGGCTTTTATTGCGGTAATAAATAACGCGGCGTTGGTTTAACGTAGGATTTATAACGCGTATCCTTGGCGAGGTAGAAACGTCGATCCCGAGACTCCCGATCTTAATTCGACTGACGTAAAGAACTTCACGCTGAAAATAACCATCAAATCAAGGTTAGTTTCAATGCTAGCGTTCCTGAATAACTAAAAATAATTAACGAAAGGCTGAAGCAATAAATTACCCGGCGTTGTTTTAACGTGGGATTTATATCATGTATCCTAGCAACGTCGATCCCGAGCCTCCCGAGACGTAAATAACTTCAAGCTGAAAATAACCATCAAATCAAGGTAGGTTTCAATGCTCTCGTTCCTAAAGAACTAAAAATATATAAAGACAAGGTATGGAAATTAATAACGCTCCTTAACATAACGGCTTTGTTGGACTTCGAATTGCGTAGAGCGTCCAAACGCAGGTGTTGTGAACGTCATAGCGTCAGTAACGTTTGCTGAAACAAAGTAAGGTATTTATGGAGTCAGTACTGGGTATTGAGTAGCTAATCTGGCGATCACTAAAACGTCAGTAATACGAAAACGTCAGGAACGCCTTAAAAAACGTCATCAACGCACTAAGCAACGTCAGCAACGCGCTAAGCAACGTCAGCAACGCGCTAAGCAACATCAACAACGCGCTAAACAACGTCAGCAACGCGCTAAACAACGTCAACAACGCGCTAAACAACGTCATCAACGCGCTAAACAACGTCAGCAACGCACTAAACAACGTCAGCAACGCGCTAAACAGCATCAACAACGCGCTAAACAGCATCAACAACGCGCTAAACATCGTCAGCAACGCGCTAAACAACGTCATCAACGCGCTAAACAACGTCAGCAACGCACTAAACAACGTCAGCAACGCGCTAAACAGCATCAACAACGCGCTAAACATCGTCAGCAACGCGCTAAACAACATCAACGTGCTAAACAACGTCAGCAACGCGCTAAACAACGTCAACAACGCGCTAAACAACGTCAACAACGCGATAAACAACGTCAACAACGCGCTAAACAACGTCAACAACGCGCTAAAGAACGTCAACAACGCGCTAAACAACGTCAGCGACGCGCTAAACAACGCAACGCATATCTCCCCGCCAGGCCGCGCTAATCAACCAAATTAGCGGGCAGAAATAAATTACCCGACGGCCGCCCCTCGCAGGTAACTCACTTCTCTGATTGGCTGGCCAGGACAGGTAAGGCGTGCCAAAGTTTCGTCTCCTCAACGATCCGTATTTTGGGACCTGTTCGTAAAATTAATATCTACGTCAACTGTCGTGAATTTTGGTTAAATTTTCCCCCTCCCGAGAAAAAATGTTCGTAGTTGATGTCTTTTGAAAGATTTGATTTGATTTTGATGTGCGAAAAAATTAGTTTACTGAGTTGCTTTCAGAGAGTTCTTTGGGGAATGAGAATAAAGTTTTATTACGGGGAACGTGCATCAAATGTAATTATTTGCTCAAGTCCTATGGGATGTTTTTTAAAACGCTTTGAGAGTGGAATTAAGGTCTCGTTTTGTAAGAGAAATATCGAAGCCAGAAAATCTGGCATGCGACGCGCTTCTGTGCTCCCATTGGCTGTTGGGCTCAGGTGTGCCAGGTCCGAGGAGGTTTAGAGTCCCAGCACCCGCTATTTAGCTGCGAAATCGAGGAAATCTAATGTGTCTGAGCGTAATTACAGCTCATAATAGTCGAGCTTTTGAGGAAATGTGAACTATTATAATGATAATAATCAGGCAACATCATTCACTGCTGAGCATTGCCACAATCTTGTGTCAATGCCTCGCTCGTTTGAGCATACACTAGCTAAAATACAGGCTCCGATGCTTGGTTATGTGTGGAAAACCTCGAAAAAGGATAAGCAGTGATAAAACTTATGGAGATCGACGCTTACAGCTCGGGGAGAAAAAAAGATTACGTGTGTTTTTAGTGATATTTCGCCTTTGCCACAGTCCGAAGCCTCGAAATTGTGTTCATTTTTTGAATTATTACCCCAAATTACGCTGATAAATCGAGTTGAGAAATAATTGAAACACTAAAAAGGAGACCGAATGACTCCCAGCGAAAAAAATTCAGAAATTCCAGTTGGGATCCGTAAATTCCGGGCAAAGCTTGATGGCCACAGGGGAATTTGTTCCTGCTGATGTTACTGATAAGAAAATTGCCCTCCATTTCTTATCCAATTTTTTGCACCTCGAAGAAGACGCAACTTTATTTCTTGAGCTGCCAGATAACCGCACCATTACGCGCGATGTTTGTTTCTTCACTAAATAATGAATGCGAAAATATGGTGAAGAAATTATTTGCCCTTTTCCTACGAAGCTAGTGACCCACAGGTGGTCACTACTGAGGGGATTTTCAAAATGCTGCTGACCGTCCTGCAGTTACTAACTCAATTGACATATATACTCAGTGAAAACTAAATGGAGGCTCCATTTAATTAATGTCCGGTATTTTCAAAATTGAACTCTAAAATTAGCTCTAATGTGAATTTCAAACTAAAAATGAGGGCACGATTTAATAAATGTCAGTTATTTTCAAAGTTGTTCTCTAAAATTAGCTCTAATATGAATTTCAATACAAAAAAAATAAGGGCACGATTTATTTAATGTTCGTTATTTTCAAAGTTGATCTCTAAAATTAGCTCTAATATGAATTTCAAAACTAAAATAAAAGGGCACGATTTAATAAATGTCCGTTATTTTCAAAATTGAACTCTAAAATTACCTCTAATATGAATTTCAATACAAAAAAATAAGGGCACTATTTAATTAATATTCGTTATTTCCAAAGTTGATCTCTGAATTTGCCTCTAATATGAATTGAACGTTTAACTTCAGTTAAACTCGCCCCAGTCAACGTGGCAGCAATTTACTCCTCACTTGAAGCTCTAATTTTGTACAAAATACCCACAAGTATGCGCTGCCTGTGTGTTTGTATGTGCTGCGTGTGTGTTTGTATGCACTGTGTGTGTCATGAGTATGCCAAACAGTGTTTAAGCTGTGTTAACAGCAGTATGTGTGTGTGTACCAACAATTTTGTACACGAATAAAGCGATTTCAAATGATCTTTTTGTTTTGTTTACTAGGATAATGATAGCTGGGGAGTTGTTTACAGTGGAATTGCTTCCTTGGGCAAAGTTTACTCTCGTGTCGTTTGCGATCCATTTCTTTCGTATCGGATTGTTTACAAGGGTGACGGTAACTACGGTGTAGTTCACTTCGAATTTTTTTCACTATTTAATTGTTTATCATCGAAATGTTTGTTGTAGTAGTGCTTCATGCAGAAATGTTTACTATGGTGTTGTATACGGCAGATTTGTGTGCTGATGCATTTTTGCTTGGGAATAGAAATAAAAGAGAAACAGTTTATTTTCAATGAAGCTGAAACAAAAACGCATCATTGGTTTTTAAAATATCTTAAAATAAGGATCCTTAGTTGATACACACACATAGGTACCCCACTACCCATGTCATTAGAAAATAGGAATAGTTTCGAATGATCGGATTATTTGAAAACGGATTAGGTATCTTCAGTATTGTTCACTGATTTACAGATAGCTGCTATAATTTTTCTACGAAATTATATACTGCGGATTTGCGCTAAGTGGCAGAATTTACTACAGGACTTTATTCATCGTACCCGCTTGAACGAAGCTTTTATAAACTCATCGTTAACCCCTCGTTCACTTGTTCGCCATATCGAGGTATATACAGTAAGTCTCATAAAAACCTGGACCGAGTATTGATTTTTCCGTATCCGTAATACCATCATAAGAATACCATAAGCATTTAAGTTAATTTGAAGGATAATTTGGCTAGAAATTAAATGCTTACGGTATTCTTATGATGGTATTACTGATACGGAAAAATAAATACTCGCTTCGGGTTTTTGTGGGACATACTGTACATACATCGGTTAGTGGATACATTTTTTAGGGACACCCGGTACAATTAAAGACCATGGCTGCCAGGGTAAAATTGCTCGACACAACTTTTGGGAGGGAAGATCCCGAAGATTTATATGTGATGATAGCTTGAGTGCGTGCGGATAGTGAATTGGTACGAGAAGCAGCTTCTGTGCTGTGAAACTTTTCATTTAAAAATAATATTTCGCCAAAAAACATTTCGGAGAACACTATTTGAAAAAAACTAATGGGTTTTAGAAACCTAAATTTTGTACACTTTTTGTTTGGTTGCGATTTGTAATTTCGTATGACCCTTCATACTTTTCTATGTGCACGCGTAAGTTTGTAACTTGTCTATCTTATATTATAGTGGTTACTAGTTCTGGATCGAGCGTATTCATTTTCCTGCATAATGAAACATTATTTATTTTTCACGAGTTTTTAAACATGAGTTATGCATGTCTTGTCGCACGCAATTATATCGAATTCTGATTGTATATCTATACATGTTGATATTCCGTTGTTTGCAATTTATATTCCATAGTTCTGATAAAAACTTTCATCGGAAAAAACAAATGGAACACTTTTCAACTCTGCAACACTGGACCCAGTAAACTTGAAAATCTACACTCTAAAAATCATAAGAAAAGATATATTAGCTTTCCTGTGAAACTCTCCTGAGAATTAAAATTATTGTGAGTGCTCTCGAAGTTTAATCAATATCAGGGCTTCTTACTCCCGTTACAATCGTACGAGCTAATGTTACTGTGTTCTATTATTATGGCATTTGTGAAAAATGCGTGTGTTTTTTATTGTAACTTGTGTTTTGGGCACCTACGCCTAGTGACGACTTATAAGCGCCAAGTTGTTCATATGAGTGTAATATTTTGAATGGAAGTTTATGATGTACTGCACGTAATTAATACTCTTCATCAAAGTTTGTATTAGTTGTGTCACAAAATGCTTACAGTGGCATAATTAACGAATCAAGCGCCCAGTCAATATGTTACATAGAGCGGTGTATTTCTGTCACGGAAACAGCCTATTAAACGTGAACTGACGGTCCGGTCAGGGAAAGGCCTTAAAAACATGTGGACAAAGTATAAAATGAGTTTTCAAGAACATCAAGAGTACTTTAGCTCTTTTCATCGAATTCTGAAATTAAAACCAGTATCGCAAAGGCAAGAACTAATTTAGAAATAATCACACATATGCTTTAGGAAATTAAGCTTCGTAATTCTCAAGCTTACAAGCAAAATTTACTGAAAAATGGGACAGAGAAAAGCTTTTTGTAGCGAATCATGCTGTAGATAAAAACTTCCCCATTTTGTGAGTGGGAAAAATAACTGCTGCTGCAGATGTGGTGCGAGCCTGGGGGGTGAAAGGGGGGGGGGGGAGATTTTGTGGGGAGGGGATGTGGGGGTGAGAGGAGTCGAGTCATATATGAGGGGAGCGAGGGACTTGAGGAAAAAGAGGGAAGCTGTAGCATCAGAGAGCAGAGGAGGATGTAGGGTCAAGTTTTAAAATAAAGAAGGGAGAGTAAAGAGAATAAAGAAATTCAAAATATGATGAATTGAAGAGTAAAACGATTGTAGTTATAAAGCAAAGTGGAACAAAATGATTGAAGTAATGGAACAGAGTGGAGTAGAGAGGAATAATGTTGGTTCAAAGTGTGGTTCAAAGGACGTCAGAGACAGTTAAAGGGTCTTAGTATACAGAGAGCTAAATTGAAGCAAGCAAATAGTATGGCGTGGTTGAACGAAGTTCAATATCGGCAATCAAATACTATGAGAACGATTAAAAACACGGCAGTATATACTTGGTTATGTGATGGGAGGCATGGGACAATGAAAGGTGAATGTCAGCATAGTAAGTAAGATATAGACTACGATAATTTACATGGGGATAGGCCTTTTGCTGGTTTTTAATAATTTAAAAATTATGTGTCTGATATTATGAAGGCATTAATACACGGATATTATCTTGGTCGTTGAGAGAAAGAATATTCACATGAAAATTCATCAGGAAGCGTGTTGGGTTAAAATTTCCCCCCATTTGATCATGACTACATAATATATTAAATACTAATTATGTTTTTCGATGAACTTATGGAGTCCTGAAATTTCTTAATGTTGTAATTCATGTCTGATATTTAGGCAGCACTGCTACATGTTGTGTGGGTTGATTTCACGAGTTCTTACATAATTGAAATGATCTTATTTTTTAAGCTATATTTACTATGTGATGGTTGATATTTTGGAGTCACTCTGAGAAAGAGAGCAAGACGAGGAGAAATAGGGAGTGAGAGCTAGGAGAAAGCGCGAGGGAGAAAGAGTGAAGGAGAGGGGGTGCGAGCAAGAGAGAGAGTGGAAGAACAAGACGAAGAAATAAGGAATTTAAAGCGAGGGAGAAAGAGTGAGTGAGAGCGAGAGAAAGAGTGAGGGACTAAGAGTGAGGGAGAGCGAGAGAGAAAGAGTGAGGGACTAAGAGTGAGGGAGAGCGAAAGAGAAAGAGTGAGGGACTAAGAGTGAGGGAGAGCGAGGGAGAAAGAAGGACTGAGAGTGAAGGACAAAGAGCGAGTGAGAGCGAGGGACGATGAGCCAGGGAGAGCCAGAGAGAGGGAGTGAGAGCTGGGGAGAGGGGAAAATAGGGAGAAGGAGGGAGGATGGAGAGAAGCAGCCGTGCGTGTCTGTTTGAAATATTTGGCAAATGGTGGCGCCGTGGCACGTGTTTTGTGCTAGCGTGTTGATGTGTGGGTGTGAGGGAAGTGTGGGTGTGAGGGAAGTTTGGGTGTGAGGGAAGTGCGGGTGTGAGGGAAGTGTGGGTGTGAGGGAAGTGTGGTATGAGGGAAGTTTGGGTGTGAGGGAAGTGCGGGTGTGAGGGAAGTGTGGGTGTGAGGGAAGTGTGGGTGTGAGGGAAGTGTGGTTGTGAGGGAAGTGTGGTTGTGAGGGAAGTGTGGGTGTGAGGGAAGTGTGGGTGTGAGGGAAGTGTGGTTGTGAGGGAAGTGTGGGTGTGAGGGAAGTGTGGGTGTGAGGGAAGTGTGGGTGTGAGGGAAGTGTGGGTGTGAGGGAAGTGTGGGCGTGAGGGAAGTGTGGGTGTGAGGGAAGTATGTGTATGAGGGAAGTGTGGGTATGAGGGAAGTGTGGGTGCAAGGGAAGTGTGGGTGTGAGGGAAGTATGGGTATGAGGGAAGTATGGGTATGAGGGAAGTGTGGGTATGAGGGAAGTGTGGGTGCAAGGGAAGTGTGGGTGTGAGGGAAGTATGGGTATGAGGGAAGTATGGGTATGAGGGAAGTGTGGGTGTGAGGGAAGTGTGGGTGTGTGAGAGAGGAGAGGGTAGCCGTCACATTGACTCGTCATGCTAATTTGTTCCATAAAATATTTAGTGAATATTAATGAGGTATTAGGTAGCCTCCTTCTAATGGACAATCCTTCGCACCAAAGGGAACCAATAGAGCGTTTTACCGTCAATGGATGACATTTTTCATGTTTTATCGATTGGCAGATAGCAATATTGAGCGGTCCTTGATATTACAAGGTCGATGTTAACTAGAAATGAAATCAGTTCATTTTCTAACGACAAGCTAGAAAGAAAATTTACAAGATTTCTGAACGGAGGTATTTTGGAAGGTTATACTGAAGCTAAGAATGTACTTGCACTGGAAACTTGGAGGCATCAAGGAAATTTTATGGTACTCGAATATAGGTGCGGCATAGGAATTTCATGATTCTGAAACTTGGTTAAGTCTTAGAAGTTTTGCGATACTGAAACTTGGTTGCGCCATGCAAGTTTTGCGATACTGAAACTTGGTGGCACCATGAGAGTTTTGCCATACTGAAACTTGGTGGCACCATAAGAGTTTTGCCATACTGAAACTTGGTGGCACCATGAGAGTTTTGCCATACTGAAACTTGGTGGCACCATGAGAGTTTTGCGATACTGAAACTTGGTTGCGCCATGAGAGTTTTGCGATACTGAAACTTAGTGGCACCATGAGAGTTTTGCCATACTGAAACTTGGTGGCACCATGAGAGTTTTGCCATACTGAAACTTGGTGGCACCATGAGAGTTTTGCCATGCTGAAACTTGGTTGCGCCATGAGAGTTTTGCGATACTGAAACTTGGTGGCACCATGAGAGTTTTGCCGTACTGAAACTTGGTGGCACCATGAGAGTTTTGCCATACTGAAACTTGGTGGCACCGTGAGAGTTTTGCGGTACTGAAACTTGATTGCGCCATGAGAGTTTTGCGATACTGAAACTTGGTGGCACCATGAGAGCTTTGCCATACTGAAACTTAGTGAAACCATGAGAGTTTTGCCATACTGAAACTTGGTGGCACCATGAGAGTTTTGCGGTACTGAAACTCGGTGGCACCATGAGAGTTTTGTCATACTGAAACTTGGTGGCACCATGAGAGTTTTGCGATACTGAAACTTGGTTGCGTCTTGGCAGTTTTGCGATACTGAAATTTGGCTTTACCGTGGAAAATTAGAGAAACAGTTACTTTGTTCGCTAGCTCCGGTATTTAAGACACTTTGAAATTTTGTTACTCACTGTACGAAATTCAAGAGCTTGAAATATAGTAGAGCGCCTTCAGCTTTGCTCTCACTGAGGATTACGCAGCAAAAAGCATGTGCTCTACAAAAGGACGGAAGCACGGAACTGGAATTAATTTCCCGTTGTATAAGCATATTCTTCCACACAGACACACTCATGCCACTCTCCTGCATTGGCCAAGGTTTTCCAGTATTCCTGCTTCAATCGAGTTTCAACCATCAATGCGCCGGGATCTGTACTTGAGGCAATTCACCCGTATTTGTTTATTTAATTAAAACTAAATAAGAATTGCGTTAATAAAGTTTTATCAATATTTATGTACATCAACACAACATGAGAACCTCGTTCCAACAAACAATGTTCACACACATATTGATATTTATTCGTGTAAAATACAACATTTTGCTGCAAGTTACTAAATTCACATACCTGCTAATATTTATGTATGCAAAATGCAACATTTAATTAAAAATTGCTAATATTCACATTGATGCGAATGTTTGTTCATGTATAATACAACCTGTTAATACAAATTACTGATATTCACATACATACCACTATTCATACGTACAAAATACCACATTTTAATACAAATATTTATACGCTTAAAACTTAACACATTGTGGCAAGTAATTCAAATTCACATACATACCAATATTTCAGCGTGTAAAACACAACATTTAACAACAAAATACTTAAATTCACATACATGCCAATATTTAAACGTGTAAACTACATTTCATTACAAACTAAGAATATTCACATACATGCACGATGTATTTAGCACAAACTCTACAATTTTCCCAGCAGCTACCCTAGATCCTCCCACGCACCACGCTCGTATAGGCAAAACCAAGTAACGACTTGAGAGTTACCTGAGTTACCAAGGTTACGCGGTTTGCCTTTTGGATCGTAGAGAAGGCAGAAACATCAGCAACATCTGCCCCATAATTTGCATGAAGTGCTAACATCTGCTGGGTAACACGTACGGTGTCCGAACACTCACGTGTTGTCGCAGTTCTGCCGCGGTGGGCACTTTTGGTGTGAAGTGGATGCTGGAATACCGGGGTGAATTAGGAGTAAGAATCCGGGTGTGAACTGGACGTTTGAATACGGGGGTGAGCTCAATTTTGGAGTACGGGAGTGAAATGGGAGCTGGAATACGGGTGCAATCTAGGGGCTGGAATACAAGTTAATATAACTCTTATTAAATCCTAGTCTTCAAGGTTTCAATGGCTTCCAGCTGAGGTGCAGATATATAAGCCTTATGGATCTGCGAATATAAGCCATCTCTCACTACACTACTCCTACGTTGTCATATACGAGCAATATTTCGAAATGTAGTCTAGATATTACAACATTAATTGACGCACTAAATCACATTCTACAATTTTGGCGTAGCGTCTTACCTAAACATATATCATTTAAGGGCTGGGGACTAATTTATTGATGTTCACAGTTATGTAATTTGAGCTCTAAGCTAAATGATAGTTAATAGTTAGTCCGTCTGTGCTTACATACGAGAGGGTACTAATACAAACGTCAGTGTTTGAAGAGTGTAAATATGTGTTTGAGTGCTTATGTGCGTGTTCAGTGCACATAAACATTTTGTGTATAGAGGGAGTGATGCTTGCATATGTTTACATGTTCAGAATAACGACATATTTACATGCTCTCAGGTTTTAAAAGCTCAGCATCAGCATGCATGTTTTGAATCTTGAGAGTCGCTGCATGTTTCAAAAATTGAGAGCCTGTTATTTAAATAAACGGAAATTAGCGAGTTCGATATTATGAAACTTACGACGAAAACTTAATAAATGCTCCAAGTTAAAATAAATATTACTTTGACATAAATATTACTTTGATATTTGATACTTTTCAGTATACTACCGAAGATATAATTTAAAATTATCAATAACGACATTAACCGGAAAATAATGGAACATAGCCAGTTCCCTAATCAAAATTTTTTTACACAATTTCCGAAATGGAAACAATACTGAGGAAATTATTTATTTTTAATTGATGGTGTGTAGGAGTGGTGCACCTTCATCATCAGCTCATAAGTAAAAATATCCGGAGTTGTTCGAAATATTTTTCTCTTATTTTTGCTACCCTTTCACATTTTAAAATATGGTTTATCTATGCATCCATGACATAACTGCGCGTCAAAATAGTTTCTCTTTAATATTATAGATTTTTTCACCATTTCCTATACTATCCAATACCTATTGAATTTGCCATTAGCATAACTATGGTTTGTTAGTGTTCTATTTTAGTAATGCAATACTGATGAATTATTTGAGATTGTGAAGAAACTAAATTCTATATAAATCTGTGAAAAAATTAAAGTTAAAAACTTGGCATGATTTAAATTCGGAAGAAATTTAAATAAATACATATTCCATGTAAAATAAATACTTAAGACTTGTAAAATAAATACATCTAACATCTAAAATAAATACGGGTAACATGTAAAATAATTACAGATAAAAGCTAAAATCAATACATGTAACATGGACTTTCTAAAGCCACCGCAGTACGCCGCACTTCTTTCTGGATCTCCTAAAGAAAGAAGAAAAATAAGTATTTTCCGAAATAGCTCACGTTAACGTTAGATCAACTTCCGTTGAAGTTCGATTAGGTTTAAATTACGAAGCCTGATTAAAATATACAGATAATAAATGGAAGTGTACTCGCGAAGTAAGTGTTGTTTTAAACTTATCTGTTGAGTAAGTGTTGGACTTGAGTATTGAAGTAAGATTTTTTAAGCTAATCATATGTAATGTTTCTAAAATTATTTGATCATATTTTACGACCTCGTGTTCTTCACATATTGTTCCCAGATTACTGTTAACAGAGTAGGTGCTAGGCAATGATTAAACCCTACTTTGAACGTACGTATTTGCCGGGTATTGGTGAAGTTTCGCGCCTGAGGTAAATGTTCCATATTAAAAGAAATGAAGTCACCCACCCAATCAGAATTTGAATTAATTATTGAAATTCTAGGAAGCGATGATAATAGTTACTGCTGCAAAAGTTTTAGTGCATTTACGCCAAGCAATGAATTGCTTAATGTAACCCCCATCCCAGAAAGCAACCGGCCATGAATTGCGTAACATAATCTACATCCCAGAACGCAACCATGAATTAATTGCGTAATATAATCTACATCCCAGAAGGCAGCCATGAATTGCGTAATGTAACCCTTATCCCAGAACGCAGCCATGAATTGCGTAAAATAATCCACCTCCCAGAACGTAACCATGAATTATGCAATACCACATCCCATAACGTGAGTACAACCACGGATGTGAGTGTTTTATGCTGTTGAGAGTTTACGTATTCGAAAAAAAACTTTAATAATAAGAATGAACCTTAATGTCTACGGGCATTCATGCTCGGATTTTTTATGCAATTATTTGTTCTAATTGTTGTTCACATTTGATTTAAAAGTTGTATTCATGCGTATCGTGATCATTTGCTACCGTTAGTTCATTATCATCAGGTGTAAAAAATAGTTTATATCACGCTACCATTAATCCTAACTGCGTACTACCAATGCAGGACGAAAATGCAATGAGGAAAGTGTCAAGTGGCGAATTTGAAATTTCTAATATCGGCTTACTTTGATTAGATTGTTAAAAGGGTTTTCAAAAGTCAGAATTCTAACTTGGCAAAATATAGTATCGAGTACTCTGATACAAAATCTCTTATCTCCAATACCCTTACACGACGCCACTTATTTTATATCATTAATACTGGAGCATGAATATTCGATTGCCAACATCGCATTCCAAATATCAGATAGCTGTCAGTTTTTGGGCTTGTGACTGGCTTATTAAAGTTCACGTCAGGATTTTGTGGATGACTGATATTTTCATGCTATACGATCCCACAAGCGGTGTTAACTTTTAATCAACTCTTCGTACACAATTATTCAGACACTCGATCTCATTTCTCTAACTAATCCTGAAATTCTCCAAGGGTCAATCTACTTTATTTATAAAATAGAATTCTTGCTTTGATATCAATTGCTGCTTTACTAACTGATTTATAATTCAGGTAACAAACAATACGTGTTTTATTTTTTGAACCCATTTTAGCAAAATTTATTTCATTTCCATGTATTACAACTATCATTGTTAGGTTGCTGTAACTTATTTATTTTGGTTGTTTTGCTTGGCTGATGCACTTTGTAAATGTACATCTACATGTTAAAATATCGCACACTTATCTTTCAAACTTCCACTGTCGGAATATGCTTTGTTTCTTATTATTCAGTTACTCAAAGATGCGAATCATGACGGATATTACTTCATGTGAGAAATGATATCCACCGCTACTTACATTTTGATCCTGGGGAAAAAACTCAGAATTCAACCTCTGTGTGGTTGAATTAATCCTTGATAAATTTGATTTCTTCCAATTTGTGCAAAATCAATACATTTCTTCCTATTTGGTTGAATTGATCCTTAATAAAGTTGAATTGTTCCAATTTGTGCAAAATCAACACATTTCTTCCTATTTGGTTGAATTGATCCTTAATAAAGTCGATTTGCTCCAATTTCTTTAAAATCAAGACATTTCTTCCTCGGAAGAAGCGTCTGCAGTGTCATGGTCGTCCGCAGTTCCGAGTGCGGAAAGTGCGGTCTGGTCCGGGTTTCGCTGGCGTTGGGCCACGACCAAATTACTGTAATTTACCGACACAAAGGAACATGGCTCTTTGGCAAGTCAAATTAGTCTGACTTTAATAGACTCTATTTAAATGTTACGCTCCGGGTTTTTGTTTCGAGGCGTAGAATTAAAAGCCGTTCTTTGGAAGAGATCCGTCTGCCTCTTGCGGGCCGAACGCTCGAATTTTTAAGGTTCGTGTCCCGTAGGAATAGCACAGGAACGCCATTTGAATTTGGTGTCGCGAAATTCTGAATTGTCGAGGAGTTCAACTGGAACTCATTAGGTACTGATGCACGTGACGGAGCTAATTAGTGAACCCTTAGGGAAATTACCTCTAAATGTTTTCCTTCATAACGAATACTTGATCGTTCCTTTCGAAGTAAATAAGAAAGATATACCGTTCATTTCTAAGAAAAGTTGATCCTTGAAATGTATGACAACATATTAGATATTTAATATTTCTAAACATACGAGTATAGGTCCTAATATGATAGACTAACCATAAGTGTGTTAGATAATAAATGTACTTATTATACAATGAATTTTTCCTGATATATTTCATAAAATTCTGATATTTGAATAGATGAATTAAAACAGATCAGGCGTAACTGAACAGATATTCCGGCCATAAAATTTCCCGATAGGTCACCTAAATAAATCAGCTCGGTGGTAGAAAAATAATCCTGTCTTCTCAGGAACAAGCTGTATTCTTTTTCTTAATCTGGATATCAAACATGCGTGGAAAATATACAGCTTTTCTTCGTCTAGAATTGACTTTTATGATGACGCTAAGTCGGTTTAATTTTTGTGAATGCGATCATTTACACGAAGCGTTGATGCGTGCCACACTCCTCAACATTTCTTCAGCAGCAAAATAACGGAATGGAGCGTAAGCTTCCGTACCAAGTATCGTAATTGCCGTGAATTATCCTCAATTAAACGACCTAGTGGAAATGTCTTCAGGTTTTAGCATAATTGACGAGTCTCGCTCCAGTTGTGCAGCTCCGTTAATCCCTTCACCGATCAGCGAAGCGTGGTGTCACGTACAAGGATTTTTGACTGATTTTTTTTTAAGATTTTTTGTGGTTTTTTGACGCAGCGCAACTTCTGGGTAGTGCATTTGAGAACTGGTTTTGAGAACTGAATTTTCGTAAATTATTCCGTGATGTAGAACGTTTCAAGTGGAAATCTTCTGTCGTATGACATATTTGGATGTTATATCTGAAGGCTTTCTAACATCTACTATCTTTCAGAACGTGTTGTTAAATAATTGGTTTTCAGAAAAGTATGAGCGGTTGATGTTCGTAAATTTTCATAAGATTTAAGGGAAGAGTACCCCCAAAATGTCGAATTCTCAGGAGATATTGGGTTTTAGATGCTATAGGAAGGGTGAGATGTCAGGTACATCCTGTGAAAAAATGAAGTTCGTACGTTCATTGGTTCGCCCGCTACGGGGGTTTGAATTATGGGGGGGCGGGGAGGGGGAAGTGATATTTTATCATGTTACACCTCCCCCTTGGTTCTTTCTTCACGGCTTGACGTTGCTATGCCTTCTTCTATGTCTCTTTTTTACTGTATAATGATTTCAAGGGTCCTAGCTGACCCAATAAAAAAAATAAAAAAAAATTAAAATTGTTTATATATCTTTTTTTACCTGTTTTGCCTTTTTTTGAAAGATCGGAATGTGGGGCTTCAAAATATATCTCCTCCTACAGTTTTGAGCTACAGTAATGATTTTGGTGTCACTGGATGCGGAAATTTAGGGGCATTTCAAAAACTAAAAAGCCATTCGGAAATTCCTTTTCGATCGAAAGTTGTGACGTCATAAAGTATGAAATGTTGAGAAAAAATACCTTTTTTTGAATTTTTCAATTTTTCCAACTTCAAACTCAAGTATGGAGAATGCCAAGTTAGTTTTTGAAATCTACAAGTATTTCTGCATACAATGACACTAAAATCATTACTGTAGCTCAAAAACTGTAGGAGGAGATACATTTTGAAAAACCCCCCCAAAATCTCGTTTTCTATGAATATCTCGTTTTCTATGGGGAAAATCGCATTTTTTCACGAATGGAAAATGATTCTAAATTGCATTTCCTATCTGTATATCAAATTTCATTACTATAGGTTCAATAATAAAAAATTTTTTCAAAGGGGTACTCTTCCCTGGATTGCGCAGAAAAGTCATCTAAAATATTGATGAGCTTCTAAGGTGATAGGTATAGCGTAAGTTAATCCATTATTATTGAAACAGAGAAGCAAAATTTACTTGAAATACTTAACTAATCCATCAGTTATGTTTTTACAAAAAATGTGTGTTTCTATGTATCGTATCAAAGCGTTTCAACGGTTCCTTTAATGTTTAAATTTGGTGTCGAGTTTCTTCAGTTATTTTCCTGAGGAATTTTTGTTTCTCAAGAAAACGATCGTTTTTGTAAAGATAATATATAAATAAATATTAATCAATGAATTCTTGCAGTTTTTGAAAAGATCTTCAAACTTAGCGGCAGCCATATATTTACAATTAGGTGTTTAGTAATTAGTGTTGGGGTGATGATTTAATCAATAATTTTAAATTTCCATAAATGCAACGAGCTTTGATTTGTGTTTTTCATTGGAAATTAACGGATAATTTGGATTAAGTGAATTAAGAGCCAGAACAATAAACTAATTTTCTGGATTGATTCTGACTTCCAAGTAATAATAAGAATAATATTATGTACATAGGAAGGAAGTTTATGTTCATGAATTTAATATGAAAAAAAATCAAAATTATAAAAAAAGGTTAATGTGAGCAAGGAATAACTTCGTTTTTGCTAAGATGGCGCACACATTACAAACAAGTATGACTATAGTAAAAAAAAGAATTTCTCTCTCACGAATTTGAAAATTACAACCGAACCTTAAAATGAGACTACAATTTTGAACAATTAAGCTTGTTCTATGTTCAGTTGAATTCCTAACGAAACATTTGAATGTTTGTAGCACTATAGTCGTGAGATATTTGCATGGGTTTACTTCAGTTTGTTCACAAACATCCAATTATTTGTAAAAAATTCTGTAATCCTACACTATTCAAATACGGTAAATTTTTCCAGAGGTTTTTATTTTAATTTCAGAAATTATAATTATTACTTTTATGTCAATTCAAATTTAAAAACTTGCTCAATTATAATTCAGAGACTCGTATAAAGAAACAAAAAATTAAATTAACAGTGAGGTGTCGCAGTAGTGTGTAGCCAGCGGAACGGATCGGTCACCCTCAAAAAGCTGTTCTGTTTTTTATGAACAAATTTTTCATCCTAACTTTCATAATTTCCCATTTTTTATTAAAAGATTATAGGTGTTTTCTGCTGGAGAACCAGGCGGAAAATTCCCCTATAAAATTAAATTATAATGATCTCCGAAAATTTCTGTGGCTTATTACTAACACTGCTCGCAGTGAACCACGGCAAATGTGTTTCTGTGACTCAAAAAAATGTGGTTACGGTTGCTCACTCCAGAGCTCACAACTAAGCTTTTTGCTTAAAATATACTTTATTCCAGTCAACCCTGATACATATCATCCTCATTGTTGTTTTTCAAATGCCTTACGGCCATCACCAGGACGCAATGACGGTTACTCCAGTCAAGCCGGTACCCATTTCTGGTACCTGGGTAGAGTGGGAATTGTAGCGGAAACCTTGAGCATCGATTCCGCGTTCCCTTATCTCCAAAATAAATGGAGCCTTCCTCCTTTCTCTCTTTGTAACGCCTTTGTTGTGGTTAGGGAGGCTTAAAACTAACATCTAATCTAACATGTAATCGTTCACTCAACACGTTGGTCGTGACGTGAGCCGCTGGTGGTACACGGACGGAATTATCGTAGTGCTGCTGATCGACCAGAAGTCAAGAAATTTATTTTTATAAATACTTAATCAAAGCTTAATGAAGGCGCGATACAGTTAATGTTTGCTATTTTCAAAATTGCCGACAACAATTGACTCAGAATTTGAGTTTAATATTGAACTTCAGTTTAACAACCCATCGCAATCAAAGCGTTAAATCAAGGTTTGTTTGAGTCATATGAAGGCGTATCGATGTATGTGAAAAAAGTTACGTGATGGTAACTGTTATAATGTAGATAATATAACATTTCACGTTAATGTTCCTCAGGTGTTTGTCATTTGGTACTTATGTGATACTTAATTTATAATTTGTCATGTGATATTTAATTTATGTGACGAAATTATCCACGCCAGCTTTGACGATCGCTTCTTCTTGCTTTGAAACACACGAGACGATCGCAAGAAAATAAATTCCCGGAAAACGTCCACACTTAGGATAACGGTCGAACGAAGGGAAAGGCTACGATGTTTACTCAGAAAGGCATCCATGGAGATACATATAATATCCTTCTGGGAGGACTCCATTGCCTCGACTGGGACTCACAAATAACTCACAGCGTCTGTAGCCCTCAGCGTAAGAATTCTATTTACTTTTGGCAAGTTCTTTGTAGTCAAAACCGATGTTAACATCGGAATAAATTTAAATTTCCCCGCGAATGAAAGTACACGGAACTCGCTAAGTTTTTTCCGCGGGTGGGATCACGAGGGAATAAGTTAAAGTTCGCCCATGAATAATAAATGCAAGTGGAACTGACAGGTATTCTGCCACAGGCGGAAATGCTTTTCTCTTAGATTGGTAGTTCCTGTCTAATAGAGCGATTCCAGGCCTCAACACGTTAGGTGCGGCGGGTTAAACTGAAGTTCACTATTCAGTTCAAATTAGGGTTAATTTTGGATATCAATTTTGAAATAACAAACATTAAATATATTGCGCGTTCATTTAGTTTTCATTAAGTATTTATCGAAATTTAATTGATGATAGCTAGTCGGCTAACAGCATTATGAAAATCCCTCAAGTGACCACCGGTGGGTCACGTCGCACCCTAATCGTTAAGCTTCTGTCTTGTCAAACGGCCGACTGGTGAGGTTATTAACACCTAGACCACAATTGGATAAACTCAAGTTCAATATTCAACTCAAATTTAAAGTCAAGCAATTATGAGAATAGCGATCTTTATCTGGATCGTGCTTTGATTTAGCTCTTCTTAAGTACTAATGAAAATTGATTTTGTGACTACTGGTCGGTCAGCAGCGTTATGAATTCTCCTCCGTGGCCACCGGTGCCGCAAGTTGCGGTCAAAATGTTTACAAGTGAAAGCAATACGTCAAAAACAAGTTCATGCTTTCGTTTGCCTCACATGAATGGTGCAGTTTGCTGGTGTGACAACGTTAAAGAATGTATCTGGAGTTAGAATTTTTTTTATCATTTGGTACTGTTATAACTTTTAGTATTTTCTTATGATCATTTCATCTCTTCTTTGACAGACGCGTGGTACCAGAGACAGCGGAATGAAAACTTCAAAAAGTGAGCCCTGTACGGCGCGTCCTATATTTCCGGTAAGTTAGAGGCGAGGAAATAATTAGACGAGACTATTTCGAATAATAATTAGAAGAATTTCCAATATTTCCGGTAGGTCAGAGGCGAATAAACAATTAGACGACATTAATTCAAATAATTATAATTCATTTAGGCTAAAATTGAACGTCTCATTGGAAAAAACGTGAAAACTATCGCACTGATGAATTTATACGGAAGGTGAAACATTCTAGAGGCGGTAAGGTTGAAGTCAGAAAATAAGACGAATGGAGAGGGTGCTTCTCTCCCTCCTAAGCATTCCGAGAGGAATCTTTCCGAATAAATAAAATCTATAGATTGCATTTCTTAGTTTTTATTACATCATAGTAAATCTATATATCTTCTCTCTAATGAAATTGCAGAATGAACAGAATAATAATAGCAGAACACAACGCACAATGGACACACGTACGTTACAGAATTAAACAAAAAGTTCAGGATAATTAAGCGACCATAGAATTCCTTAAATTCTTTCAACAATTCCCCTCACGCCTGACGGTTCAAGTTACACCAGAAGAGGAAAAATTCTAATTCGAATTGTTGAAAACCAAATCAAAATCCACTGGTTCCCGATTCTTAATGTTCAGCCGCAATTAATGAGCTTGCATGAATTTCTTCTCCAACCTTTCAACTTACGAAATAGTTCACTAAGTGTTAGAGTAAGATGAAATTCACTCAACATTTGAGTTAACAAAATGTTGACTGAATTTCTTCTCGCTTTAACACGCGATGAACTTGCACTTGGTATGTAGTTGACTATTCGTACAGTACGCCCTTAAGTAAGGGTGGGGCGCGTGCATTTCTTTCCAATCGGCCCTTCTGATCTACCTGGAAAATACTGCAGAGCATCGGGACGCGTTCGTGAACAAGTTTATTTCTCGCCTTCCTGCAGTATTTACTACGTGAATCATGTGGTTCAATTGGAAGAAAGGGCTCGCTCACGTCGAAAAATTATCCTCTTTACCAACACTTTTTCTGTGAGCTGCCCCTTGCCTCGACCGGAGGCGTTGAGTTTCGACAGCGAGAAGTGTTCGAGACAACACGAGTTCACCACGTGTCGTCTCTACTTCGAGCGAATAGTCAGAAATTCTACTCCTTCCTTACTGCGAGTCTTTGCTCGTCTCCTAAATGAAAGAAAGGACAACTTCTCAACATACACGAATGGTGCAAAATTTTCAGCTCACTGAAATGAAACAATTCAGCGTTTCTCACTTACTGAGATAAAAAAAAAACGCGCCATGCGAGTATGCACTAGAAACATTTTTTTCCAGTTCCCATCACCCGCCTCCCTTGTTGATTTGGTCAACACCCTTCTATACTAACATTATTATTTTCAGTTCACTGGGATCTGAGATAATATTTCTGTGCAATCACCAACTGGATTTGTAGCATGCGCCCCCTCACAAGTGAACCGCTCAGTGGCGTACACCGCCGTATTTGCACACTTTCGCAAAAGTACCTCGGTGGCAAAGCAAGACACACATTTTGCATTATTCTCAATATTAAGTGCATAAAAACACCCGCCAATGAATTTCATTTAAGTACCGAATGCACCTGACAAATGTGGCTTGTGTATCTGGTGTACATCGCAGGTACTCATCCGTAAAGTACCTGGTGTGAAGTAGCGTATCTACACGACTCATAACAGCCAATCTCCAGGGCAGATGTTTTTTATTTTTTGCCTAGAATTATTATAGAAGTTTTAGCCTCCCTTTGCCACGACAAAGATGTTCCAAGAGAGGAAGAATGAAGGCACCATTTAGTGTGGAGTTGAGGGAACGCGGAATCTATACACAAGGTGCATAGAAACAGTAAGCTAAGAAAGAAGATCATGAAATAAGAAAAAGTTGAAGAAGAAAGTAGTAGGTGCCGAAAAACGGGACAGCAGTGAACCGAAAAAAGGTGGTCCGTAACAAAACAAAAGCCAGTTCTATTTGAACAAATAGTAAGCCTACGTAACCTTTAGCTCGGGCCCTCACATAGTCCCCTTTGGTTTTTGTCTAGAATACATGGCCGTTGATTTATAACGTATCGCCCATCTACTTTGAACATTGGACCAATTTTATTTATTATGGCCAATTCGTTAAGCACATATGAAGCTTTATTTAACAAATATGGATAATTTATCAACCACATAAGGCTTAGGTAATTTATTTTGTAATTTGGACCTATTTATTGAACGCATACAATTTCCGTAGCATGTATGCCATTCTATTCAGGATCTATAATTAACTAATTAAGAAGTAGACCCAGCAGAAAAAAGAACACTACAATATAGAGACTCGCAGCTCATCAACGGAACACAAGCTTCATGTGATATAAATACTCATTTCTTTGTTCTAAATAATATCCATACTTAAGATACTTGTATTCACACAATAATAATCACCAGCTGATAATTCTAATATACTTCAGAAAATATAAATATTAACCATACACATTTCACCCTACATCTACCCCATTAAAACGTAGTTACAAACGCAAATTCGCTTCACTTTGACGTCTTCTAAAAAAAATGCAATTTTTATAATTGCTTCCGAACACCAGTGCCATCGAGTTATAAATAATATCCTGTACAATACATAACTTGCGCAACGAAATACCTTAGACTCATAATTTATTCAAATGCCGAATTATTTACATATGCTAATTTAGTAATTTATATCTCATCGCATATAAAGACAATTAGATTAGATTATAAGTTAGTTTAAGCCTCCCTAACCGCTGCAAAAATAGAGCGTATCGAAGAGAGGAAGGAGGGACCATTTAGTAGGGAGATAAGAAAATGAGGAATCTATGCAGAAAGGGCATAGAAACAGTAAGATGGGAAAGAAGTTCATGAAATAAGATAAAAGTTGAAGAAGAAAGTCAGAGGTGCTGAAAAACAGGACAGTAGTGAACCGAAAAAAGATGGTCCTTAACATAACAAAAAACATTTCATTTCAACAAAAAAAAAAAGGCCCACCTAACTCCCAGCTCGGGCCCTCACATTTTTCCCCTGGGAGCGCTAATTCCCATAGATACAATAGTTGTATCCCCCTGATGGGATAAAAAGAAAATCTATGTACGTCTACTTGAATTCGAATTCCGCAAATTAGAATAAATGGCACGGGAATTTACGATGCACAAAAACCGCTAACTGTGCATTTTTAAATTTACATCTCATTGCAAAATTAAAATCTTTGTACGTCTACTTGAACACAAATTCTGTAAATAGGAATGAATGGCACGGCAATTTAGGATGCACAAAAACTGTTAATTATGTATTCTGAATTTGGCATGGCACAGGCACCACCCATCTGATTTCCACAGAGTCATCCGATAAAAACTTTCAGATTGATTCCAGTAGAGCACGAACTTAAATAATCAAAATGCGACACAATCCACATCGAATGAAATATAGCACATAGAAAACCAAACAGACGAGACTCGAAGTTCAGGGCACTTGAACACCCCCATATAAATGTGACCCAAAAATATCATACACGCAGAAAGATGGTCACGCTGGACTTGATGCGTACGGGGGTTCTGCATTCCAAAGAGCGGCAACTATATAAAAGGAATGTACTCGAGACAAGAATTAATTAATTAGAGACGAGAATTAAACCCTCAGCCTGTTGTATATCTCGGTAAATTAGTTCCCTAACGAGTTCTTCGGGGTTCAATGAAGAGTGGCCGTTCCTTCCTCATCCTGATATCGGTGACTCCCTGACGCCGGTGCCAGTTTAGTGACGGCGGTTGCGATAACGGTAATGAGCACAACAATTCCGACGTTAAAGGGTTCAAATTTCCCCGTATTCAGAAGATTATTCGCGAAAATAGGGGACTAGGCGAGAATACTCCTGCCACCTGCAGCTCTGTGAAATACACACATCCGTAAATGCAGTGAATTTACATCGCTTACGACGTACAAGAGAATTTTCAGTAGAATGTGTGGAGAACTGGCGCGATTTACTTACACGAGTCCCCATGAGTTGTTTTTTATACGCATTCGATTCTACAGAGCAAGACGGAAAGATTAGATTAAATTTAAACTAGTTTACGCTTCCCTAACCGCAACAAAGAGCGTACCGAAGAGAGGAAGGCATCATTTAGTATGGACTCGAGGGAACGCGGAATCTGTGCGCAAGGTGCATAGAAACAGGAGGTTGAGAATGAAGTTCATGAAACAAGATGAATGTTGACGAAAAAAGTAGTAGGTGTGGAAAAAAAGTGAACTGAAAAAAAGATGGTCCGTATAAAACGAAAAACATTTCATATCAACATATAAAAGCCAACCTCACTCTTAGGTGGGGACCTCACAGTTTCTCACTGAGTGCTAATTCCCATAGATACAATCGTGTTATCACCCTGAGGACCATCTTTTTAAGCAATAAATAGCGACGACTTCGACGGTTATTCTCTTATTTCTAAAGCACTGCGTGAGATTCCCCTCGAATAAATTAAGAAAATTAGAGAGATATATTTTACCTTGGGCAGTGACATCTGAAATAGAAGCCATAACAGCTCTAATATAGCATAGCTCTAGATTCTCAACACAGTTTCGTATAAATAAATAAATAGATAAATCAGGTTTATAGATATAAGAGCAGAAATCAATGAAACCATAGATGCAATTATCCAAAACATTACATGAAGTATTCGCACAAGCAGAACCTTAATCCAGCGGAGTTTTACTTTTATTTAAATTTTAATACGACAGCATGGGTCGGTTATCAAACATGATCCAGGCACTAAAAGTAAAGGATATAAAATTGTTATAAAAACTCAACGCTGGCTATGGGACAACAAATAAAATGCAACCAGAACTGATGCCTCAAATGCTCACGAAATTTTACACAAATTTTCTTGCGTTCAGTAGCACAGCCACAACTACTTTGCTAACACTTTGACAGCGGCAGGTAAAACTGAAGTTCAGTATTCAACTCTAATTTGAAGTCAATTGTAGTAAGCTATGTTGAAAATGGCAAACATTAACTGGATCGTGCATTCCGTTGGTTAGCTTTGATTAACACTTTGACTGCGACGTGCTCCACCGGTGGTACACGGAGATCATTTTCATAATGCTGCTGACCGTCCAGGTATTGCAAACTCGATTTTCATAAATATTTAATCAAATTTAAAAGGAAGCACGATCTAGTTCATGATTCGTATTTTCCAAATGGCTTACTACAATTGACATTAAATTTGAGTTCGGTTGTGAACTTGATATTTAGTAGTGGCAGTCAAAGTGTTAGGAATTTAAGAAAATTGAGTTTGTGACTACTGGTCAGTCAGCAGCATTATAAAAACTCCTAGGGTGACTGCCAGTGAGTCACACCGCGGTTAAAGTGTTGAACCATCAAACAGAACAGCGTACATCTTCATGTTGAGCTTCCTTCTCTACAACTACAGCAACAGAATAAGGGTACATAAATTCAAAAATATATTTTACTCTCAGTACCTATGTTTACGCAGTGTTTAATAGGGATAGAGTTAAAGAAGCCTTCACGGCAAGTTTTTGCCTACAGCCGGATTATATGGTATTTAGATAACCATAACTGGACCTTTGATACCATTACTGCAAATATCCGTAATGCAACACACAAGGCAAAGATCTATAATTGGAACAATTAATGGCTGGTCATTAGGTACCGTTACGGCACATAAAAATAATATCCCATAAATGTCAAACATCCATAGTTGAGTCTTCCACAGCACGGTCAAAAACGACATCTCATAAAACTGATGTAACAAAGTTAAAAAAATCCCACCAGTCATTAGGAGCTACTACGACACTTCTAAATAATATACCATAAATGGCAAATATCCATAATCGAGTCTTCAACAGCACTCTCAAAAATGACGCCACTCATAAAACTGATACACCCAAGTAGTAAAAAAAAGGTCCCACTTGTATCTGTGCTTCAATGTTAACTTTATGAACACCCTTGAACACTGTTATTATCAAAAAAGATATTACAGTAAATATCAATTATACTATATATGCAATTTTCCTAAACAGCACTTAAATATTCGTACAAGCAGAACCTTAATCCAGAGGAAAATTTAACTTTTTACATAAATTTCAATGGATCACCAACCTACACAGCAGCTCTTCGAACAATGCTGAGCCTACATCAACAACCAGCACAGGTCATCGGCAAGATTCAACGCAACAATATTGGCTCAATATGGTTTAGCGGCATTAGCTGTGTTCATCAGAGAGGTGTTGGCAACAATACATCATAGGGTTGTATTGGCTAGAGTGGACCAATCAGGGGTGTTGGTCAGGATGAACCACTAGGTGATTGGTTATGGCTAGTGAACCATTTAGTGGCTGGTTAGCTGATGTGGATTAGATTAGTTAGATAAATCGTTAGTTTTAGCCTCCCTACCCAGCAACAAATGCGATCCAAAGAGAGGAAGGAGGAAGGCACCATTTAGTATGGAGTTAAGGAATGCGGAATCTACGCAGAAAGGCATAGAAACAGTAAGTTGTGAAAGAAGATCATGAAACAAGACCAAAGTTGAAGAAGAAAGTAGTAGGTGATGAAAAACAGGACAGCAGTGAACCGAAAAAAGATGGTCCGTAACAAAACAAAAATCTATTCTATTTCAACAACAAGGAAGCCTACCTAACCTTTAGCTCAGGCCCTCATATAGTCCCCCTGGGAGCGCTAATTCCCATAGATACAATAGTTGTATCCCCCTGAGGGGGCTGATGTGGACGATTCAATGCTATTGGCAAGGGTGAACACAACTGGAGGTAGCAGCTCCAGTCACTGCAGTAGTCAGTAAAGTTCAGGAAACTGAACAGTAGCACCTCAAGTTCAGCTGCATCTCAAATGGAACAATAAAATTCAGGCTAGAAGCCAGATAAAAGACTCATCGCACTCCTCAATACAGACGCATCACGGACACACTGGCCAATTTGCGATGTCCCTTTTCAGTGCCCTATGGTATTAATAACTCCTTAAAAACACATTTAAATAAAATTCTGCTTCTGACCACTTGCTTACATGCCCTCATACCTCAGTACTAATTATTTTTTACCGTGACACAATGTACTCGTATAATTTTCGAAAAATTGTAACTAGCGATAACCGGTTTTTCTCCATCAATGTCAAATACAATATGCCCACTGAAAAGCAATAAAATAGTGATGAACTTCCGGCAGTTTACTGCTTAGCAGGTAGTTGAAGACACAGCAATGAAATAGTCACAGCACAAGCTTCAACACGATGGAGACGGTATCATAATACCGGTCATGACAAAGGAACGGTGTTAAGAGTGCTGGAGTTAACGCACCAATTCAGATAAGCCCTGCAAGTTTAGTGAACATGACACATTCATCACAAGACTGTAATGCTAAAGCTTCAAATCTCAATCAGGAAGGAAGCCAAATACTTGGCAATTTTGTTAAAAAGAAACGAATACTCATGCTTCACAATATTATAGCCTTCCGGTACTTTGAGTCATGAGACCATTCGTCGGAGAAACCAAATACGGAGCAGCCCTATTCAAAAAGGACAAATACTCATGTTTCATAATATTAAAACCTGCTTCAAATCACAAAAATCTCCATCACAGAACCAAATACGGAGCAGCCTTTTACAGCAAAAACTTCTTTATCATAAGATGAGAACCTCATGATGTAAATCTAAGTCATGAAAAGAGGAAGAATGATCATCCTATGCATCTTAGGTCATAGCACTGTCGCTGTGTGAGCACAGCCAACGAGACCCAAAGGATTTAATGAGTTTGTTATCATCCCAGAGTGAATGTCGAAAAAATAACTGAATTCCAAGGTAAAAGCATAAACAATATTTGATGATTTAATACTTTCTTGATTCATATTCATTATCTTTTAAAAAAACCGTACATAAATTTATTTTTTATTGAAAAAATAAGGTTTGACCATATTTCTCGAGGATGTAGAAGGAAACAAAGCACATTTAGGAATGGCTTGGCTTTCATTACAGATCTTTCAAAGCAAAGTCCTACAAATTCAACCAACTTTAAAACCACGCTGATTAATGAGTTTAACTTCTTCACCGTTAACAAAAATGACAGAATTATCCTACTGTTCATTAAATGAGCAACCCTCTCAAATAACAACGGACGTAGCAACCCTATTTACCCATAACGAAAGTAAGGATGCTCTTTACTATCACTGAAAGTGGCGACTCTAAGATGGACAAATGGCAACCTTATTTACCACTAACGAAAGTAGTGACACTCGTCCTAATTGCAGGAAACAGGCGGCAAGCCTATTTACGAATATTGAAATTAGTGACACTTGCCCCGATTACAGGAAACAAGCGGTGGTAGCCCCTTAAGCAAAAATGGAAGCAGTGACGCTCGTCCCAATCATAGAAAGTGGGTAGCAATCCAATTAATCAATACCGAGTAGTAGTAGTATTAGCATCGATTTGCTAGAGCTTCAGTAATTCGTACTATAATAATAGTACGAATTACTGAAGCAATACCGAAATTAGTGACGCTTGCCCCAATCACAGGAAGCGTGCGGCATGCCAATAAACCAAATATGTAAGTAGTGACGCTCATCCCAATCACAGGAAATAGGGGGCAAGCCTATTTACCTATAAGGAAAGTAGTGATGCTTTCACAATTACTGGAAGTGGAGACCCTCTTCACTACAATGAAAAAGAGGCAACCCTGTTTGCTTACAATACACTCAAAGAACAAGCCAGAACGTTGTCTACCGGAACGTTGTCTGTCTACGCATAAAAGGAGCAGTGTTAATAATAGGGACTTGCTCAGCTATCTACTAGATGGAGCGTTTCATTATTGAATGCTCGTATCCCAGTCCTGGTCCCAGTTGTCCCAGGAGTGGCCAGATTTGGTCGGAGAGGAGCTTTTGGCTGTGGTGCTGTCCAGCTGCAACAAGTCCGCGTCGCTGGCTTTGTTCTGCACGCAACAATGGAGATGTGAGCATGGATTTGCTTAACTATTTTTTGAGCAAAAAGCATTAATTAAATGTAGGAACATGAAGGTGGTGGAGTGATACATCCGGTAATAGCTGTTTCAGACGTAATAAGGCATCACAGACACACATGCAGGACTGGATTCACATACAGAGCAAGCAGGACACACACAGAGCCTATGAGACACACAGAGCCAGCAAGACACACAGGACACACCCCAGCAGGAGGCTTAGCAGAGGCAGCACCGCTGCTAGGACTGGCCACATCAAAGCCCGAGAAATCGCTGCCTGCGCCGTCCGCGTTGGTCTTGTTGTTGCCGCTGCCCGCCCACGTGTTCCAGCCCTCGTCCGCCCAGCTGTCTTTGCGTCTGCTCAACACGATTTTCCATCAAAATCATGTCTAATGAATATTTATCATTCCGTATATAAGGATGTTTATTTCAAGCTAGTTTGAAACTACTTATTTTTGCGGATGTATATTTTATTTTAATCTGGTTAGAGACATATTTATCATTCCGAACGTAAATATGTAATAATTCTAACTAGGTTGATACATATTCTTCATTCCGTACATATGGATGTTTCAATTCTATCTAGTTTGGTACATATTTTTCATTCCATATGCACGAATGTTTCATTTCAATCTAGTTTGATTTATATCTATCATCTCGTTTACAAAGATGTTTTATTCCAGTGTAAATAAATAAATAATAATAATGAGGGGTGTTGATATAGTCAACATTAAAGCACGGATGCGGGTCCTTTGTTGCTCCCCCCTACGCATGTTGTCTGTGACCGAAAGCCCAATTCAACAGTTTATCATTAAAGGTAAGTCAATTGCCAAATAAAGTTGCTGAAAACATTTAAATTAGGTCATAAGCGTCTATCACACGAAGATAGTTCATCAATTCTCTAACGTCTAATTGGCGTCCCAATACCGTCTCGACGGTAGGTCGTTGTAGCGTTCGGCAAGCCTTTATACAGTTTCTACTATTGATGAGACTTTCACATTCTATGATTAGATGTTTCACTGTTAGTGTTGAGTTATTGCAAAGCTCGCATACTGGTGCGATATCGGGTACATCATTATTCATCAGGTAGCCATGTGTTAAGAGTGTATGTCCTATTCTGAGTCTGTTAACTATTATTTCCTCTTTACGTGATATTTTACCGAAGTCCAACTCTATTCCTGGTGATGGTTGTATTTCCCTTAATTTGTCTCTGCAATTTTCCCACCTAGTTTTCCACTGGTTAATCACGGCTTGTCGAATTAATGGTTTCCAATCTGTGTAGCAAATTAGGATGAATTCTTCGTTTTTTGGGGTTGCGTTCTTGGCTGCAGTATCTGCAGCATCGTTATCGCCTATTCCGACATGAGAGGGGATCCAGCATATGTTGATGGCTTTGCCGCCTTTTTGTTTTTCGTGTATGTCGTGTTGTATTCGGCGTAGTACTGGATGGTATGTCTCGTACTTTAGGCTGTTAACGACACTCAAGGAGTCGCAGTAAATTACGAATTTCTTATCTCTTTTTTCATTAATGATGCCAAGGGCCAAGTGGATGGCGTGTATTTCGGCTGAGTATATTGAGGCCTCTTTCGGTAGCGTTGCAGAGCGGACAATGGTGCCACATACTGCTGCCGCTCCTGTGCCATTTTCTCCTCTTGAGCCGTCTGTGTATATAGTTACATATCCGTCATATTTTTCTTTTGTCATTCTTTTAAACTCTTGACGGATTATGTATTCAGGGGTTTCGTTTTTTGGTAGTTCGGTGAGGTCGGTATTTATTGTTGGTTTTGTTAGTGCCCATGTGGGAGTATTAATGTTTAGTAGTCGGTATGAAAAGTCTGGTTTAACTCGATTTTTCCGGAGGCCAAATTTTTCTATCAATATTTGCATTTTAATAGCGAATGTTGGAGTTATTTTCCTATTTTGGAAGAGTAGTCGGTTACTCGGCGTCACAGTGTAATTGAAGGCGGGGTTTCCATGTTGACTTCGGATTTTGTAGTAATAACAGAGGGATAGATAGTTTCGCCTAATATCGGGAGGCATTTCATTGCAAATAATGTGTAGACTATTCGTTGGGCTGGATTTGAATGCTCCTGTAGCGATTCGTAGTGCTTCGGATGTAATAGACTCGATGGGCTTTAGAGTTGTTTGGCTGGCAGAGTTATAGATTATTGATCCATAATCGAGAATTGATCTTGTAATGCTTCGATAGATTTTGAGGATCGTGGTTTGGTCTGCTCCCCAGCTTTGAGCTGTTATTGATTTTAATAAGTTCAGGCTATCATTCCCTTTTTTCTTTAAAGCAGTGACGTGTTGTTGCCAGTTCAATTTTTCATCGAAAATCAGGCCGAGGAATTTATGTGAGTTTGTGTATTGAATGTTTTCATCATTGAGTTTAAGTATTGGGCTGAGGAAGAGTCCGGGTATGGTATTGAAATGTATTGCTTTGCTTTTACTGGATGAGAATTTGAAGCCATGATTTTGGGACCACTTAAATATTTTATTAATACAGGATTGCATTTTGTCTTGGATAACCTTGAGGTCTTGGTGGTGGTATCCAACTTGTAAGTCGTCAACGTATAGTGAGTGGTGGAATTTGTTGTCCGGTGGGATCTGCTTGGCTATGTCGTTTATTTTGAGGGCGAATAACGTGACCGAGAGGACACTGCCTTGAGGGACTCCGTTTCGCTGTTCGTAAATATTTGAGCTATAGTTGTCTATTCGGACACTTAGTGTTCTACGTTCTAGGAATTTGGCGACAAAAGTTGGTAATCTGCCCCTGAGTCCAATATCGAATAAATCCCGTATGATCCCATATCTCCATGTTCTGTCGTAAGCTTTTTCAAGGTCGAAGAACACTGAGATGAAGTGTTCTCTGTTTGCGAATGCTAATCTTATGGTTGAGTCTAGTCTGACCAAATGATCTGTAGTGCTACGCCCCTTTCTGCATCCACACTGCTCTTTACTAATTATATTGTGCATATCTAAGTATTCGATCAGTCGATTATTGATCATTCGTTCCATTAATTTGCACAGACAGCTCGTGAGTGCGATGGGTCTGTAGTTATTTGGTTTACTGTGGTCTTTCCCGGGTTTTGGGATTGGTATTATTATCGAGTGCCGCCATTGTGGTGGGAAGTAGCCCGTTGTCCAGAATTTGTTAAAAGTGTTCAAGATGTATTGTTTAGCTGGTAGTTTTAGGTGTTTGATCATGTCGTATGTTATTTTGTCGTTTCCTGGTGATGTGTTTTTAGTTTTTCTTAGGGCGGATTCAAATTCATGCATATGGAAAGTTTGGTTATAGATTTCTACGTTTGGCGAACTGAAATGGATCGGTATAGTTTCATTTGCGGTTTTTATTTGTTGAAATTCAGGGGAATAGCTTTGATCGCTTGACACTTCGCTGAAGTTCTCAGCCAGTTTATTCACAATATCAGGGATTGTGCTGTAGTGTGTATTATTTTCGATTAATATATGGACTTTTCTTTGTACTCGACCTTTTATTTTCCTTATTGTTTCGTACACTCTGGCCATTGGGCCGTGGTGTATATTTATTTAGTTGGTTTACGAAATTCTTCCACGTTTACTGTTTGCTTGCTCGAATTTTGTATTTATGATTTGCCCTTGCTCGTTTCCAGTTAATTAAGTTAGTAAGATTTTTATTGCGGTGGTATTTCTTGTAAAGTTTTTCTCTTTCTTCTTTTGATTCTTGGAGTTCTTTTGTCCACCATGGTTTGGGGTAGTATTTTCCTGGTATATAAGTTGGGATGGCTTTTTCAGCTGCTGAGTAGAACCGCTGGTATAGGTCGGTGAGTAGTTGTTCGTTATTAGTTGTTGTGTTCAACATCGGCTTGTTCCATGCATTGTTATTGGAATATAGATCCCAGTTAGCTTTTGAGTAGTTCCAGATAGTTGATGGGGGTTGGTTGGGACGATTTTCGTTAAGGTAGGTGATCAAAATTGGGCAATGATCGCTATCACCCGGCGAGTCGAAAGCAACCCAGTCTAATAGCACGGCCAATGTAGGTGAGCAAATTGTCAGATCAATAGCTGATTCTGAATTGTATCCTATTCTAGTGGGTGAACCGGTATTTAATAGGCAAAGGTTATTGTTTGTAATAACGGTTTCTATTAGCTTCCCCCTATTATCTGTATTCTTGCAACCCCATATAGTGCTGTGTCCGTTGAAGTCGCCGGCTAGGATGAAAGGATTCGGTAGTTGGTGGATTAGGTTATTTAGTTTTTCGTTTGTGACTGTTTGTCTACCGGGTATGTAGATGCTGCAGATGGTTATCAGCTGTCCTATGTTTACTTGAATGGCCACGCTTTGTAGTTCAGTCTGTAGATTCAGTTCACAAAAAGGTATTGAGCTATGGACATATATTCCAACACCTCCATGGGGGGTTCTGTTGTAATGACCGTGTCGTAGCACATCACTGTAGCCGTTTATTCTAAACTGGCAGTTATCCCATAGCTTTGTTTCTTGAAGTGCTATTATACTGGGTTGGTGGTTGTTTATTGTTTCCATTAGTTCATCTTTCTTTCCCCTGATGCCTTGGCAGTTCCACTGCAGGATTCCTACGTTAGCCATGGGGTGTGTTTGTTTTGATTTTGTTATTCAATCGTTCAATTAGTTACTTTCTTTTGGGTGATCTATCTCTAATCCTAGAGTCTCGAGAGTAGTATGATTGTTCCTCATCTGAGTAAATTTGTCGTTTATCATGTCTGTTGCGGCTGTAGGTGGGGGATCGTGATTTTGATCGTGATCTTGGTCGCTTCTTGTTTTGGGTTTTGAAAGGTTTGTGCTGCTTTGGGGGTTTGAATTCGTTGAATATTCGTCTGGCTTCTTGTCTCATAATAGGGTTGCATTCGCTCGTGCCATCTTCCTCATTTTCAGATCCTTCGGCTGTAGTTTCAATATTAATTGTGGATTTGAGCAATTGTGTTGGGTTGGGTTTAATGCGGAGTATTTCTTTTTCGCATGTTTCGTGGTCGCGTTGTGAAGTTTGCGGTGGTTTGGTTTCTGGTGTATCGGTTGTGTTATCAGTTGTACCTAGCCAGTGTAAAGTGTGATGCATATTCATCTTCTTATATACAGGGGTACTTTTTCCTAATCCAGGTAGGTTGACACATATCTATCAGTGCATTGGTTTTTCCAATGCCTCATAGCTAACGCCAGGTCGCAATGATGATTACAGCCAGTAAAGTCGCAACAAATTTTTGGCACCTGGATTAAGTGAAGAAATGTGGCCGAGTTTTCGTTTTTCATGAGAAGAAATACCGAGCTAGCATCACCGGGAATTGAACCTGTGACTCAGTAGGTTGAACCTGAATTTGAAAAATTGCAGCAGCGTACCCTAATGAAGAGAACATGAAGAGCAATATACTAGCATTAACTCAATGTACGTTGTTGTTGTTGTTTTGCCCTGACGGCCGCTCGAAGGGGTCCGTCGCGGCCAGGGCCGCCCCAGACCGGGCCCGGCCCGAGGCGAAGAGGGGTGTGGTTATATGGGCCTCTGGAAGAGTCCAGAGGTGCTCTAGTGCATGTATCTGGTGTGTGTGTCTGTGTGCGTGTAGATTGTACCTCCTTCGGAGGCCGGGCAAAGCCCAGGGCAGCACTCTGGCCGCGTCCCCGAGAAGGCCGCCGGGGCGACCCCCCCGAGAACATGGAAGGGTTGGGACCTTTCGCAGTTCGACGAACTGGCGCCCCCACCGCGAGCAGGCGTCCCATTGGGGGGCAATCAATGGACGTGTTTTGTACTGCCATAATTTCACAAAGCTTATCCCAACTTCACGCGTATTCATTCACGTCACTAAGTATGAGCCGGAGTTTCGCATGGGTTATCACACTTCAACTTCCTGTGTGACTTCGTTTCGCGCATCGGCAAGCTCATCGAGGCTAAAACAATGGCAGTGGGCATGGCGGCGGCAGTGGCCCGACATACCCTTGGTGCAGCTTCTGGTAGCCGGAAGAGTCGCTGCGAGCGCTGTTCAGAAGACCTGATCGCTCCTGGCCGACCCTGGACGCGTCAGCGTCGGCAGGTCCTGGCAACACAGAAGCAGAGCCGTCATTTCGAGCTCAGTGCTCGCAATAGCTTAGACAAGTTAGCTCAAGCCTCCCTTCCACGCAACAGAGGCGTTTCAAACAGAGGAAGGAGTTACGGAAGGAGGAAGGAGTTACGGAAGGAGGAAGGAGTTACGGAAGGAGGAAGGAGTTACGGAAGGAGGAAGGAGTTACGGAAGGAGGAAGGAGTTACGGAAGGAGGAAGGAGTTACGGAAGGAGGAAGGAGTTACGGAAGGAGGAAGGAGTTACGGAAGGAGGAAGGAGTTACGGAAGGAGGAAGGAGTTACAGAAGGAGGAAGGAGTTACGGAAGGAGGAAGGAGTTACGGAAGGAGGAAGGAGTTACGGAAGGAGGAAGGAGTTACGGAAGGAGGAAGGAGTTACGGAAGGAGGAAGGAGTTACGGAAGGAGGAAGGAGTTACGGAAGGAGGAAGGAGTTAGAAAAGGAGAAACGCGAGGAAGAGAAGAGAGCTATGGAGTTTCAGGAACACAGAATCTAAGCACTAAGTGATTCCCACATAATACCTCGAGAGCGTAAAAACAATACCTTGGAAAGGAAGTTTGAGAAACACGATAATAGTTGAAGGAGAAAGTATAGATGCAGGAAAAACGGGCCAGCAGTGAATTGAAAAAATAGGATTTGTAACAAAACCAAACCTTTTTCCTCTACAGAAGAAAGAGCTGCCTAAATTCGGACAAATATAAAAGAGACGGAGGTGGGAGGTGGCTGTGCTTCTCTACACTGTCGAGGTCATGGAGAAATGCGAGACTCGCGGGACAGGACGCGCGCCGACAACGCTTTGTCAGTTCCGATCATTTTTATATTATTATTATTATTTCAGAAAGTTTTAGCCTCTCTTTACCACGACAAAGATGTTCAAAGAGAGGAAGGATGAAGACACCATTCAGTAAGGAGTTGAAGGAACGGGGAATCTATGCCCAAGGTACATGGAAACAGTCAGCTAAGAAAAAAGTACATGAAACAAGAAAAAGTTGAAGAAGAAAGTTGTAGGTGCTGAAAAACAGAACAGCAGTGAACAGAAAAAAGAAAGTCCGTAGCAAAACAAAACCTATTCTATTTTAACAAAAAGAAGGCCCACCAAACCTTTGGCTCGGGCCCTCAAAAAAGGTCAGTTCTTATCAATACAGTCAGCACATACCAGCACTGTCAATTTCTATGAATGACGTCAGCACCCACCAGCATTGTCAGCACCCTCGAGGCGCTGATGCTGCGGCTGCATCAGCACTGATGTCAGCGACTGGCCCGAAGACAGCGCCTGCGCCGCTTTAGTGACCTGTGGTCACGGTGGAGGAAACAAGGTAGAGTCGTATCTCTGGGGGAAATACACCTCCTCTTGTTTGGCTAGCCCAGGGGTCTCAAAATTTTTTAATGTAAGGGCTACGTTAGATATTTCCCACACTCACGTGGGCCGAAGGAATGAAAAATGAAAAATAAACAATTTAATTCAGCGATACCAGTCGTCCGATAATTATTTTTTCAAGGTCACCACACTGGGATTTGTTTGGCGGGCCTAAAAATACCTGAATAAAATTACAAGTTCAAATAAAATTTCCCCTTGAAGAGGACTAATCATCTGTCAACTCTGTGGGATCAATGGATGAAGAGTAACAAAAATAAATTAGGGATACATTTCCACCTGAGCACTAAATGCATAAAAGCCCAAACTTTCTGTGCACGAAGATATATTTGTTGCCCGGACGTCAACAATTGCCCATCTTAGGAAATCTATTTTCTCGTCTACAGTCTCCCACAATCCCCCTACACAAGATGTCCACAAAAAATGTATCCACTGACCCAATATACGTATACATGATACCGGAACCATACAACTGTTGCATGGTTCCGGTACCTTATATACACACATCAGTCAGTGGATACATTGTTTGTTAATGATATACATTTTAACGGTTCCGGTATCATATATACATGAATTGGTCAGTAAGTGAACACATATTTTGTGGACACCCTATATAAACTCCAGCAAGATGAACATGCGGGTATCATACATACGTGTATGGGTCACTGAAAAATTTTCATATAAACACCCTGTTTAAAACCTAGCAAGACGAACATGCCGACTGACTCACCTTGTTGCCGAGAGCGGCGGCCTGGTCAGTTATCTCCTCCATCAGTTTACCCTCGCGTACCTTGTGGAAGTCAACAGCCGTCATCACCCCGTACACAAAACCATTCATAAGCAGATAACACCGAAATGCAGGAAGCATCATTCTTTACCAGACAGCAACACCGAAATGCAGGAAGTATGAACAGATCAGGCCTGGAATTCAAGCAATGATAGAGGCAAACTCACCCGTCCACAGTGAATCATTATTGAAGGAACTTATGCATGTCACGTTGGAGAAATGAGAGTGTACGATGGAAATAAAAGTACATTTAGATTGTCAACAGTTGTGTTTCAGGACGTCAGCTAAATTTATGGATGTTCAGAAAAAAATGTACTCACGGAGAATAACAATCATGTATTAATTTGATCAAATAATAATCCTTGAAAAATAATGGTGAAATGGATTTTTAGAACGTTGAAGTGAAGTTTTGTCAAAGAAATGTTTTTCCGCAAGTGTATTCATGACGAATTCAACTAAGAGAACTGATATACGTATGCCATAAAACTGCAAGACTATAGCTGTATATTTTACGTGTGAAAATGTGTCTCCCAAACGCAAATATGTCTCCTTAACGTGAAAAGATGCGTCAGCTAATCGTGACAAGATGTGTCTGCTAATCGTGAAAAGATGCGTCTGCTAATCGTGAAAAGATGTGTCTGCTAATCGTGAAAAGATGCGTCAGCTAAACGTGAAAAGATGTGTCTGCTAAACAGAAGTCCTTGCGCTTTATGGAGCAGCATCAACAACGCTCGTTGACAATCCCAAGCAGGCATTGCATGAGATAAGGTAGGAAGACATAAATAATAAGCAATATCAAGACGCGAGAATGCTTCTAGATTCACTGCTGAATGCGGCATTTGAAGGCCTCATCAACCCCGTGTAAAGAATACAAGATTCTAATTGAAGCAGCGCTTTAACTTGACTCCAACTGTTTTTTTCAGAGCCTCTGATGAAATATACCCGAAGAGAAATAAGATCTCCAAGAATATCCCTGAACAAAAAAATGAAAGTGAATAATATTAACTAACTCAAAGCGACACTGTCTCAGCGCAGAATACATAATCAGACGCTCCTTTGGGAGGCATACTAAAAAGCTGTTTTCCAATATTACCAAAAAATTACTGAAAATTTTCCCAGCTGAACTTTATTTATTTAAAGCTAGCTTCCATTCAGTTTCTCAGTGGAAATCCTTTCCAAATTTTAAGGCCAAAGCTTATAAAAATGTACGTACAAACTGCAAGTGTAATCTAGATCCCAGAGGCAATTAAATTATGATGGATGACGATATGGTGTGTTGACTTTCCAAATTTCAAAGAAATTTTCCCATCACAAATACACATCAATTGAAAATGCCATGCTTAGCCAGGCATTAACTAAAATGTGTCAAATACTAAGAAATATCCAAGAGACATCAAAAATTAGCGAATAACTAAACCAATCAAAAAATATGACAGGAAAACAGCACACGACGTCAGAGAAACAGATGTTTTCAACACTCAAACTGAAAGAAAGTTTAGGAAATCAACTGTAAAATTTAAGGAATTGTGCAGTACAGTGGCTGTGGCTGTGGTTCTCACGCTGCAAAAGTTTGGGCACTCTGCGTGGCACATCACCAAGAAATTACATTATTACAAAATGCATTAAAAAAATGCATTAAAAAATGCATGTAAAATGCATTTTTCGTAACATTTTTTATATATATTTATTTTGCGCAAAAATTTACGTCCTTAACAAAGCCTGGCAACAATTCAAGACCCACCACAGCCATTGAAGCTGCCGAGACACACACTGTACCTCACCTCCACCTAGTTAAATTTTTCTAATCAAATTTTTATAAGTCAGAGAAGAAAAAACACAAATAACGTAAGGCTATTTCAGACACGAACCAGGAAAATTCATAAATATTTTTCATGCTATTGAACAAAAACCTCATTATCTTCAACATTCCACGACGAAAGCATTTTATTGAGGGATATGACTTCAAACTATCGACTGAATGCCAAAACATAGAACACCACAGAAAAGGCTGATATTCATTATTTTTTCATAAATGCTACTAGATTGAATTCATCCAACAAATAAGCACACATTAAGACAAACATGGACACACATAAAAAGGTAAAATTTAAATTTATCTTGACACTAAGGCAGGTCACTGCGGAACTGAGGGATAATGAGGCGAGTAAAGAATTATCAAAAATAGTAGAGAATTGCCCACAAGGAATGAAGAATTGCCACAGGGAATAAATTATTACTATGAAAAAAAATTATTACCACTAAAAATTAAAAATTTGAATGGACAGTAACAGAAAACATTCACAGACCTACCCTGACACTGAAGGTACTACTGCTGGACCAATGCAGCAGTTACGTTAGTCCGCAAGGTGCATTTTGCGTTTCTAGAGATGGTCAAAAACGTAAATGACCTTTGATGTCAATGGGAATTCGTTCGCATCAAAAGCCAAGAGTGAATCTCTAAAACCTTTTTTCTACCACTGCTCTGTGTCCTCCATCCCAAAGCGTTGTGCCTAATACAAGACCCAATTTTTGTACTCTGTCACCCACCACACTCTATGGCCACTACAAAATCCAGCCCCAGCACCTGGTGGCCACTACAAGTCTACAGCACCCAACGCCTCGGGGCCACTACAACACGCAGCCACTGAAAGTCAACAACACCCAGCCCTAGCACCTTGGGGCCACTACAAGTGTACAACACCCGTCACCTTGTCTCCAATAGCCTGTCCATACACAGTAGCGCGGTCAGCAGCGATGGTGCTGTACTCGGCTGCTTTTGAAGCCACTTTGCTCGCGCCGAGACTCAGGAATGACCAGCCCTGCTCAATAGAAAAACATAGGTGTACTAAGCCACAACTCGTGTGTTCTGTCGGCCATATTTGTTGCATTCAGTTGTGCAGTTGACCGTATTTGTAGAGCACTGTTGTGCAGTGAAGTACATATGCTGCACACTGCCTGCGCTGTTGTGTGATGACGATATGAGTGCAACAGTGTACTAAGACACACTTGTCAATATTATGGTCTATGAGGAAGTTGAACAAATAATAATTCACATATATAAGAATCACTAAGTTATCAGGGAGTAATAAATTGATTCGCACACAAACGAAATAGTAATTAGATAACTGAGGCGGTAATCAGGTAACTAGAATAGTTTTTTTGAATAACTGGGACAGTTTTTTGAACGAGTGGTAGAGTTTTTTGAGTAACGGACAATTTTTTGAGTAACGGACAATTTTTTGAGTAACTGGGACAGTTATTTGAGTAACTGGGGCAGGTTTTACATAACTGGGGTGCCATTACCTGGGCCAAGGAAGACACGGCGGTGTCCATGAGCTCTACAGACGCGCTCTTGGGCGGCGGTGTGTAGTTGGAGTTGCCAAAGCCGCTGTAGCGCCCGCCCTGGGAGGGGGGCAAATGGCTGCACAATACAGTCACACGTTGAGAACTAAACATTCCTTAACACGTTCACTACGTATTGGTACACGTGTGTAAGTACCACTTGGCGTACAAATGTGTACTACCTGGTGTACAAATACCTATGTACCACTTGGCATACAAATGTGTACTACCTGGTGAACAAATACCTATGTACCACTTGGCGTACAAATGAGTACTACCTGGTGTACAAATACCTATGTACCACTTGGCGTACAAATGTGTACTACCTGGTGTACAAATACCTATGTACCACTTGGCATACAAATGTGTACTACCTGGTGAACAAATACCTATGTACCACTTGGCGTACAAATGAGTACTACCGGGTGTACAAATACCTATGTACCACTTGGTGTACTAATGGTTGCACAATACAGTCACGAACTGAGAACTAAAAATTTTTAAAGCTATATCAGTTCACGCTCTGTATGATCATAGACTAAACAGCTGCGCAACTCCAGTTGATCTGATACTGGTGAGTTTACATCATTTTTGTGAGAGGTCTGAGAATCGCAACTGTTTTTCAGAAAACACTCTGCCATATTCCCTTTTCACAAGGATATCGCCATCATATTCACGGCTACCGTCGGTTGTAAGCTGTATTGCTTAGGGAATATGCAGGCCACATTTTTAGACTTATATCACGTAAGGATTGTGAAGGTCACGTACAATTTAGACTTTATACTACATCAGAATTGTACATGACACACACGGAGACTCTATACTGCGCATGGAAATCTTTGAGAACAGAAAAAAATATTGAATGAATGCAAATCTAAGCCTTGTCACAAGCAAATAGAGCTACATACTCAGGCCGGCTGAGGTTCTCGTTCTGGACGCGGTCAAAGAAAGCTTCGGTCTGGCTCTTGATGGGAGCGTCTTGGAAGCTGCTCTGGTAGCCAGCCTGGTACCCACTCTGGTACCCTGACTGGTAGCTGCCATACCCAGTACCATTGCTCATCCCATTGCCGTTACCTGAAACGCAGACACAATTAAAAACTCACAAATAACTTTCAAAAGCTTGATATATGAAAGAAACTTATCATGTTGGATTGGTCAGTCATAAAATACTACTCAGGTTTGTGACTAAGCAAGAAACAGCAGGAAAATAATTATATACATATCTTCAAAATAAGCCATACATCTCCTCCCCACAATAGACATATACCTCAGTCCAAGAAAAGGCAATTTCCAACGTACCAAAAAATATCAATCTTTCTCACAAATGAGATACTTTTCTCCAAAGTATGCCCCACATATACCTCCTTCCCATAATAGACATACACCTCCGTTCAAGGAAAAAGAATTTCTATCGCACCAAAAAAAGATGATTCTCCCCCACAAATCAGTAACTGGCACCCCACCACCTTCTCAGTCCTGGGAAATGTCCCACCTCCGTTACTGAAGGCCGGAGTAGACTTGCTTTTACTGACACCCGAGCTGAGAGACGAGCTGTTGGAGTTGGAGGAGGCAACGTTTGAGGTGAGTTTGCCTGCTGAGCTGGTCTCTGCACTCCAGGTCTTGCCTTGTGACAGGCATGTGAGCTGCACAGTTGGGGAAAATTAAGCATGACAGCGGCAGAACTGAGAACTAAGCATGACAGCAGCACAATTGGGGAAAATCAAGAGGCAGGTATGACAGCAGCAAAATCAATCAAAATTAAGGGACAAGTATGACAGCACCAAAATTAAGGAAAATTAGATGTGCAAGGTCTTTGGGCTGAAAAGTATAATTATAATGGAATGGAAACTATGCTTAAATAACCCTTAACAATTAAGGATAATTCATTAATTATTTCTTTCTTCATTTGAAGGGATATTGTACAGTGGCACTTTGTTCTCCATTACCTCTATTCATACAGAGTAGCGCACACATCACATTGTTCACTGAAGACTTCCTATACACGGAAGATGAAGTCATCTGATCTTATTCTTGCCCATCTTCCTATACATAGAAGAAGAAGTCATCTGATTTACACAGAAGAGGAAGCCATCTGATATACACAGAAGAGGAAGTCATCTGATATATGTACACAGAAGAGGAAGTCATCTGATATACACAGAAGAGGAAGTCATCTGATATACACAAAAAAGGGAGTCATCTGAAATTATTCTTGCTAGTCTTCCTATACACAAAGGAGGAAATCATCCAATACACACAGAAAAGGAAGTCATCCGAAATACACAGAGGAGGAAGTCATCTGAAATCATTCTTGCTATCACAGAACAGGAAATCATCCAAAACGTTACACTGAGAAAGATGTAGAGGAAATCATCTTAAATTTTACACTGTTTGTTCGCACAAAAACACAGAAAAAATTGAGAGCTGGCAGTTACCTTGTCTCTGTAGAGAGCGGCTGCTCTTGTGTTGTACTTTTGCTGCAGTGGAGCCGTGTGTTCATAGTCGTTCTGGGCTGATAAAAACTCCAGGGCTTTCTTGTTTCCTCCAATCTGAGGGAGAGCATGAGAGTTTAACATGTGAAGTGCAGCAGGTTAAATAAAAGTTCAAAATCCAACTGAAATTGAAAGTCAAAAGTTGCTAAAAATGTTTATAAATAGCAAATATTAAATGGGTAAAATAGATAACACTAATTGAAAAATAATTGAAAAATATTGTTAAAAACTTTTCAAATGACCTTGGCTTTGCTAAGCAATAATAACAACTACACAGTCAAACACTCATTACTGTACATTCAGTGTCTTCAACAAAATAATTGAAACCTAGCAGTCAAATTTCATCATAATTTCAATACAAAAATTGAATTGTAAGACTACCTTCATTTTTTCCAGTTCCAGCTCTTTCCACTTGTCCATGGTGATAGACCTGACAAACGACAAGTGCACGCCCAGTCCTCGGTGTTTGCCCGAGCATTCCAGGCAGATCCAGATGCCGTATGTAACAGAGGCCCATTGAGGGTTGTGTGTGCCACACTCAAAACATTTCTGCAATAAAAATATTTACTATACTATACATTCTAATTTGGAGAACAGAATAGATATCTCTGTAATACTAACAAAGCATAAAAGATGGCTTCAGTTCCCATTAAGGCCCGCTTCAGTTTCACATCCAATTCAATAGATGGCACTATAGGTTTGGATCATAGGTTATGATCCAAATAACCCTGTAAATAACCCTGGTTAATAACCCTGTAAATCCAAATGTAACGAATTAAAAAAAAACTTTTGTAGACTTGATATATTGTAACGTCAAATAATTCATTGGGTTGGGTCGGTCACGCTTTGGTTAGGTTGGGTTGGGTTGGTCTCGCTTTGGTTGGGTCACGTTGGTCACCCTTTGGTTGGGTTAGGTTGGTCACGTTTCGGTTGGGTTAGGTTAGGTTGGTCACGCTTCGGTTGGGTTAGGTTAGGTTGGTCGCGCTTTGGTTGGGCTGGGTTGGTCACGCTTTGGTTGGGCTGGGTTGGTCACGCTTTGGTTGGGCTGGGTTGGTCACGCTTTGGTTGGGTTGGTCACGCTTTGGTTGGGTTGGTCACGCTTTGGTTGGGTTGGTCACGCTTTGGTTGGGTTGGGCTTCTTTGGGTTGGGTTACCATTGGCTCTGGCTTGTGGAATTTTTTGTAAGCTTTGCAGGTCTTCATCGGAACTGTCCCCTAAAAGATCTTTTCCAAAACTGGTTCAGGGTTTGGCTAGATAGTGAATTGTGATGCAGAGGATTGAATCAGAAAGCTACAATAACCAAGAATTATGCCTGATTAAAAAGAACAAAATGATTTATTCTAGCTATAATTAAAAAAAAACATACAGAGCAGACATGGTTCAAATTATGGTAAATGTAAAGAGTTTGCTAGTAATCGATTTTCAAATTTTTGGTGCCTATTCATAGTTGATTAGATCAAAATAATCAAGTTTTCTTCTATGCACTTTCCGTCGTAAATAAGTATTTTACGAGTTATAGCGGTGAATTAGTTACCGCAACTCAAGTGTTTGAAACCGGAAGTAATTCATCGATAGCAACACTGCAATAGAGTCTCGCTTCCAATGCGGTCGTCATCCAAGACGAAATTACACCTACCGCGCTAACTCGGAAGATCTTCATTCGACGAAAAAAGTGTATAGAAGAAAATCAGTTTATTTCTATGTTATTACCATAATTCAAATGACAAAAATTAAAAAATCAATAAGTAGCTGTTTATTCGAGCGCATTCGTCACCATAGACGAAACTAAACCTACAGCTATAATTCGTTAAATACTCATTTGGAACGGAAAGTGCATAGAAGAAAACTTGTTTATTTTGAACTAATTAACTAAGTTTGGGTACCAAAAACCTAAAAATTGAGTACTAGCAAATACTTTATATTTACCCAAATTATTAACAAAATGTACACAAAAAGGCCTGAAATGAACTTTACACATGTATTTTATACCCATACAGACATGTGCACAGACTCATCTTAAAAACAATAACTTTGAATTGGCAAATATTCAATCAGATCAACTCAAAATTGGTTAAACAATTTTTAGATAATAAAGAACTCACCTACTTACTATTGGTTAGACAGTTTTAGATCATATAAAACTCAAGTACTTACACTGTTCTCATCTTTGGGTTTGAGGTCAGCCAGGACACGTCTGGTTCTAGGGCTAGCCATGCCTGATGATAAAGCACACTAATTTGTCCAACCAAAACACAAAACCTGAAAATTAATGATTGTCATTAACTATTTTCATAACAATATATTGGTCTCAGATCAAATACATGTTACTATCACAGACATGACCAAAAATATAGGCCATATACAAAATTTAGAAAGTTTCTCATAGATAAATTATAGGATTTCTCAAATTCTCAAAAATATGATCTTAGCGTTTAAAAAATTTTGGACCACAAAATAGGAATGATTAAAGGTATGAGAACCAAGAACCAAATTTCTTTCTATTCTATTTTTGCAGAGAGCCATCATACTATGATAGTATTCTTTTAACACTCTAAACAAAGAACTTCAACAATTGCAGAACCAGACAGTGCAGTAGTACTTACTACAGCCGTCAACTGATCATTCTAAATGGGTAAAGGATACAAAGCTAGCTTTTGAAAATTTTTTACATGGGTGCAAGATTTAATTGAGCATTGATGAGAATGCAAAACTGTCTACTTGTCCCTTTCTTGTTTCTCAATGGCATCATTTACTCTTATCAAATTAGAACAAATATTTGAAAAGATCATATTTGCATCCTATACTAATTCAACAAGTTTCTTCTCAGTTCATTCACTTTAAATTTTTTTTGAAAAATCTAAGTTTTTCACAGCAAGTCCTATCATCTTTTAAACAGACAGGGTTTATTCTATTCAAGTTTCCATGTTGGTAATACTAGCTATAATTTTGTAAATCGGCATTGATATTTTTACCTGTTCACAAGCAAACTTCACATTATGTAACAAAAATCACCATTTTGGGAGGCAACTAACTAGCACTTGTTATTTAAAAATGTTACTTTCTTGTGTTAGTGCCTACTTTCCACCAATTACTTCAATAATTAATTTCACCATACTGAGTAAATAAATCTATACCAAACAGGCAGAGCATATACGATTCGCGATTGAACCACAAAAACCAATTTACAGTTATTATGCAAGATATAGAACAAGAAAAACCAGCTGTTCAGCACTTCCGCTCACTGTGTGTACAACACCTGACCGTGCTGGCACCTCCTTAAAGGTTAAGCCTAATATGTAAAGACGAAAAGACTGCATGAAGGAATTTGTCTAAAGAATAATTTGTGCCGACGGATGGTACGCGTCCGATGAAATTTCGCAGCCACTGGTGGCGTACTTTGTGGCGATGGGGCACGTGTTTCTGGTCCTCCGACGAATATTGTGGTGAATTAAAGTGAAGTTGCTAAAAACTGGTATAGTTTGTATATTCACGTGAGTAAAGTGTGTGACTTTGTATGGAGTGCTCGTGAGAGTAGTTTTTTTTGTTGCGTGAGAGTTGAGACTGAGCATTGGACTTTGGTGTGGTGACTTGCAATTTTTGACTGAGGTGTTTTGACTGGTAGTTAAGCTTTCTTTACATATAAAGAGTATAGTGTTTGACATTGTAGAGAGTGACTGTGAGTAGTAGGAAACGTTTTTGTTTCTTTTTTTTGATAACTTGATTTTCAGTAGATTTGGTGAGTGAAGACTCCTTCTGCCTGTGAAATTTGTACTGAGATAGAAGTCTGTGTCTGAGGATGGCAAGAAATAGGACTGGTCGTAGGAAGGGAGGTGCAAGTGGAATGGATGAGGAGATTGAGTGCATGACTTGTAAAGAGTGGGTAGATATAGATGCATGCAAAGGTTTGAGAGAGATGAGTCGGAGGAAGTTGAATGATCTTGTGTTTACGTGCTGGAAATGTTTGAATGACGAGAGAAAGAAGTTGGAAGAGGAGGTTGAGAGATTGACAATTCTGATGGTTGCTTTAGAGGCTGATTTGAAGGATGAAAGGAAGTTGAATGAAGGAAAGAATGAGAATGGTGCAAATGCAGTGAATGAAGAGGTAAATGGTGGTGGTGCAAGGAGTACAAATGAAGTGGATGATGGTGCAAGGAGTGCAAATGAAGTGGATGATGGTGCAAGGAGTGCAAATGAAGTGGATGATGGTGCAAGGAGTGTGAATGCAATAAATGAAGTGAATGGTGGTGCAAATGTGCCAGATGAGAGTAGAAGGATGAATGAGCATGATGAAAGAAGTACGAATGGGAAGAGAGTGAAGGAGAAACCTGTTGATATGCCACATGAGGTGCAGGCGCCTGTAGTGGAAGTGAATGTAAGGAAGATGGATGGAAAGAGTGATGTGAGTGGAAGAGTTGAACGAAAGAGTAGTATGAAAGGGAGAGTGAGACCTACGATTAGAATATGTGGTGACAGCATGGTGAAGAATGTGGATAGGTTTGTGAGTATGACTGACCGTAGTGGATGTACGAGCATGAGAGGAAAGGGAGTGAATGAGATTTGTAGGCATGCTGAGGAAGTGATAGATGGAATGGATGAAGGGATGGTTGTACTGCAAGGAGGTGGCAATGGATTGCTTGAATGTGGGAGAGAGCGTACGGTGAATGCAATTATGAATGTTGTTGAAAGGGCGCGAAAGAAGAATGTAAGAGTGGCTGTGACCAGTCTGCTGAGAAGGCCTGCATGTGGTGAGGAGTATGAAAGGGTGCGAAAGGAGGTGAATAGGGAAGTGCATAAAAGGATCATGAGTATGAAAGCTGAGAGTATGAGAAAGCGTGAAATGGGTTCCAGCTTCCTTGATATGGATAACCTGATCCAGAGTGGGTGTTTTCGTGGAGATGGAGTCCACCTTACTCAAGAAGGTGAGATGAAACTCTCCAGGAGATACATCCAGTGGATTGGGTGTACTCATATTGTAATGGAAGGTGGAACTGGATGAATGGAAAGCTGTCAGAGCAAAAATGAAAAATGTCGTGAATTGTCCAATAGTGTTGTAAGGTTTGGATGTATAAATGTGCGTGGATGGAATGCAGGAAAGTTAAATGACCTTGTAGCAGAATTTGAGAATGGAGATTTGGATTGTGTTGGTGTAGTAGAGACCCAAATGCGTGATAGAGTCAGTTTAAAGTGTAAGGAGAGTAAGTAATACATGATTGGAAAAGGGCGTGTAAGTTGGCAAAAAAGAGGTGGTGGAGTTGGTCTCATTGTAAAAAATGCTCTAAATTCGAAATTAGAAGAAATTCCTGTTGGAAATGAACCTGAGAGTGAAGATCTGTTAGTAATAAAGTGTGAAAGAATGCATGCCAGAGAATGTGTTATTGTGGTTGTATGCTATATGACAACTGATGGTATTTTAGCTCATCAAGAGAATGTAAAAAAGTATGAAATATTAACAAGAATTGTGCAAGAGCATTGCAGATGCCCTCTGATTTTGATGGGTGATATGAATGGCCATGTTGGTATACTTGGTGAGCCTGTGAATGCAAATGGACAAAAATTGATTGATTTCTGTGATGAGAATGAACTTGAGAACCTAAATGTAACAATAGGAAATGGCTTGCATACATGGCAAAGCAGGGAATGTAAAACTGCAATTGACTATATGATAGTGAATAGTAGAGCAAGAGAGTGTGTCAAAGAAATGTTTGTAGATGAAGATGATTTTGATATTGATAGTGACCATAAAATGCTTGTACTAGAATATAATTGGGGTGGAAAGGAGCCGATGCAGAAGGCCAGCAGAGTAAGAGAAAATTGGCGTATTAAAATGGCAAACTGGGAAGAATTTAGAAATGAATTGAGTAGATGTAACTGGAACAGGTGTGGAAATGTAAATGACCTAAATAAGGAGATTGCAAGAACCTTGTATGATGTGGCAGAGCAAAAGATCGGTAGAATGAAATGCAGGAAAAGTACAGGGAATGCTAGGTGGTTTACGAGTGAGATAAAGGAAGAACGAACGAGAAGGAAGACTTTAAATAAAAAACAACGCAGTATGAGGAAAATGTATGAAAGACGCAGAATTACTGAGGATGAATGGCAGAGTGTATGGAATGAGTACAAGGACCAGCAGAAGAAAGTAAAGAGAATGATCAATGAGGCTAGGGTTAAAGAAGAGAGACACCAAGTTGAAAATCTAAGAAAGAAAGGTCTAGATGGAATAAAAGATTGGTATAGGTTTATACAAGGTAATGATAGAGGTAGTGAAGTTCAAGTTGATGAATTAGTAGTCAATGGTTGCAGTGTGCAAGATAGGATGCAAATGGTGAAAGCAGTTGAAGAATACTGGGAGGACATTGGTGGAATGAATGAGCAGGTTACAGATGATGAACCAATAAATTTTCTGATAGATGAACATGAACTGCAAATGGAAGACAAAATCACTTGTGAAGAGATTGTAAGTTTTTTGAAGAAAGTGAAAAATGGAAAGGCATGTGGCCCTGATAAGATACCATATGAGTTCTATAAATGTGGAGGAGAGAGTGTAGTCAGTATGTTGAAATGTTTATTTGATGAGATATGGAAGAGTGAAAGAGTACCGGATGACTGGAACAAGTGTAATGTAGTTCTGTTGCATAAGGGTGGACATAAGAGTATGAAAGAACTTAAAAATTACAGACCAATTGCACTGGGTGACACCGTATGTAAGATCTTTTGTGGTATTTTGAATGAGAGAATGAAAAATTTAGTTGAGGAATTAGGAGTCCTGGGAGAAGAACAGAATGGTTTTAGGCAAGATAGACGGGGGGAGGATAATCTGTTTGTAGTGAGTGAAATAATTGAGCGAATGAAGAAGGATAACAAGAAGGTATATTTAGCATTCCTGGATATTGAAAAGGCGTATGACAGAGTGGATCGGGTTAGGCTGTTTGAAATTTTGAGAAAAGTTGGTTTTAGCAGAAAAATAGTGAACATTGTACAGAGTCTGTATGAGAACACAAGTGCTATCTACAGGTTAGGAAATTTGGAAACAGGGCAAGTGAGGAGTGTTAGAGGAGTGAGACAGGGCTGTACTCTGTCCCCCCTGTTGTTTGGATTGTACACAGAAGAATTAGCAGTTCGACTGAGAGGGAGTGGTTTAGGACTGAAAGTTGGTAATGAGAGACTGAGCTGTTTGTTGTATGCTGATGATGTGGTTGTGGTTAGTGAATGTGGTCATGAACTACAAAGGATGCTTGACATTGTGAATGGATATAGTACAGATTTCAAGATGAACTTTGGTGCCGATAAAAGTAAGGTCATGGTTATAAATAGTGATGAGACTGATAGAGACAGACTGTGGAATATTGGAGAAATCAGAATAGGTAGAACAAAAGAATACAAATATCTAGGTTGTATGATGAGTGAAGATGGATGTACTAGAACTAAAGGTGAGAAAGTGGCTAAAGCAATGCAGTGGAGTGGACGGTTAGGTAGTGTGGCCAGATACAGAGCAAACAAGTACGAATGTGTGAGAGGAATGTGGAAGTATGTTGCTGTACCTAGTGTCATGTATGGTATGAGTGCTCTTGCCTGGAATGGAAGTGATCTTGAAAAGCTGGATGTGATACAAAATAAGGTAGGACGTGTAGCATTGGGTGCTCCGAAATGGACAGCTACAGAAGCCATTAGAGGTGACCTAGGGTGGAGCCTATTTTCAGAAAGAATGATGAAAGCTGTGCTGAATTATAAGGTGAGAATTGAAAGAATGCAGAATAGCAGGTGGGTAAGGCGAATCTTTGAATGGAATCTGAGTGTAAGCTATTGGGAGAAAGTATGTTGGGGGCATGCAAGGAAACTCAGTATGCAAAAGATTATTCATGTTAGAATTGGGAGACCTGTGGATGACTGGAGTTTAATAAATGTAGGAGGTGTAGGGCCTGAGTGGGACTGCAAGAGGTGGAAGAAAGAGATTGAGAGACGAACAAAAGAGTATGGATTGAATAAGTGGAAGCTTAGCATGATGCGCAAGCCTACACTTAACTGGTATATGAAAAAGAAAGCACCTAAGTTTGAGCTGTTCTATGATGGTAGTTTTGGAAGTCAACTCTTGTTTGCTGTGAGATGTAAGTCATTGAGTGTGAACAGACGTACATGGAGATGGAATGAGAATAATAACAGATTATGTCAGCAGTGTAATAGTGGAGTAGAGGAAACAATTGAGCATTTTGTGCTGGAATGTAGTAAGTATGAGCAAGAGAGAGAGAGTTTTATGAATGTGGTGTCTGAGCAGTATGGAGAGAATGAGTGGAATGCCAGATGTGCTGAAGATGATTGCGGTATGAGCTGTCTTGCTGGATTGGATCAGGAGTGTAATGCGAGTATCACTGAGGCTATGAAAGTGTTTCTTGTGCGTGCCTGGAGTAAGAGACAGTGACTGGAATGAGCCAGTCTGGTAGAATGGGCTGTAATGACCCAATGTGCCGGGGGATGGTGTTTTGACACACTGGCTGTCCCGGTGATGCCTTCCAATGGAGGCTTGTGACAAGGATCGTAGATCCTGAGTAGTTTAGTGGACAAGTCTGGTACCAGGCGCTGAACTCTTTGTGTGAAAATTGTGGAGGGAATTGTAGGCCGTTACAAAGGCCCCGACACTGTCGGCCCTCAAGTTCAAGTTCAAGTTCAAGTTCATATGACTTATTGAAGTTCATTGCGATTTTTAAATTTTCTCTATTTTAGTTAGAACTAGGGAAATTTTTACCATCCATGATTTAGGAATGTAAATGCTCAACCAGGTGAAATGAAATATTGCAGAGTCTTAAGGGGTGTTTACACTAGGGGGCATTTCGGCCGTGAGGCGCGATTCGTCTAGACGAGGCTCACCACTGACGCTCATATTTGTGTGTGTGAGCCCGAAGTTCCCTATTCGCTCTGATCGAATTCGTGAGGCGCGCCGCACGTGAGCCTCGCAGCTCAGTCCCTGGTCAGTGTGTAGTTAGCAGTAATTAGGTGAGGTGTAGCCCTTCGCTCATCGATTATGGCTGACATAACACTGCCATGAGAAACTACATTGCTTTTAATTGAAATTTACTAAGCCCATCAATTCATCCGGCAGACCAAAAGCTGCAAATATAAGGAGGCTGCTATCCATTATATTCGAATAAAAATAAACGAAAATAAGCGAATCATTTCACTCATGCAAATATAAAAGAGATTACGTAGTTTATGATGCAGCAGCAATATTCAGACAACCTCTTCAACTGCGATCCATCTTTCATAGCAGCTGGCACTGACTGATTTTGAGCAGCGCGCGCTCCGTGGCACGCTCCATGTTATAGAAAAAAAAGGATTGATTATTGTTACATATAGGATATTGAAATATGCGGAGTTCCGTAATGGGAAAATTTACCGTAATTTATTACATCAAATGTCAGAACGACATTTAAACAAGACCAATGCACTAAAACTAAGGGCAACAAAGGTAAGAGTCCTTCAGAGCCGGTCTTCTGGGAGACAGGCGGGCGGTCCACTTGCGATCTCTGACTGCCGTCGTAGGAAGCAAGCACCCGTGCTCTGTGGAGTTAGTTGCAGTTAGTTACGATATAGTGTTTAGTCTATGGTTTAGTACGGTTTATCGTTGTAAAATAAGTTTTTAGGTAATAAGTTTATAAGTTTTTTAAGGTAAGTTGTAAGTTATAAGTTTTTAAGGTAAGTTGTAAGTTATAAGTTTTAAGAATGCATGGGGGAACGTCGTCCTAACCACCCAGCTCACGGCATGGCAAGTAATTGGTTATTGAACTAATAGTTCACAAACCTCCAATAAGCTCGTGAGCATCAGGACGTGCCGGGAAGTGGAGTCAGGCGAGTGGATGGTGAACGGAGCGGTCAGCAGCACGTAAAGCGCCTCAGCCTCTCATCCTCCGGCCGTTCAGTCCTCGATGGAGGAGAAGCGCAGCGTAGCGAAGCGAAGGAAAACCCACTGGCTTCCCTGCGTTGGCAGCACGGGAGGTTCCGTCGGGGATGCGACGGCAGATGAAACCGACGGAGGCTGGGTAGGCTCAGTTATAAAGTTGAAGTTGTGAGGTCAATGGCTGGAGGCGATCTGAATCGGCCTCGAGAAAATTTGAGAGGTCAGTGCAGTTTGGCTCAAATGTTGTATTCAATTGGCTGTATTCAGGATGGTAAACTACAGTTCAAAAACCAAAGACGAGCCTAGAGCTGGGTTTTGGAATTTTTATATATTAAAGTAATAAGTTTTTGCTACATCAATTTTAAAGTTAATATTCTGAGATTAACTGAGGCTCATATTTGTGTGTGTGAGCCCGAAGTTCCCTATTCGCTCTGATCGAATTCGTGAGGCGCGCCGCACGTGAGCCTCGCAGCTCAGTCCCTGGTCAGTGTGTAGTTAGCAGTAATTAGGTGAGGTGTAGCCCTTCGCTCATCGATTATGGCTGACATAACACTGCCATGAGAAACTACATTGCTTTTAATTGAAATTTACTAAGCCCATCAATTCATCCGGCAGACCAAAAGCGGCAAATATAAGGAGGCTGCTATCCATTATATTCGAATAAAAATAAACGAAAATAAACGAATCATTTCACTCATGCAAATATAAAAGAGATTACGTAGTTTATGATGCAGCAGCAATATTCAGACAACCTCTTCAACTGCGATCCATCTTTCATAGCAACTGGCACTGACTGATTTTGAGCAGCGCGCGCTCCGTGGCACGCTCCATGTCTAGTCTAAACGCACATGGCTCATGTGAAGCTCCACACGAGGCGTCTACACATGAGCCTGCAGCAAAATGAATACCAGTGTAAACAGGGCTTTACTTCCAATAATTCAACATGTGCCAGGAGGATCCTGCCTGCAACTGGTGATGTGATGTCTTTTTTTTATGTCTTTTTTTTTCATGATATCTTTTTTTTTTTTGGTGATGTGCCTGAATTCACACAAGTATTCCCACAAGTAAGTATGTGCTAGGAAACGGAAAAATTATGAGAGTTTGGATGTGCATCTAGCTTTTCAGTACAATGCGAAAGCGGAATACTTCACACTTGACTTCGACTATATGGGTGTGAAAAGAAGAAAAATATTTTCATTCACAGAAATTTGAAAAAATGTCTACACATTGGCTTTTCAACTGTTTTTAGTATAAAAGTTTTCATATCTAATTGGTGGAAATGTTACATAAATGTTTTAATATCTCTGATAGTGTTTGAATCATATATGAGAGAAACGAAAAAAGGTACTCGGCTTGGGATAAATCTATAAATATCTACTTTACACCTGAAACACCTATTTTATGTCCGAAAAGGAATATGTTAATTCTTTGATCCAGAAACTATTGAAATAACATAGCCTTTACATTGATGTTTGAGTCAACACGATTGCACCATGCTACGAGAATTGTTGAGAGTGTGATGGTTGAAAACGAATCATGACGCCTACGAAATATAATTACTACTGGCCAATTATAGGACCCAAATTTTTCCTATTTCCCATTATTTTTTCAAATTGATTCTAAAATACCGTACCACTTTTAACGGTATAAATCCGCATTAGAAATAATTTCAAAGTATTTCACAGGAGCAAGAAGACCACTGGAAAATGAATTCCTTTAAATATCATATATCCTGGATTTTCCCTTTCACATAAAAGCCCGACGTAAATAGCAATTACTATAATTTATCGACAAAGCAGCCTACCCTATCCCTTGCAGGTGGATTAGTCCCGTCAATGTGAAGCCTGCAAGACTGCGCAAAATTCTTTCCTACCCTAGGAAGGGCAGAAGCTTGCGTTTCTCTTACCTTCAAGGCTCACGCAACAGCTGGCTATGGTTCTCTCTGTGCCTACAAAAGGTTTCTTGACAGCGACTGGAGTCTGGAGCCCTTAGTTATCAGCCCACAAGTCCCTGAAACTACACTTTCGCTCTCTAGGTGGTGAACTCTTGTGTCAATTATTTAACGAAATTTGCTAATTGAATTGGAGTTCTAGTGTCTACCTTTCCATTAATTTATGTTTTTTTTTTGCGTAAAAGTTCTAGTTCCATACAAGAGAATGTTGGTTGTAAAAATTGGATTCTCAACTTAGACCTAAAGATGACACATATTTACCCGCTGAATTTTTTCCTAGCAGAGTCTATTTTTTTAGTAGTATGTAACTTAAATCAACAGGAGAAAGTGATATGAGGGTTGAATTTTAATTCGGGCGAAGAAGGCAAAAATCTAACAATGAACGTACAATTTTCAAACGATTACTTATAAAAGGCTGAATATTTTCTTGTCAAGCAACATTTGTATTCTCATTATCAGTAGGATTAATCAATTGGTTTATACGTACAATGTCTTATTTTTCCGAGAAACAATGCAGGTCAAAATCACTTGTGCATATAATGTTTTTACAGAATTTTATGCACCTTTTATTACGATGTGTTTACACATGTAGACCGAAATCAACATGAGAGGCCGTAAAGAAACGTTGGGCAAATGTTCTATTCCACGTTTTTGCTTAAAAATTCTCGTTTAAATTTTTTTTCGTGTTTTCATCATATAAACAGATAATTCACTCGTTTTCCAAAGATTTTTCATTCTTATAACAGATCCTTGAGAAATAATTAGTAAGAGTTATTGTTTCAAGGTTATATCAGTAACTTCAGACCAGTACACAACCTCTATAGAAAATTCGAAAGGCAGTTCATCATGCCGGTAGAAAGATGAAATAGTTTGTGATAGATGATAAATTACGTCATTGCTTAGCAGATGGCTTCTTCAATTCGGTGTACTTCTCTAAGCCATTACTATTTTGTGTTTTTCGGAGAGCTAAAGATCTCTACACTGATCTCTACACTCTACAGAGTTTTTCGATGAGGAAGAAATGTTTACTATAGCACAACAAGAAATCTTGACGGCTGCGATAAAATTTTGGCGTGTTAAAGATAGGGAACAAATATTGTTCACAAGTCACTCGCACCACATCAGCCTAGGATTTTTTTGAAGGAAAATTTTTTATTATTGACTCTAGAACAATTCATCAGGATTTTAACTGAATTCTGAAGGTCATTCAGTTGTAAGTGCCCATATTATTTCGTTATTCGAAATTAATATTATGTACCCTAGTATGCCCATGGCTTGAGGAAGTAGAGTTCAGAGTTCGTGGGAATAGGTTTTAAATATCGGAAAACATATGCCCATTTGAACTAGCATGCTCTGCGAAAGGTTGAGATTTTCTACCAGTGCAAAGTTGAATATTGTTGATTTAACATAGTTCAGCTTCACAAAGTGGTTGGTTTCAGGACGTTTTATTTTTTTTCTTATAATGTTACAGATATTAGTTAAAAGAATTAATTATCTATTCTGAGTACCCAGCTCAATGACTTTGGCATACTCAGACGTTCTGGGTAATGCTCCAAGTAAAACCTGCGCATTAACTCGAAACAAACACCGGTAAAATGGCTAAACTCATCGAAGTTAACTTGGAATTGATCTATCAAACAGCTATTCCAAGCGACACGCAGAAGGTTCAGAAAACGATGTTATAGGATTCCAAAATTTAATAAATTAGGGGCATGGGAACAATAAATTACATCTGTACAAAAATAGATGGGAAGTTCGTGATAACGGATCAAAAATGACACAGTTTTCCAGATTTACTGGTAGGAGCGACGGTCTTCGTCGCTGTCGCGGCGGTTGCGGTCTTCCTCAGCAGCCTTGGCGATCTGGTCCAGGACGAACTGAGGGATCTCGTGGGGGAATTCAGGGGCGACGGGGAGGGCATCGGACTCGGGCTGGTATCCTCCCTCGGCGTTGGCGACGTAGGTGAGCTCGAAGCTCTCACCGTCAGGGTGGGTGAAGCGGACGGATCCCTGGGTCTCGACGGCGCCGTCGGGGCCTGAGCCGTAGCCGGACTCGGAGATGGAGATACCGTCTCCAGTTTCGGTGTCGGTGCTGTACTCGCCGGCGGCGCTGGGGTACACGCGGTCGTCACGGAGGATGGCGACCTCGTCGCTGGAGCGTGAGTCGGGGCGGGCGGCGGCCACGGCCAAGAGGCAGACAAAGATGATCTGAAACAGGAAAAATTTCGATCTCGATAATACAAATTTATTCCCCATAACTAGCTTAGAAGTTTGAAGGTGAAAGGCTATTTCTCACCCTGAGAATAAAAGTGGATACTAGAGTTTGTAATACATATAAAATCGCCAATACGATTCAAACTTTCGGCAATTTACCTACAGATAAGCTTGCCAGCATCTGAATTTAACCCGTTATCATTTAGGTTTTAAATTCAGATTCTCCTGAATACCAGAGTTACTGCGAATCATTTTGCTCACTGTAATTCAAAACTGTTGCTATTAACAATGAAATGATTCTTGATCATGAATAATTATCCAACGCTGTTATTTCTTCAAACATGCAACTAAGTTCTGTTTTGCATTTATCAATTTAACTTAATTCGTGAATTAAATCAATTTATCAGATGGTAAGTTCAGTTATTTTTAAGTTGAATAAACGTAAATCTCTTATTTTACTCGTTTCAAGATGATACTGTTCTCTCTTAATTAAAATACCTCATTGAAATTTTCAGGGAATTTTACAGTTACGGTTGTCAACGTCGCATCACTCTTCAATAATACTGAACGACTCAGGTGCTTTGTCTTTGAAAATTCACTGGTAGTAGCTACAGCAATGAAGAAAAGCTGTGCTAATAAAAGTAGACACATTCGGATATCAGAGGGACTTAGTAATTTTGCTCATTATACGATATTTACATAAGAGCCTTCACAATGATTTAAATTTAGTTACATAAAACATTACTTTTTGGTCAGAGAAAATTATTCTAAGATTTTAGCAATATGTATTATATTTGACTTTAGCTTATGCACTGTGCGATGTAGCTTGCCGGTTTGTGAAAGTTATTGTAGGAAAATGTTGCCAATATCTACTAACTCACAAGCTCACACAATTTATTAAGATATTCAGAACTTGACGCAAGACACGAGGACAAAAATTCATACAGAATTAAAATCTGAGAAATTAATTTCTTGAAAGATACATGAACCCGAAATGAGATCCTGAAAATCCCTTATCTTACAACTTCAATTTCAGCGATAGAAAAAGTCAGGGGTAGCAATATTTGAGCGCTGCAACTAAGCAGCTATTGAACTTACGGTCTTCATGTTGATCGAAGTGTTGGGTCGTTCTGGTGCGTTCAGAGCTAGGCGAAACTCTTTTATACCCTTGAGTGGGCAGGAGCCTGCGTTCCTCCTGAGGTCAAGGCCCGAAAGCAACGCCCGTCGGGAGCGTCCTCCGTCTGTGCAAGCAGGACGTGGTCCCACAAAAACATAAGTTGGTGGTTGTCTACAAGTGAGGGTCTTTCTGCAGGTGTGCCAACCCAATGCTTACTTTAACTGAACAAGCCAACCCAATCCCAAAGTTAGCCAACCCATAGTTAGCTCAACGAAATCTGGAGAGTGAGTTTCAGTTTTATGTAGTTGGTTTGTATAATGTGAATAGCTATTTCAAATGTTTAGTTTGAAGCGAAAATAAGGAAAGCCTCCGAGATGAATCTCTAATATTCTATCAACTTGGCAGCTGAGGTATAACTTTCCATCCTCTGAGAGTTAATTTTGCAGTTCAAATACCTGAAGTTTGATAATGAATTACTTTGACTTCAGGTCGAGTTGAGAACAACATGAGATGATATCCCAATGAGTTTTGTACTTCTGCTTCATTTGGTGCTAAAAGATTTTTTATTCTTATTTCTCTCATACGAAAGTGTATATGTTGAATTTCAACGTTTTTACTCAAATTGAGACTACTTGGGATCAACAGTGGATAATGGTAGCATTAGCATGAACTGTATTATATTGAATGCCAACTTCCATCAGTGAGTTCTAATGGTTGACTAGTTGAAGCATTGTACGCGGTTTACGATCACTTCCTGATCTTAGCTACGCGAGCGATCATGCTAATAAATATATTGAAACACTCGTGCCTTTCAAATGGTTACTCATAGAAATCCTGAAACATATTGGTGTATCCCCTTTAACCACATACTCACTTTTGTCTTTCATTAGTGTAATTACAAGCCAGTACAAGAAAGTAAAACATTTATCTGAAATAATACTGACTTGCGCTGTGTCATAATTGACACACTTATGTGTGTCATACCTGATCATTTCTCACTAAAGCGTGTCACGATGCATTGGGTGATGATGTTTATTGATGACACACATTTATGAGTCGGTTTTGTGACTAGTTGATTAACAAAAGTGTGTCTCTGTGCAGCCGAGACATTTTTCCATACTGCAAAACAGCTTATCCCCAATTAACTAGTTGAATTGTATTCCGATTGGACCTCTTAGATTGACTATTAAGTTTCTTATTACTATGTTAATTGACGTTTAGCTTCACTACAAATAAAAACTTTTCAGTAATATCTTAGGAGCCTACCTGTGTTATGTGCGAAAAAGCACTTGTCTGCAAGTTCAAAGAAGTAAGATAATAAAAGAAAACCAAATGATGCAAGGTAGTAGTAATTTGAAATTATTAAATGCAGGGTAGTAATAATCAGCCTCCTTCACAATTCATGTTGTTAGAACGCAAACAGAGAAACATTGACGTCACAGAATAAGTACAATCATGATTCAGAACACAGGGAGATATCTTTTTATTTTAAATTTACCAGCGCTTCTGATTCATAAGTAAAGTCGATAACCGTACCCAAAGAGACACTATAAAAAATATAACTCTGCATTAATTATTTTAGGATAGGTAACGAAGTACGTTTTCTGGAGGACTACTTGGCTTTGAAAATAATTCAGTCATACTTTTCGTCACATCATTTAAGTACAAATTTTACTAAAATCGTTGACAAATAAAGTCACTGATAAAATGGTGAATGAAAATAATGTAGACAAATAGAATTAAAATAGAGTCCATTCTTAAGCGCTTCATATTCTTAAAATGAGATATTAGAAAATAATGAATTGCTGTTCGAACAACTTATCATAATAAACCATAGATGTTTAAACGGGCTGCAGGCTAACTGAACGAGTCAAATATACATTTAATATTACGTAATTAAGATGTTCTCAGTATATAATTCATCACCATTTAAAGGAGGTCATGAGAGACCAAAAATAATTGGCAAGATACTCATTACAATTTCCTTGTATAAACTGGGAATAATTTCACTGTATACTGAGAGTTAGGCTATGAGCAATGTTAAAAATATTGAGTCTTTCAAGCGATGCCTCGGTCAGACGTTCCTTCAACCTTGTACACTAGCGTGTTTGGTGCATTCTAAAAGCTTTGGCTATGCCTGGATATACGTAGAAAAATTAAGGGAAAATTTCCCTTTTGAAAATTGGGTATATTAGGGAATGTCTTTATATCTTGGCGCAACACACATTCACCTTCTTCTTAATGCAGAATACCTTGATTTATCGTTGTTAATTTACGTATTATTTTAGGTGTAACTGTTGCCGATCTCATACATTTGGATCGAGAGGGGCATTGAATTAAACTTTTGTCATTCTATTGCACTGCTTGCCTTTCAATTAGTTTTCTTTTCCTAATGCCTTATCGATTAGAAATGAGTTAAATATGTTTCTCTCTTGTCGCGATATTCAAAACTAACGAGTTACTCCTCTAAGAACTTTTCGTTTTCTATGAGAGAAAACTTTCTGTTTGTGCTGTCCAGCTTTCGCCAGCGACGCCAGAGAAAAAATTACTTTCGTTTTCATTTGAATCTGCGAGATGAGGTCGAAGACCTTCGCAGTATATGAGTAAGAAAATAGTGATATGATAACGTTCAGGTTTTTACATCTGTCGGAAATTAATGGCGACTTATAGGCATAAGAGAAATGAGAGGTCAGTGGTTGAGATAACTACTGCTCTGGGAAAAACTTCTCTATTAATGCAATATTTTGTGATAACAGCGACTATCCGTATAGTGTTGCAGGGAAATTTCTGCTATCTTACAGACTTGTTTTGCAATGTAGTTGGCAGTATTTTTGAGCCTGACGAGATAGATTAAGTTAGACGTACAATCTTAGTTCAATCCCATTGTAGTATATCCTGGTGTCTTATCTTCCCGTGCTACGTCGGAACGCCCTTCAGAGGTGTGTATGTTATAATAAAATTGAGCGCGTGTATGTCACATCAATGTAAAATTTCCTGTCATTACGCTTCATGTATTCTTATTTGCATCAGCCTAGTCTTAGTTGTGTTTTTTCGGTTTGTTGTGGGTTACGTAAAGGAGCTGTTGCCGACGTTCTCTCTCCCTCTTCTAGTACATTTAGGAATTTTATGTGACTACTTATTGACATTGTCTCGCCCATAACCTCTGATAAATTCTGTATGCAATAAGTTAGGCAATGGTTACTTTCTTTTGACCATGGTAGATTAACGGGTTGAAGGCGGCGGATCTTTTCCAGATGCGCCCTTTAATGCTTTAATGCGCCCTTTAATGCGCCACTTTAATGCAACACATAAGTTCACCCACTTGTAACTTTCGATATAATGCGCCTATCAACCTCAAATTACTCTCAAGCGAAAGAATGTTTTTTTTATTTCGTTTGCGAAAAATTTGAAGTCGATAGGAGTAATATTTCGAAAGTTCCATGTGGGTGAACTTATGTGTTGCATTAGTGGCGGGGCTTAGCTGGAAAAAATCCGAGGCGGCTTCAAACAAGATCAGATCGTGTTACATTCATGTTAGAAATCAGTTTAAATAATAAACATGCAATTAAAGACCTTAATAATTAATATTTTTTAACCGCCAATGTGCTGTAGTATACATTTCACCAACTTTAAGAAATAAACGGTTTTTCTTCTTTTTTTTTCGTGAATATTTGTGTAAGGGTCTATTGGGTGGCAAAGAGCAAACAGATCAAATTTCTATTTGTTGAAAAATATTATTTAAAAAAAGACTAAAATTAAAGATTCAGAGCTTTCATAGTCTCCGTAGGTTAATTCACTGAAACAACAAACACTAGGAATGCCCCTTGATTTGGGTCTTTAGTATAAATTCAATGAGAAGTAATATATCTGTTCATTTATATAGGGTGTTTTTTTGTGCGAAAAAAATTCAACCATAGGTAGAAAAACTCAAGTTAAATCGATTTTCGCGAATGATAAAATGCCAAAATGCCCAAAACTCCTTAGTTTTCGAGTTATAAGGACTTAAAGAAACTTTAAAACTTAAAGTAGGATATCACGTGCGCGCCAACAGAGCACACCCTGAGACATCACTTATGGCCATCCAAATCACAAGGCGCCTCTGACAAGCACGTTGCTTGAACATGACCTACGACTAATGAACATGAGGTATATCATAAGGCGCCACTGGGGAACATCTGACAAATGAAGAGGCATGACTCACGATCATCAGGTGAATACTGGGGCACACTGACGAGCGCAAGGCACGTCCAAAGGCATCACTTACTAGCAAAATCAGACTAACCCAACGAAGGGAACGCATTTTTTCGTGCATTTTTATCAATCACTTGTTTCCACAATTGACATGGGCATTACGATACGCACGTGTGAATATCAAATAAGGATTCTTAATGTTAATATATTTTGAAAACCAATGTAATGCATTTCACGTATCAATTTTACTGGAAATGAACTGTTTTTATTTTCTTTTTTTATTTATCAACTAGAAAATAAGGTCTCACTGACATGAGCACGAAGCAAGTAAAGAGGCATGTCCCACTCGCATCACGTAGATCTTAATTAACTATTGACTACCACATGATACTATTGACTAGCACATGATACTATTGACTAGCACATGATACGTGAAAACTTTCCTCTAGAGTTTTATTACGAAGAAAATTAAAAAGTCCAAAAAACCAATTTCAAGTAGTAACAAAAATAACTATGCAAACCTACGCAACTCACCATTAAAAAGTTATAGAAGTTCCGTGTTATAGTAGGAAGCCCATGTAACCGCTGTACTAACTGCCGTGTGCCAACTGAACCGCTGTACCACTGTCCTGCACGTGTAGCAATTTCCTCATGGTGAACACAAGAATTGTTGTACACCAAAGTTTGTGGCAGTTCTCTAAATAAACCACATAATTAAAGACGCAAAACTTTTTCTTCTTTGCAGGTATTGTTCCCCTGGAGTACACACACTCACACACATCAACTGATAATAAAGCAATGACACAAGATAGTATGACTTTTTCGGCGTTGCATCTATAATTTTAGCTGCCCCAGGCAAAAGCTATGTGTATACGACTAAAATCATCGATGCCAAAGCGAAAAGGTTCAATTTAACTGGTGTGTGACTCCATCACTGCCACTTTCCGTCTTACTTTTACGCCGTTGCACCTATATTTTTGACTGGACTTTATGTAGAGCTATACTTGGACCGCAAAAATTATTAATGCCCTGGCGAAAAGTTAGACTGGGGAAACCACCTATTTAGCCACTTTCCAGTCTTACTTTTACACCGTTGCATCTATAATTTTGGCCGCCCAATGCAGAAGCTATACTTGGGCGGCCAAAATTATAAACGCCCCGGCGAAAAGTTAGACTGGGAAGATGACCTACTTTGCCACTGACCAGTCTAACTTTCCCGCTGTTGCATCTATAATTTTGACTGCCCTATACTTCTACACCGTAGCATCTATATTTGCGGCCGCCTAATACAGAAGCTATACTAAGGCGGCCAAAATTATAAACGCCCAGCGAAAAGTTAGACTGGGAAGACGACCTACTTTCGCGTTGGCTTTTGCTTGGCCGCTTGGAGGCGACACGAAGTGGGTCGAGGGAGACGTCAGCGCTGAGGTGAAGGCCTTGGGACCTGCCAGCCCGCCGTTCAATTTTTGGGACAAGATCGTCTGACGCGGCTTGAGTGGAACATCTCTTCCGTGGCCGAGACCTCGATAGAAATACATGGTGCTGGAGACACTTCGGGTGGCCGAGACCTGGATAGAAATACATGATTGAATTTGGAATATGAGATATATGTACATGGACTGGGGATAATTTCCGTGGCCGAGACCTTGATGAAAATACATGATTTGATTAGATTAGATAAGATGTTTTAAAAGAAATACATGATGTTGGGCTCACTTGGCGGGGCTGAGACTTGGATGGAAATACATGATGGGATTAGATAAGATTAGTTGGTTTAAAAGAAATACATGATGTCGGAGACACCTTGCGTGGCTTAAACTTGGATTGAAGTACATGCTGTGATCAGCTTAGATAAGTTGGTTCAAAAGAAATCTATGATGTTGGAGACACTCCACGTGACTAACGTCTGCCCAGAAATACTAGATGTTGGAAAAACATTGCGTGTTTGATGTTAGAGACACCACGTGCGGCCTAGACATGAATGTTGAACTATCTAGCTGAGAGAAGCGGTCAAAAGAGAAGCGGTCCGCTGAGAGAAGCGGTCAAAGCGGACAGTGTGACAAGATATGGAAGCATAAAGGAAGTGTAACATTGCCTCATAGACTCATCGAAATATGCAGACGGTTGATGGGATTTGAACGTACATAAATGACATAGCTACATTATATTCAGGCAATATTTTTCAAACTGATAGCGAACGTGAAAATTTTTACTTCACCACGAAAATCTAAGGAGCAGATTTAAAAGCCATCATTTTCTACGGCAGCAGATGCATTTTGATGCTGATCTTGTTCAGATAATGCAGCAATGTTTGTTTTGCTCATGGGCTACCTAGTCAGCAAAGGAAAGTTAATTGCATGCTATTCGTCAAGGCAAGAGCTCATTATAGCCTGCAGTACTCACAGAAAAAAAACATCCTCGAAGTCATGCTCGTGCTCGTAGACAGTTTATAAACTCACGACTTTGTGCCCTTGAAGGTCGTTTACGCTCATTATTCTTGAGCAAACTTGCTTCATAACCGCTTCAATTGCCTCTGCCTCTAGTCAAATATTTCCGACAGTGGGCTGTGATACTTTTAATTACTGCCAATCACACATTCCGTTACGTTTTCCGAAGCTAAAAATACAAAATCGTTTAATCCTCAAAAGTGTGCGCGCCTGCATGCAATAGCAAGCCTCGAAAGAAGTACCTCACACTGTCTCGCCCTAAGGGGGTTGCTATTTTGTCTTATTTATTAACCGGCCTCAAATATCGTTTTCCGAGAACCATCACTACGTACTAAACTTCTTGGGCCGTGTTAGGTGCTGATTTCAAGACTAACTGACCTTTCGGCGTACCATGCCAATAAACTTGAAGCCAAGAAGGATTTGATTGTATCTGTTCTAGATTGGTTCTCTGAACAATCCAAAAATGTTTGCAGCGACTTTAATAAAATTTAATGAATTCTCTCCAGCAAAGATTCTCTGATTTCATGAACGCAAAAAATATTTCCAGCACGTTGAATGAAATTCAGTGAATACCATCCAGCGAGGCCCTCGGACTTCAAGTTGAGGTTCTCCAACAATTAGACGTCCTGATTCAGTTGTGATCTGATACACGCAGACCAATTTTCGAGACCCGGTGAGATCAGACGATCAGATTTGGGACTGCCCGCAGAAAGCTGTGATGTCTCGGGAGGTCAAGAACTAACCGGCGCCTTGTGTCATTCGAGATGAAGTAGGCAAGTTCACCAGCATCTCATGTATCCAACACATGGCTAAGGAGCACACATTAGATGTAGAGCAGCCTCACCGCCATTAAAGGCCTCGGCTTTAGATAAGAATCAAGTCGCACCCAAAGGAACAGCTAAAAAAGCGTGCTGTAGAATGCAATTTCCAGCTTATAATTATAGGTTATCGTTAATCACAGTACTGAAGCTGTCTCCGGTGCTCGAGGAAGTGTAATGGATGTGAGAAGGCAGAGGACGAGGTCGCCAGGGTCTTTTTGTTCGTTAAAGGAGTTTGGAAAATATTGATGCACATGAATTTTTAAAAAGTGTCAAAATAAATTAGAGGAAATTTCTGCTTTCAAAGCTGGAAACAGCACGCAACTGGGAGTTTTTAGAGATTTTTGAATATCTTTTCTAGCTTTAAACTTTTGTTTCTCAAAGCAGTACACAATAATAGAATGACACTTGAACTTTATAGAGAAGCTTGATATTTTTTCTAGTTTGAAACTCGTTTGAGAACGTGGGCCAAAATCAATTTGACTTACAACTAATAAATAAAAGTTCATCTCTTAAAGATTTGAGGTAGCGGAACTCATTCGCATTCGTGTTTATAAAAGGTAAAACTTAGAAATTGTTTATAAAATAGGGATAATAATATTAGACTGTTGCATGCGTGGCAGAACGAGGGTTTTGCGAGGCAAAATTTCTACCGTTAGTGGCAGCTTTAAATTTCTTTTTATTCTAATGAGGTAGAGAATCAATAGTATTAATGATCAATGAAGTCTTAACTAATGAAACAAGATACATGAACTAAAAATGATACTATAATCGAACATGAAATTTACAGCTATAACTTAACTGTTCTTTCAATTTCTGCGCAGGTCTCTGCTTGTATTGAAGAATAGTGCTCCTTAAGGAAGTAATTGTTTTTCTCGTTCTGCCAGTATAGCGTCTTGAGTCTTTAAAAAACAAATTCAGTTATTAAAATGAAAAATCTAATAGTGTGAAATTATACAACAACGGCATTCAGTAAAGCTCACAAAAGTAACGATGTAAGCAGTATTTCCATTCATGTGTTCTTTGAAGGGCTTTGAATAGTCATATCCATTAAATGATATGTACATGACATGTGACTCGGTAAAATGAGATTGGATTCGACAACTTAATGATATTCATTAAAAAGTTGATTCAATGAACTCTACTCGGCAAAATGAGATTAAGTTCACTTACTTGATCCCATTAATTAAATGTTCATAATCAATGGACTTTACTCGGCAAAATAAGATTGAGTTCGCTAACTTGATCTTCACAAGGTGAATTATCTAAGTTGGATTTTTAACATATCTGCCCTTATTAGACTCAGACCAGTTCGACATCATTTAGCCCTTTTTACACTTGCTCAATTAAGGGTAACATCTATTCTGACTCAGTTATAGCTCGAAGTTGATTGAGTAGATTCAGATTATTATGACCCGCTAACATGAAGTCCATGATCGCTAATGACTGACCAAATGTGCAATAATTAGTATAATTGGCAATTACTCAGATAGTTCTTACTCGAAAGTCGTTTAGATTCCGAAGTTGCCTGCATCTCTCGCTGCATGTTTGCCTGATCTGAATTGAAGGGTCGCTTAAAAATATCTTAGTAGCTAAAGTCTGGGCCTGAACGAAGTTTGGCTGGTGAAGAATTTGAACGGCTGGTGTGGAAGAATATGACCTCGAATGGTAATTCTGGAAAATGAAGTAACTATCAGGCTTTAATTACGAACTTCTCGCCTCTCTGTCAAAAGTTAATTTAGGGATTCCAAGAGAAAGAAGTGAATTTGTAGTATACAGTATATGTGTCAAATGGTAGAAGCAAGTGCATTGGGAAGAGTGATGTAAACAAAAATGTATGAATGTTATGCAGATTTTATCTATACTCATGTTCCCTGACAGCACATTTAGTAAAACATGTTAAGTAAATGAGTTCCAATTTGTGTTGTGAAATAAGTTATGAGGTCGTAACTCATCCATCTTTTGTCGGATGAAAAAAATTATTACCTTAGGAAACGTAAGTTAATTTACGATGGCTGAGGCAATAAAAACATTAGATCCTCAGGAATTGTGGGACATTTATGAATGTTTACAAAATGATGTATAAAAACGGATTCAAATATCTACTTCAATATTTACTCTAACTCACGGATTCGCCCACTTTCTGCACGATCATTTCAGGTTTGGAAGTTACAAACAATGCATTAATTTTATGCAAATTTAATTTTAACTTCAGCCTCACCTTTATAGCACCCAAGTCCCGTAATATCTTCACATAGTCATTTTCCGTGATGTTTAAGGGAAAAAGATACCTTCTTTTCTTTCCGTTAATTAATTTGCTGTATTTTATATTCAAATGAATCCCCGATTGAGCATTATCTGGCTTTATTTTCAAGTGTCACACAATAATATAAACATAATAAAATTGAGCGATTTTATCATATAAGTTTGAGGTCCTACATTTTGATATCGAATTGAGTTTTCTCGTGTTGCACGTGCACAACAGCTTTCACCCATTGTTCCTGAACAGAGTTTTTATATTTTTCCCATTAATTTTTGAAGGTCGTACAACAGTCTGAAAGATTTTATTCGCATACCCTAGTTGAAGAAATTACTTTAAAATCAATTAGATATCGTAGGAATAGATGGCACAAGAACTCATCGAGAAGATGTTGAGTCCTTTATTTTTTTCTTACGATGTGACAATGTCCAAAAAAAAAATGTACTCCTTCAAGGGTAGCAATGAAAGTTATCACCAAGGAGGTATTATTTCTAATATTCAGTGATGTTGTGCAACTAATGTTCAATAGTATTATGTAAATAATATTCAAGATGGTTGTGAAACTACCGTTTTAAGAGGATTGGTAAATTTTCATTTATACATAATGAGGAGATGAAACTATTCTTCAGTGCAGTCATGAAACTGATGTTCTCAGAGATTGTCATAGAGAAATTTAGTGAAGTTCTATAGCTTATTTCAAGTGAAGTTATGTAACTAGTCTTCAGCGCGCAAATGGAATTATTAAACGGGAAGAATTATTGAACGCAGTAGAAGCACAAAACCTGTATACCTTTTAAATATAAAAATGCATTCTAAAAGGATCTCAATCGAATTAAAACAATGGGCCCACAGGTAGCTATATTCAAACTTGTCCATTGTACTAGACTTAAGAAACATTCTACCTCTGTACCTCCTGTGGTAAATAAATTGTTCAAATTGTTTAAATTGTTTAACCTGTTCCGTGGTTGACCTGTTTCAATGACCTGTTCCAATAAATTTCGTATTAAATAGCCCACTAATACTTTCACTACTAATTTGATGGGAGTTAGTTTAAATAAGAAGGTTCAAGCCCTCGACTTTGATTAGCCACAGTTTTATAAAGCTTTTTCATTAACGACTCATATTGTTTAAGCAGAGCTTGTATGAATTGAGTGGTGCAACAGTCGGGAATCCATATCTAATTTAGTACTTACTAAAAACAAGTGTTTACTCGAAAGGATTCTGATGCAAAGTAATTTTCGAACGAATTACAACGAATGTTGAGTTTTCACTGTATTTTTATGTAGAGGTGTTACTCTAGATGTACGTAAGGGTTATCAGAGATAGAAAAACATTGAGCAAAGCTGAATCTATCCCGTTGTTGGAAATTTCATGCTTTACCAAAGAGAATGATACTTTCAGGCCTGAGCCAGACTCACCTCAACAGTAAAACAAATTACAGGGCTATTTGAGTGGGAACTATTAGAGGTTTAATGCAATCGGCGGTTATTAGAAAATATATTTTGTTTTTGATTGGAAAGAACACCGGCGAAATATTTCATTCACACCCAATATTGTATAATACCGTGGAACGTAGATCACTGCAGTATTGTAGAGTTCGATATCCGTATATGTTCAAAAATCTGCTTCAAGGATTGTGAAGAAAACTTATGAGCTTCGTGTAAATATTTTGCTCAGAGCTAAAGCATCTTGTAATTCAAGGGAAATTGGGTGACGATTTTTATACTGCTTTTTGCCTTGTGAAATACCCAACTATTTCTTGAAATATATAAGAACTCCGAAAATCATCGAGTATTTCATTATAAGTTCTCTTTGGGGCATTCAGAACTATGAGTTGAGTATAGGATGAGGAAAATGTTTGGGAACGATTAGTATTCAGTAGGAAAATTGCAGAGACTTTTCTGGCATTCATTCATGTTTTATTACGAAAAAAAATAAATTAATTTTCAGCGTGGATCGTAGTCCGAACAAAATCCTCCATCACAATCACGATGGGTGAATGATCTGCAGTTGGGTTCGCCGTCATTGGAACGTCGCTAACAATAACCATGGAAGTTTATTGGTAGGAATAACGTTCTCCGCTGTCGCGGCGGTTGCGGTCTTCCTCAGCAGCCTTGGCGATCTGGTCCAGGACGAACTGGGGGATCTCGTGGGGGAATTCGGGGGCGACGGGGAGGGCAGAGGACTCGGGCTGGTATCCTCCCTCGGCATCAGCTACGTAGGTGAGCTCGAAGCTCTCGCCGTCGGGGTGGGTGAAGCGGACGGATCCCTGGGTCTCGACGGCGCCGTCGGGGCCTGAGCCGTAGCCGGACTCGGAGACTTGGATGCCGTTGGCGGTCTCGAAGTCGGTGCTGTACTGGCCGGCGGCGCTGGGGTACTGGCGGTCGTCGCGGAGGATGGCGATCTCCTCGGACCGGCCTCGGTAGCTCTGGGGCTCGGGGGCGGCGTAACGGGAGTCGGGGCGGGCGGCGGCCACGGCCACAAGGGCGGCGAAGAAAATCTAAGAACAAATTTTACGTTATACATCATTTGCTATATTTTGTAAATTATCATATGTATTAAGTGACATTTTGCTTCACGCATCATTTGCTATATTTTGTGAATTGTTATATTTGTTATGTGACATTTTGCTGCACACATTATTTGGTATATTTTGTAAATTATCATATATGTTAAGTGACATTTTGCTGCACACATCATTTGGTATATTTTGTAAATTATCATATATGTTAAGTGACATTTTGCTGTACACATCATTTGGTATATTTTTGTAAATTTTCATATATGTTAAGTGACATTTTGCTTTACGCATCATTGGCCTTATTTTATAAATTGTTGTTTTTATACGGGATATTTTGCTTCCCACAACATTAGCTATATTTTGTGAAATGCCGCATTTATGCGTGACATTTTGTTTCACTCATCATTTGCTTTATTTTGTAAAGTGTCATATTTCATAAGGGACTTATTTTGTGTCTCACAGCATCTGTCTTAGTTTTATATAGGGCTAAATTTCATAGCTGTTAAACTTCAAAAAGTGTTGGATCATGTGTGTAGATTAAATTCTTCATACATGCTTTATGCACCGCAGTGCCGTTCCTAGAAAAGTTATCGTATAGAGTTTACGCTTGATCTGTCAACAGTCTTTATTCCGTTTTTCACCAAAGCAATCAAAATTTATCACAGGCCATTAATATACATTCAAACACGTTTTTCAAGTATAATTAATTTTCATGTATAACTAAGTAAAAAGTTTTTCAGTCCACAGCTTTATATAATAGGCTACGATCAGTTTAACTGTGTACGAGCACGTCTCTGAGTCATCCTTCTTACAATTATAAGTCTATTAACATACTAGAAAAATTTTCAGGCGACAATGAAATTTGTTAAATTATAATTTCTGCGCACTTTTTGTAGCAAATGTCACATTTTTTTAAATCAGTTACGACTAACGAGTTACTCGTTGAGAGTCGTAACATTGATGTTCTTTTATATGGGAGTAAAGGAGTCCTAGGGTTTAATTTTAGTCTTCAACTCGTTAGAGAATCATCGATATCAATAATTTTGTCATCATCACGATACAATTTTACTTCTACAAATTAGGCAAGACACTTAATTTGCTTATTATTGCTACATGAGATGATTTTCACGCTGTGGCGAGTTGATTTTAAAATACAATTTCAATTTTCATGATAGATGCTCAGCGAGGTGATGAACAAAGTATGGAGCAAGGCCAGTGAGTCAAGCACAAGAACGAGAGTTTTACGCTTCGTTAAAATCATTCACCTAATGTGAATGATTTCAGAATTTCGTCGAAAATTTATTGCTCGGAATTATAGCCCACATTCCTTCAGTTACATGCTATGCACAATGAAAAATGTATCAATATATCAATTTTGTTCATTTCACTTGATTAAGATTACTTCTTATTTGTTTTTCGAATAAGTATCTGTATATTTAGTTAGAAATTCACATTGAGCACTCAGTTCAATAAGAGAAAATGCAAGATTTTATAAATTGTTAACTGCTCAGATGAATGTTCATTGTCTATTGGAAACTGGCGAATTGATTAATTTGCTCCACTTCGAGTTCAACTTAGGAGCTTTTCGAATATTTGACTTCTTGCATTTGTCGTTACGAAAAATGGAGTTTCTACCCGAAACAGAGAACTTTTCTATAATATTATCACTTGTTGATGCATAATTTATTTTGAAAATATCTTGAGAGGAACGAGCATGGCACCTGGGTGCGCCAAAAACAGGTTGGCATTCAAATATTTTTCTTCACATATGGAAATGCTGTTAACACTCCGCGGGGATGAACTCGAACTATTGGTATTGAAGGCAGCTTAAAATTTTTATAGGAAAAAATCTTACGTGAACGTTCCTGAGAACCAACTTCCATCTACTTTCGAGTTTAATTCATAATTTTTCACTTTAAGATTACTGCAAATGATTCACTCTATTCAAGTAAGTATTGACATTCTGGAAAAATGTCATAAAATTATTTTGATCGCCACAAAACTAAAAAGTTTGAATCACTTTCTTGTAAAGCATGTTCCAGAAAAATATGTTTCCAACAGAGTTTTCAATTTGACGAGTAAAACTCACAGAAAGGAGGAATTTCCCAAAGTCTGCAAGTACATTCAAGAGTGGTATTCGAGATCGTGTAATTTCAAAAGAATGACAGTAAAATTCGAAAACACATTAAAAATTAAAAGCTACGAATTTAGAGTTTGCTTCACTGGAAATGCTTTGGAAATGACAAAATTTTGCAGAAATTCATAAAAATGGATTATCATTGTTGACTTCATTTTCCATCAATGCTTAAAGCACAAAATTTCTTTTAAAAAAAGGCAACGTGGGGCTTGAAGAGAAACAGCATCGCAGCTTAGCGAAAAATACCTAGAATCACGGAAATAAAAAATTGAAATCCAATCACTAAATTGAGATCACGTCCAACAAACTATGTGCTTCACTTACGGCTGAGATCATGTTGAATGTTTCAGTAGTCTCTCGAGGGGTCAACTGATGCCTTCCGAGGCCCAGCCCAGCCCTTATATACCTACTACAAGCAAGCCATCATAGAAGTTCAAGGTGAGCCAAAAGATAATTATCGCTTGGGAAGTTCACGCTCGGGGAAAATATTTCACAACCGCAAAATGACATTGTTCTGAGGAAGCGTGCAGAAGCGCAAGGCTTCGACCAATCAGCGGCCGTATAGAGCGTGTGTGCAACGGCCGTCGGGGCAGGGCGGTGCTGCATCGCGCTGCCATTCTGAGCTTACCGCGAATTTCAACGCCTTTTACAGCGGGCAATGTTGTAGAACAAATGCGGAATGGTGTTTACATGAGACCAAAATGGAACAAAATAGCGCAGTTGAATGGAAGCTGTGAAATGGGGCACAAATTGATCAGTAATGGGTGTAAGAAGCCGAGCAACTCTGAAGGTGAGGGGAATGGGGTCTACCATCATTGTACTCGGATATCCAGTTTTACCATCATTATATACCTGGTTTAACCATTATTATATACCTAGTTTAACAACAGCAGCATAATGTAGCCTATTCATGAAATGTTTACCATTTACACCTGAATAATATGTTTCCTCATTTGTAAAATCAGTTTATTTCCTCTGCAAATTTTCTAAAAGGAAAATGAAATTATAATATTGATAATGGATATAAATAACTTGACAAAAAATGTTAGACGACATAAAAAATATAAAACTGGCTGCAAATACCAATTTTTATTAATAGCCTGATAAAAAGAGTTAAAAGAGTCTAGGTAACCACGAGAAGTCACGTGGGTCAACAAACGTGTTGCATTTCGAAAGAAATAAGGATACCTGGTTAAGCTTTATGGCTTTATAGCTAAATGCTTTATGAGCTGAGGGAAAATTGAAAAATGTAAAATTCATTGATATCCAAGTAATCATATGTATTTTTTGAACTTGACCAAAGTCTTCATGTCTGTTTAGTGACGCAGTTTTCTTCGAGGTAGGTGAAATTATGGTTTTTGTCGTCAGAATTTCTCATTAAAATTGATTGTTCGAGAGCTGCAGACGTTGAACAGCTATCAAAGTGAAATTGACCCAGGTTGACGAATCAAACTATTATGATCCGTTAACATGAACATTATTATGTGAGAAGGTTAGCTCAAATTAACCATTTTTATAATTTCATGTTTTGTGATTGGAGAAATTGCTCTGGTGGAATTAAATTAAATGAAAGTTACTTGTAACTTTCTAGTTTTTATCTAGTGGCTTCTCAAGCTGAGATGTTTTCAAAATGCAGCGCTTAATTTTCTAGTTCACATAAGCACAATGCTCAAAATTCATAACTGCGGGACAAATTTAGCTCACGAAAAAGTGCTCAGGTACATGAAATTATTTCATTATTCAAATTAGAAGCATTTATGACAAATTTGAATAATAAATGTGTGTCTACAAGCTGTCTCTCGTTCTGGATACTTACTGAGGGATGTATTGTGTACATGTCAATTAGAAATTAAAAATCATCTGTTCTTTAATCCGGTTTAATTTCTATTGCCTGAATAATGACAACGAAAAAATTTCTAAATATGTTTGGTCTGTGTAGTTTTTGAAGAAATTTTAAGATATGCACCTGTTTGGTCTCCTAACATATTTTCATGTTCGGTAACTGTATCATATCTGATACATCTGATATAGTGAGCATTAATGAGCTAATCAGTATTACTCTCTCTGTTACAGCGTGTGCTAATTAGGTAGGAACGTTCTCATTTAGCCGATTCATTTAGTATAATTTTTTTTTGCATAGCATAGTTTGGTCGATAGAAATGTTACATGAACGAAAACGTGTGCATTCGTGTGTAAAAATTTTAGTAACAGAAATAATCATTTAATGTTCAGCATACTCGTACGTTTTTACAGCGTAAACGTACGTTCGTATAACTGATACGTACATTTATACAGCTTCCACGTGCATCCCTTCAACTTGCACACTCGTTACATCAACTCATATGTTCATCATATGTTTTTACTTGTTTTGGTAACAAGAATAGCCATTTCACTTCTGGGCTCAGTTCCCCCCAGCCCCTCCCCCTCCAAAGAAAAAATTTTCCCGGACCTGCTGTTCTTAAAATTTTGTCGATTCTGCTACGTCTATCAGTTGGGCTGGTCAAAAACTGAAGTGTTGATTGGCTCCTCAAATTAGCTCCTTAATTTCAATAATGCAGGCGTTGAAATGGAATGACGATTACGTTCAAATACCTTTTTATATATGTCATTTATCAGCTGCTGACAAGTTGCCAGAAATTCTATTTCTAAAATAATTGGGCTGATTATTTATGCATATTTATTTTAAGGTTATTTAAATATTTATTTCGTGACAACATATTTCATATCGTGTAATTTCTTGAACAATGAGGGACTGTTAACATACGCGACGTGTTAACGTACCATCCATTTTATCTTACTACAACATATCCCCTCTTACGTTTGTCACATAACTTTCATACAATCTTTCTTGCATGTCCATTTCTTAACATGCCACCACACTCGCCAATTTCATAACCCTAACATATACCCCCTTGCAACGCGCATGTACGTCTATATCATACTCATAACACATACCCACTTTGCACCGTCGCTGAAGCGTGGAAACCCCACTATAAAGTCCTTTATTTAAGAGCGATTGCAAAGCTTTAACCTCACGTTCATCGAGAGTTAACCTTGGTTAGAATTTCGTGAGCTCAGTCGATGCTATCGTGACTCTGTTCCCGTGCGTGAACTTTTGTGATGCTTTTTACATTCGAACTCCAACGTCCCCAGTCTTGTAGATGTGAACTTTTTATTCTTTTCAGATTGGATCGCTGGTAGATACTTTTCTCATTTTCCATTGATAGTTTGCACTTATACTTTTTGGACAGATTTCTGGTTATTCTGAACTCTCATTTTCGATGAATTTGTGCCTGACCCTTGGTGAAAGTTTCATGTTTTCTTCATTTTTATTGTGGAAAGATTTTGCGAACGAGATTGAATGAAGATTTTATTCTCTTTCGGATTCAAATGTCGTTTGGTTTTAAGGTAAACATCGATCTGCCAGTTTTCGTAAATAGTTAGTGACTTTTACGCACCCGCTCGAACAAGTCTTCTTTATAGACTCAAGTTTTTATTATAGACCCTTGTAGTTATACCGAGATAATTGAACGCTGTACACACCACGGTGAATCTTGACTGTAAAAAATGTCTGATGAAATTTAAACCAGAGCAATGGCTTTGTAAGATGCTAGTAAAGGAAAAAAAATACGACCGAAGCCTCCAAAATAGACAAGGAGAAGCGACACACCCGACGAAGGTCTTCCAGTTATTTTTTAGGGAGCCCAAAAAACAATTTTATGCAGTTTCTTCAATATTAGAGCTTGGCTTCAAGCATTTAGCCTTCACAGCTTTCTAAAGTGAATTTCATCACTCTGTGTTCGAAAGCGCCGCTGAAGATCTTAAAATATGTACTTTATGTGAAGGTTGTTCATGATTTCATGCGTCTGGATGGTCGCTTAACCTATGAAATCGCTCTCTTCAAAACAGGGATGCACCTTTTTTACGCATGGTTAAGGAATGTGAATGTTAAAATACAACTTGAAATTAATGTTTCGCACATCGAGTTAAGAATTTTACACCAAGGCTTCAAATTATATGGCCAAAAAAGTTTGATATATACCTGAGGTGAGTATCAGTGATACGAATTCTTGAAGTTTATGCCACGAAAGCGAATAGAAAGCCTGCGAAACACACACGTAAAAATAAATAATCTGTTCAGTTCCACACTAGGCGTTTTAGATTTTTAATTTACAGTATATTTTGGACTTCGGGGTTTCATTTGATAAAATTTGTTTTTATTGTACATTTACGTTAGCAGATATTTCTCTGGAAGGCCTAAATTGATTAGATTTTGGCTCAGCAGTTCAGATCCATTCACTTACTTTGTTTCACTTTTCAAATAATTTCGAATAAAATTAAGCCTGAAATTAAATCAATTTAAAAAAAATATATATATTTTATGTATTTGAATTTTTATTTATATAATCATCGCGAATATTTTCATGGGCATACTCGGTCATACGAAAAAATAAAATAAAATAACATATTTTTTATGCATTTATACATTAATATAACATAACTAATATTATTTTTATCATCGAAACACTTGACTCGATCGTTGAACATGATTCATAAAGAATAAAAAAGTAGGATCAAAAAATACCCTGGAAATTGACGAAAGAAATTAGTAACTTTATTAGTCGATAATTTAAAATGCTCGTACTGTGTAGAGTCTATAGCATACATAGACTCAACACAAAGCAATCAACAGCGTTTTGTTAACGAAAGCTACCCTATGTTTTCATTGAATTTTCTGGCAAGGGCGTTGGCTATTTGATCTAAGTTAGGATACGTGAAAATTAGGGCAGTGAACCTTGTATGTATGATGCAAGGTAAGATAGTTGTATGCAAGACGAAAATAGATATTGCAAAACAGAGCGTTAAAGAGGAGAGGGAATAAATAAGTGTGCACATAGTAAAAAGGATTTGTGAAAATTTTTACCTCAGTTTGATTTTGTTTTGTTTTGAAATTGCGGACCCGATTAAGTTCGACGTTACATTCGTTAATGAGATAAGATTTATTGAAACAATATGCATGTTTTATTAAAATGGGATTGCCATTTTTGTAGGCCAAGACTTAAAGAGTGCTGAAAGGATGTAAATAAAATAATCATAATAGTATGAATTAGTTTCAATTGAAAAATTAATAATTAAAAGAATTACGAACCTCATAAATTTCGTATTCGTAACTGAAGATGTTACCTTTTCAAAGCAAATCAAACCGATCAGAACAGAGAGGTAACGGGAATAATAGTGAACAAGCTTGTTTATGTCATCATAGGAAGAAAACTAAAGAATTTCATTAGATATATCTTGAAAAGCTGATCATTAAGATGGAATGAGATATAATACTACTCTTGTTATACAAAAAAATAATTTTTTTATCCCTCCCACTATGCTTACACGTAATTTGTTTCGAATACTTCCCAGTCTAACTTTTTTGCCACCTTCATGCATGTTTTTCGCCGCCCAAGTAATTAAATCGCTTGGGTGGCGAAAAACATGCGTGCTCACGCGAAAAGTTAGACTGGGTTTGCGTGAAAAATAGATAATGCATTAACTGTCATTTACGAAACTTGAAGAAAACTGAAATTTTTGTGATGTAAAAAAGATCTGATGGCAAAATGTCTCGGAAAAAATGCATGGATCGAAAAAAAGTAAATTAAATAAAATGCATATTCGTGACGTTGAGGAAATATTATGCTCATGGCTGGGAATTTTCTGCTCAAAGAAATATGACCTGCGGCGGAATCAAATTTGTTTTTTGAAAGTGCAAGCCGATTTTGTGTACAGCTTTGTGAAATAAAGTAATTTGTTCTTCATAATTTGGCAGTTTTATTAAGAGAATTCTTTCTTTATGAGGAAGCGTGTTTTAAAAATTCTATTGAGCAGATTTTAAAAACAATTATAAAAATAATAATAGCTAATATTTTAACCTATTCTTTAACTGGTATTCAAAACTTTACTTAAAACGTGGGTTCGTTTTGGAAAGAAGCTTATATTGTATCTAAAGTGTGTTAACGCTTTTATATTCCCCATTTCATATTTTCATGTGTTGCGTTACCAAGGAATTCACCCGCAAAATTAAATTTGGGTCATTTTAATTTAAACGGAAAAGAAAAACTCACTTAAACAAATTGTTAATTTGTGAGCGAGAATCTCGGTCACGTATAATAAAGGTATACTACTACTCTTGAAAGTATCCTTTCCTTTCTTGATCTAGTTTTCGAGGCATTCTCCGGCCAGGTCACGTAATGACCGCATTGTAAGCAAATAAACTGCATAGAAAAAGAAAAATGAATACAATATGCTCTTGCTCAACTTCGTAGTCTGTAGCAATTATGATTATTTTATATCATCACGCAAATTCTGAAAAATAAATTGAACGTGAGAACTTTAAAATAAATTGTGCGTGGTCCCTTTACAATTTTATCTCGACGTGTTGGTTGAAAACTTGATTGTTGCTAAGCCCCGCTACCTATCTGGCATATAGAGTTCCCAATTAAATCTCTCGCATGAGCGAAGTTAACCCCTTCCCCAAGCACTTCATTTACGAGCATTCTTAAGTTTTTTTGAGCCACAGGTTTTTAAAAGATATTCTTTCACGGCGCGTTCGAAGCTCATGGGAGTTTCGCAAGCCGACCGAACGAAGAACAGCCGCCGCTGTCCCGACGCCGGAGAGAAGAGCTTGCGTTGCGTCACATGAGTCTGTGAGCACCAGACTTACGTCCTGCGTTCTTTTTAAAGCTCTAGACGTGGCCACCCAACTTTCACTTTCCTAGGAAAAATATTTAATATTCGAACGCTAAGCTAGTGTTCTCTTCACAAAGATGAAGGGAGGAACGTTAGGGAATGAAATCTTTCTCGTTCGCGATCCAGTTTTGACGCTGGAAATTGATTTCAATATCCTTTGTTGGGGGAAAACTTATCTCGGTCAAATGTCACTTGAGGTGAACTTGTTTCCAGTTCAACGGGCAGGGCAAAAAGGTGTGAAATGAAGGGTGCGGTGCTGAAAATAATTTCTTATCGTTAATTTTGATGTTGCGTGAGCTCAAATGAGGTAAAAATGGACCATAGTCGATGTGTCGCATCAGGGTCCGTCGATGTGCGGTATAAACGTAAGTCTCATGAGAAGCAATGAGTGGAAAATCAGAGTACAGACGCAAGAAGAATAGGTTTTAAGAGAAAAGGAAATTGAGCGATTAACGCGTTAAATTTTTAAAAATAACTAAAAAATGAGAGATTTTGAAAATAAGAACATGAACGAAGGAAACAAATGAAATAATGATGAATGAATTAAAAAAGTGTTTTTATAGCCATTTCGCATATAAAAAATGACTTTATAGCGCTTGAATTTTGAAAATATAGCCTGAGTAGCCCTCAGGTTTGCTTTTTGAATTTTATTGACTGAATTTACTGCTGGATAATGCTGTGAACACAAAACAGAATAGCTTGACATAAGTGCTTACGTCATATTAACTTTCAATTTGTGTTAAAATGCTTTGAGAATTACTTATTTTTCTGGCGACAGATAATTCAATCTGAAAATAAACGGGCTTAATTGACTCTAGGTTTTATAATTAAAGTTTTTCTCACCTGTTCAAATACTCAGCATTTTAAATCGTTCCAAAAATTCCAAATTCGATTTTTCCTAACTGTGATTCAATTCATTACACGATCTCCATTTTTTCGGCGAGTAACCTTGGTGTTATTTCCTTAATTCGAGTGACATTACCTAAAGTAAATATACGGATTTGCCAGCTAGAGGGGCTGATATTTCCTATCTTAGCCCTGCTACACGGCATATCAAATTTAATACTCAGGCATTGCGTGTATATTATATCTGATTACATGTTCCCCGCAGCAAGGCTGGCTCTACAGTGCCTTCATTTCAGCGAGTCCTATTTTAGATAATAGCTTTCATGATATCCATCACCTAATTATATACTACAAATATATCTTCTCCTTAGAACCATGCGTTGGATATTGCTTCATGGGCGGAATCGTTTTGAAACCTCATGATTAGGTCATTAATTCAATTTACTCTACATTTGACGCTGAGCCAGAAAAAAATGATAACAGACATCGTCAGAGGGTGATTCCGACACGTCACAGGGCCGTGCGACAACACAGACGAAGGCTTCTGAGAAAGCCTGTCCAGTCTAGGGCATGACTCAGCATCTTTGGACAAGGAATAGTAGAGCTTCGTTGCAGCAAGCGTCCATGCTGAAAAACTCACTGAAATGAGTTATTAATTCTGAATATACTGACAATGATACGTGGCTCGAGTCGAAGAAATTTGATGGTACATCGAAAGCATCTGATGATATGATTATTATGATTATGATGATGATGATGGAGATAATGATGAGTGCCAAACGATTGAGAGGTTCTAAGTGGTATCCCTCTTTCGCTCGCTCCTCAACAGTTCTTTTATGGTAAAATGCATTATTAGCAAGTATCTGATGAACCAAAAAAGTTAAATTTCGTCATTTTGTTTTTGTTTTAACAGAAAAAGCAGAGGAAATGTGTCTCAAATCCCAAAATTATTTTGGTTGGTTAAAGTTTTCGGGGCTGCCTGCGATAAATATTAAACAGACACATATAGATAAAATTGGGCAAATTGACATCTCAAAATAACTTGAGGGATCAAAGGGATCGATTCAAACATAGAGTAAACATTGAATATAGAGAAAAAACTGAGAAAATATACAGAAAGAAAAATATGATGAAAACGGAGAAGATTGTGCCGTTATTTGGTAAATGTATTTCTAGCCTTGAGTTCTCAAAATTATTTTCTCCAAGTAAAATGTTAAAATATGTAGTTTTAGATGAAGGTTGGGACTGGGCCAATTGCATATGGAGACAGCGAATCTTTTGGTTTGACGTGAAGTACCCAGGAAATGAAAAGAGCGAAATAATATTTTCGAAATTCTTCTATAAAACTCTAAATTATGTGCATACAAGCATTCTATTGGGATAGAAATCATAAATCGGATTCCTCTTCAGGTAACCCAACAGGTTATGCATTTTCTTGTCAGTAATTAAGCTGAGATGATGTTCGTCGACTATTATTTGAGAGGAACGTGAAATAATCGAAATTTACATTTGACCACTTTTCGGTATCTAATTTTGCAATCTGAGCGCTATTTGATCATACGATTAACTTGAATGCACAGTTTTCTTCACAGTTTACGAAGACCAAAAGAAAGTGAAAAGCATTTGGGAATGCTGACTAGATACTTGTCTTGGAAATGACAGACGGATTCGGCTCAGAAATGATATGAAATATTCTAGCCAACAAGTAATATTTTTCTTCCTTAAATTCGTTGCAGAGTTTCCTTTGAAAATGAACAAATCATTTTCAGTTTCTATTCACACAATTTTTAACAGTTTAGAAACAGATCACAGCTATTCAACCATCTCAGTTTGTATAATGTTCGTTATATATTTAAAAAACCTGTATAATCTTACGCAACTCTAAAGTCTCTTAACGCGACAAAATTTCGCAAGATATTTGCTGGATTCCTCCCGTGCGGTGCGTTAATCTAAGATCAAATCTGGTAGAAGTTTTAAGACTTAGCAATGATTCTCATCGTCGTTCTCGACTTCATTTAAAAGACCTGAATAGATCCTAATTCCGATGCCGTAGCTTAACAAGCGAGTACAAATTGTGAGGCTTATCGTAAAAAGCGAATCTTTTGAGCAAAAAGTTGTTCACTGTCGTTAGATTTGTGGCAGAGCTGCTTTAGAAATTTTGTAATTAACTCGAGTTTAACTCGAAGGCGCATAAGATTATGATCGTATAAGGAGATTTGTGGTTAGCGTGAGCATTGACATGCATGGCTACCAGCTCTACTGAAGTCCAAGTCAAAGCACAGTAAAACTTGCATAGACCATTTGTGATGCATGGCTGGGTAGTTCTCCCTTGTGGACTGCCGGGTGAGAAAAAAGTTCATTGAGGAAATTTATCACACGTAAGTGACCTCCATGAACCCAACACGCTGTTGCCTTTAATGCGTAAAAACATTAAAGGGGAAAATTAATACAAGCAATTTACCAGCACCGTTTTGAGATCAGAAAAGATTAAGGGTCTAGGCCTTCAGAGGTCAGCTTAGAGTTAAACGAAGCGTATCCTAAATTCAGATTAATAAAAAACAAAGGCAGAAAAATAGCTTTATGCCAATAAAGACACAAAAGATAATTTGTTTTCAAATTATCTTAACTTAAAGATCCTGAACGGTTAAACATACTTGGGTTTATGCTACCTTTTTGGGTACATACATGGGTGTCATGATACCTATGTTAACTGTCGAATAAAGCTTTAGTGAATAGGCTTTGGTTAACAGTGCGCTTTCGTTAACTTAATAAGTAATCTTTAATTTGAGGTTTCCGATTGATGAATGGAAAAGGGGTCTGGTTTCTTTCTTGCCGTTTGAGTGTTCAGGTGTGGAGTTTTTACACCAATTTTTATGAGGATTTAGTATAGGTTCATAATTTCTGAAAGAAGTCTTTATGTTTTGAGAGATGAATAAAGAATGTACTGTGTGCATCCGGTCGGCGAATTCTGAATAATAAACGTAAAAACAGAATTTGACAGCCTGGAACTGTTTACTGATTTTAACCACCGTTCTTTATAGATTCATTTTGTTTTGTTTTTGAAACAAAGTTAGAGATGCAGTTTTACTACTGCGTATTACTGCCTAAGACTGAACATAGATCGTAAATGATATACGGTTAGTGAAATGGTCGGTGCACAGCTAATGTGTCGGTATGAAATGGGCAGATTACAGCCCAGAGCATCGTCTTCTTTCCATCAGTAATCAATAACTGCGCGTAAATAAACCGCGTAAAGAAACATATGTAGCAACGGGGCAATTGTCATCACCTTCGCCATGCAGTATTGTATCAACGAGTTTGTAATATTAGGTCTATCTACAGAACATCAATCAGAATATTCAGAGCTCAACACTAGCAACAAAAATGATTTTTTATAGAGATGCACCAGAAAAATTTCAAATTGACACACCGTACAGTTCATTCTCTGTTTTCAGTTTGTTGCCAAATAACTTTGTCATCAGCTCTCGCGCCCTTCTAGCTTGTCTAGCAACTTGCCAAAATAAACCTTCAAAATCTATAAGATGAAACGAAAACCGTAAAAACTTTGTAATTTAAAGAAGTAAATCGTAATTACGTGATTATCGTGGCACCTGAATAAGGAAGGCGTCACAAGATTTCTTCACACGTTTAACTGCAGGGCGAGTTATGTAGACAATAACACAAAGTTGTAAAAGAAATGCTATGCGGAAACTATGGAAGCCTAATTTCTTAAATTTTGTCTTCTTTCTCAGTCCTGGGTTTGAAAACCTACTTCGATACTCGCTTCTCCTCACAGAAATAGAGTCACTCTACCTCATTGTACAGGAATACACTCCGAATCTCTATTCGAAACAAAAGTATCTCTGATTATGTGCTTATGAAGAGCGTTTTAATTTCAAATCTAAGCCCCATGGCCTGGAACCAAGAAACACCAAAGGAAAGCATTCGGAGGGACCTCCAGTTCTCGTTCAGGGATTAAACTGGAACTTGAATAACAAATCTTCAAACACAGGACGCGCAACCTCAAATTAAACACTGGGAAAATTGCAAGACGTCATGTCACGTCGTGTAGCCTTGATACGTAGGTCTACTGCATACGACGCAATCGCTTGTGCGTTGTTGACTACCTGAAGAGAAACGGACTGGAATGTTGCGTGACAATAGTGACCAATGGCCGCTCTCGAACACGCGCGTAGATCACTAATAAGTGACTCACCAAATGCGGTTGTGCGCCGCATTCACTCAAACTCTGCAATGACGCTCTAATGTTTGAGCAATTATCGTTTCTACGCTTGGAATTTTCTCAACTATCATTTCAACATCTGTGCGTACGACGATCTGATGATTTCTTTTTTCAGTATGTAGTATTTTATATTGATAGACACTCAGCGTAGTGTAAAGAAAAAGTAATATAATTTAAAAAATATGGAAAAAGAATTTTTTGTATTCCTGCATCCATATTAGATGGCAGTGACATAGACAGAATATGACATTAGCTTGCAAACAACATATATGCTTGAGCGAATATTTTCAGATTTTGAATTTTTTTAAAATAAAATGAGTACTACAAGCGTATTGGCAGAAGAGAGATGAAGTACGCCGTCCAAAGAAAGTTCAATGATTGCATGCACTGAAATTGTAAATACAGTCTACGATTTTCTCATGGGTCATAAAAGATTTTTTTAGACGCGCATTTATTCAGAAAACAATTAATTTAATAAACAAAACATTGTTCGAACCATAGTTCACGTGTGTGATATTTTCAGTCTTGAATTGGAAAAAAAATTTTAGTTGTAACGCCTCTCATCGGAGTCTCTCTGGGTGGCAGCGAAAGCGATCTGGTCCAGGACGAACTGGGGGATGGGGTGGGGGAATTCGGGGGCAACGGGCAGGGCAGAGGACTCGGGTTGGTATCCACCGGCGGCATCAGCAACGAATCTCAGTTCGAAGGGAGTTCCGTCGGGGTGGGTGAAGCGGACGGATCCCTGGGTCTCGACGGCGCCGTCGGGGCCTGAGCCGTAGCCGGACTCGGAGGTGATGATGCCATCGCCAGTTTCGGTGTCGGTGCTGTACTGGCCGGCGGCGCTGGGGTACACGCGGTCGTCACGGAGGATGGCGACCTCGTCGCTGGAGCGTGACGAGTACGCGGAGTCGGGGCGGGCGGCAGCCACGGCCAGGAGGCAGGCGAAGATGATCTGAGAAAAAAAATTGTTTGTATTAGATTTTGAAAAAGGAATAAGGTACCAATGAGTGGTAGTTAACGATGAACTTGAAGCTAATGATGTTAGCCAAACTGCGATGAAAGCAATGGAACAACATGGGATATTATGCGTTACTACGTAAAACTTCTTACTCTACATTGCCTCAAATCTGTTTATATTTTAAAACGTCTGCAGTAACATCGTCCTCTCAGTCACACACATTATTTCAAGCATAAGAAAATGATTTTACGAGAAATATTTCATTTTTTAAATGGCATATAAATCCATATAATTGCGACTAACACTTATAATATACCCGAGGTACTCAATATACCAAACAGAAGCAAAAAAATTACTGACTAACTCATAAGGTCCCCGTCTTTCATAACGAGTTCATCAAGCATATTCAATCATATACAATTCACTGAGTAGTATGTAACAAAGCAGCAACGCCAGTAACTGCCGCCAGTAACACAGGCAGCGGGTGAAACAGAGGGCTAACTCACGGCGTTCATGTTGTTGACGAGTCTTGGGCTTGACTGATGCAGGCAAGCAGGAGCTGCGCTGTTATATAGCAGAGTTGGCCAAGAAATTCAAGGCAGGGGAAGGTTGGTTTCATTGGGACAACTTGAGTCGGAGCAGCGCCCACTTGACCCCAGCTGAAGAGGTCGCCTAGTCGAGATCCCGAGAATTTTTTCGATGTGGTGACCTGATTAGCTGGGGATTTTGACTGACTAAGGTCTCAATAGGACTCTACTCTGAATAACGAGATTTTTGTGTGAGGGAGGGAGAAGGAGGAGTAGGAAGATTGTATGCAAAAAACATGTCCGCTCTTTTTGTCTTAAGAAGAAACTTAATTTTAATTAAACGCTAACGGTAAAGTCTAGTTTTTAGTTGACGTACGAATGAGTGAAGATTGAGCTGTTATTTGGTCAATAGCATTGTGTGATACATGTGTGTGGGATTACAATGTTAAAATCAAATGACAGTTGAATTTAAAAAAAGTGAAAGGGTATACAGCGAAAATGACAAAATTAAAAAATATTTGCTCAAACTGCTCAAACTTGCAATTATTGGTGAAATTGAGAGCATAACTCTAAACAATTCCCTAAAATTTTTGTTTAATTCAATGACTAGTATATCATAGTCATTCAATGTGGAGGTTCAGTAAATTTGTGAAAATAACTAAGTAACAAACTAGATTCAATTATTGTTTCCGGTAGAAGAACGTGAGTGATACATCAGCCGAAATGGCACGTGCATTAACAAAAAAAAAAAAAAATTCGTTTTGCTTTTCAATACGAGGAAGCTCGAATAAAGTATTGACTGCTCAGCATAAGAAAAGTCACGTGCGCAACATTTTTGTTCATGCGATATCCTTTGTCCGTAAACCCATAACTGTACCGAGTTCCTTAAAGAGACTTAACCAATGAAAATGCTCATACATTCAATTTTTTGTTTAATTTATGCCCTGCTGGTTTTTTTTAGGGATCGATCCATAGTGATATTTACTTTCTTATTTTGATTCCGATGACTTCCTAATGCCACAGCCCGACTAATAAGAATGTTTGTCATAGCGTTAACGCATATATAACCTATGACGGTACATTTAAAAACAAATGTTTCTTGGCCTACTTTCTCTTTTAACAACGATGATTGACTTTTTTCAACGGTATCCATTTGTCTGATAGATTGACATCGATATTTCGCCGACAAGCTTCTATTCTTTTTTTAGATAACCTTCCTTCCGCTATTATGTTCGGTAGCCAAATATTTTACGCAGCACAACTGCTCATAGAACTGAAGATAATGAAGCAGTTGATAAAAATATTTCGTGGGCAACAAATTTTCACTATTCGATAATTTGAATGCCATTGAATGAAATGCGTCTTTTTTAAGCCTAAGTTTTCATCATTCCGTCTCGTCACTCAGCGCCTACTTATGTACATTATAAAGCATATTCAGTAATTGTTTCCTGATACATAATTACGCACCCGACGGTTATCGCGAACAACGACTGTTGCAGCATATTTACCCAACAAATGCCGTCTAGCGAGGGAATGTGTTGTGATAAATTCGTACATCGTATTTCCATAATTCCTCCTGTTTGATATGATGTTTGTTTTATGAAGCATGGAAAACAAGTTTAGAGTACCTATATAATTTATGCCTTTCAAATTAGTTTTTTAGGCTAGGATTCAAACCAGCACAGTTTTGTTATGAATACTTTGTACATCTGATTACAGCCTGAATGAATGTCTAAATCTAAACTCCGAATACAGAGTTATATTTTTTATGTTTTTTCGTTCGTGCAAACAAAACAAAACAAACAAACAAACAACGGCATCTACGGATGCTTTATTTCCAATTTTAAGCCTGATACATATTCCCTTGTACATTGTATAATCAAATGCCTTATAACTAACGCCAGGACGCCATGACGCTTTCCCCCGGTCAAGACCGATACCCATTTCAGACACCTGGGTAGAGTAGGGTATTGTGCTTTGAATTTTTCCCCTATACCCAACAGAGAAAATCGCCATCCAGGGCCGGGACTCGAACCCGCGTTTCCCGCACGGCAGGCAGGGCTTATAGACACACGGCTATGGCGAGCAAAGCCTATTCAGCAAGTAACCGGTTGTGGTTGATTGCAATGTGTTCAATGATAGTAAAATATAAATTTTACTGGTTTTAAGGGTGAATCAATTATGGCTGTTACACCTTCACCCAACCAGTTTTTGTCAGCACCAAGGTTCAGTGACACACCCAACACAGGCCGCGTTGACCGTTCCAACGCTGGCGGTGCAGACAAGCTTGGTGCTAGGAATAATGCACCAGTGAAAGTCTTCATGAAATTGTTTATTTCTGTTCATTTTAGTGGGAATTTAATGAAAATGATATTGTTTTGATAGAGTTTATACTGACGAACCTGAAGGGTTTTTAGGTATCTTTATAGAAGGCAGTTTGAGTACAGTGATATTCTCCGTAAAATTTCGTCATGCCATAATTTTCTTCATATTTTGCGTAGAATTTCAATAAACGATACGATATATATGTGAGTAAATGAATGCACAAAAGGGTCTTCAACATTCATATGCCCTACACCGCAATGAAAGCCATTTCCTAAAACATTGCGTTTTAAATTGTATCCGCAGAAAAACAATGTGATGTAATAATCGGAAATTCCTTCAATGATGTATTACAGTTGTTTCATGCCTGTTATCAACTCACATAAATGACTCATAAATAGACCTTTCATTCAAAGTACTTCATTTTATCCTGAGTGAGGAACGAACCTGGAACCTCCTGAGGTAATTGAAGATGATATCAATGCTCTTAATCCTGTTTTTGAGTCCGTTTCCCATCTACTTTTGCACCATTCGATTCACGAGTCTATTTTCTGGGTTGTATCCCTACAGATATTAAATAGGTGGCGAATGTGAAATTTAAAACAAACTTTGAACTAATAAGTAACTAAAACGTAAACAACAGTAGTTAAGCCAACTGCACAGTTTTAAAATGAAGTGTTTTACACCTACTCGGACAACTTGTGTAGTGACAGTATTACGAAATATTTTTGACCTCCCCATGTCTAGATCATTAGCAACGCACAACATGGTAAAATTCGTATTTACCCGAATTTCATTCAGATGCTGCATGTTCTTCTGCTTTCACATTCGTTGTACGGGAGAGTTAATGATCCGAACTTTACAAAAATGCATCCCTACAATTTTAGTGGAGTTCTGTTTTTTATCGCTGAGGGTGAACATCAACCTATCTCATTCATATCATGAGACATTCGCTCATAGTTTACCATGAGGTTGGTAATTTTTTTAGTTTATAATTTATCAACAAAAAAGCTGTTTTTCAGATTTTATCAAAAAGCACGGGCATTTACAGTTATTACAATCGCTTGGAAAGATTGCGATCAGATGTAAAAAACATCAAGACTTTTGTAGAATTCAATCTCCTTGTACAAATAGTTGAGTATTCGACCACGTGCTCACATAATGTATTCACGATTTTCATGATCCTACAACCTTAATTCGACCCCAATGATTCTTATTATCCCGTTGATACGAGTGGTTTACAGAATACATGTGGATGCTTCCTGGGCATCTTATGTTTTACATTATTTTTAAAATAATTTTGTAATACCTCTTTCCAAGAGTAAAGCCATGCATCGACTTTCTAAACGCCCATTCATGATATAAAAGAAATAAAAAACATAGTTTAAAATTTTTCTGCTTGTATTTTCAAAACAAAATCATTAATAAATACAAATATCTAAACGATTTCATTCAGTAAACAAAACCATGAATAGGAAATCGGTTTCCTAATCGATAAAAAGTTCAGTTGTAACGTCTCTCATCGGAGTCTCTCTGGGTTGCAGCGAAAGCGATCTGGTCCAGGACGAACTGGGGGATGGGGTGGGGGAATTCCGGGGCAACGGGCAGGGCAGCGGACTCGGGTTGGTATCCACCGGCGGCATCAGCAACGAATCTCAGTTCGAAGGGAGTTCCATCAGGGTGAGTGAAGCGGACGGATCCCTGGGTCTCGACGGCGCCGTCGGGGCCTGAGCCGTAGCCGGACTCGGAGGTGATGATGCCATCGCCAGTTTCGGTGTCGGTGCTGTACTGGCCGGCGGCGCTGGGGTACACGCGGTCGTCACGGACGATGGGGACCTCGTCGCTGGAGCGTGACGAGTACGCGGAGTCGGGGCGGGCGGCGGCCACGGCCAAGAGGCAGGCGAAGATGATCTGAAACAGGATAAACTGTTCTATCTTTTTCATCAAGACCACGACCACTGAACAGCTTACGATAGGATTGACGGGAAAATTTATTTGGGGCAAGTCAGATGGGAAAGAAATGAAAGAGTTTGATTCCAAAATGTTGAATATTTGTGTCTGTTCATGTACGTACAATGACTTATACAGATGTGGTGATACCTATTGGGATTATTTTTTTGAAAAAATCTTGGACAAGAAATTGTCTTGCGTCGGTGATAACAGTGTGCGACACTCTATTTAATCACCAAATTTGTATATTAGTCAATGACAAAGAATTGATCTATTTTAAAGTTATTCACATGGTGATCGAAAATGAAGGGGCATTTTTAATTTAATTTTATCCCGACTGTTCCTTCACGTATATGACTTATTGAATGATAAATTTAGCTGCTAAAATAGTTTTGTAGTGCTTCAACACCGCATTCATAATGAAAAACTGTCGTGTTGTAGGAACAAAATGAATGCAGCATTTCAGAAAGTGCATTTTATGCCATACGATGTATAGGTAAACCGTTTGGTTGACTGGAAATTGAAAATAAAGCAGATTTTCAGATATTGTCAGCTTAATGTCAAAGTACATTCAATTTGCTTGTTGTTAAAAAAATTCTAAGAAAAATTTAATGATTCAATCGCTTGTTTGCGTGAAATAATTTTCAATGAACTTACCAACCTGTTTACTTCACTTCAATTCAAACGAACGTAAATATCTGTTTCTGAATTAGAGCATTTCAATGCATTCTTCATGGAGGAATAAGAATTGATTTGAATACTTTTTCTGACATGTGATTCACACAAGAAAATTCACTTCAGTTACTCTGAAGAGGATGAAATTGTAGCTAGTTCTAACAAATTTTCGGCAAACAACATGGATAAAAATGGCCTTGATGCTCGAGAAGTATGTAGGATATAAAAGTCTCTGATAAATTGTAGGGCCCCGACTATGAGTCACAGGTACCCGGAAATATACTATAGGTACCTGATAATAAATTGTTGGTGCCCGACAGAAACGCGACACACTGCGAGTAGCGTCTGACAATAATAGCTCGTACAACATGAAAATGAAGCAGAAAGCTTATTCCGGACATGGTCCAGTTGCATAAATGTCAGTGAGGTCTAGTTTCATTCCAGTTGTTGCCTAGGTCCATGTCCCAGTAATAGTCACAGTTAATTCCCGTCATTGTCCTACACATTCCATTCATGGTTCAAATGTTAAATTCGTAAAACTTCTGATCCCAATGGTAAATTGCTTAAAACAGAATACTTTGAAGAAGAGAATATTTGCTTACAGTGTTCATGTTGGTGACGAGTCTTGAGCTTGACTGATGCAAGCAAGCACGAGCTGTGCTGTTATATAGCAAAGCTTGCCAGCAAGTTCAATGAGGGGAAGATTGGCTTTCTTGGGACAACTTCAGTTGGTGTGGCTACCCTCAGGCCATTTGTGTGGTAGCCCAGCTACCCAATCTCTGTAAATTGGGTTGACCACACCAAGGCCGATGTGCAACTCTTGGCTCGAGTAACGGTAATGAGAAGATGTGGATGTCAATTTTGGGTCAAGGACTTCCTGTATTTGTTCTAATTTAGTTTTTGTGTCTTTCGTGTTGTTTCATTACTTGAGGGGTTTGCCTTCACAGCTCGTTCAAGATCAGGTGCCAGATGGCCGCTATCTCCTTCATTTCCCGGAAATTAAAGTTTAGTGTACGGTGATAGATGACAATGTAATGAGGAGGTTTAACAGTAAATCAGATAAAATTCCTAATGAAGTAGTTATCACAACAGAGCAAATACTTTTTAGCTTGAGCAGGTCATGAGCTCGGCACGATAATTTTTTGCTTGAATTTAAAAACAAGAATTTATTTTTCTAAGGAATTTTGCCTGAAATCTTGAAACAATAATAATTAATTCATAATATCAAGGAACAAAATCATACTGAAAAAAAAAATATTGGAATTTCAGTAACCATTCAAAATGATCACGTGACATGAAAATAAAAGTTACATACTATTTTGTCCTACATAAGCTTGCCATTTTTTCAGTACTCCCACAGTTTATTTTGACTACTCTGCCACAGTTTGGACGAGCTTTCTTGCTGCATATTGTATTTCAATCTCGGAGCAGGACGACCTTTTATTTGATGAAGGTCGTTCGGTAAGTTTTTATAATTGAAATTAAATCCATTAAATGTTACACACATCCGTTCGTTATGATCTAAACGTGAACTTACATTGCGTAACTCACGCTGCTCATTTAATTATTCACACTCATTAGGGATTGCAGTGCTATAGGTGAGGAAGGATGAATGAAAAAAATTATTTGAATGTTCAACACACAGTATTACACCTACTGGTTAAAGGTGTTCGCTGGGTAGCCAATTTTATTTACCCTTTGAAAATTCCCCGTCTGCGGACCACTTCAGTGAAAATGGCGAACTTGAATTCTTCCGACGAAGATAAAAATTTATTCAAGGTCAAATTTCTCATAAACGTCAAATGAGTAACTTATTCTCGGAGGTATTTGACGAAGCCTTTGAGTAAATTTCTGCCGAAAACTGTGCTGCGAGTGTTTGGTGTATTTTTTCCAATTGCATTGAGAAGTTGTTGGATAGATCATAGTAGTTCCAGAGCGCAATGTTATGCCGTACTCTTGTGACTCCCACACATTAACACTGCAACGCTAAGCCAGACAATAACGATACCTTTTATTTAATTCCCCGACTGGTGGTTCACAGAGATAACTTTTTGAAAATAAACTTGCGTGCTAAATTAATTGTTGAAATGCTTTATCACAGCATTCATCAAGAACACCTGTCGTTCCGTTACAACAAAATGCAGGCAGCATTTCAGAGAATGCAAGTTAGGTGAACCGATTTTAAGAAGCAATGAAACACCTATTCGAGACATACCTATAGAGATTCATGATGTACAAGTGTGATTCCACGTACATTCATACGTTGAGGGGACCAGGCTCCAAAAGTTTATTTGCTACAACCAACACTCTGCTATCTCTCCAGGGACGGCCGCACATACGCTGTATGAAACTGTATCACCCATTTAATTCAAAAAGCTCAATTTTTCAATTCTTCCTTGAACACCTAACGTAAAGGAGTTAATGAAAAATGTGCCGCCGTTGTACATTTTTTTAGAAAAAATCATTTTAAATAACATGCATAGCTCCTATCCCTTTCAGATGGTTTATGCTTATTTTTCTTGGTTTTCATTCTTTTTCTTTCTTTTTCTTATTGACGTGTAGAGTTTGGAATTTATTACCAATCATGGTTTTATTCTTACGTAGTAATGGTCATACTTTGTATTTTACAGAACTGATTTTGAAGCTGGTTTCCGAAACGTTTTGGAATTTTTGTTTTCTAGAATAAAATGAGTAGTTTTTTTGAAATTTTCCATGCAGTTAAATTTTTCGAATATTAAATCGGATATTATTCCTCATGCCCTAAAATTACTTCCTCCAAACACTGAGTAAATGCAGTGTAAGTTCAGAAGGCATCTGAAACACAATTTTTGACTTTCTATAGGCACTACGGAAGACATTTCGTAGTGCCTTCACTACTGGCCTACATGTCACTGAGCCAGGATTATATAATTTAAGCAGATTTTTTCACTAGCATTCCACAGCTTTGCAACGCAACAATTTTGATAATTATTTCTAAAAGTTTTTGTACATATTGCGGGCATGTTTTGATGGCCATGCAGTAAGTCCAAGTGCTAGTACCGTGTCATAAATTATTGACTATTTAATTTTCGCCCGCCAGCTGTAACTTTCTGCTGAAGCTAGCACATACCTCAAGTAAAATAACAAAATTTTGCACATAGGGAAAGGTTATTTGAGTTTCAAAGATTTTTGGCTAGGAAAATGCAAAATCAATTGAATTAGCTCGTTATGTATATTGGGAAATGAATTTGACCGTAAGAACACAAGTGGTTCATGATTTGCTCAATATTTTTTGGATGGATCTCTCACTTGTTGATTTCGTGTTCCTGAATAATTTCACTCCTGAGTAAAAAAATGAAAGTTAATACATATAAAAATTCTAATAATTGGTAACAAATAAAAGATAATGAACATGAAGTGGCCTACATTCAATGGTAGCTTAGTGTTCATTATTCTTATAATTTTATGCTACATGGAAATTTAGCTCTACTAGAGTATGATTAACAAATTATTCATCAATTACACTCCGCGTAAACAAATCAGATGTAACCAAGTCTCAATTACTGACAGCAGTTTTATTCCTCAGAGACTTCTTTGCTTGAACTTGATTGCAGCAGCCTAATGCATGCAGGCTTGCTAATGATTGCTGCAAATTAACTTACAAAATATGATACAATCAAGCACGAATTTAACCAAGACCTACACGAAGCAACAACAATTTTAATACATCGTCTTTGTTTCAGTGCACCGATTGGTAAAGTTGTCATGAAATGATGGAGCATTTTTGCATATACCATCACTTCATCGAAAATAAATTGCTTTAAAATAAATAAAGCACTTCATCTTCCAGCCTTTAAGTGATCTTAAAAAGCACACCGATGCACACAGGGTCTGATGTTGAAACTGCATGGCCTCATCATGTGATGAGGCAAGGGGGGTGGGTGATTGTAATGTGTCTGTAAGCCGCATGTCGTTATTTGTTTCGAACATCTAATTCAAAGCATCATGGTTGGTATACATGACACATGTCATTATTTGTTTCAAGTAAATAATTTAGATTTTAGGAAGCGTCTGAATATGTTTCAAAACTATTGGAAATAATGTCGTTTGTGATGTCAGAAAATTAGCATGCATTTGGAGCACAGCAGTATATGACCATAGTGAATTACAATGGATCTGTGAGAAACTTAGCAAAAGTAAGCTTTTAATGAAACAGCACTTCTGTACCTCCAAAAAAGTTCAGTGTAAAACCGATTAATTTCGAATTAATAGCTAATTATCATTGGAATTCGCAGATCAGCCTGAATTAACCATGAAAATATCTCGCTGCCGGCCACAGTCATTTATAAATAATGGTATATTAGAAACAATGATTTATATATACTGGCGTAAAAAATATCTGGGCAAAATATTCATCTAAAATGAGAATATATGTAAGAAATTTTATTCTCGTGTTTGGTATATATAAGCTAAAGGAAAAAGAATATAGGAATTCGTAAAGTGAACATTTATTTTGAAAACAAATTCATAAATAAATAAATAAAGTAATTTGAACAATACAGCACATTTATTAACCTTTAGACATGAATTTCATAGTTAAAGACCTAATTTTTGGATTGAGTTTAGTTGTAGCTCCTCTCATCAGAATCTCTCTGGGTGGCAGCGAAAGCGATCTGGTCCAGGACGAATTGGGGGATGGGGTGGGGGAATTCGGGGGCAACGGGCAGGGCAGAGGACTCGGGTTGGTATCCACCGGCGGCATCAGCAACGAATCTCAGTTCGAAGGGAGTTCCGTCGGGGTGGGTGAAGCGGACGGATCCCTGGGTCTCGACGGCGCCGTCGGGGCCTGAGCCGTAGCCGGACTCGGAGGTGATGATGCCATCGCCAGTTTCGGTGTCGGTGCTGTACTGGCCGGCGGCGCTGGGGTACACGCGGTCGTCACGGACGATGGGGACCTCGTCGCTGGAGCGTGACGAGTACGCGGAGTCGGGGCGGGCGGCGGCCACGGCCAGGAGGCAGGCGAAAATGATCTGAAAAATATGAAAGTAAACTTTAAATTCCATGAAATAGTTACAAGTTTAGGATAACGAATTCAGTGAAGAATATTATAGAATGAAACCGTATTGAAACATTTGACATTCGTATCTCGTACTTGGTAAGCCTAAACAATTGAGATAACAGCTTGGTTTCAGGGATTTTATCTTCAAGGGTGTGAGTTTTTCTTTTCGGTCGTATCAGTTTGAGGAAGTTCTTGCTATCATCAGACAGTCCTCATTACCGTAGTGGCATGAAACTCAATGTAAGATAGAGAATGAGAGTTCAGTCTTTACCAGTGTCACTCGTTATTATCCGTAGCAGGTGTCAAGCTCTATGCCTAAAGTGTTAATTGGCTGTGTAAAATGTTGAAAATGGTTAGCAAAATTTATTTGTTATATCGTTGCTCATATTTAGTCACGCGTAAATAGAATTTAAAAAAAATAATTGAAAGTAAAGCTGATCATCCACACCGAAAGCTGAGAAATCGATTTTAATAATATGTTCATGTTCATTTAAACAAAAAGTTTTCCAATTCGAGAACTTGATCAAGAAGTTGCTAAAAGTTCCAGGAGCGCTGCTTCATACATGACACAAACTTATATTAAGTCAAACTGCTTGCTTCAGAGTGTGAAAAGAGTCCGATATTAATTTTGTTCATTCTATTCTTTGGGCATTGTGCTGCTGCCAAAGAATTATTCGTGACACTTTTAATACACATATGAATTTTTTACGTTTTTATTAGGAATCTTAACATTTATCTTTATGAGCTGAGTAAATACGGGTTCCAATTATTCAGCAGGGATTAAAAGGCAAAAGTTACAATACCCTTTGAAGCCGATTGAAAAACGATCATTTCGTTACTGAGCGTGATTGTAACGTAAAGATGTATCCATTCTGCATTTGTTACGGCCCCGAGTCACAGTTACATAGATTGTGGAAAATGTTTCGCGCACTTGTGCCGAATGTGCAATAGATACTTTAGAAATGGATTAAGATCATGTTAAATCCCTGAAGTAAAAACTTTATTCAATGATCAATAAAGTTTCCACATAATGATAAAGCGCACTTTGCCCCTATGCTCATTCATTTGGGCAGCAAACAAGTATTTTCGATTTAAACCTCTTTTTGGTTATCATGATCCTTCATTTTCTTGGAACGGTTCACACCGTGAGAAAAATGCATGAAAAGTCTCTGTAGCGAAAATAAACTGCAAGTTGGCCCGTCTTTTTGAACTCTTCAAATCATCTTTTATGGTCTTTGATAATATGAAATGTTCATTAGCGTTTAATCATTCAGTTAGATGACACAAAATTATTCTCAAGAATTCGTTTTCAAAACTAAGGGAAATAATGTTTGAATGTCAGTGTAATGAACGTTATTTCAAACTTCATTAAAAGTCAATCAAAGGCCACCTTGTGAAGAAGTAAAATAGCAGTTTTAGTTACGCTGCAGCGCATCAATAAGGTCCTAATTGTGTCTCACGCTGATAGTAAAAAAAAAAACGGCAAACTTGCGGCTGGCAGCAATTCCAAAAATAAATAGCATGGATGGACATAGTTATTTTGATATTCATTTCCAACTAAATATGAACATGTATTTCGGAATGTTTTCGCCGCCGGTAAATTTTATGGATTACTTAATTTCGAACATAATTTTCGTAGTGACAAAAGCAAACACATATTATTGCCAATAAGCATTCACCCAAATTTTACAATTCAAATTGCGCTATGAAATTTTCGTTATGCAAAAACACGAAAGTCAAAAAACGATGTCATTAATTTATTCCTCAAATGTGTCAATTATACCAGATTTAAGAAACAATCTAATGCCGTATCTCCTGCCGCAAATAAACTCTTAAATTCAAGTCCTCAATGGAGTTTTCATGTAATGAGTTGGAGTTAACCAAGCCCTGCCTGTGGAGAGGCAGGTCAATTCGAGTCTTAGCGCCAGTTTCCTTCCAAAAGACCGCATACTTACAGCGTTCATGTTGCAGGCGAGCGTCTCGAAGTTGACTGATGCAAGCGCTGAAGCAGACCTCGGTTATATAGCAAACATAGAGAAGTTCAAGGCAGACATAGAGGGAGCGATCGTAAGGGAGGGAAAACTAGCAAGGCGGCGAGGCTGCTTGACTGGACGGCTGTGTTGCAACGGCTTGGGATGGAAGAACGGGCGGCTCATGCCCACACGGCAGACAGCCCTAAAAGAAAAGGCGGCGCATGCCCACATGACAGACAGCCCTAAACTTGAGGGCGACGCGTGCCCTCATGTTAGACAGCCCTAAAATTGAGGACGGGGCATGCCCACATGGCAGACAGCCCTAAAATTTAGGGCGGTCATGCTCACATGGCAGACAGCCCTAAAATTAAGGGCGGGATAGATTGATGTGGGTTGTCACAACTGCGCGAGCTCTGTGTAAGTTTATTTCGTTTGAATAAGGAATGTTTTTTTTTGTGAATATAATTTCCCAATTGAATTTTCATGAATCAGAGTGTGTCCATTTTGATTTAGCAAAGGACAACCGGTCTTGAATCGTGTATTAGCTTCACCGCATAGATATTGCTATCGTTGATAATTGGAGTGATTGGAATACTAGTGAGGACAACAGCTTTAGCAACAGTGTTAGTAGAAGTGACAGTTGTTGCGGTTGACTCATATAGCAGCTAAGGCAGTTATTGTGGTTGTAGGTAAAGAAAAGATGGTAGAAGTATAGGCTAAATCCCCCATAACAATTCATTTTGTGGGTTGTGGAAAGGTATCTGCTGGAGTGACATCTATGCCGAAAGGAACCAGTTACTTTGCCGGTACTTACTAACATCAGGAAGGTACACACGTCATGAACTTTGTGAGCACCGCCACTCTTTTTTGCTTTCCCAAAACCGTACGCACCAGCACACGCATTCGTGTCACGTGCACCCACCTGGACATTTTGGTCGTGTCAAATGCTGACGTAAATATGTGAGAGGCACTGAAGTTGATGTTCAGGAGCAAGTAAAAATCCCTTGCAAGATTTACCGAATGATATCAAGCGAGGCTTAGAATAAAACGATTCTGATGAAGAATATTGAAAATCGAGTTAAGATATTTTAATGACAGGATTAAGAAACGAAACATGAAAACTGCTCAGAATCGCTACAGTGAAGACAGACAGAACGGAAGCCGGAAGGTAGCAAAGAGTAAGCGCCACACAAAACTGACCAGTCATTTCAGACAAAAGGAAGAATGGAAATCAGCTTCCCGGCTCCACATTTTCAAATCAACGCAGCGTGTGCAGTCAAGCATCTCATTGCCCTATGCTCAAAGGTTTTTGTGGGTACCGTAAGAAGAAACCAAACATAAGAAAAATTATAAAATTACGGCGTCTTTTATGCGTGATGTGACGTGGCGCACGAAGCATAAAATTGAATGGTGAAGAAAAGTTATTTCATCTCACGCACTAACATGGGCCAGACATGTACGACATGTTAGACACCAAGTGAGAGTGACGTTGGATGAATTTTGATGAGCCTTTTGAAGGTTCGCATCAACAATGGTTCCTATTTGTCAGTCACTAACATATTATTTGAATGTTCAGTTAAAATTCTCTTTCTGACCTTGAGGCCATACGAAGATTATTCATTTCTCCTCCTGAAAACATCGTCTCCTCTGTCGAAGAAAATCTGCGTTTTTGCGATGTGTGTTTTGAGTATTGGAAGGGCCATTTATTCTCTTTATGAGGGGACTGAATAGAGGGTGAATGGCTGGTAGGCATTTCCTGAGTTCCAGGGAATGCTTTGAAGTTAATCAGCCTACACCAGAGAGTAAATGAACGAGGAATTTTTTGCTTACAATGTTAGGAATCTCAAGAAATGCTTTATTGGATTTGTCATTGCAATTTCTACCTCTATCTCTTCTCAGTCTCAAAATATAAGCTGAAAAATACAAACTTGAAAACTCTGAGAGAAATGTTAGAAGCATTATCGTCAATAAATTCTTGCAGTCCACTTCAGGTAGTGGTGATATTTTTTCAAAATTTCATCGGTTCGAAGAATGAGTTAAATATTTGTATCATTAAAGTAATATTTGAGTGAATCGATCCTTCAAGGACACTAGTCACCTAAAATATTAAGTGAGATATTTTACGTTGTCCAAAAGAAATGACCGATTAAAACATTTTTATCTCTGCAATGGCTTCCAAATCTTCACGAGGCTAGTCAATACATCTGATACTAGGTCATATGATGATTTTACTTTCAAAAGGTGTAAAAAATTAAGGGTTAATCGGAATTTTTCTGAAAAGACATAACAAAAATAAATTGCTTATTGCAAGTGAGAAATGTCAATGATCTTTTTGACTTATTAAAAAACAATTTTTGTTAGATTTGGTAGCATGTACCCAGTGTGTAGTGATTTTAGCTCGCCTAATTAGTGCAGTTTATCATCAGGTGTTTTTCAGCTTAAAAAATATGTTCATTTATGTTAATCAACAACTCTAGACTTCCATTTTTAATGTACATGGTCACTAAACTTGAGAGAGATGCGACCCATGCGGAATTAACGTTGTGTAATTAGTACATCAAATTGTGATGTATACTGTGTTAGATATTTTAACAGAATAAAATAAACATGACAATATTGAAGATTTGAGCTTCATTTGTTTACTTTCGTGCTCGTATAGAACACGCCACGATTATCATAATGTCCTTTTTGTGCTGAAATTCGAAAATGAGGCTCTATCTGAAATTGTAAAAGTTTATTATTCTGACCTGCAAAAGCTCATTCTGCTTCATGCTGCTCTATCCTGGCAATCCTGCTCCATCTACGTGATGGTCGAGCACAAAACAATCAATGATTCCTTGACTGGTTCAAAAATACCACAACCCTTTCTTCGTTTCTAGCTTAAAAAAAAGAATTGAAAAAAGTGTCGCTCGACAGAGCTTCCTTTGTTTGGTCGCCCATGCAGCTCTCAGGAAAGAGGTCAATGTCGGGATATTTTCTCCCACGATTATAGACAATCTTTGTATGTAATAGCGTAAATGGACACCTGACTTTTTCCAGTAAAGTTACGAATACTTTTAGAATAGGTCAGATTTAATCCACCTTCAATTATAATTCCGAAAAAATAGGCCGATTCACTCGTGTGAAACTTATTCTTTCTAACTTGAAATCAGATAGAGCGTGAAGATTTTTGTGACCTACATCTTCGAAGTACAGCTGAGGGAACTGTCTCTCAAAGTTGTTAAATTCAAATTCTATAAAAGATTTTATACCATCTGACTCGCTTCCCACGTATGCTGCATAGCCACAAAGTTTATAAGTTGAAAATACTGTGTAAATTAAGGTACTTATTTACAAAATGAAAATACTGTGCAAATACTGTACTTATTTTCAAAAATACTGAGCTATATTTACGTATTTAGAAAAAGAAAATACTGCGCAAATCAATGTACTATGAGTAAGAAAATATCATTCGAATAACACTATCAAGCATTTCACAGCATTGAGAAGCAACTTTCTAGATGGGGAAAAAAAAATCCAATCTTGTATGAGTTTTGCAATACCTAAATTGAGTCTTGCTTATCTAAACCCCAGATAATTATAATCGTTCCAGGCAACGTTCGTAATAAATAAATAAAGAGCGTATTCAAATAACTTTGACGATTGAATTTCGCAGTTTAATCCAGCGATTTTAAGGGGATCTTCCATGATTGACAATTTTACACTGAAAATAAAATTGCAGACAAATCGATAGGGGATGAAATCGATGGCTATCATTCTCTTAAAGTTTTTTTTAAAATTATTCCTTACAGTATTTCTGTTTTTGGAAATAACCGGCGTGACCGTTTCTATTTTTGAATCTTGGTAACAACAAAATCAATGAAAGACAAAGCTGTTGCTGGTCGTTTTTTCTGTACTTATTAATATAATTTTCCGCTAAATTTTCAGAATTTCAACGTGACCCTTTACTTTATCAAATAATTATCCCGTTAGAGTAAATTGAAGTAATTCTGCTTAATAACTGAGTCCAGTTTCATCTCTTTCACTTGAAAGTAATGCAATTTATGAGAATGGCGCTTGGGTAAATGTTACTATATATATCATACTTGGACAAAAACGTTCCTTGAGTTGACAGGAGGTGGGAAATTTTTACGTTGACTGGTGATGAAACATTTCAGCGCAAAACATTTAACAGTGAACATGTTTAAACGCACAATATAGACATAGGATAAAAACGTTTTATAAGTTTATAATTAATTAAAATTGAAATCCATAAATAGCTTGACAGGAGAAAGTAGCGCTTCATAAGATAGAAAGTTTTTGCTAACTCGAGTAAATAATTTTATGTGAGGAGAATTACTTTCTGATTCACCAGGGAATAAAAGAAAAATTGAGTTACCGAGCTATGATTAGTCCTCCAATTGAACCAACTGATGCTTTCAACTAATTTATTACGATTGCGAACGCAATAATTAATTCGTATGAATGAAGGTGATGAAAGACTTGAAATTAAAGCACAACGTTTCACCTCATTAGACAAATCTCAGAGATTGCTGAATTGCTCAACCTTAAGCCCAGAGAAAAGGAGCCAGTAATAGTTTACATGGGCAATCTGAAGTCCGTATACAAAACCACTGATTGCGCGATTGTAAAATCACACGCCCTTATAAAATAAATTAGTGATAGTTACACTACTCAGTCTTAGTCCTAATAAAACGCAATCAGCGATAGTTTAGCAGCGGAATATAACATTTAATCCCACTGATCGCCCATCGAGCCCCCAACAACAATAATAAATGGTCCTTCAAGAGAAGAACATTGGAGAAGCCACCATTTCACCGCCCTTTATAAAAGAGCCGCGCCGCGCCGAGCAGACTTGCGCAAGTCAGGACGTTTCCTTTGCCGGAGACGCGGCGGCGAAAGTGTCGTGAGCAAGTGGGCGACCCGCAGCCAATTTGGTGTTTTTCCCCTTCATTTTAGTCGAGCACCATACCCTTGTTAGACCTCGTCTCTGCATCGCAATACCGCGCAAAATTTAATATTTATACGGACACACACACACAGCAACGGCCGGCCGGCGTGCATCATGTGAGAAAGTAAAAGTGAGCTCGTGATGGAGGAGTTGAGGGGGAGTGAGTGGGAGGGTCTCATGTAAACTTTAATTTTGCTTTCGGGTGGTCTGCATGACTTGATGTGTTGTCTGCATTACTTCAAGTGTTGCGTGCATCACTTCAAGTGTTGTTTATATCACTTAAAGTGTTGTCTACATCACTTTAAGTGTTGTCTACATCACTTTAAGTGTTGTCTACATCACTTCAAGTGTTGCGTGCATCACTTCAAGTGTTGTCTATATCACTTAAAGTGTTGTTTACATCATTTCAAGCGTAACACACATCACTTCGAATGTTGCGTGTATCATTTCAAGTGTTTCATCCATCATTTCTAATGTGGTCTGCATCACCTACGTGTTGTCAAGTGTTGGCTGCATCACTTGAAATCTTGCATGCACCACATCACGTGTTCCAAGCATCACTTCAAGTGCTTACCGCATCACTTCAAGTGTTGCTTGCATCGCACAAGCGTTGCCTGCATGCGTCGCTTTAAATGTGCATTTATGACTTCATTCTGTTCACAAACGAGAAAATAATAGTGTTTGTCTATAAAGGTTATGCCACAGCCAAAATGTACCACGTATTATGCGCGACAACATTTTTGTACGTGACGTGCTATATACGTGATGTACGGAACGCGTGACCGGGATTTACACATAATTACATAAATATGCATATTCTTAAATCTTAGGTGAAGAAAATGAACATAAATAGTTTTGGAACATATTTTGTATTTTTTTTGTAGATTGATTATGTAACAGGAAGCCCTACAGACAAATTACGCAGAATTAAATGCATTGCATTGCATTTTATTTCTACTTTTATGGGTCATATAAGCGTGTATGATCACTCTTCGCATTCAAACCCACTGCATGCACTTTGACGTAATATGTGCTCGTTGAGTATAATTATTTAACCAAGATTGCCATCAGCTGCATAACTATTCCTATGAGGAGACTGCAAAAAGTGAAAGAAACAAATGATAAACGAAATTATGTTTTCATGATGCCATAATGTTTTCTAGTCATTTTCGCTATCAGGCCAACACGTGACTGCTTATATGTACTCTTCAGTGGGCGTCGGAGTGATGCGTGACTTGCCAACTATGTCTGATGCGTGAGTCACTGTTGCTGTGTGCGTGGTGCGTTGTGTGTGTGTGATGTGTTGTGCGCGTGGTGCGTTGTGTGCGTGGTCAGTGATGAGTGATGCATGTGTGTACGATGTACAGCGTGCGTGGTGCGCTGTGTGGTGAATGAGGAATGTTTATATGAGACGACTACACTTGCATCGTATATGTACGCAATCGCTTCTTGTAACTCAATAAGTACAATGTGAGAAGAGAAACATGAACCATTATATTTTCCCATAAAATTTTAGTCAGTAATCTCAACATAATATTGTGCTGAAGTTGGCCTCAAAATAAGAGCATAAAACTGCTCGTATTTGAGAGCGATTCAAGTGTCTTTTTTCCAATTTTTCTTGCACTGGAGACGCGGGCACAGCAATGCACGGAAGTCGGTATTCAAAACACAATTCGCTTGTATCATACACGATTGCCGTCATACCGAGCAGGAACAAGAAAATTACATCACCGTGTAAATTACGACGTGTAGTATATTACAACATCATATTTTACGTGCTGCATGTTTGCAGCAACATGCATATTACGACACCGCCTATTATATTACACCTCATATTTCAAGCCAGAATTCACCAAGGTATTTTTTGACCTCTCCAGAAAGTGAGCGGATGGGCGGGCGGTGCTGGCGTTCCTCTCGAGCCCCTCGTTTTCTGATATTGTCAAACTCAAGTGTCGAAGCCAAAATGGCGACCAGTGATTATCATCAAGCTTATTATTCTGTGGATGTTATTGAAAGCACGGAAGATAGGGGCAGATTAGGTTGGGTTATGATATACTAGGATGGGTTAGGTTAGGTGAAATAGGTCAAGTTTTGGTCGTTTTAACTTGACAAATAATTTTTAAAGTGTAGTGATCTTTAACAGATAATTATAATTATTATGATCAATTATGTAATTATTATTTTTAACAGTTTTTATAATCGTTAAGACTAGGTTTCAGATGAAAATAGACTTTAAAATTTCTTTCACAATAGTTATTGAACAGTACTCAGTCGAAACATTTTTTGAATTCGAACATCTTTTTCTTGAATTCTATCAAATAGCAACAGACATTGAAAATTTTTAAAAGTAAATCTAATAATACAGTCATCGCACAGAAAATAACCGGGACATGGTAAGATACGACAATCTTACTGATGCGACATGGCTAGACCCAAGAAAGGAAGGAGCAGCACCTCGTCTGGAAGGAAATGACTTGCTATTTCTCACGATATTAACTATTTCTTAATGTTTCGCTTTTCCCCTGGTGATGTTGAAAATAGAGAAGGCGGGTAGGGGAAGGAGAAACTTGAAAGATTTAAATGGTTAATTTAGTTATCATAAGCATATACTTTTTACACATAAGGTACAAATGTATATACAATATCAAACAATAAACAATATGAACATTGCAAGCGTAATAAACCACGAGGCTCGCGCGCCAATCCATCACACGATATGAATGAACATCGCAAAAACAACATGGAATAGGGAGATCATCCACTCATTGAACCTTTCATTTCCCTCCTTCTTTTCTAGGTAGCGATTTGAACATCAATATAATTGCAAACAAACGCTAGAATTCATTCGAGCGGACTAGAAAAATAATTTTCACTTTCATTCAGTTCGTGATAATTTTTATTCTAGTATTTCTTTGTTCCCTATTTTGTCGGCGATTGAGAGGTAGAAGTAACAGTGGCTGAAATGTTTAGCAAGCGGAAAGAATTCTAAATTATTAATATCATAGCCAAGATGACCCATTTTTTACACTCCGTGTTAATGCTGCTACTGGTTCAGGGATTATTAATAGACTCATAAAGTCATCGCATAAAGAAAGCCTATTTCTGATATCTAATTAAGCGAAAATTGAATAGCGTTAATAAACGGGAATTGCGTATGCTCGAAGGGAGTTTCCATTGTTATGAGTCTGGTGTATTGAGGAATTAATTACAAATTTCATGCTTTGCCGCTTTGTTTTGATTCAAGTAGGTCTAATGAAGTAGGGATGGTCTTTCAGCCAAACTCCTTTGTTAATGGTTTTCTCGCTCTTTTTCACTTACAACCTCCCATAAAGTTTCTCACTTTAGATAAGTGGTTCTTTAACCTTGGTTCGTTGAGTAGAACCCCTGGGTACGATATGTTACAGTTTGTGCACTAATACAGTATACAGTTATATACAAATATTTGGAGTTAGAAGAAAAAAAGCACATTCAACTTTTCCAACTACGAAGTATTTGATGAATGTATGAGGCGTTCAGTACCTCCAACAAGGCTAGAGACCACTGCTCTAGATTCTAAAAAGCATCACTCAAGTGAGACTCGTTTAACCCTAAAAATTTTCGACCCAGTTATCCAGCGGAAATTTCACTTTTTAGGCCGCCTGACCTTCCCTGCGGCGCAAGCAAATCCCTGACCAAACAGCTGGCCGCGTCAAGCAGCGTCCCAGCGCCGCGGTTAAGCCGCGATGTGCAACTCCACATTCCTTACGTGGGCTGGAATTTTAAGTCGAGATACCGTAAAACATTTTTTTTCGCTGGCAATGCAGTGCCGTTTGACACGGATGGTGCAACCAAGAATTTCCAATCAGACTCACATGGCCTTCGACTTTATCGGAAAAATCTCCTCATCTTGACCTCGTGTTTATTTTATCAAGCATGAGATGTAATAGGCGGTGATTTGAGTATCTGCGATACCAAATGATTGGTATTGTGAGTTTAAATTCACATTGCTGAGCAGTTTGCTTAATTTTTACTTATTGGAAGACTGATGCCAGCTAACGAGGCTAATAGTCGGTTCAGTCATCCCAAGAATTCAATCGTCACCTTGGGTCGAATTTGTGACTCGATGTCATCGAGTTTTAAAAACTTTTCGAGATGAAACCTTCTGTTTTAAAGAATCTTTTACCTGTGCTCAGTACCTCCAACAAAAAAGTTACAAAACCTGATCCTGGCTCCATAGTGCGACAAATCCTAATTTTGATCAGAGTCATGCAGTCAGAGCATTTATTTAAACGAAGTCAGAAGCAACGAATTCCGTTGACAAACCTGAGTTTCTTCAACTCTTTGCAAACAAAATAGAATTATGTGCACTCGGAACTCAATCACTCTGAGCATGAGGAGGGAAAGTCTGCCAAAAATATCTATCCATATATCCAAGGATTATCCGAAGAATTATTTCACTCACAATTTTAGAAGAATGAATTACTTGGAAATTAAGGGAATGTCTTGGTAAGATAAATAACTACTCGCAATAGTTTTAAAATAAAGGATGATCATATAAAATTACTGGTCGCACTGAGAGAGTCAGAAACGTAGAGTTCTAAAGTCAGCGTCTTCCTAAAGAGTGCTGAGTTGTGAAAGCTCCCACAATGATGCTGCAACACATCTGCTCATGGTTCATATACATCGCTTTCGCTGCAATTGAGCCCTATAAAACATGAACAAATTACGAGGCACTACTTCAGGCAAAAACGAAGCCAGGCTTCCAATATTGTTTTGACCTGATTACTGTTCTACTCTTCTTCCTGTTCCCGTTAGCATTCCTCTGGATGGTGCAACAACATGATAATTTAGACATGGATTTGAATTTACCTGAAGTGCGTTAAATAGTACAGTTAAACAGGTCAGCTCCCCCAAAAAACTTGCGTTACGAACCTCGACCACACCCCGCCAAGGGGGAGGGTAGTGGGGTCATTAACTCAAGTTGTCCCAAGAAAGCCAATCTTCCCCCGCCTTGAACTTGCTGGCCAGCTTTGCTATATAACAGCTCAGCTCCTGCTTGCTTGCATCAGTCAAGCTCAAGACTCGCCTCCAACATGAACACTGTAAGTTCACTCTCTATAATCTTTTTAGCTAATTCTCAATTTTCCCTTAGACTCAAGCCAATCTAGGCTTAGGGTAGGGGACCTTTACGCATGGGACAACAGCGTGACTAAGCTCTTTGCTTTTTATAATTTCATTTTTCTGCTTGCTCACAACATCTGAATAACAGGAAGTTGCGTCCCAGCAACGATACAGGATTTTTACCATTATGTCATTATTCTTTATTTTTGGGCTCCCTAAATAAAGAATATTTGCTGTGTGATTCCCGATGTCACGCGGGCTCATTTCATGCCCATTCAAATTTTGCAATCAGTGGTGGATAACCTACCAGTTCATTAACAATATTTTAGAATTAAAATAACCAAAGTCTGAAATTCTTCCTGACTAACCAGTAACCTGAAAAAAATTGTAGGGCTTTAATATTTCCTCACAATCCTCTTTTGGTTCAGAATAACCACTTTATTATCGTTTCCACCGTGTCAATGAAAGTTCGTCTTTTCTCATGTAACTTACGATTTGAGTACAATGTCATGCTGTGATAGATTGCTTGAACTAGCTTCCCGAATGTTCAATAACCATATACTTCAACTCTGCATCAGCTCATAACAGAATCCTAAGCAATAGCGTTAAAGTAAACTTTACTGCTTTTTTCTCAGCATGACTTTCTGTTCCCATTCCACTTAGACGTGTAAGTAGGTCTGAGTTACAAGCCCAAGGGCGCCATAACGGTGACGCACTCATACTCACGAATAAAAACCATGTCATGTCAGTGTGGGACTGTAGGTCGTCGTTTGTCTTCAAAAAGGGTCCTCTGATTTCAATCATCAATTTAAATCTAACATTATTTTGAAATCCCTTGATTCTATGTTAGGCTATACCCTTTCAAAATATAAGAAACTTCCTTGGCGTTAGAAAACTGAAAGGCTCAATAGTAGTGCTTAACAACAGACTCATGATTCATTCAATTACTTATAAAATTCTAAATCCATTTTTATGCAGGATCACAATAAACGAGGCGCTTGAGAGTACCTGTTTGTGAAACATCGATCTTTTAAGATAGTAAAATCCCAGTTTTACAGGCAATGAAATCTAAATTCTTCTCATTTTAGATCATCTTCGCCTGCCTCCTGGCCGTGGCTGCCGCCCGCCCCGACTCCGCGTACTCGTCACGCTCCAGCGACGAGGTCCCCATCGTCCGTGACGACCGCGTGTACCCCAGCGCCGCCGGCGAGTACAGCACCGACACCGAAACTGGAGACGGTATCTCCATCTCCGAGTCCGGCTACGGCTCAGGCCCCGACGGCGCCGTCGAGACCCAGGGATCCGTCCGCTTCACCCACCCCGACGGAACTCCCTTCGAACTGAGATTCGTTGCTGATGCCGCCGGTGGATACCAACCCGAGTCCGCTGCCCTGCCCGTTGCCCCCGAATTCCCCCACCCCATCCCCCAGTTCGTCCTGGACCAGATCGCTTTCGCTGCTACCCAGAGAGACTCCGATGAGAGGCGTTACAACTAAACTTTTTATCGAATAGGAGACCGATTTCCCCAATTACATGGTTGTTGTTCACTGAATGAAACCGTTCTAAATATTTGTATTTATTAATTATGTTTTGAAAATACACATGAAAAAGACTGAAACTGTGTTTCCTTTGTTTCTGTTTTTTCATGATTGGGTATTCAGAAAGTTCACACAGAATTTTACTCTTGGAAAAAGGTGATACAATGTCATTTTCAAGATAATGGAAAAACAAACGAGGCGGTGGAAACATCCTCGTCTGGTTATTGAATTACTTTTCTCGACGGAAGAATCAAAATCAGAGCGGTCGAATTAGGGTTGTAGAATCTTCAAATCGTGTAGACATTGTGCATCGCACGGTCAAGTGCTCAAGTATTCAAATGGGGATATTAAATGCTACAAAAGTTTTAAAAATATTTTGCAACATATGCCAAAATTCGCAAATGAATATTATGACAGTAAATGTCCGTGCTTTTGACAAAATGAAAAAAATACCTTCTCAGCTGAAAGGCATTTTTGAGACGCTATAGTTTTCAAGTGTCTTTTTACAAGAGCAAAAAATGAGCAAATGCCTCCCGATATAATCGAAATGGGTTGATTTTCAGCTTCTGCGATTAAATGAATATAGAACTAAGCTAAAAATTGTAGGGGTATGTTTTTCTCTATTTCGGATCATAAACTCTCCCTTGAAAAAGATGTGAAAGCAGTGGAACAAGCAGCATCTGAGTAATGTTTGCTTGAATGAAATTTAATTCCCTTGTACATTTCTTATGATCTAGAAGTGGTTAGATCGAATTTAGTTCGAGGCATTGCTGTCAATAACAAAAGGTATGAGAGTGGCTGTAAAAACTGCATTTTAAACTGTGCAGTTGGCCTAACTACGATGGTCATCTACGATTCAACTTGTTATTTTCACTCAAAATTTGCTTTAAATTTCAATTTTCGTTCATTTGACATCTGTAGAGATTCAACCCAAAAGAGACTTGTATGTAGAATGGTACACTAATAGGATGAAAACGGATTCTAAAACAGGATTAAGAACGTTGGTGTATATCATCTTCAATTCCATCTGGATGTTTCAGGTTGGTTCTTTACTCGGGATAAAATATGTTGCGTTGGATGAAGTCTCTCTTTATGAGTTATTTCTGTGAGATAGTTACGGGCACAGAATAAATGTTTCATAAAAATGCTAGAATTTTGCATCATTACATGATACTTGTTTATTTTTATGTAGATACATTTTCAGAAATAATGCTTTTTAAATACCTTTCTTTGAAGTGTGAGGCATTTGAATGTTGAAGATGCTTCTGTACGTGGTTAGCAAAAAAATACAGTATGTCAGCGTGTTTATTGAAATTCTACTCTAAGCTTGAAGAAACTTATGGCATGAATGAATTTTAAGGTTACAAAACAATCATTCAAGTCCGTCAGTATAAACTCAAGCAAAACAATATCATTTTGATAAAATATCCACTAAAATGAACAGAAATAAACAATTTCATGAAGATTTTCACCGGTGTATTAGTCCTACCAATACGCTTGTCTGCACCGCCAGCATTGGGACGGGCAACGCGGCCTGTGTTGGGTGTGTCACTGAACCTTGGTGCTGACAAACACGGAGGGGGTGAAGGTGTAACATCCATAATTGATTCACCCATAAAACCAGTAAAATTTATATCTACTAGAATTGGATACACTACAATCAACTAAAATCGTTTACTCGCAATAACGAAAATATAAAAACATGACTCTTCACTCAGTTTGAATTTAGACTTATATTTTGGCTGACACCATATCTACACAGAATTCAAAACACAGCTGCCGAAACCTGGCGTAAAAAACAAGCGCATTTGATAAGGTTGAATTTTATAGTTACGTTGAACTGGCTTAACATGCTTCATAGAATAAATATCATGAAATCAAACGGGAGGAATAATTGAAATGGGAAATACGAAGTTTTAACTACGTATTTTCTCTCACTGGCATTTGTTATGAAAGTATATTGCAGCATTCGTTGTTTACGAGACTTGTAGAGTGTGTTATTATGTTGAAGAAAAGAATTACTAAATATCTTTTAATATTTACCAAGGAAACCTTTAAATAGGGAGATAGTGAAGAAAAATTCGGCCAAAAATGGTGCATTTCTTTTAATGGCATTTAATTTACTGAAGAGTGAAAACTCGTGGCGACCGAAATATTTTTCATAAACAGCTTCATTTTCTGCAGTTCTATGAGCAATCGTACGACCAAAAGTATTTGGCAACTCAACATATTAACGGTAGAATATCTAAAAAATATGTAAGCTTATCGGCAAAAGACCGCTATCAATCTATCAGACGAAGAGTAATGTTAAAAAATCGATCATCGTTACTAAAATAAGATTTAGACCGAAAAGCAAATGCTTGTCAAATTAACCGTCATAGTCTTTTACTTATGTTAACGTTATGACAAACATTCTTATCACTTGGATCCCGACACTAGGTGCTCACCGGGATCAAAATACGGATGTAAATGCCACTAAGTAGCGAGCTTTAAAGAAGCCATCTGGGCATAAATAAAAAAAAATGTATGAGCGTATTCACTGAATGAGTTCTTCTATGGAGTTTGGGACACGTAAGATTTTTTAGCGAAGGATGTCTCTTGTGCAAATGTTTGGCGGACGTGTCATTTCTTGTGCTGAAGAGCCAAAGCTTCATCCGAGCTTTTCTTATTTACACGCGAAATGAAAATTCCAGTAAGTTATTCTCACAAATTTATCCAGCCTGCACATTGAATCACCTGGAAATACTAGTAATCAAATTAGACATAAAGTTAAAGGAATCACCTGCATTTAAAAGCTCTCAATTTCACCAGGTGTTTCATGTTTGAGCAGTTAGAAGAAATATTTTACAATTTCACAATTTTTACTCTGTCTCCTAATTGAGTTCATTTCGTTGAACTCAATTCTCATTTGACCACTATACTGTAATCACATATATATTGCGCAATGCTCATTGACCAAAATAGCTAAACCACCTTTACTCATTCGTATGCCTACTAAAAAACAAAGACTACAACGTTATATTTTAATTAGATTTAAGTTACCCATAAAACAAAAAATGGCTTACATGTTTTTTGCATCCAGCTAACCTCCCTTCTCCTCCTTCTCCCTCCCTCACACAAAAATCCCATCCCGTTATTCAGAATAGAGTCCTATCGTGATCTTAGTCAGTCAAAATCCCCAGCTAATCAGGTCACCACATCGAAAAAATTCTCAGGATCTCGACTAGACGACCTCTTCAGCTGGGGTCAAGTGGGCGCTGCTCCGACTCAAGTTGCCCCAATGAAACCATCCTTCCCCTGCCTTGAATTTCTTGGCCAACTCTGCTATATAACAGCACAGCTCCTGCTTACCTGCATCAGTCAAGCCCAAGACTCGTCAACAACATGAACGCAGTGAGTAGCCCTCTGTTTCACCCTGTGACTCTGTGAAGACATACTACTCAGTGAATGATGAATGATCAATTATGCTTGATGAACTTATCATTGAAGAGGGGGTCTTTTAATTTCAGCAACAATTTTTTTCCCGTTTGGCTCGTTGAGTACCTCTGGAATATCATATCTGCTGGTGGCAATCATCTAGATTTAAGTGTCATTGCAAATTGAAATCACTCTCGAATGAATAATTTCGTATGCTTAAAACAGTGAGCGTAACTGAAATTTTACTGCAGACGCTTACAAATATGATACAGATTCGAGGCAGTTTAAAGTATAAAGTGTGTTGAAGTTCAATTTCAAATCCTATGCTGTTCCCCAGTTGTCATTGTAGTTTAGCTTACTTCATAACCTTAAAATTGATCGTTAGCTATCACTCTTTGGTACCTCATTTCTTTTTAAAAAATCTTACACGAGCAATTATTTCTCTCAGATCATCTTCGCCTGCTTCTTGGCCGTGGCCGCCGCCCGCCCCGACTCCGCGTACTCGTCACGTTCCAGCGACGAGGTTCCCATCGTCCGTGACGACCGCGTGTACCCCAGCGCCGCCGGCCAGTACAGCACCGACACCGAAACTGGCGATGGCATCATCACCTCCGAGTCCGGCTACGGCTCAGGCCCCGACGGCGCCGTCGAGACCCAGGGATCCGTCCGCTTCACCCACCCCGACGGAACTCCCTTCGAACTGAGATTCGTTGCTGATGCCGCCGGTGGATACCAACCCGAGTCCGCTGTCCTGCCCGTCGCCCCCGAATTCCCCCACCCCATCCCCCAGTTTGTCCTGGACCAGATCGCTTTCGCTGCCACCCAGAGAGACTCCGATGAGAGACGTTACAACTAAACTTCTGAAAATTTTCTCACGCTCATAATTTATGGGTGAATGCTTGTGTGTATGTCATCGTTCCCGTGTTTGAACATTTTACATGTGTAAATTATTGGTAAAATAAATACTGAACATCACTTTTGAGCATTTACGCATTTATACCCACATTTTATATGGCAATTTTTTTACATATGGCAATTAATGATAATCATGCTAGAGTATTTTCATCAAACAATACAATACACCATTTTGAAGAGTACTCGATATCATATCATTCGTTAGACTCGATTTCGTCTCTAGGAGACACCAGGAAGCAGTGTTTCAACTGATCGAACGCAACTGATGTATTCATGGGAACATATAAAGATATAAGTGTTGTTTAGGAAATTGTCGGCTCAGTGAAAGTGATCGTACCAAAGTCCGGAAAACGGCGAAAAATTGCCTTCGACACTTTCATGAGTTTAATATAACACGCTAACTATTTTTATAGGCCTTTGAGTGTTCCAGTTAAAAAAATGGCAATTGAATAGGGTGCTCCACTGGTTAAAGAGGAGTAACTTAGCTCAGTTGTGCTGTGTTGAATACAAGATGAAAGCAACCTGGAAATCTTACTCATATCAAACCTAAATTTTGCTTAAATTGAATTCAAAGTGAAGAACTTTTGAGCTGAACTAGCATTTGCTGCCTTAAAATGCTAGTGTCGTTTTATTATAAATCAAAACTACAGGGCAGTTATTAGTTGCCTCATTTTACTGAAATCTCTGACTCAATAGGTATTCATAAATAATTCAAACGCCTGTTCTCATTCATAGGTACAATTTTTTTAAATTTCAGTATCAAATACTGTACCGACTTTGGATGTCAAGCTCTACGTTAGTAAAATTGATCACCTCAACTGCAAACTGAATTATGAAACCTTGGGTTACAAGTAATTAAAATAACAATAGTTTATACCAATATAAACGGTTTCAACTTTTTGGGCGGGTTAATGTAGGAATGCAAGACACGACGAAAGCAATTGAAAGTTGTGTGTGGGTGAACCAAAATGTTCTAGTGAACAGACTAGCGTAAGCCGTATAGTAATACAGGCTGAAAGGCATCATGGAAATAGAGAAGCGGCTGTGCTAACAAAAACAGGCATCAGCAGATGCTGTATCAGAGTAGTTTAATAGAGCAAATTTATTATTTGCTCTTTACTGTCGCCTATTTTTTGTCATCCCGAATTTGTGATAATGAGTAGCCCATTCCCGAAGATGTACGTTCTGAAGGGCTTATTGCATGGTCTAAAAATTCCGAGTTAATTAAGGTAGATACCTTAATTCTTTTTACGTCATTTAAGGACAAGTGGTGGGTGTTCTTTGAGTTTACCCTACTTAACTCCAACGGCTCAAAGTTCAACTCATATTTGTGAAAATAAACTACGACAATCACGTTAGAGGTTTTATGAAAGGAACCAGGCGTAGTGGAGGTATGAAAGCTCGACAAATAACGGTAATATTATGTGGTGTTGGGAGCACACGTTTTTTATAGCCAGCGCCTGAGAATAACGTTAAAATAATTTTCTAACCAGCTCTGTAAAACGTATCTCTTCTTTTGCATTACTATACCGTTAAACTCAGTAGTTTTCGTGTTATTATTTTCAAACATGGTTAAATATTTAAAACGGGATAAAAACTTTCACTGATTTTTTCTCATGGGCCTGGTATTTTTTTAACATTCTACCGAAGCTAGGAAATTCTGTTCTATATTTGAGTCTGCGTCTTGAGCGTGATGGGTTTTCAAAATACCAAACACCTCTTCTATCATTTTTCAGAAAGCATTTCCACAGATCGTTCCCTGTTTACGGTCGCTGTTGTGGCAGTAATTATTTATTATTTCAGTTATCAAAGGGATTTGGAGTGAAGTGGAAATTCATGAGCAGCAGACTTTCCTATTTAATTTTTTACCGCTCTTCTGTGGTTCCTAGAGGATCTGCATGTCCCAGCAAAATTATGGCTCTGGATTACGAAATGACGTTTTTTCTGACACGGAGAGTAATGCTTTATGGCTGTTTTTGCTGTGATAGACACGGATCTGCCATTCTTTGCGATGACGAAATGAACTCCCTGTTTTTTATTCGTAAATAGTCCACGTTCATCTACCCATGGACCTTTAATATTCTTGAAAGCAACGGAAATTTACAGGAGAACAATGCTTGAATCCGCAGGGGTATAAAAGTTCTAAATAGGTTTGTTGTGAATGAGTGAACATTTGAGCTCATGGACAACGCAATCTCCTGATTTGTAACCTTTAAAATATTTATGGGATGAGCTTAAGAAAAACCGGCCTGAATCTTCGCCCCTTTCTTCAACATTGACTACTTTGATGAACAAGATACTTCAATTATGCCTTATGAGAGAGCTGCAAAGAATCCAGAAGCATGCATAACCAATTGCTAGTGGAATGGCCCACAAGTAGCTATATTCAGAAGTGTCCATTGTACTAGACTTAAGATACAAGCTATTGTTGTTTCACTTGTGGTAAATGAATTGTTTAAATTGTTTAAAAATGGAAGCAATAATTCGAGCTAAAGACGGAATGTATACTACAGGTATTCTTGCCAGCTTGATAACAAATCTTATTCACAATGTTAGTTAATCAACTTCGATTATCCATTGATTAAATAATATTATTATGAAAATATTATCAACTCGTTAATAGCCTGTAATCCATTAAAGCTTTTTAGCAAGAAAAGAAAGAAAAAAAGAAGCATCATTTCTGAAAGCATCCTATAGCTTTGGTGATTACTTTTGGCTTATGTGTGAACATTATGCAACAGCATGCCTTTTATTGGCACCAAATTTGAACTTGTGAAGAGTTGAGTGGAGCTTTAAAAAAAATATTGACCTCTGATTGCACTTTCTCTGTTCTTCTCAAACCGTGATGTTGGTACTCAGCACAACGTCATCCCAGCAGAAATCAATGTTTGGAAACCCATTACATTCTAATATATGAGTTCCGCATATAGGTTGAAACGTATAATGAGTGATTCATATAGAATTCCATTGCTGTTTAAAAAAAAGAAATTGAAATTGAGAGAAATAGTATCTAGGCTTTTGCCTAAAACCACATAATAGTAGAATGATCATGACAATAATTTTTCAATTAATAAAAAAATTAATTATTTGGTCTTGTAAAACTTGTTGATTGGCATTAACGGATTTTTCTTACACACACACACACACACAGCACATATATATCTGTTAACAGACGCACACTTATATACGAGTATATATATTTTCACTCACACATACATACATACCTGTATAATGAGTGTGTGAACAATCCGTTCATGCTAATCAACAGGTCTTTATAAATGAAATGTTCTCATATTTGATTCGTGTTAGAACACCTTCGCATCAATGAGAAATAATGGTTTCGATGTATAAAATTCAAAGAATCACCTACTTAACAAAGAGGAGGGCGCTTACTATTAGTTTAGCCTTTTTTCGTAGTGTGTTGATACCTATTTTTCATAATTGGTTTTAGAAATAAAGAACCAGTTATATTGACCAGAATTTTAATAAATATACAACATAACATATCGCTCATAAATCGATCTACATAAAGTTCGGGGTCTTTCGTTGATCAGAAGGTCGATTATTTCTGATCGAGGTCGCATTTCGATTTTATTTTAGTCGTAGCTTCGTTCTTCGTCGCTGTCGTCACGTCTCGCGTCCTCTTCGGCGGCGAAGGCGATCTGGTCCAGGACGAACTGGGGGATGGGGTGGGGGAATTCGGGGGCGACGGGGAGGGCAGAGGACTCGGGCTGGTATCCTCCCTCGGCGTTGGCGACGTAGGTGAGCTCGAATTCTTCACCCTCGGGGCTGACGTATCTGACTGATCCCTGGGACTCTACGGCACCATCGGGACCGGTACCATCACCGGACTCGGAGATGACGGTTCCGTCGCTGGTCTCGAAGTCGAGGCTGTACTCGCCGGAGGCGCTGGGGTACACGCGCTCGTCCCGCACGATTTCCACTTCGTCGCTGTCGTCAGCTGGCTTGTCAGGGCGGGCTACCGCCAGGGCGAGGAGGGTGGCGAAGATGAACTGCGAAAACAAAATCGATCAATCATTTTGCTTTGTTATCTTTTAGGCCTATAATCAATACCTCTACTTTGCATTGTTTAGAACTCTGTTGTATTGCTAGGTTATTGTTCTAACTGTTATTTTATTTAGTCACCTATGAAAGGAAAGAAAGAAAGAAAAGAAAAACGTTTATTTCCAAATTGTCACATGAGATACATGCCAACATATTGGCTTTTAAAAGTTTCTTAAATATAGGGCATCCTAAAACAAATGTTCCATACGAGGAGTACTAATTGACAAACCATCCGAGGTGTACAAGTAGATGAGCCATACGAGGCATAATAATAGACAAACTATACGAGGTGTACTATTAGACAAACTGTCAGAGGTGTACAAGTAGATAGACCATACGAGGCATATTAATTGACAAAATATACGAGGCGTTCTAATAGACAAACCATTTGTGGTGTGCTAGTAGTCTAACAAAAGTTCTATACTAGGAGTACTAATTGACAAACCATCCGAGGTGTACAAATAGATAAGCCATACGAGGCATGATAATAATAGGCAAACTATACGAGGTGTACTAATAGACAAGCTATCAGAGGTGTACAAAATAGATAGACCATACGAGGCATATTAATAGACAAAATATACGAGGCGTACTAATAGACAAACCACACGTGGCTTGCCAATAGTCTATCTCTGTCAAGGGTAGTTGAATGAGAAATGAAAAATATGCCCTAAAAATATGCAAAGCCCTATCACCACCAAAAACATATTTCATATCTTCTCGATATTCACCACATCATGCGGACATGGGTGCATGGGATAAAATAGAGATACAGTGTAAGCCGGTTACCACTCATGATTGACAAATATCTAAAAAATATTGGTAGAAATGGGTAAACAAACATATATTCAATATCAAAATTCATAGCTTGTACAACATACGGACAGAAAGATAATTTTACTACGATTCATATGCTCAAACTGCACTTTATTTCATTAATTATATATGACATTAATCCGATTCACAGAAACGCCCTCTGGGGAAGTGCTAGATCTATTTTTGAATCATTTCGCTATTGCAATAAAATTTATTAACCGAATGGTTCTTGCGTAAAGAAATGAAATAGAAACATGTATATCTATTTATGTAGATACATATATATACCTACACACGTACACACACATATTAATATATATATATACTTATTGAAAATAAAATATTAGAAAAAAAAATACATATATAAGATAAAAGAAAGAAGCAACCTACCATCTACTACACAGAAAATGACAGCTGAGCTCACTGTAATCCTAAGTAATTTTTCGCAAAAGATAACTAAAAGGAAGAGAAGACTTCGAAAAGCATAAAAATGAGCTGTTTTTTAATTTCTTCACAGAAATTTTTAAGAAAAATCAAGTTATAGTCAAGAAGCAACACAACTCTTCAGCATTATACGGACATGTGTACGTGGGATAAAATGGAGTAACATTGTGGCCGGATATCACATCTGAGTGGAGAATATTCACAAAACTGGCACATATAGGAAGATTAGGCCTTGATCCAAAATAATAATTTTGATTACAGAAATTTAGAGTTTTTTCCGATTTGAAAGTTCGGTGCTAGTGTGCGCTGAACGCACGGAAAAATAAATAAAAATAAAAAGACTAAATGCAATGCTTAAATTACCCCTTTCCCCCCAGCTCAGCCGAAAATCGATTGAAAACATCTTCGAGAATGATTTTGAAATAGCGAGACAACGTTAGCCAAAAATTTAATTCATTATAAACTTTGCACAACCCTCACATCTATAAACTTGTTTATTGGTGTACACTCAAAATGTATTTCATGGTATATTTGTCATACGGACGTTAAATATTAATACAGAAAAGAGAAAGAAATAACAAAATCAATATGAGGAAATACTCCTAATTATGGAAAGAACGTTCGTTCTGCTGCACTGAACTGACGGCTGTGGTGCTCGTTGTTGTCGACAGAAATAAGTAAGATGAATATGCGAATCGCTTAGCAAACGTAAAATGAAATAGTTTCTAAATTTCTAACAGAAATTTCAGGAAAAATTAAAATTTCTGATAGATGGGAAGTTCACACCGAGATGCTGCAGGCCCTATGACAGAGATGCAAAATGACGTGACACATTTACTCTAAATTCTTTTCCAGTTTTAGAGTTTTTGATATGCTGGGGAAGCTTGTTCCACAAAAAAGCTCCAGAAACTGAGAGAGCTTTTTGTCCCACGTTAGATGAGCGGTAACTGACTAAAACATCGTTCCTCCGGTTTGGTCTTTCGTTTGGGATATTAGATGGAAAAAATTTTACCACCTCTGCATTACTTTGGGGGAGGTACAGAGAGGAGAATACTCGTCGAGCTTTCTGGATCATGAATCTGTTCGGTATTGGGATCCAGTCGAGTTTTTTAAAAGAGGGGTGACATGATCGTATTTATTGAAATTTCCTTTGCATACCACTTTGGCGGCGAAGTTTACACATTTTTGCAACTCTTTCTGACGACATTTAGGTAAGTCTCCCCACACAAGACTGCAGTAGTCCAGACGCGATAAAACTAAAGACTGAATCACTAACAATCTAGATTTTTCGTCAAGTGTGTTCTTTATACGATGAAAGAACATTAAGGTTCCGTTAATTTTGTTGCACATTGTTTCGACGTGTGAATTGAAAGTCATATTTTTGTCAAACCAAACACCCAGATTTTTAACCTTATCGACTGGTTTAATTGTATCGTCTCCAAATGTTAGCTTGAATGGTGGTAAATTTTCAGTCGCATTCTGTGATCCAAAAATAATGCATTGCGTTTTACTTGCGTTAAGTTTGAGGCCATTATGGTCATACCACAATTTCAGATTTCTCAGAAGGTTTTCAGCGTTGGCTCGTGTTTCTGTTAAATCCGCTGTTGAGCTTGTCATGGCAATTTGTACATCATCAGCATACATTGAGATTTTTGTGTCTGCCGGCATGGTGGGGAAATCGTTGATGAAAATTGAAAATAGGAGTGGGCCGATGATTGAACCTTGAGGAACGCCAAAGTTATTTGGTATGAATGATGACATTTTGTTATTCAAGCACACTGCATGAGAGCGGTTTCGTAGGTAGCTTTCAAACCACTGAGTGTCTATTCTGAGGTTTGAAATTTTTTGTAGAAGTTTCTTATGCTCAACACTGTCGAAAGCTTTGGAGAGATCAAGCAATAGTAAGAGAGTTAATTTTTTTTGGTCAATATCATTGTAAATTTTTTCTGTTATGTTTAACAGGGCGTCCTGAGTACTGGAAAAATTTTAGTTCCCTATTATGAAAGGCCAGAAAAACTAAATTGTTGTCTGTTAAGTCGTGTTCACAAATGTTATCGAAGATGCTATAGTTCCCCATCGTTTTTGTTGATGAATTTTCAATGAACAGATTTTTAATACCAGCAGCATAAAATTTCATGTACAGATTGGAGACTGCCTGAGGGAGAAAAAATTTTAGTTCCCTATTATGGCTTGCGGTCGTTGAAGCACGTAGCTAAGCACTGCACATGTTTTCCACGTGAGATAGAATTGAAAAATAAGAAATGGGTACTTTTCTATTTTTGTCAATTGAATAGAGAGGTATTTGAAATGTTCTCCCATTAAGACCCTCGTGGCGGAACGAAATATATACTTTAAATAAAATCAGTTTTGATATTAAGGTAAAAACTTTATTACAGTGTCTCCGCAGTATATATTCAAAACAATTATACCGAGAGTTCACAGGCGAAAGTGCATTATTAATGACCATAAATATCTCGGTCCACTTTCTCGGCATATTTCCGGACGCCATGTGTTTAATTTCGCACGCTTAGAAATCTGTGTGGATAGGATATCTATTTAAGAAATATTCTCCAGATATTGAGCGACTCGATTTTTCATTCTCGATCTACACAACGTCGCTTGCATTGTTGTGTAATTTCTAACCTTCTGCTCTTTTACACCTTGATTCTGCAGAGCAAGTCTCTCAAGCACCAGCACATGACCTCTCACAGATTGACCTTGGTCCGCTCAGTCGCGAATACCCAATTACCAACTAGATAATCTAGAACTAATTTGTCATTGTATTTGTATCACAATCATATTAGTATCTTCGAAGGCCTTCCCATGTAATGAACTCGATGCTGGACGTGAACACATAATAAATTACGAAACCTTTATGTCTACTCATTCATACGCATAGCGCTTTAATGACTAAAGGGTATCTGGTAGTTCACGGACTTTGAATGTCAGAAATTGTCATGGACGTGGGTGTCATGTACGAATGACTTTGTCGCGTTCGTCACCGAGCAAATCAAAATGTGAGCGGATCAAATCTCCAAGATGTTCTGTAATTTGAGCACAGCATTGCTCACCCTGTTGTTTTTCTATAGACAACAATGTCCCCTGAAGTCAAATAGAAGCCTGTTTCAATTAAAAGCCTCCTAGTTCACTTGGCATCATTTTCCGTACATATGCAGGAGGCTAAAAATCTATTTTCAGAATAAGTTTCGTCTTGACAGTAGAAACAATAAATTCAATAATTAAGTATTTTCAGAGGCTCCTGAGAAAAATTAAAATATTGTATTTCTTACACCTTGAATTTCGTTGGAACTTCCCAGTGACCTATTTGCTTAAAAAATGACACATTAGAAATTTATCAAATTCTGAGATATCGTCGGCTTCATGCCGATTTGGGGGAAAGCACTGGACTATACTTGGATTGTAAGTGAAATAATTGGTGCCCCTCTAAGTATTTTTGATACTTTGCTCTACAAAGTACGACGTCATTGGTATAAATAACATTAAAATTGATATTTTAATTCAGAGTAAAAGAACTGATCGCAATAATAATATATCTGTAATGCAAAATTTTCAGTTTCTTAAGATTTTATCGTTTCAAGAAGGTCACTAAAAACGTCATGTCACGGCTATCCAAGGCGTCAGAGTTCATTTCAGTTGATTAAGTTTGAAACAAGGGACACTACCAAAGGTACACACTCGTTAAGTAGTTGATAAGTTGAGTGAGCAAATATTTAGTTATTAATTAGTTAAGAGAGAAAATATTCGATATAAATCAGTTATATTATTAAAGAAGACCGTACATTTCATCCGAGGTCATTTTAAGACTTTTTACAGGCTAAAATTGAAGCAACCTAAAATGTAATGTTGAATGAGCTTCAATTATCAAGAGTGTATGACATGTTAAGATAACATTGATTTAGCGCAAAATAAGGAGAAAGATTAGATTTAGATAGTAAGAAGTAAATATAGCAATGAGCATGTAAGAAAATGCGAAAATTAGAACGAAACATTCCTTGCATGTATATAAATTATCTACCATTAAAATTTAGGTTTTTATTAACATTAGTTTTATAAACTTGTTAGCAATATTTTATGACACAATTTTCTGAAGAATAAATTGACAGAACCGAATGATTATATTAACTAAAAATTTAATGTTCTTTTTGCGATAATTCTTCATTCGTATAAGCGGAAACTAACGGAAAAAACCTGCAGCAACTTTGAGTGCTATTCAATAAGTTCAGAATAAATTATCGTTACGGTTTAATCTGCTAATTACGTCTTATTCATGAAAACCAATCGACTAATATTAATTTTAAAATTGCGGTGCTGATCCACGCTAGGATTGAGTTTTTCAAGTAAAATTTCGAAAGAGAAAGAGATCAAGAAAAAATTATGAAACATTAACGTCTCATATATTGCAACAATCCATCAACGTAAGATGTAATATTGAAATCTTTGAAATTTCAAATCTTTGAAATCTTTCTTTGTAATATTGAAATCATCAACGACTTCATTTTTTGTATGAAATTGTGTCTCAACTTCTTGGCGTTTATATGTTGAGTTTAGCGTCTTCGTGGGGCGCTTATAATGACTATAATGACATTTTGTTGAATTTACCGAGCTTCATTGTCGCAACAAGAGATAATGTGATCTTGCTCTTTGATATTCAACTGACATTGAACTTTACTATATTTTTAAAGAAGAGCGGAAGCTAAAAAACGAATTGGTCTGCCAAAAATAGGTCACTGCGTTTGCAGGCACCCCACTACGAAAATGTGCACACTTTTTTTTGAAGAAATATTCAATGTTTTTCATTGCAACGAAATGATGAATATTTTGGTTGGAATCTCGTTATGCAGTAGTTGTGCTAGATCAACAGTACAACTCTGTTTCTTTAGGTTACGAAAGCAACTTTATAAATGAAAAAACTGTAAGGAGCTCATGTGAAATTTCAGTTAATCGATGAATCAATTGATTATATGCCTCAGAATATTCCTGCTAATATTAAACAAGAAACGCATTCATGTTAAAGTGCACTATGAAAGAAGATACAACTCTTTATCCTCGATGCATAATTTTTAAATGTGAAGATCTAGTGAAGAATTAAACAACCATCTCTAACCAGCCTGAAGGTGTGTAAAGAAAGCCAATAAAAGATTTATTTTTAGTTATGAACTGTTCAGTTGGTCAATGAAATCTATGGATGGATTTATCCTTTGTAAGAACTAAAATATTTATGGATGTACGTATACGCTTTTGAATACATTCAATTAGATCTGAAAATAATTTAGGTAAATCTTACAGCTCATTCCGAATTTTTGAATAGAGAAGTACAAGATATCTTTTGTAACATTTCAAAATATTTGTGCAAAAGAGGCTAAGAAAACAGTATTATTCTACAAAAGAGCTTCTAGACATAATTTCGTGTTCAGAGTAGACAATTTCAGTGAGTAAATTAAGTGATGTGGACTCTATTCTCGTGAGTTTTTTCACAAGTATTGTGATTTGCTACGCATGAGAAGTGAACATTTTATTCTTTCATGAATTGACCATGAAAACCTCTCTGAGTAAATTTGTATTGCAAGAAGTTAACTTCGATTTAAAATAAAAGTTAAATTATCCTGGTTTTACACAACGAGGGGCTCATCGAAGAACGAATGTTATTTATAAGATACTGTATGTTAAGTTTTGATGAATATTAGTTTGCATGATGCGTTGTGTGTAATCGCTCCTCATTAATTTTCTTGAGCATTTCTTCCTTTGAAGATTATAGAATTGGAATAGTAGTTGGACAGCCAGCGCCACTCGAAGGTTCAGGAGACTTACGAGTTTCATGTTGTCGGTGTGAGTCGGCTTGTCGAATGTTGCTCTACAGCCGTCGAACGCGCTTATATAAAGGTCTCATTTCCTATGCCAGCCCAGCGCTGCACCTACAGAAGGTTAGGTAAATAAAAACACCGTCCAATAAGGTAGCCAGCAGGATCGGTTTACTTGGGGATTTATCAGTAATTGAGGCGCATGTGCCAGCTTGACATTCGCTGGAAGATGAAAGTCGGTCCTTAGCTCCTCACCAATGCCAAGGTCTCACCTTGGCATTAAAGTATATGGTTTTAATGGGCTTGTCACATGAATACTTTTATATACTACAAAAGAACACTCTCAATTCATGCAGGATTGTATTTTTTTGCACAAAAGTATGTGAATTTAAGATTTATCGTCTCCGGCCCATTGACCGTGACCACTGAATAGAGGCCTTCATTAACAGTTTCCTGCCGCTGATGTTCTTAGCGTCTATCCCATTACTAATTATTTTCCTTTTTAACTAGCAAATTATCTGAGTACTTTTAGCAATTATTTTGGTAACTGAGTGAAACACTCGGTTCACATGTTCCCAGCGTATAGAGTTATATGTGCGCCACAAGGTGAATAGCTTATTCGCGTACCGGTACAAATGAATGACATTTTATGTTTCGCGACATCTTTAAGAAATAAATGCTTTTATACGAGGTGATATGTTTTCGTGAGATTGAATTTTCATATTCCTTCGGAGAGTTAAAAATGTATTCGAGCTGTGAAGTCAATTTTTCAATTCCCATCCTCATCACCTGAACAAACATACCGTAAACAACATCGGAAACGTAGCGAACATGTTAACATCAACATTAAAATTATGTTAAGTAGAATTAACGCCAAAATTACGATTTCCGCTAGAGTGGTGCTGGAGATATGAAATATATCTGTGTACGTTGTGTATGAGTATAACGTACTTAGGCGCTAAGAATGAAATCAGCCCCACAACTAGAAAAATCTACTCTAGAAATGATCTGTCGTTGCTACATTTAGTGATAAATAGCAGCAATTATTTTCATGTATCAGAAAAGCTGCACTTGCTGCATCCAGCGTTATAGCTAATGGATTGTTTTCGAGTTTGTAAGATAAGGTAGATTGATTGTCTGCCAGTATAACTCTTAGTAATGAGGTAGATTTTCTCCTGGTATAACTGCTAGATTAAATTTTCTCCCCTAGATATTACTTTGACAATCAGTGTTCAATTCTGATTATTAGGCGTGATTGAGTGCATATTCCGTACGCAACTTAAATTGCATTAGAGAGAGGTAAAAAATTCCAAAGTTATTCGTAAGTAAACCCAATGAGGAAATTTGAAACTAAATTTTGCTAGTGGCAAATTATTGATACTGTGAAATTTTTCCGTCAGTGTTATATAATGGAACACGTTACGGGGCTTAAAATGTTATAGAGCAAATTTGATGCGTGCTTATGTGCACTCAGAACTGGGAAAAATATTTTGCAATCTTTTTAGGAAAATTATGATTGTGCTAGAAATATTACTGCTCAATTAGGCCTGTATTATCCTTATAATTCCCATAGATATCAAATTATCTTCTAAATGATGCACTGAACACGAAAAGCTCGCTTTGCCTTCGACACGTGATTCTAACCTGCCTTATGTTTAAAAATAGAACCCCCTGAAAAAGCACGAGTTTAAATGCAAGCCCACTCATTAGATCGACATTTCTAAATTTTTTCAGATTATCATATACTGTCAAAACTTGTGTGCTTTATGTCCGGACACGATCAGTCGTGCTAGTCTAGCCTACATGAGTACTTTTTCAGTGGCGTCAATGTGAGTTATACAGGTTATCAGGTTTGGACCACGCCCTGCAAACGGCACCGAGAGTTTGGGTGCGGTGATACACTGACCCCCTGCACTGTACAGTGCCGTGCCCTGACGCCCTGTTCTTGTTCCTATCTTCGACTAGATATTCAGAGAAAACGGTGGCAGCAACATGGGCGACTGACATTTTTTTTTAAAGTATGAATTTGCCAGAGGAGAGGTTTGAGAACATATATTTAAGGAGCTTGGTTTGTATTCTCGTTTCTAGGGAGGTATTGGAGCATTTTTTGCGGTAACAATGAATACAGAGTTAAAAAATATTGCTAAAAATTTATCGAAATTCAAGTCGTTCGTGTAGAAGTAGAATAGCCATTTAATTTTCAGCCAAAGCTCTCTTACTAGAATATCCTCTGAATTTATTGAGGTGTTTGACTCTAGTTATCTATTTTTCATCACGAATGTGCAAAGATGTATTTACAGCATGAATTATAAATGTATTTAAAACTATTCGAAAAATTTACGTCTATCAGTCACCATAATTTAATCTCAGAAGTAACTTTTTAATTTAAACTTTATAAAACTGATAAAAACGCAATAAGAAAAACTCTACGAAACAGATAAAAATGGCAAAAACCGATTGTGCATAAAAAAATCACTGAAGCCAAACAAAACATCTGCTGAAATAAGTTTTCAATATCCAACACTTAAAGGAATTCGAACCGAACGCAGGAAATCATTGTTGAAATAGTGGTACATGGAATTTCAGGTTGTAAAAATCATTATGAAAACCCGTTGGCAACAGTCTCTGATTTCAAAAATTTCATTTCAGAAGTAGGTGCTAAAGTAGTCGTTAAACTATCGAAAGCCATTTCATATGGACCTTCAGTTGAAAGCCCGTGGTGTGTTTCATTTGCAGACGCCGGTGTCAGATGGAAACTACGTCCAGCCAATTTACCACTTTTAGTATAAAAAGGGAAACGAATAGTACAAAAAATATCTTGATAAAAGCAAACGTTAAGAATTGTAAAAAAACATGTTCAGTGTTCTGAATAAATAAACTCAGCGTTCAAAATTGAACGACTAACTACCATTACTGAGTGACCGAAAGTGAAACAGACACTAAAAAGACAACAAACAAAGTCGGAAATGTCAACAAACAACGTGAACTTCCACCACCGAGTCGCATTCATTTATTAACAGATTTTTTTTAAATCGGCATCGACTCTAAAATGCGGAGGTCCGAAGAATTACGGGATAAAACCGAATTTTGAAATTTGTGCTCTTAAAACACAGCCTTTTTTAAAATAATGTATTCTAATTGACGAATTAGATATTTTAGTCAGGTTACTAATACCATGGGTTAGTCAGGTTTTAGTCACTTCCAGTGTTGTGCATACCTCGGAGCTTCCTATGCTCAGTGCTTCCTCGAAAGGACGCTCTCCGGTCACACTTATAATTATAATTGGACATAACACAGTGGTGCGCAACAACATATAAGGAATCTCCCTCTGTTAAAGGTATGAATAGATTTTTTCAGCACCTGTGAAGCCAACACGATGGAGACTTCAAATGTGATGTTGCAGTTTGTGTTCGGTGCATGAAAAATCAATTTTTTATTCTAAATTTCATCAGGGGAAAATTTCTATTCTTTGTTTTGTAAATCTAACTTCTAAATGCTGTGTATTTTATTAACTAGAACTTGTTACGCTACGTCAAACACAATTTTCTTATATTACTGTTGTTAAGTTTCTGCTGTGTTGTCTGTGAATGTTTAAAAAATAAAGAATACATTAGAATTTTCATTCGGAAGAAGCATTGTGATTCTTACTTGAAATAACAATTTCTAAGTCTTCGACGCTTCCAACTCTCTCTCACAATTTCAAGTTCCTTGTTCACTTTCTTTGTCGCTGAAATGCACCAGTTATCAACAGCTTACCTAGATAAATAAAATCTACATTTAATTACATTTATATTTTCCATATAGTTTAACAACCATAATTAAGTTACGGGATGTAATTGGCAAATATTAAGTTGCAAATCGGTGTACGGTAAAAATCATAAAGATGTTGACTTAGGGGCGTAAATTTCAATTTCGTTATTTTATGAGTTTTGGCAAATGCTTTGCTTGCCTTGAACGACAATCACTTCTCGGTTCTGACTCTTGAGAATCTTTCGTGCCCCTGTTTTTTGGTAGGAAGTTTCAATAAATTTTTGTAGGGAAATCATATTTCTGGACGCTAGCTACTAGATAATTGTAAATGTGTATGCTCGAAAAATTAATTTTCAAATCCCAACGTGTCGGTTAGTCGTGCAGTAAAATACTTTTAATAGTTTTGCTCGACACTCTTTTAGCGTTCCTAATTCTCGTGAATTCAAATCATAAGCTACTACTATTCCAGCATTTTTGAAAGAAAATTAAAAATTTCTTTGAGGGTGATGCAAGTTTTCTTGCACTCATTATTATGTACTTATTGAAATATATGCAATAAAAAATAGTTTTATGATTCCGATACGTTGACCTTATGGTATTAGATGAAGAATCATTTCCATCCAACCACCAATCTAGTTTCAATATCATCGGGTACTGTAGAAGCATAAGCTCTAACGTGTGAAGGTTAGTGGAGAATGTGCTTCAAAGCATTTTTCTTCAATATTCACGGCATTTAAAAGTATTTCAAGAATTAAAATGAATTTTTCAAGGGCATACATACGTCGATGTTTTCCCTCAACCTTTTGTTCAACCATAGGAATGGCTCTTGTAATAACTATGTATCTTTACCAAAAAAGGTATTCGTATAAAAATGTCTGAAAAACGATTCTTATTCATTTTATGTATCCACTTTTGTATAATAAACTGTTTGTCTTTTTGTTTCCTTTTTTCTGACACCTTCGGAAAGAACTTTAGTAAAAACAAACTGTTTTTCTTTGTCTGTGCATTTATGTGGCACTACCTGATATACAACCTGGGAGAAAAATCGAGGAAAGAAAACCAGTGTTGACTGTGACAGGCATGCTCGACAACCCTCATGTAAAGAGACCGGTGGGTTGACCCTACTCACAGCGATGAGCAGTCCGCGACACTCCTCTGTGGGAGAGTAGATAACTATTTTTTCAATGCGGTGTTAGAGTAGAAAGGAACATGCTTTCAGGTTGGAGCTTCCATGAGATTATTCATGTTATCATTCCCTGTAGTATGTGCACTCTACATATTCATGTATGTGGTATGAAATACGGAAATTTTTGCGATTTTCATTCCGTTTCGAGGCAAGTTGGGAAATACGGACAAATCAATGATAAATGAATTAAATGATTTTCATAAATTACTAGTATTCCTGCTTAATAGAAAAATTTTATATTCTAAAACGCGCGTGTTCAGTGATGCGACAGAAATTCGCGTACTGTGCATTAAAATAAGAAAAAACCTACCTGGATTCTTGACACAAAACATAAAAGTCTTATGTTTCCAAGGATATCGAATGCAAGAATATTTCAAAATTCAAAAGTACGGCTGCTCAATTAATTTAAATAACTAAATAGCACTAATGTGTTTAGAAGCATAAAAAGTCGTTCTCAATTATTCATATATACGAATAGGTGTTGCAAGCTGGACATCATGGCAGGCGTTGAATGTTATTCACAAACTCAGCTTTACAAAAATCGCCGAGTGTCTATCAGCGAGTCTATGTGAAGGCCAAATATTATTTAGAGTAAAATACAAAAAGTCGCTCTCCTAAATAATACTTCCACAAAATGTCGATATTTGACATTTTTTTGGAGCCCTTTGATATGCCTTCTAATGTGCAATTAAACGGAGTTTTAACACATGAAGTATGCGAGTCTTCGCCAATCAACTATGGTTGGGAAATTCATACAGAATTATTTGATTGACCAGAATTTTATTATATACAACTTAACATATCGTACAAGAAATGATCGTATGTAAAGTTCAGAGTTTGTCGTTGATCAGAGTCGATTAGATCTGATCCAGATCGAAGTTCAACTTAATCTTATTCGTAGCTTTGTTCTTCGTCGCTGTCACCACGTCTCGCGTCCTGTTCGGCGGCGAAGGCGATCTGGTCCAGGACGAACTGGGGGATTTCGTGGGGGAATTCGGGGGCGACCGGGAGGGCAGAGGACTCGGGCTGGTATCCTCCCTCGGCGTTGGCGACGTAGGTGAGCACGAATTCTTCACCCTCGGGGCTGACGTACCTGACTGATCCCTGGGACTCTACGGCACCATCGGGACCGGTACCATCACCGGACTCAGAGATGACGGTTCCGTCGCTGGTCTCGAAGTTGAGGCTGTACTCGCCGGAGGCGCTGGGGTGCACGCGCTCGTCCCGCACGATTTCCACTTCGTCGCTGTCGTCAGCTGGCTTGTCAGGGCGGGCTACCGCCAGGGCGAGGAGGGTGACGAAGATGATCTGCAATGTAATGAAAATATTTCTTACTATGAACAGTTTGAGAGGGGTGTGTTGTAATTTAACATAATCCATTCTCATCTTAGCTCATTCACATCTGATTTATCTAGATTACTGTTATATTGGCATCATTTTCGATAATTTCTGGTTTCTTCATGGCTCTAGAGTCGAAGAACGTCAGGCAATTCTCATGCCCTGATTTATAAATGAGTTGCATTAACTAGCAAACAAGGAGTATTCCACTTATGAAGGAAGCTTAACTACAACAATCATGGAAAAACAACGAAGTAATCAAATCGTTCCTCATTTTCTTGAAATTCATTAGTTCAATTGTTGGTTATTTCAGAAATAAAATTCGGATTTTGTACGAAAAGGACCAAACAATTAACTATACCCACGAATTTTGTAAAACTGAGCATGAAGCGGGTGATTTTCTTACAGAACTACATCATCATATATGTTGGTTTCTCACACCTTTAAGGGAACTTAGTAGCTTGCCATGTCTAAAGAACCACTTTGTGAGCTGCTACGATGGCTACCCTAAAATTAAATTTTTTAAGTTGCATTTTACAAAACCATAAATAAAGTTATTTTGGAATATTAGGAAATAAAACTTTAAGGAAGAAAATCGATCATAACACGACTTTATTAAATTTCATGTTCGCAGGTTTAAGAAAAAAATTTGTCTAACAGAAGAGAGTCTAAGTTCATGTTACCACAGCATAGTTAAAAATTATTTAATAATTGGCACAACACTTGAATCAACAATGCTGAAGTTCCCATATGCCAGCTAGAGAGGAAAATCTTATCTACCACTGCTATTTCTTATATTAATCCCTTATACTCATTACAATTAAAACAGTTACAGAAATGATGCTGTCACAGATTTATATGGGAGGGTTACTCAAATTTGAGAACACACATGCCGCACAGCAACAGCTTAAAACATTTCCCTAACTCACATCATATCAGATGTTCATTAAAAGTCCTAATACTGAACCAACCCGACGCTTCCTACGGAAGACTTACGACTTTCATGTTGTTGAGTGTTGGATCGCTCGATACGAATGATAGTTTGCTCACTCAGACCTGTCTTTATATAAAGAACGCGACCGAGCATGCGGGCAACGTAAAAAATCATATATTTATGGCAATAGTAAGGCTTGGTCTAGTAAACTGGCTGCCTGAACCGCATGCATTGGCGCTTGACATTAAAAGCTGATGAAAGTTTCAAGCTTGGAGTAGGCCAACGGATGCAAAGTCAAGGTTTTGTTTGTAGATTTCGTGTTTGGATGCACAGAACAAAAACACATAATGTTCACTTCAGGTCGATCGTTTTACGTAGTTTCCAAAAATCGTAACAATTCAGAGTTGATGTTTTTACCAGAATCGTGTATATCGTTTTACGATTGTTTCGCACTTGAGTCTCTACATTTGAAACGAGGATTATTTCTGTCCAAGGGTAATACCAAGCATCCTAAAACTTACTGGGAGCCTGTAACTAGCTATTTCATTATCATAAAATAACAATTTTATAACCATAAACTTACTTTTTTCACTTATTCAGCATCTGTGGCAAATACTAAACCACAAGGACCCACTGACCTGTCCCTACTCAGGAAATAAAGAGTTAATGTCATCGAGGTTAACTTTCTCACCTCAATTTTTGGAAGTAGCTGAAAACATGACTCATCCAAGGATCAATATCACGTCGTTCTCAAATTTACTAAACGTGGAACTCAATGGAGCTTGAAAATATACCCGAACACCAGATCCTAAAGGAAATGAACTTCATCGGGAATTTAAATTTTCGTTTAGCAATAGTTCTTGCTATTGAATGTTTAACGAAGCAATATCTTATGGTTTATTTAGTGAACATGTAAATTTGACACATTCACGGCAATTTCGATTCATTAACCGGTAGTGACTCATAAAATGCATCATTAATAACCTATATAACTGAACGAGACCTATCCATATCCGTCATGAATGTGCAACAATTGTATTTCATTGAACGAAAGTAAAATCTCTTTAAAAAAATCGAGTCTCTTAATTCAAATTGCAATAATTTCTCAAATTATTCTGGATTCATCAATGTTGACAGGCTCTTACTTAAAATCCAGAGAACGGTGAAAAGAATTTGACGGAACACAGAGAGTTGCAAAATTGAGTTGTCGTTAAATCAAATCAACCAGGCTGGTAAACCATTTGCACACCGATGCAAAATTTATTCAAAAAATGAAAGGCTGCAGTGCAGTCAGTTTTCGGTCCAGGGACTCGGTGTAGCAAAATCGAGCTCATCGTTGGTTCAGCTCGTAGCGGTTGGTGGCGGTGATTGCAGCGTGTGTACTCTACTCAGCCAAGCGTTTCATACTGAACATTGAAGTTGTCTCTATTTTCGTTCAACGTCATGATAGAATGAAATTTTAGGTGAATCGTATATTTTAATATGTGCAGTCCAGATTCGAGTGTAAAGCGACGCAGGAAACATTTCGAACGATACATAATGATTGAGTTCAAGGATACACTAACTGACCTGAACATTGTAGTGTTTATTGGAATAATGATACCGGGGAAAATGTGGAGAATAATGAAAAAACTCCAAATTAGACGGTATTCAAAACGATGCATAAAAACGCACAATACACAGAATAGATGTAAACGTAATAGAATTTACGTACGAATACCAAGCAACTTCTACAGCCGTAGATCAGCGTCTCTCGGTACTATATGACTTGCCTCGCATCCTTCGGCTGCAGAAGGGAAAAACAGATCGGCTTGTAATTCGAATATTGTTAATTATTCGAAATATTTTTAGTGGAGTTCAACACTCGACTCTGGTCTACTCACGTTAAAATACTGTACATGATACACGTACAATTTCCCTCTACTAATATATACCGATCAATGATTGAAATTTCAGGGCTTGCAAAGTTTGTACAGCATGGATAATTTTCCTTTTTCATGTAATATAAAACGCTTAAAAATGAAAGAGTCACTTCCAAATTATGCTAAATAGGTTTCTATACGTTTTCCAGACCCACAAATTGAACTATGTAGGGATTTCTGATAGTTTACAACTAACACATTTAATGTATTGGTGACCGATGTTGTGTTTCTTTCGAATCTCGTTCAATTTTAACTGCCTGTTGGCAGTTATTATTCATAAATTTTACTTCACAAATTTTTATTGTCTTGTTTGCAATGTTTCAATTCTAATAAATATTTAACCCACATGATTCAGATAATCAATTTATTTGTCCTTTTAAACCTGTGATAATATATTTTACATTAATGAATAATTGGCGAAAAGCATGTAACTCTCAAACTGTGACGAAATGAGATACCCGGATTTAGCAAGTCTATAATCAATATTCAAACATGGTCTCATTTAAAATAGTGGTTGCAATTCGCAATTTTTTTAAATTTTTTTTCATCAGTTTTATCTTATTGTTCAGTTTTATTATTATGCTCTCAGAGGTGTTAAGAGGCTGAGAGCCGGCCATATCGCTTTAGAGATAAAGATGATCGACCTACAGCAGTTGTAATTGCTGGTAAATAATTTTTAGTTTTTAACGACCACGTGTATTTGCACTCCAAAATAATATATGACTCAACTGTCATGATTCACATTGAAATGAAAACTGTTAAGCTGCTAGGTAATTTTTCAGTTTTACCTACTCGAGGTTTGGAAAATTTTTAAAAATACGGACGAACTGGGAGAGGTAGTCGATAATATTTAGGGTTGGATAAAAGTTGCGAATCTACCAGTAAGTTCCCATTTGCGAAGGTATTGTATTCCTGCACACAAAACGGCTAATTTAAATTTAATTTTTTTACAATATAAACAATTTGAACAAATTCATTGAACGGTGCTGAATATTGGTTCTGTTCAAATATCATCTCATGAACCAGGAAATTTTTTGGAGATAATTTTTGTCAGCGTACTTAAACGGGGTAACAGAATTTTCTTGGAAGTGCCTCGAGAGTACCACTACGCAACTAAAAGTGTTCGTTATGAATTTGTTGAACTCAGTTTAAGAACGAAGTTTTCATTCGCCAGATTTTACCTCCGAACAAACGTGAAGCACAAGTAACTAACTCAAGCCCAAACTTTGCTGGACGCTCATGAATATTTTGTCGCGAAATTGAAAGTCCTTTTTTCATTGCCTTAAATCTTGATAAAATGAGTTTTTATGACGATATGAAGGCACGTATTCAAGACAGGCTGGAGCAGAATGTAGGTATAATCTTTCTGTCTAGTGCATAAACCTACAGGTTCTCACTACGCTTGCTAATACGCAAAACATGTTATTGGAGGAGGGTTGAGTAGCCTTAATACCAGTGCTTTCGCTTTGATAATAGCCGAGCAAAATAGATAGGACTGACGCTGAGAACCTTGTTCTTCCACTTTTACCTAAAATGTATGTATTTGGTTACACTTCAATGGTTTGAAATGAATAGGGGGAGCAAATTGTACGATCTGGGCGCTATATTAATATTCGGATACTATTTTATTATAATTAATTGCACAGCTCATTTGGTTCTTTTACAAAATTAAACAAGCATTCCATAAATTAAATGCTTTAAATTAGGGCTTCTCATTTCTGGGCAGTACGTGACAATGGTATTTGACGAAATTTTGTATGAATTAGAAAATTAAAGTGCATATATGCTGAGAAGAATGTACTATTCTGATAACTAATCAATTAATTAAGTATTTGGACAAGCCTATTTATTTATTTAGTAGAAACCATTCTTGGAATTATTACAAAGGTCAGGTTGAAATACAACTAATTGTGTACCGACTGAGTTCAGTGATTTCTGTGGCACTTTTAAGAAACTTCATTCTTCGTTTGCAATTTCACTTAATTTCGAACGCATAACTCAAGCGTTCACTAGACTGATTGAATAGTCGCCTAGCAAGAGAGGATTAAAATGCTATGAATTTAGATTAAAATTTTATGCGATGATGTAAGCGACTTCTGCATATTCAAATATAGATTTAGGAATAGTTTTACTTCCCTGCAAATGACCTATCATTTCGAACTATTGAATGAAGATGAAACGTCTGTTTATTAATACCTTGACTCATCACTATGTTGTTCAGAAATGACGTCCAAGACTTTTCAAATGTTTCGTAAAAGTTTTTCTCACGGATGCTAAAAGGCATCGAGTTACCAACCTTGATTCAAATGGAGAGGAATTTGCCGCTGCAAACCGACGTTTTTATTCCTTGATTTTAACTATTTATCAAGTTAAATAAAATAAAGTAAAATACAGTGCAGCCCATATGACTATAGTTATGACCAGGTTTAATTCCAATTTTTTCTCGTTTACAGTAGGTACTTCAGTGTCGTTATGGGACTTCAGTAGGTACTTCAGTATCTATTGTCACGGTACCAATACTCCAGCAGGCGTTGATCTTCTGAATTTCTGCTTTGAGTAGGTTCGATTTCAATTTAATGGTCATAGTAGCATAAGGAATAGGAGCGCTCACCCTTCGTTTAAAACGCCTAGGGAACGAGACCCCGCATGACGAACCTGGTGTTTGTTCTCGCTAGGAAAAGAAAAAATGTAGTTGCAATTCTTGTTTTCGTATCATGCGTATGTAATGCAAAAGGAAACCGTCATTGAGTCTTGGCACTAATTATAAAGTGCCTGAAACTCCATGTGTGATGTGGCATGCATCAAATCCTCTTTTAAATCCCCTTCCAAAAATATCATATCCTCTGTTGTGCTCACTAAAAATTGCGTTCCATGTGCATAAAATTGCGAACATTCGCTAGACTCTTGCTAAGAAGAGTGGGCCTCCCAAATTTGTATTAAGATTGGTTTCAGATGTGAAGGTGAGGCTAGTAAAAAGTTCTTGATAACGGTAGACTTTTAGAGATAACGATAATTGCATATATGGGAAGTGTGAAGTAAAAACAACTACGACTGGTGAGGACTTCAACAGAAGAGTGGTCTCAAAAGTATGGATATTTACATCAGCAGGGCCGTGCATATAGTGGATGGGTATATTACAGATATATCGTCTCAGCGGTAGTAAAACTTTTGAAAATTTGGTTTCGAAAGCCGAGCCTCATCCACCGTTCAGAGCTCTGCCAATGTAACACATTCCATCAAAGTCCATAAAAAATGAAAAAATCAGTCACATTAAAAACTTGACTAGTTACGGACATTCAAAGTCATTTTAGAATGTTTTGTTAGAGCGAGCTAATCAAAACGTCTATCTTTGAACTACGAAGAAAGTTACGCTCCAACTTTGATCATTATGTAGTTTGAGACTGCTTAAAATGTAAATCTTCGTTCCATCCATATTCTATCCATTCAATTGGTAACATATTTTATTTTTATGTTTGCCACAGTTATGAAAATCGCGGTCAATGATCTTACTGTATGGTAATTTTTTTCTGAAATTTCCATAACAAAATTCCTCGTCAGTAGAGTCATAAAACTGCATTTTATGGCCGAGAAAGTGAGTGACAATGTTTATTCTATCCGTATTTTAATATTGCGTACAATATTATTGCAGCATATTTTCTTCACACTTCAACACACATGCGATAAGTTGATAATCCCACATCTATCCTTTGCATGAACAAAGTGCATATCGAGTACTTAAAAGAAACTTTTATTGCTATCATTTTTTGATACTTTGATTATTGGGCTTTACATATATTGATTATTGACTGATTTTTAGAGTCATATGATGGCATTAACTGTCACAAATTACATGATTAATATATATTAGAAATCAAGAACCATTCATAGATCAAATGAATTCTTCCAAAAATCACTTCTTTTATAACGAAAGCAACTATACGAGCACAGCCGGTATGGGCATCGAGCCAAATTCACGAAATCGTCTTAACATGAACTGCATGTTTATCCCATTCATTAGCCACTGCAAAAAAATTTGAAACCAGCTCCTCTTAAAAGTTGTTTCCAATGTCATTTGACCGCTAGGGCAGCTTGAGTGTGGATACTTGTAGGTTAACTTGCTCTCCCTGAACATTGACGGAATTGAAGGCAAATCTGCTGTCAGTTCATGTTTCTTCACTCAGTCTGTGCATTTTTACGCGGAATTTATCTTCTCTACATCGATTCCCTTTGAACTGGAATGCCGCATGTAGATCTACAAATGGGAGGGAGCGTATAAGGTAGTTTATTCATTCAAAGAATACACTCAATTAAATTGCTTGATTTTAATTTACAATAAATAAATTTACAAATAGAATGACCAAAGCTGAATTTACGAATGGATCATTGTGCTTTCCAATTTAGTCGTATCAGTCTTCGTCGCTGTCATCGCGGTTGGCGTCTTCCTCAGCGGCCTTGGCGATCTGGTCCAGGACGAACTGGGGGATGGGGTGGGGGAATTCGGGGGCGACGGGAAGAGCATCGGACTCGGGCTGGTATCCTCCCTCAGCGTTAGCAACATACTTGAGCTCGTATTCTTCACCCTCGGGGCTGACGTATCTGACTGATCCCTGGGACTCTACGGCACCATCGGGACCGGTACCATCACCGGACTCGGAGATGACGGTTCCGTCGCTGGTCTCGAAGTCGAGGCTGTACTCGCCAGAGGCGCTGGGGTGCACGCGCTCGTCCCGCACGATTTCCACTTCGTCGCTGTCGTCAGCTGGCTTGTCAGGGCGGGCTACCGCCAGGGCGAGGAGGGTGAAGAAGATGATCTGACAAAAAATTAAAACACGAAATTTTAGTTTTAAAGAGTTTTAAAACTATGACAGCAGTCTCTCATAGTCGTTTAACTTTCAGGTGAAGGAAATCAGCTTTGAAATGTGTGAAATTGTAAGTAAGACAAAGTGTGCTCTTTATCACACTGGGGAACGAAGAAACCTGGGATGACGGAACTCATCTAGTAGAAACCAATAATCTATTCATACTCACGACGTAGTTCATGTAACTCAACTAATTCTTAAAAAAAGGTGTTATGAAGCCTGAAATTTTAAATATCAGCAGAAACGTGAGAAGTGAACACGTAATGAGGGAAGATCTTCCTAAACGAGGAAATTTCTGTCGCATTGTTACAAGTGTAACAAAGCTAAACCGTATGTAGACCAGGGTTAAAAAATATAAATGGTGGCGAAATCGATTTGAAAATATCAACTCAATTCATTAAAACGTATTCGTATAACTTAGCACTAGAAGTCGACGTTTCTCTCTTCTCACGGAGGCTTAGTATAACTAAGCTACCAAAAATCCATATTAACTCCCGGAAAAATATGAGTTGTTTGCGTTCTCAATGGAAACACTAGTATGCATGGAAATTACTATCACTTTTTTTTTGCAAAGTGATGCAGTTTATAAATAAAACAAACCGTGTCATATTTTTCGATAAATTTTCGATATTGGCCTCCTAGTCGCTTACATCAACGAAATTTTTCCCTTGATGCAAAGATTTCACATCTTTCAACACTTGAAATCAAGTAACTTGTGTTTTAATACTTAACTCTCGGGTCTTTGTTAAGGTACTCGCGTTTCTACCGGATTTGGCAAGAGTCCAACTTTACTTTGAATCACGAATGAAAGCGTAAACTTTGCAGCGAAAGTTTCGAGATATTTAAAAAACCCACTAATTAAGTATAATTTCGTGTATATTTCTAACGTATACAGCTAAATATAAGTCATTTGTATAATTGAATAGTCAAACTATATTTGAATAAATTGTTTAAAGCGCTCTTAGAGGACTCACGGTACGCATATTGAAGTGTGTTGTGGCAGAAGTGGATCTGATGCACGAATGGTCCTATGCAGATTCTTTTATACCTTCAATTAAGGTCAAGTTGACAGTAACCTTGATATTGTGTTCTGTGAGATGGACTTGAGGTCTGGTTCTGATTAACTGTTGATATGTAAACCACGTTCACACACTCTGGTGGGAGTTAGACACCCCCGAAATAGGGGGTTAATCCATGTGTCTGACTACCGTTAAAATATTTTGACGAACTCTACAGACATTGTTTATCAATAAATATTCGCTTGATTTACTCAACAGAGCTCGTGATAGCGAAACCCTGCATCAAATGATCTCAGTTTTGTGGAGATTTATGTTTAAGTTATTAGAAGATCTACAGACTTATCAAATTTTGCTAGCGCTCGATAGCATCAGTCCATGCGAGGGCTTTTAAATGATGGAAAATATGTTTAAATGCTCTCCTTTCCGTGAAAAAGAACAAGTTTCAGTTACATTCACTTGGATTCTAATGAGTAAATTTCTAGTGATGTTGGTCAGTGCCCAGCTTTGGCTTCAACTGCTCTTCATGACATAGTATCGCGCGACACATATTCAACTAACCTGCTATTGTAATTAAAGTATGCAACCATATACTGGTTTGTTTTCTTTGCAACGTGCATACTTTCACAATTTCTGCCTTTTCTTATATTACACTTTTTAAACCAATTTCCACAAAGGTCTTGTAAGTAGAATCAAACTACTGCCACGCGAGCTTGTCGTACTAGGCATAAATGTTTAATTAGTCCCTAAATTTGCGATAAAATCAGACTGTCAACTCGGTCGTTCAGGTAATGAACGCCTTGCTTGCATCCTCCGCAATTTTTTGCCTATCTTCACCGTAGCATTTGAATGCTAAAAACTCTTGGTCGGAAACCTACACTAAATGTCAACATCTCCGTGTCATTGATCTACTTAGCTGGGCAGTTTCTCACAAGGAACTTTACTTTATTATGTTTTTGAACTTTAAATCTCAACGTATCCAATCTAGCATTTATTAGTAGAAAATGATTCTTTCAATTTTTGTTTTAATATACTCTTCACTTTCACTGAGCGATATTTTTTTAATAGAGCATGTAAAATGTGTGTGAACTCACTTAAGCTCAAATGTTACATCTGAATCACTTATATATTCTGAAAGGCTCGATATTATATTTACAAAGTATGTAAAAGCATAGGTAACTATTTTTATTTTAGTACACGCAGTCTTCAGATAATTCGAGAGACATTTACATCAGCAAATATTGTTTACAACTATGGATGGTACCAAACAACCAATCTCTGAATGGTCCATGAGCTGTATTTTTTGAGTTTGTACGCTTTATTTAGAAAATTTAAATTTAAACTTAAATTCTTAATTCATTCTTTAGAGCTTAACCTTATATAAAGGTTATGATATCGATTTTCAGTTTTGAGACTGCACCAAAATAAGAAATTAAAGTTCAAGTTTGAACTCTATGCTAGATTGATTAATGGAAGCTTCATTAGTAAAACTTAACACTAAATTAACTGCTTGAAAAGTTAATTTGATACTTCAACATGAAACCTTAACGTTTACAGTTCGTTGTATATCTATTATCTTCAAACTGGTTTGTATGTTTAATTTGATACGCCTGCATAAATTATGTACGGATAGCAACAAAAGACTGAAATCAATCAGTTTTCGTCTATTTATGTTTTCGCGAAAAAAATGGCTCAGATAATCTATTCGTAAATACATTAACAATCACAAGGAGAAAACATTGTAACTGTTTGCAAATATGCGTAATCAGGCTTAGTGTTACAGTAGACCATAGCTTACTGACTCGTTTTCTCAAATTTTTCTCCCGTGTCTGCAAAACTATGAAAACTTTGTATCAGCTCAATCTCTCAATCTCTTAAATAATTCTTAAGTGAGTATCAGTGTGAATTTTCTGAAATAAGTTAATTCTATACATGACGCACATGTTCACTCAGACCCCTCGCCAAATTCTCCAGTTAACTATTGAAAAAAATATCATTTGGCGTTGATTTCTTCAATAATTTTAATGGTGGGCTTCTACACAAATACCTTGGCTGCCTCAGAATCATTAAAATTGTACGAGAATTTTCCAATTATGCTAACTATAAACTCCTGTCTTTGCTAGTCGTACATCAGAATAATGAAAAACTAGCAGGAACCGTGAACATTCCACGGATAATGTCATCGTTAAGCTAGGTGAACCCGTAAAAAGATTAGGTCAACACTACCTGACAAATTCTAACTTGACATATTCTAAACCTAACATATTCTAAACCTAACATATTCTAACCTATCTTTTCTTAACCTTTGGTAACCGGAGCTATCTAGATAATATGTCAAACATGAAAAAACATGGACCATTGAAAAAATTTCATAAACATTAACTAACCTATGCTAACCTAACCTATCCTAAGCAAACATATCCTGACCTATCCTATCCTAACCTAACCTATGCCAACCTAACGTGGCATTCATATTTTGTCTTATTCGTACCATAAAGTTCCAGTTCATAGCTCGAATAGATTGCCATTCTTCTGTTCTTAGTCTATCTCAAAATTTTTTTTGTCTCTCTCTGGCTAATTCTCTCCTCTGCTTCATGGTGAAAGGCGAACGCAGTGTGAGTAGCTTAATAAGACCCCTTATTTTTAATATCTTTGTAGACAGGATACCGCGAGTCACGGTGCCTTCATTATAATGAGGAGCGTAATACGGGAACTTAGTTATAAGCGTATTAATATATAGATAATTCATGATTTATTCATTCACTGTAATGATGTGCTCTTATCTTTGCTACTTCAGAGCCATTAAAAATCGTATACGATTAATTCATTGATAGTAAAATAAGTTTTTATTTTTCTTACGTCAGAAAAATTGGAGCCCTGCTTACATGGACAATACAAAGCACTGGTCCCAATAAGTCTACGGTATCTCGCACTGCCCAACACTCCTGGTTGCTGTCGCCGCATCTCTTGACTGGTGAGACGGGGCTGTGATTTCAATTGTTTTTCTGTGCTGTGTGTAAGAAGCACTAAACATGGTATTCTGAATGAAATTCAATTAACCAAGGACGATCAAAGAAATGGGAATGGGACCAACGAAAACGAAAGCCACATTGCGGTAGAGAAGTCTTAAATGTCACTTTCTCTTTTCGCACATGTATTAAAAACAATTAAAATTCGAGGCCCTTAAACGTTATTATTTTTCTAGATGTATATGCTACTGCATTTCCGCTCATAAGAAGGTTTACGGTTTGTTCAAAATAGAGCCAATTTAATTATACCATTGTTGATTAATTTTGTGACAAAATGAGTGAATCAGTCGAAGGAGGAAGATGTTGACAACAGCTAATGCGAAAAAGTAAAACATTTTCACATCGTCACAGATGTTGGAGAAATGCAAAATGTGTAAGTTTCCTTTTCAAATATAATAGAAATATACTCCGATGGTATTTCTTCTAAACGAATTGTATTGTTGATAAGCTCAAATTTGAGAAATTTTGCTAACTGATGGCAAACAGGTTTTCCTCCCTAAGCATTATTTTGATGGGATTTGTAAAAAATACTTTGTATATAATCTTAGGTACTTACATATCTTCGTACTACTTGGTCCCTTGTAACATGTGTGTCATAAGGCTGATGTGTACATTTGAGCTCTCTGGAAAAACATTCATTACGCATAACGCATGAATATTTAAATTTCGCTGCTTCAAATTTTCCTGGTAATAAACCACTTTGTTACAAAAAATTCTACTGCTAAGTAGATAATGAATTTTTTACTATTACACGATCTCATAAATGCATCCCACGCCTTCAATTGAGACTTATTTGCTTAATGAGCTTAAATGAATAACCAACTTTATAAAAGCTGATATGTGTATAATTAGGAAATAAAATGATTTTTTCAAATGTTATTCGAGTGTACTCAAAGTACTTCACTTTACCCCATGAGTAGACTTTAGAACCATTCAGAAACTTCATTATTCAAGAAAAACAATTTTGCACTTCTCGGAGTGTTTTTATTCAAACATTTCATTCTTTTTTGAAATTTGACTACGGAAATAATTATAGCCGAATTAATTTAACGAATTAAACTTAACGAATTAATTTGTGTCACTTTTTCACTTATTACTTTTCAGGTTGATGAATTTATGAAGTACCTGAAATGAACTTGAGTTTGAATGACGTTATTCGTGTACAATCAACACGCGCTAATGCATAACGTCAAAATATATAGTATATGTATATATTTGCATGAAATTCACCAAAGAAATTGTTATTGATGGAAATTGTTTTCGACGACATCGAACTCGCATACTTGTGTTTGTGTATAAAGCAGTTTTCTCTAAAATTCCTTACATAATTGTATTTGATAAGTTTGTATTCAGATGCTATCTAAAAAATCACCTGCTGTCTCGTTTGTGGATATTGAGAAGAAGTTTAACATCCTTTTGGTTTTACATTTTAGAGTCTTGAAAAATGAATACCTTTATTGCTGAATAGTTTTTCATGTTTTGAACACGGCATTCGGAATGAAATTTAATTAACTAAGAAACTTCAAATAATTAAGAATGGAATCAAAGAAAACGAAAGCCACGTTGCGGTAGAGAAGTCTTTAATGTCACTTTCTCTCTTTACACATATACTAGTAACAATCAAAATTGGAGGCCCTTAAACATTTTTTTCATGACGTTTTTTATTTCGTAACATACTGTAACCATCAGCATGTATCAATAAAGGAATTTCCGAATTTCACTCGTAGGTGAATGATGCACTTGGAGCTGCAGCTGTAGCGGTTGCGAGTGAGTCATCACCTCCATCATCACTGACATCGCTTCCTTCTTCAGCCTCTCCTCCAGCTTCAGCCGCTCGTCTCGCGTCTTCTTCAGCAGCAAAGGCGATCTGGTCCAGGACGAACTGGGGGATGGGGTGGGGGAATTCGGGGGCGACGGGGAGGGCAGAGGACTCGGGCTGGTATCCTCCCTCGGCGTTGGCGACGTAGGTGAGCTCGAATACTTCACCCTCGGGGCTTACGTATCTGACTGATCCCTGGGACTCTACGGCACCATCGGGACCGGTACCATCACCGGACTCGGAGATGACGGTTCCATCGCTGGTCTCGAAGTCAAGGCTGTACTCGCCGGAGGCGCTGGGGTACACACGCTCGTCCCGCACGATTTCCACTTCGTCGCTGCCCTCAGCTGGCTCGTCAGGGCGAGCAACCGCGAGGGCAAAAAGGGCGACGAAAATAATCTGTAAAGATAATTTGATGAAATAAAAGAATATATAGGCCCAAAAGTTCAATTCGTTAGGGATGTAAAGAGTTCATATTGTTATGAATGATGTACTCGAACTGTCGATGATATAATTTTGCTAAAAATTATTTAAAGATTTTAAAGACTGTTGAGAAGACTAATTGGATTAGATATTTTTACTTAATAGCAATAATTTTGAACTTTATGGGAGAGGACAAGAGAAAAAAAGGGTTAAAATAGCAAACGAATAATAACATCTGAAAATTAAAACTTAAACAGACAAGGAAACGACGTTTGACGTGACATAAAAGTGAGAATTGGAAGAAATAAATATTTTTAAATATAGTCAACTGTTGATTTTTTATTTGTTTGTCATTCGTTCACTTTGATGCACGTATCAGTTTCGTTTTATGTAATATGCTACTTTAAAAATAGTAAGCTTTAAAATATTATTTGTTGGTTAAAATAGTGAATTTTTGTTTCGGGAAAACTTGCTAACAAATCAAATCTTACTCGAAATCGTTTGAAGACTCAATGAATCCAAAGCACTCAAATCATCACTGAGTTGATAATAAATTTTTACATCTGATAATTAATTATTAACTTAGTATGATTCTGTTAAGTACACAGTATATGCGACTAATTCAGCGTCTTGCGGATGTCAATAATTTCATTCGATAAAATGTCAAGAAGCAATCTATAGAGATGTGATCGATGAACAGTTCTTCATTTCTTTTTTGTCTTCTTTTGAAATGTGCTCTGTGGATATGACATTAGCTCATTTTTAAACGTTTATTTTCTATACCAACTTTTGTATTTATTTAGTATTGGATCTCTTTGAAACGTAAAGTAAGTAGTACATAACCATAGTGTAGTTCATGCGATGAAATGGAGAAGTACAAGGAAGTTATGTTTATTATGTTTTTTAATAATTTTTAGAAATTATTTAAATAAATTTCACTGTATTTCTACAACTGATTTAGACTCGAAACAGTTTTGCACGGTAGTTCGAACGTTACCTGAGCGGTATTTAGTGCATTTTTATAAGGGTAAACTTTGTTCGCATACTCCTACTTTCTATAACATTGGTTATTTCTCTTTATGTGAACATTTCAGGGACAAAATTAAAACTTGTTTTTCGAAGATGATTATAATTAATTAGTTGTGCCCTCTCGTACACCCAGGTTTTCTAGTATTGTGCTCATTTGGTTGATTTGTAGTAGTAAACTTGTTTCATTTCCTAGGTTTTGAATGTACATCAGAACTTGAGGGAAAAATATAACTCCTCCGAACCGTTTCACTACATCAACGTCATAGCTGGTCCTTTAGATGAACAAAATTTTGGATTTCATGCAGAAAATGTCATTTATCTACCGACAATATTCAGTCACCGCTTTGAAAAATGTGAACTTTGCACTTGGGTTAATTTTGTTTGCACATCAAATAACAACCCTTTAAAATCGTAATATATTATTGCGCTTTGAAAACTCTTAGCAATCGATAATGCATCTCACGTTTTATCGTCTCATTTTGATGTCTGAAGTACCGCAATTGTGCTTTCACATTATGCAGTTCGTCTATGCACATTCAGATAATGGTATACATCGTGGCACTCTCTAACTCACAATGGTACTATAAAGTCTGAATTACTCACAGCTCGCATGCTGTAGGTGGGTAGGTGGTAGAGATAAAACTGTTACCAGAGGCACCAACACTCGACAAATGTGACTGAGCCTTCAAGATCACAATATTTATATATCGGTTTCATGAAGGCCGTTGATGGCTTAACTCTGCAAATCTACGCTCACTAACCTTTGGTTCTTGTGATGATCTATACTCACTAACCTTTGGTTCTTGTGCTGAGACCCTCAGCTCACTATTGGTGACCATCTTCACTGCCGTTTTTCAGCCCTTGTTCGTTGACACTGATGACAACGACCCCCTCTCTCTAAAACAATGTGGATCGATGCACTCAGAACTAAATGTCACTTGCTGAACTACACGGAAACATTCAAATAAACTCATAAGTCAACGTTAGTCTGACATCCATGGTGCGCTGTTTGTGCAGAATTTGAAGCATGAATAATAGGATGATCTAAAAATGGGAATAAACAATATGTACATTAGGTCAATCAGAATTAATTTCAATGGGCAACCAAGAGACAAATATAGTGTAAATAAAAGTCAAGGTTTGTATTGTATTCAACGCATATATTTATATGAGGCTGAATGTATGATAAAATAGCATGTATGACAGCTATAGACATGGATTTCAAGGTTTTCCCTGAAGTAAAAGTTTTAAAATGATCTTATTTTGAACTGAAATGTGTTGACTTCTATGCTATTGGCAAAGCCAAAAATGAAAAAATTTCTAGCAAAAAATGATTCCCGGCCTTGATATTGAAAGGGGCGAAGCATTGGGCGACGCTGAACCGGAGAAAATAATTTTATTGTGTAGTCAGTTATGACTCAGTATTAAGCTCGTTGAATGGGCGTAACTGTATTCAATTGGAGAGAACGCTACCCATGATACTCTACCAATATGCGTCACTCAATTTATTTCGCAAAGAATATTAAGTATAAATAAATATATTGGTCCAGTCTAGTACAGTGTGATGAGTATTTGGCAGTTCTCTGAATGGTACTGCCGGTTCTCAGATTAAGGATTTTTTGAAAATTGATAATGCATAGATTAATTGGAAAATTTTATTTTAATTGTTTAAATGATGGTCGACAGTTTAAGTTTAATTGATAGCAGTGTAAAGCTTAATTTTCAGCTCTACCGAATTTTGTTCTGTAGCGGAGGTTTGTAGTATCAAGCAGCACGCTATAGTGAAGCTCAATCCCAAATTTTTCAAACACTTATCTAACATACACGATGTCTAAATGCCGTTGTTTAAATAGTTGGGCGCAAATCAATGAATAAGTAAAATTTGAGCTTAAATTGAGATTTTCTTAAAGGAAGCGCAAAACGCAGCCTTAGCGGTATACTGAGAATTACTATTTTTTCGTGCATTTAAGTGGGTTGATCTCAAATGAGAGGTTCGTTCACTCTAATCGCTCGCTAATCGCTCGTTCACTTTTTTATACAAGCTGGTACAAACGCGTGGTATTTTTGAGCTCATTCAAATTTATGCCATTGACGCGGTTATTGATGTTTGTAAGCATGCATGATTGATTTGAGTGTTAGGTATCTTGGAAGACAGAAAACATTTTTATGAAGGCCTATTGTACCGTAAAAAAGGCATGCAAATCTAAAAAAATCAAGTCTGGTAGATGGCTCTCAAGTTCAACACCTTTACCAATTTACCACTTTTACACAACAAAAACAAAAAAAAACAATTTTGTTCCCTTGTAAAATAAAGCTCACACCCCACGCATGGCTTCGCTCTTAATTTCCAGTCTTATTTTTAATTGTTTATACGTAAATGATTTGGATTAATGGTATCTGATGTGACGTGAAATTGAATTTAAGACGAACAAACTCGGCCGTCGTTTCGCAGGTTTTTGTACCTTGGAGATATTGACCTTCACATCCAGCTCAGGAGCACCCATATGGTCGCGATTGATCCATAAATTAACGAAACGCTCTTGTGCTAATGAAATATAAAATATTAGAACTAGATATTTTCTCTCACCTATGCACCTGCCCCATAAGTGACTTTGGCATTTAACTCTCTTGAGGAATAAATGTGATCCACGTAGTTGTTAGCATTTTATGATACGTAGTGCGGCCTTGTCCCAAATAAAAAAACACGCGCTGTGCCCAACTTGTGAGCGACTCTTTCCTTGCATTTTCTGCTTTCAATTTGAACTGAAATCTTGCGCAGTATAAAAAATGAAGGAAGTAGAACACGCTTCTTCTTTCCCGCTCAAAATATCAGCAGCAATCGGACTTTCTTTTCCGGGTGGAGTGATGATGGAATTATTCATTAATAAGATTAATAATTCTTACTTTGTAACATTATCAGTTTCACCTTTTTTAAATATTGAACGCATTGAAATGAATATTTCTGTCACGAAACCATGTTTTCAAAGTTTTGCAAATCAAATTGTTTCGAAGTACTTTCAAAATGCTCCGTATTTCAAAAGATTATGTTGGTGGCCGTGGGCAGTAATTATTACAATCCCAAACCACTATCATCATAATGAAACCCAATAAAGTCTAAAACATTTCTTCAAGAGTGAGCTATAGAAAATGATAAATACTTCTCGAAAGTCTTTTTTGACAATTTTTCGATGCAAAAATGACACAAGGATTAATGGATTTTGATTCATGTTTATATTTTGGCAAAAGATATTGAGCATATTACTCTGAAATGTTTATTTTGTGTTCTACCTTTGGAAAAATATCGTTTGTTTCTCATCAACTGATCCTTGTTGTTTTGTTCATGATTTAGTGTAATTTAATAAAGAAATGTGTCCGCTAACACACTGGGTTGTCAGTGAAGGATTAAGTTCTTTTTCCTCTGGGTGTATGACTAGGAAGTATCTCAAATAAAAACAATCTATATTAAAAAATCGACGCCTTTTCGGCGTCTTTTTAACCAAGTTAATACGTGCAAAAGAATTCCAATTTGAATCACAGATTTTATTTTTTTAAACGCTTAAGGGCGACACCGGTGGTCACGGAGGAGGTTTCTATAAAGCAGCTGAGCAACCAGTAGTCACAAACTCAATTTTCATGAATACTTAATCAAAACTAGACAAAAACACGATCCACTGAATGTTTTCTATTCTTAAAATATCTTACCACAATTAATTTTAAATTTTAGTTGAATGTTATACTTTAACAAGCGTCCTGGTAATGCCCTGTTACAGGTGCATTGCGAGCACACTTCACGGTTGCCAGCGAGTTCTTGCTCCGCCCACTTCTAAAGTTCGTGGTTCCTGACTTTGAGAGAGTTTGACGAGCAAACATTATAATTTTAAACAATTTATTACCTACAAGTGGTACAGTAGTAGATTGTTTCTTAAATCAAGTACTTAAAGATACCCATGACATTTTGGCGTCTCTGATGGAGAATTCCAGGAATACTGCGAGTTAAGTTTTGAGCCTCCCGTCACGTTATGTCGCGGCAAATGAACAAATATGCAGGAGTACGTATGAAACGTTTGTGCAGTTTCAAGTCTGAAAATTCATCATGTTGTACGAAAATTTTTGCTTATGGTGATGTTGCCGAGGGAAATTGTTAGTTAAAGGGCAGGCAAAAAACATTGGACAGCGGAGACGTAACTCTTTTAATACTGTATCTGTTATAGAAAATAACGAAAAAACAAAACTAATGGCGAGGTGCTAAAAACAGGGATTTAGTTGCACTGCTTTAGTAGAGTAGTTCTGAGAAAGTTATATTCATTAAACAGTCAATATTACAGTAAAACGGTGAATTTTTGTTTCACAAATATTTGGATAATTATGCTAACAAAAACTCGCAAGGTACGCAAATCCATGTGTAACATACATAATGGTAGGCCGATTTGAAATGATTATCACGAGAAAGTTTTTAATGCAAATAAATAATGAGTTTCATATTATACAGCTAGAAGAGCAAGAGTAGCGCATTGAAAGCAGTAGTGTCTTCCTATTTTCGTTTTCCTATTTTTCCACTTTAAGCGATACTGTTGTGCGACTCCAGCGAATACCATTGAAATTTTGAGGAGTTATTTTTCCCCAAATTTGGTCAACCCGATAAGTGATCCTTTCGTTTGAGGTTTACTACGTATGGGCAGACATCATTCATATATTGTACCTGTAGACAAAAGTTTTGAAAAATTAGTTACTTAATGGAAGTTCAAGCCAATACCCTTACTCGCCATGATACATGTGAGACGATCACTGGCGATCATAAATGAGTGGGTTGACTGCTCACCTACTCGTACTGAAACGACACCTAAATTTGAAAATGAGCATTGCATAATATGAAGCATACATACATCATCATTGAGGAGACTTTTTTCAAAAATTAAACTGAAATAAAATTAGCAAAGTAGTGAATACGATTAAATTGTCATAGTTCCTCGAAACCGGAATTTTCGAGGAACTTTTCACCTATTTTACAATACCAAGGTTGAACACGTCGCGTACTGAATAGCATGCGACACAACTACGCATATACTGGTATATCGCACGTGTTTTAAGCGCGTACGATGCTTTTGTGCAAAAGGCTCGACTATTATCTCTATTTTATAATGCTCGAAAGAAAAGTTTCAGCGTGCAAATTTTTCTCATATATTATATACGGAATAAATTGTTCATTTCAACGGTAAGCTGTTTCATTCGCTCTTGTATGACCGTACTCTATTTCTCATCAAACACGAAGGCTTGGAAGTGTTCTTTATTGAATAATCTGCGTTCGTGCAGAATGGAGGGGCACTTCGTTTAGATGACTGATGACAAAATTCATTTTTCCTAAAATGGCTGAAAACCAGAGCTTTTGGTTTAATACCGCGAAAATATAATTTTTAGGACCTAGTTAAAACATGGAAATCACATTCATTCAACAGCAGGAACTTGAGATTCAACAAGTCAGAGCCATCCTTGCAACTTGTTCGTGTTCAATTATTTTCATAATAATTCACTATCAATAGGAACCTAACAACGCCAGGTATAACGATCAAAATATGTTAACCACAAAAAAATGTGAGCTCTGAAACAGAAATTTAACAGTTGCAAAAGTGCAGTGAAGTCTTAAAGTTAATTCTGAAGGCTCTAATATTTACTCAAGCAATCGATATTTGATTTGTTATTATCAACACGCACTCACATAGTATGCACAAGCACGTTGACAACCGTCTTTCTCCTGAGGTTGCACTCGTTATGTATGTGAAATTTATACATGTTAAGTGTTGTGCTTGTTCAAACTAGATGTTATTTTTTTTCTTATACATTCTAAAGGATAAAAAGACTTCAATTTCGTAATTATTTATTCATGGATAAATAAATAAATACTGACATAAATGCGAACGATGACTTGTGACATATTTCGATGAGCCTACAGAACTTTAATCACAGGTGATTGAAATGAGAAATAATTAGTAAATTGGTTACATTAGTATAAAATTATTCATCGTCGTCGCGGTTGGCGTCTTCTTCAGCGGCCTTGGCGATCTGGTCCAGGACGAACTGGGGGATCTCGTGAGGGAATTCGGGGGCGACGGGGAGGGCAGAGGACTGAGGCTGGTATCCTCCCTCGGCGTTGGCGACGTAGGTGAGCTCGAAGCTCTCACCGTCGGGGTGGATGAAGCGGACGGAACCCTGAGTTTCTACGGCACCATCGGGACCGGTACCATCACCGGACTCGGAGATGACGGTTCCGTCGCTGGTCTCGAAGTCGAGGCTGTACTCGCCGGAGGCGCTGGGGTACACGCGCTCGTCCCGCACGATTTCCACTTCGTCGCTGCCGCCGTCAGGTCGTGCAGCCGCGAGGGCGAGTAGGGTTGCGAAGATAATCTGTAAAAAAATTGAAATAACTTCCTAAGCGAATAATGGTGATGGTTAACATTTGATAATGATCCACGTTAGTTAGTTCCCTTGGTAATAAGGCACGCTATTTTCCCTCGTGTCTTCTAAACACTTTGGGTTATCTGTGCTCCGTCAAGTATCTCTGGAGTACTGTGGAGACAGATGTCACTGTGCGACTGGTTCCTAAACTCCCACTGCTGGTTGCTGAAGAGATTGACACGGTGTTCGAAAACTTTTTTCATTCCTTCGCGGAAGTTTCGGAGGTGAAGGTATGGACAAGGTCAAAATACTGAAGTGAAATTGTAATTTTCGTGTAAGACGAACGTAATTCTAATGCTAATTTGGCACATGTTCACTTATTAGTAGCACTCATGGGCCTCTTCAATAAGGATAAGGTCGTCAGCCTTGCATCCTGAGAATCGAGCTTCTACAAATTACAATTATACAATCTTTTAAAACTCGATGGAAACATATTTTTTTTTCCGCTTTCGAGATGTAAAAGAGTGCTTTACCAATTACATTCAAGACTTTTTCTTACAATTCTATTCTGGTGTACTTTAGAACTCAACGTTGTTATGACAACGGAATTTGTACTGTCCAGTGTAGGTTAAGTAAATTTCCCTTCTAATTTTTTAAAACATTTTGCAGCTTCCGATTCAATGTTTAGAATTCCAGATAATGACTCCAATCTCTTCTAGAATTTGGCACCGCATTCTAAGCCAAAATAATATTCAAGACACGAATGTCTAATGTTGAGAAGATCTTCACAATGTTCTTGCTACATTCTGCAAATTTGAGATTTAGGTGAAAGTTAAAACCAAGATCTTAAATCGAAATCCTTTGAAAATCGATTTCAGTGAAATGTAAATGCAATGACTGGAAGTTAAACTGAAGTGAGAAATAATTATCTTTTGGAAACTTGGAGCATTCAGATGCGACAGGTTGTACTAAGAGTAAGTTGAATACATGTACTACACTTTGAAAAGCGCAGAAGGGTAAAAAACTGGGACTTATTTACTTCGGCACAAGTTTTTAAGGCTTTAATTCTTCTTCATTAAACGTTGGTGATCAGTTCATAAGAATATTTTCGTTCGGTTCTAGCAAAACTGGTATTGATAATTTCATATTTAGTTCTCATATCCCAAAGCGGATAATAAAGTTCACTTCGTCATACGATTCACAATGGAGCATCACGTACTCAGTTTTTCGATCTGGACGTATCAGGAAACTTTTTTATGTTTCCTGTTTCGGAGCTATATACAGATCTATTTTTCGGAGACTACGAACCTTCAACTCCGCTGAACCTTCCTCTCTCCCTAAAAATCTGGCCAAATGTTTACCGTGTGAAGATTATTGGGACTTTGAGGTACAACCAATACAAACACTGAAGAATCAATTTGAAAATTATTTCAATCAATAATTCACGCATTCTATGAGCCATTTACGTACAGAAAAAAGCCTTTAAGTGCGTCTGATGTGCATCTTATAACATGAAAAGATTGTGGACAGGACTACAAGTGATAATTCCCCAATCTCCAATGCTCAGGATGCAAGATGAATTCAAGGAATTATTTCAGTTTTGCTCAGTTTTTTATTGGGTTGTGCCTTAATTTTAGTGAATATTTGAATTTGAACCTTGGATTTCATGGAGGAGACCTTAGGCACATTAAAGTTGTGATAATCAAGATATGTGACTTCTTTCACGAGTTCTTGAAACTATTAGTCATTTTTGGTAAAAAGTTATAATGAGCTTTCTTTATACCAAGGTACATAATTGACTAAGAATCTTAGAATACACGAAGCTCTTAAAAACAAACGTTATTTGCATCATGATCTCATTCTTATCTCCATCATTGGTCAAATTTCTAACGAGCAGCTATTTTTGTTGCTCTGATAATTTTTATGGGTGAAGAAATTCATTCGTTTATGGTTTCAAAACTGGGTACTTGATTTAAAATAGTTAATGTTCTATGTTGAGGTGCATTTATACAGATGCATCAAAAAACTCATTTAAGGCTTATGGTAATGTAAAATACTCGCATTAAAATATGTGTCATGGAAATTTTAGAAGGTAAAAAGTATATTTAAAAAAATCAATGCGATGATTATGGCAGAAAGTGTACAAAGCTCTCAAATATGCAAATACAGAATGATATGTTAGGATTCAGTATTGTGCTTGATGTACCCTGCGCACAGCTCAGGATGAAAAATTTTGAAACAAAATTATACTTTCAAATTTACATAACTGTGGAATGATGAACAGTTGTTATCAAAACGGACTCTAATTATAAGTTTTCCAGGCGCACAGATTATTAGGAGTGAGTAAATTTTCATATAGCGTGCACTGTGTATTCTAAATATCGCATTCAGTGATATTTTCAGCTCTGAGTCGCCACAAGTAGAAAATTTAATATTAATCGTTCTGCGAACCGCTCGAGCTGCAGAGCTCACTTACGGCACGCATGTCGATTTGAAGTAGAGCAGAACCGGCGCAGGTCTGGTGGTAGAGGACCTGTAACCGACGTTTATATTGGGTACTCGAAGGTCATAAGAAGAATACACTTCACTTGGCCTAACCTTTAAGCATGGCACTAGCTTTTTTCCTCTGCTACTGAATAGAGCAGGTTAGAGGTGTGGTTAACATACTTGAAACCGATACCTTATCTGCTTAAAAAAGTGCATTGGGGTTTGATTACACGGTTCTCTTACATTGCTTCATTGGTTATGAGTTTTGAATGGCTTGGCATGGGATTTTTGTACAGTTCATTTTAAGTGTCGAGAAAAATGAATTGATTAAAGCCCATGGTGATCTATGCGAATAATAAACTGACGCTTAATTTCACAACCAGATGAATTGAAAGAGTTTGCAAATTTTTTACACAAAGTAAAATTAAACAATAACTTTATTCTCTTCAAGTTTAAAACTTCTCACAGGTTCAAAGCAGATTTATTTTTAAAAATTGCATGGGAGATTAAATGATTTTTTATGCAGAAATGGCAACGGCCAAGTAAATTTTCGTCGCTTATCATTTAGCACTTCACGGCTCTACCATTAATTCAAAATTCTTAAATTTGACTTTCAATTTAAAATTTAACGAGTCAAAGATCTGAAAATTGAGGGTTTTTTCAAGAACACCACTCCCTTTGGGCCTTAAAATTACCTCGACTATCTACATCCTTACCGCCAACACGGCACATAAGGAACTTACACATTTGGCCAACTTTGTCTGTTTGAAGAGTCGCACGTTTTTTATTCACTTAAATGCTTAATTGCATACCAAAAATTTCTCTTCCACCATACCTGTATATTATATTTTTTTTAATATTTGTTGTCGATGTTGAGTGGTCTGACTGTAATATTACGCATGCGCTCTGCTCTGAACTAGTATGACACAAACGCTCATACATTGTTCAAACATATTTTTTTTTGTTCATGAGTATGAATTCAGTGACTAGCTTCTTCTTCCGGTTGTGCTAATAACATCTAGTGTGATGCCTTCGTTTCCGACGTGAGTTTTAAACTGTCGTGAGTTTTAATTTTTGGCTGATTTCAGAGTTATACTGCATCAAAGAAGAACTGATTTGCATTTCCTATTATCGGTAAAACAATTCACTGAATTTAAGGAAATGAAGTTTGTATGATATTGTGTCAGAAATTTTATTTAAAAAACGAAAATTAATTTTATCATTGAACAAAATAAAATAAAAGTCAGAACATGGCGACAATTATTTTCCTGCCTTTTGCTACTCTTTTTTCACTACAACACATCACCAATATAAGTTAAATGCGTGTAACCTGATACTGTTTTCCGACGTTTATTTTTAAAATGAAGTCGAAATAATTCCAGGAATACATTACAAGTAAATTTACCATCGTGAAAGAATACGTCACGTATGAAATTTCGTGACAATATAAGTTGGTGCAAATTTACTATCGCCCCAGTGACCTGTACATGGCAATTCGACATGGCAACTGCCTTGCCTAATTCCATACCCCAAATATCGTAGCAGGTTTTGCATTCCCAGTGTCCGAGTCTGGCATTTCCAACGTGGCAGGTCCAACATTTTCAACGCGGCGGGTCTTGCATACCCGATGTGCACATTCACTTATCTCGACTCGAAAGTATGATTTCTGGTGTCTTTTTCTTGTCGTTTTCTTCCGGCTCTTGCAAAACAAGTTGCTTCCGTGATCTAGTTCTTTTTTTTTAAAGAGTTGTATCAAGTCATTAACTGTGAACCATCAGAGTGAATAAAGTAGGTAATGAATATCCCTTACAAAGAATATAATATGCCTTATATAAACGAGCGAAAACTATCAACGAATATTTTTTTTGCAATAAAAATATGTAAATCTATAATACAAATTGTTAATCTTTTGAATTTTCGTCGGCTTTCTGAAATAAATAAAATTATATTTCTCCTCGGGGACTACTCAGTTGTCTGTGGAAATAGAGAGACATTTTTAATAGCGATTAACCAGGACCAGCAGGCTACTAGAGCAAATGTATTTGCTTCTTGTGAGAATGGTTTAAAAAATTCCTGACTGACCAACTTGAAAGCAGGACTTAGATCTATCCATCGTCTTCAAAGGAGAAGCATAGATGTATGGTATGCTGGTGGATCGTGTGTAGAATGGAATTCTACAATGAGTTAACCGTGAGGACGTGTGGATGAAAATAGGTTTTATGAAGGAGTTCTGGGTCCTTATTTTAATGCTCATGCGTTGAATGATCATTGTATTGGTCACATGGAGGAGACTGATCAGTATTGATGTACAAAGAATGTCCGGGCAGAGAAAAAGACTGGGCATCACTCCGGAGATAAATTATTCAAAAAAGTACACTTCTTTTTCAATGACCGAAGTCGAAAAGATGGATGGGTTTTTGAAATCTAGCTCATACTCAAATACACTAAAACACCGTCGTTTTCAGTGGCTTAGATATAATTACAAGACACACTAAAAGCGTCTCATGTTTCGTTTCGAGACAACCTCCAAGTATCAAAATTTTCTACAGATGGATTCCGAGATACTGATCGACAGAGATATTCTTGAGGGAGTAAAATTTTCATCCGCTATAGACTTTTACACCTACGTTGCTAACAGTGCCCCTGTGGATATAAATTTTGCGTATTATTTTTTGCGTGTTAACTGAGCATCGACTGAGGCAGCCGCTGGTCCCCAGGACTCCCTGAAGACTGCAAAAAATCAGTGGGAAAACATATTTTAAAAAGCGCAGTGTATTTGGTAGCTGCATGTTCGTTTTATGCTTCTATTCGCATGCCATCTAACCCGACCGGCGAACTGAGACGGCAAGAAATATTCCCTATGCAGAAATTGGACTTTTTAATTGTTTGCGAATATCCTGTTCCTATATTCAATTTTTTATTTGTAATATTTCGCATCGGAAACCCATTCTAAACTCATTCTATGAAAAGCCAACTAGCTATCTTTCAGAGGGTTATCTAAAACTAGCGTAAACATAAAAGAAAACTTTTTTATTCCCAATAAAGTATAACATGAAATGTTGATACATTGGTTTTAAAGGCAGGACACCCAGGTATGGTTTTAGTACCAGTATTGCCTATGATTAGAATGTAAAATTCGCAAATTCGGCGGCTACACACCTACGGAATCTCGGCCTCCTCATTAAAAAAAAACGTTTTTGTGCCTCTTGTTCATAGGGATTATGCTTTGAGAGTCACTATAACTTTCTATACAATTTTTTGCAATTTTCCTTCGTAGAAACACTGAGGTGGAGCAATGGTGATATTAGCGATCGCCAAACATTGTTAGTACCAATAAAAATAATAATAGTAGTTTCCAGACATCATCATAAGTTTTACGTTGTCCTTCACTTCTACTCTTACTTTTATACGTGCGAATGTTTGGTGTTAGGCTTCATGTAAAGTGAATTGCAACCTAAGGATGGGTTGCTAATTTCCTTAGTACGTTTCCTGTGTATATTCTACTTCACTGAATGTGCGAAGCATTGTACAGGGTCATCATTCATTTGTAGAGTATCCCTAAAGCTCATTGATTTCAAGCAAACGGAAACAAAAATACTGTGCTTGAATTAATAGAGTAGAGTAATGACCTACAGTTATTCTTTACAATTTTTATTATTTACAACGATTATCTTACTGCACGCCATCAAATCACTGTCTATACAAGGTAAGGGAATTTCAACGAATCATTTTTCGAGTTGTTGGACTAATTCTTCCCAGTGATAGCTAAAACTGATTGCGTCCTGCGCTGGCATTATCCTCACGGAAGAAAAAGGTAATGAAATGCAACAAAAGGGTCTCAATGTATTTTTACATAAATAAATAAATAATGAACATAGAAAATTTGGTCAGTCACACCCGGATAAATTTTATGGTGCACAAATTTAATGCTGGTGTGAGATGATTTGTATTCAGGTACAAATTAGATTTATTTAGGCGTAGCTACGTTCTTCGTCGCTGTCGTCGCGGTTGGCGTCTTCCTCAGCGGCGAAGGCGATCTGGTCCAGGACGAACTGGGGGATGGGGTGGGGGAATTCGGGGGCGACGGGGAGGGCAGAGGACTCGGGCTGGTATCCTCCCTCGGCGTTGGCGACGTAGGTGAGCTCGAAGCTCTCACCGTCGGGGTGGGTGAAGCGGACGGATCCCTGAGTTTCTACGGCACCATCGGGACCGGTACCATCACCGGACTCGGAGATGACGGTTCCGTCGCTGGTCTCGAAGTCGAGGCTGTACTCGCCGGAGGCGCTAGGGTGCACGCGCTCGTCCCGCACGATTTCCACTTCGTCGCTGTTGTCAGCTGGCTTGTCAGGGCGGGCTACCGCCAGGGCGAGGAGGGTGACGAAGAAGATCTGTTAACAGGAAAAATTATATGAGTAATGAATTTGTTGATACTTTTACTTTTTCACAGAACAGAATAGATCATAACACGGTAAGTTATTCTAATTTATTCATTTTAACGAATGTTGAACGAATACACTAGAAGTGGTGTCAAATTCCCAAATTCTTAGGATTTTTTCTACCATTTTCTTTTATTGATTATTTTCATTTTGCTTACAACGAAATAATTATAAGCTCTTTTAAAGTTTCTAACATGGAGCCCTAATCATTTTCTTCAAAAATTTTTCTAGTAAACGGTCGTTGACGTAGAATGATGTTCAAATTCTGCGATAGTTAAATTAAGGAAACACATTTGTATACAAATCCTGGCCTACTTCGCTTCGATTTTAGAGGTCTAGAATGAGTAAAAAATAATTTTCCACTCTCACAGTCCTAAGCAATTGAAGGACTAGTATAATATGAAAAATTTCAGTGTGTCCTCTAAAAAATTCAAGGTGCTTCGTATAATTTTAAAAATTTGTGCAAGTTTCATTTGTCATTTATACCGTATTAATAAACCTAATCACAATTTCAAAATTAACCTGACGAATAAGGGAATTTACTGATATTAGGATTGATAACCCTTTGAATAGTATTAGGCTCTAAAATATTATCAAAAGTTAGCGTACTTGATCCAAAAAACAAACTCGAAGCAAGTCATTGTCTACTCAATCATTTATTTCCTTCTTTCTTCCTAGCAAACAATGATTAATTTTGATGAAAATATTCATGGTGAGTTTAGGTTCGAAGTGCATATTTAAAGGACTATTTTGAACAGAGATCTAAGGCATCTTGCAAAATATTTTCGGGAAATTTTGCCCCTTTAGAAATGCACCAGTTAAAACCTGTGCTAACCTGAAAGTTATCCATCCATCATAATCATTACGTTGGCATACATCAGCGACGACGAGCCTCAATAACTAGGTCTAGTTCATGAATCGTACTCAACCATCTGATCTTGTAAGCACTCATGAACGCAGCAAAATGACAGCTATGTACAAGAACGCACCGGGAAATGCTAGTCTCATGAAGGATATATTCAAAATTAGACGAAACTGGTATTTTCAGATTTTCGAAATTTCTAAAATTTGACCTATTTCGAATTGAATTATTTTTAGTCACCATACTCAAAGTGAACAAACAAGTCGCGAATTAGACAATATTCAAACTGGAAGAGTTGGAAATTGTTCGTTTTCGAACTTTTGTTGCTTCTAATGGTATGTGCGTAAAATTGTAGTGGTAATGAAACAATATCTGCTATTCATGAACAGCACCGTATAATCTGAATCAATGAAGCCAACGGGTTAAAATTTCTTGAATCACGAAATAATATCACGATCCTTGTATTCTGTTGACCTAGACAACGCTTTTAGAAGTGCACTCGAACCAGCCAATCCATATATCGCGGATGTACCTCCCACAAGAACAGGGTGTACTAGTTCGGTGCTGTCATATTGGTAGAAATTTGCTATTATTGGTAGAGAACATTTGTTGACTTACGGCACGCATGTTGTTGGTATGCTGAGTTGCAGGGCTGTTGAGGCGGTCTGATGCCTGCTTACTTCCAACCCCAAGCTTATATTCGGTGGATGAAGGTCAGGACTGTGTAGAGTACACACTTCCTTTGCCTTAACCTTTGAACAGAGAAGTAACCTTTTTTCTCGTGGACTCTGTCAGGGGCTTCAGATGAGGACTTGTCAGTTTTTTCGCGGTTTACTCACTCTCAGGGAAGTCGTTAATTGAGATGTTCGTGTTATCATGCATATCTGCGAGCAAATTAGTCGGGTTCGATTTCCAGATAACGCGTGAAATCAGACCATTCTTTGATAATTTCTTTGCATGTATTATGAGTGATTTAGTGTTTTTCTATGCCATGGTCAGATTCCCGTGGGAGGAACATGGCGGAAATGGGGTACCGTACCTATTGAATTGATTGTTATCAACTTTGTGTTTCAAAATAGGCGACACTATTTTGCAGGAAAGAAATTCGAAAATTGAAGCAACACATGTTGTAAATTTGCAACTGATTTTACTTAGCTATTGAACGGAAGAAAAATTACGGAAGGGCGACAAGAACTTCAACACAATCGAATGAAATTCAAACATAGTTTGGGGGGTAAATGTGGGAACTCAGCGTAGATATTAGATAAAAGTGAAAAAGACTGAAGTGAGGTTGTATTCTACATTCGAATCATTTCCAACCCATAAAGTGAGTTAAGAGATTCAACTTGTCAATATCTTCTACCGGTAAATATTTATGAATAAATTTATAAAATGGTAATTTTATTAGAACAATATCTACCCTCAAAAAGAGTCATAACAAATTCGTTAACAATTATTTTCTAAAAATCAACATGTGAGTCAAATGTATGAGATATAATTACAAAATTAAGTATGTACGCATAAACGGAAGGTAATATCATGTTGTTGAAAAACGAAAGCATTTTCCCCAGCCATGCTTGGCTGTATTTATGACTGATTTCAAGGGGGCACCCTAAACGCTGAAAATTACAGATGCGTATACAATCCTTGCAGGTTAGTAGCGTTATTTACACAGATATGTATTGTGTGGATTACTAACTAATAATTTAAAAAGTACAGTTTCTTAATAAACCATTCATTTTTTCACAAATGGGTTGCTGTATATCTTCTTGTCAACAGAAAATAAAAATTAACACACTTATTGGAAATTGTTCTCTAGTCAAGTTAGATGCTCCGGAAGCCCATGCGATTTTTCGTGTAGTCTTAAACTACATCTCCTTCAAATCCTTCTATTCTGTTAACGAGTTCATTTTTCATATATGTGTTCTTCTTTCCTCTTTTTTTAAATCCTCAGATTGTCGTACATTACGGCATCGAATGTTATGAGAAAATAATTCCAGAATTGTTGTATTGTCATACAGGTTAATTTCCAAGGATTTTCTGTAGAATGTCCATGCTACTATTAGATTTTTTAGCTCTGTTTAATTTTAAGAATGTGATGGGGATTTTAAAAATAATGTAAAACCATTGCCTTAAAACTGTAATTCCAAAACAGGGTTCAAAAATTCGTGTCATTAGGCTGTCATATGTTCATAAACTTTATAAATTAACCTTCAACACTACCATCTAAAGCTAGTAACCATCAAAATTTGTCCCATACCTGACAATTGAATGATTCATCATGACAGAAGAAACTGTAAGCCTGGGACACAAATTCGGGAAATTGATTAATTGATGACCCTATCTGTAGACTAACTTTAAACTTTTCGTTTATGCGAGTTTAGCAAAAAAATATTATCTTCATGACACTATCGAGTTTATATCCTTTTTAAACTGTTGCAAGATGACCCTGACAAAATATTACATTAGGAGTAAAAAAAAATTATCCGAGTTATTGTACGCAAAATTTGTCAAGATGTAATTTCAAAATATATTCATTGAGGTTTTTAACACAAAACAAAGGCACCTCTCAGAACAAATGCAAGCAATCCTAGAGCAGTGCAAACCGATGCTGCATGTTGGCTCTCAGAGTCTAGAACATTAAGCAACATAGCTAAGACGCTCATGCAATGTTTGAGTGGAAATGAATAGGATGAATGCTATAAATGCCTGCAAAAATGTCTCACGGGGACTGAGCTTCTCGTTTTATTTTAGTAGTAAGTATATACCTATATAAATAGGGGTTTGCCTAGAAATGAAGAACAATGAATACCATCGATGCTTTTCGGAATATCTCACACGGACTGAGGTTTCAGTTTGATTTGAATTGCTACTCATAAATATATATTAATTCAAGGCCTGAATATTTGGGTGGAAATAAAGAAGTTGGAATAACATCGATTGATTCAAAATGCCTGACAAGTTTTATGCTTCTCATTTCACATTAATTATTCGGTATATGCCTTTGATATGCTGGTCGTTACTAATAGTGAATCTGTAAAAATACGGGAACCAATGACAGTTTAAAGAAGTGAATCAGTAGGCAGTAAAGATTGAACTAAATGTGCGTAGGAACATAGGGATGTCTTACTGTGGGCATTTAAAATCTTTTGTTAGGAGACAATATGGTTTGCGTAGAAGTACCTTACTCAATAATTATCTCAATTCATTTACAAAAAATTTAGCATGGATTTGCACTAAAAATCCGGTCCACAAAATTATTAAATTTCCGATTAACAATAAATTTTAAGGAGAGACACTCATGCGCAATCTTCTCTAGTGTGTCATAAAATGGAGATGTGATTCTATCGGTAGTATTATTTGTAATACTTTTGATCTTGATTTATATAAAAAACAAGAAACGACGGTACAGAACAATCATGCAACCAAGCAGAAGCAGTAGTAGCTGTCTTTTACCAAGGACGTTGTCTTTTTAAGATTAGATGTTCAACTTCCTTTTAGGTTACTTTCTGTAAGCGCCATCCTGCACTCGTGTATACGAACGTGCAGAACAAGATCGTAGCGTAAGCATCTACGCTAGTGAGCTTTGCTTCGCATACCACTTTGTTAACTGTGATTATAGGAATTCCTTTAGGCAGCACTGTTATGATAAATATTATTTTCGTTCCTTATCTTGTACGCTTAGATTTGTCATACAACCAACCTGTGTAATTATTGAATGAATATTTCCGATAATTGTGGATAACTCAAAGCTATTTTGTTCTAAACTATTGATTTCTTTCTCGTACTAAGAATATTTCATTCGTTTCAGATCGATTATTTATAAACAACTCAATAATTTGAAACTTCTATTTTTCTAATTACTACTAGACATTATTAGCGTTATGAGCGTTAACGGAATAAGTGCACCACGTCTCATTCCGATATGATGCAGAGAACCAAAATTGGGGCTCTGTTCGACCGTGTGCTACATACTGATAATAAACGTTGAAACGCCCTCGTATGTCTTCGGAACTACAAGTATCAGATTATTGAAAAATACTAAATGAAGGAGCCTTGAAATTCGGGCCTTCACTTTCGATGCGCCGATATTTGTCCTCTGCATTTTTGTATGCTATAGTGTGATTTTCCTCGCTAAGCCCGATATTTTTCATAGAAAAGACTAGGCATAGGCATGATTAATTGCATTGGAAAAGTAATCAAGGTTGTATTGAACAAAATTGGTCCAGCTGTAAAGGACAGAAAAAACACACGATCGAAAGGCAAAAGCTTTCATTGTCAATGTCACGTTTGATTCGAAATGTATAGTTATAAAAGTTGATATTCTTTAGCTAATGTGAAAAGTTCCACTTTTATTCATTAATTTTTACTAATTTATGTAATTTTTACTAATGATTTTCCCACAAGCCACGAGTAGAACACTTTTTTTTCATGCGACACTGTATATGTATTTAAGGAGTAGAATCTCGTTTTCTTTAATTATCAAATTTCAGCGCCTAATAATATGAATATTAAATAAACCACATCAATTGCTGTAAGCATTTTACCTTACTCAAAAAAATGGAATACATTTGTTCACAGCCTATAATAATAAGAAGGAAACTGTTCCACTTGCTATGAATATTATGCCTAGCTAAGTGAATGCATAAAGCTAGTGCACAGTATCTAATATTACTCAGCAAAACAGTTTCCCTTGCTATAAATATTATGCCTTACTTAAAAAATAGAATCAATACATACACAGCATATAATAGTACATGACAAAACCGTTTCACTTGTTATAAATATTATATCTTGGTTCGAAAATGGTTTAAATTTGCCCACAGCGCATTAGAATATTAAGGAAACTGCCATAAATATTATGCCTTACTTATAAAATGAAATAAATTAGCAAACGCTCATACCCTTCCCAGTATGAACGTATAATAATAATACGAAAGAAACTGTTTCACCTGCCATAAATATTACACCTTCTCATAAAATAGAATAAACTCCCAAATACTTATACCCTCCCCGTACGAGCACGAGGGCAGGGCCGAAGGCGAGGCGCAACGTTCACGTGACCACCACAGCACAAAGCCTGGCGTACGTACACGTGGTGTGCGACAGCGGCGATCGTAAGGAAAAATTCTCTAAAATGCCACACGAGGCCTCAAAGTCGTTGAGTTTTAAGCATATGGTCTCTTCGTGGTATTTGTTTTGCTAATCTAGGCCATGCTTTATTTTCAGCTTTAGATCCACATGAGGGCATAAAACGAAAACATTTTCTTTCGCATGTTGGAATTGAGTTTTTTTTTGTGATACTGACCTAGAAAACCAATGTACTCTTTTCTGAATTTGTGCAATATTCAATCTTTGTAACAATGCTATAAGATAAGTAATTTTTTCAAATGGTATTTTTTGGGGGTTATTATGACCAAGGGTTGAGTTTGCCTTCATCTATTTGAACCACCTGGTCAACGCGGGCTCCAAATGTCACACTCGCATAAAGGATTTTTTTTAACTTCCGCTGTGGCAGAAGCTCCGCGTCTTCTGATTCAATTTAAAAGGAAATGACAACGCCCGAACCTTGGGGAACAAAAAATAAATTGAATTTTAATACATGAATTAGAAAGTTGAATACTTCCCGTTGAAAGGAATTTGAAGTACACTCTGTTATTATAATTAAATTCCCGAAAGATGTTCCTCGGGTGTTAGATAATATTAGGTATTATAATTTAAATTTCAGTTGCATTTTCACAAATATTGAGAGGAAAATGTTTATCATTTTTTGAAATATTGTGCTTTAGGAAGTATTAAACAAACAAAAGTTTTGATTGCATGACTATTTTAAACATACTAAAAAGCGAAACCAACTCATAAATTTTGAATGATAATTAAGTTTTACCATAGTTATCAAGATAATGCTAGAGGTAGGCCACCATGTTTTATTACATTTTGCAGTAAATTTTGTAGAAATAAGGGTAAAGACCAATCGAAAGTTTCGCGGTGTTGAGCACTGTAGTTATTGGTATGTAAAAAGATCCTGAAATAAGTTATTGAATACCAAAGGGGATTTGACGCTGTATCAATGAGCTGGGTAATACGGAATTGTTAAAAAAGAAAAACTAATGTTTTCCATGGATTTCGAGCACTCGAATTCTCATTGTTGAGTAAATTGAGCGGACAAAATTACTGTAAGAACATTTTTGAGTTATGATTAACGTCTAGGTAATAGTTTTACTTCGTTGAATATATCATATTTTGCATGATGTCAAAAGCTCAGAGATAGAACTTTTTACGCTGAATTTGTCTTTGCCATTCGCTAAATAATCTTTAAAGATTTAATAAAAATTAAAGTTATAATATCGAACCGTTTTCATACTTGTAAATGCTCTTATAAGTCAACTCTCGATCTTAATTTCTTTTATAATCTATATTCAAATAGATAGATCATATAAGAGCCTCACCCACTGGAAAAAATATTGAGACATTTCTATTTCGTCTTGCAGTTTCACTTCTTGAAATCTACCTGTACTTCTCCCCTACAAATTAAAATAAGCTAAGGCAGTTTTTTAAGAAATCATCTTAAAAGAAACACCCTAAACTGTGCAACTTTTTTCCCGTTTTTTAATCACGTACAAGGTACCTTACGCGGAGACAACACGTTAAGCTATCTTTATCCTCACCTATCTTCTTGCCTTGCGATACGTCAGCGGATGTCATCGTTATATCTCGGGTGCATGTTGAGCTTGGACGCTTATGGTCAACACATGTAGAATAGATACCACCTTGCAGAAAGCGGCCCATAAAATAGATCAGGTGTTGTCTTGCGCTGATATACGAGTATTATTTCAAAAAAATATCTATTGTTTAGATAAATCATAGCTAAAAAATAATTTCTCCTATTTTTCAGGGGTGGGAGAGGCAAAAAAAACATTTACTGCTTGTCTTTCTTGTCATCTTTAGAATGAAATTTGGAAATAATAATGAGGAGGCGTGTTTAGTTAGAAATGAATAGAAGTAATCCGACAAAGTGAATTGCAAAAGATGTTTGAAATAAATATAAAACTCAGAAAGCCTTTTCGACTATGCCTCAGTATTGACATTCAAAGCTTTAATGTGACCGAAAAAAACTTTCATCCATATCTGTGCTCACGCGGTCTAAAGAAAAAATATTCGCAATGTAAAGGTTAGAGCCATGGAACATACTTGGATCCTGACCTTCGTCAGTCGAATATAAGACTTGGCTTTTGGTCTCACAGCCACCACACTTCTTCTTGTGCCCCTACTGCAACCATCAACCAGCCTCCCGCAACCAACATGCGTGCTGTGAGTCATCAAACATCTGCCTACTATTAAAAATTTTAATCGAAACTGGGAATAATGGAAGTGCTGATGCAGTTTTCGGCAGCACAAATGTGACAAATGGGCTCATAGTTGACTCTAATCTCATCTGATCATCTGTAAGACTCTGCTCTTCTCTTCCAATGGTTTTATCATGAATCTAAATTTATAGTTTTTATGCTTTTAACTCGCATTTGTAGTTTCCCCATTTTTGGCAATGGAAAATTTGACAAGGAAACACAACTAGAAAATTGGATACAAATTTGGGGTGAAACGTTTAGCCCGTTGTGTTCGTGAGCCAAAAATTATTGTGCTATGAAGTGAAAATTACTAAATGTGCTCAGAACATTTGAATGAGCAAATAATTCATCATCAAGTGCAACAAAAACCGCAAAACATGTTGCCAAAATAGATTTAATTCGCTCAAGTGCATTTGCACGTGGCGTATTGACAAATTTTCCTTGAATGAGTTCAGTAACATTTATCCCCGATAATTTAAAGTTAAACGAAGCTTATGAGTTTGACCTAGAAAACTAAAGTTGAAAAAGGTTTTATTTAATTATAAGTAAGAGAAAAATAATTGTTTTCCGCTCTTTCCTCATGTACTATTATTTTTCGTCCAGTTTTTATTTTATCACTGATGATTTAGACATCACCACTTAAAAATAGGCTCTCAACCTACACCACAGGCTATTTTATTCGAAATTATTTTTTTGCCAGATCATCTTTGCCACCCTCCTTGCCCTCGCGGTAGCCCGCCCTGACAAGCCAGCTGACAACAGCGACGAAGTGCAAATCGTGCGGGACGAGCGCGTGCACCCCAGCGCCTCCGGCGAGTACAGCCTCGACTTCGAGACCAGCGACGGAACCGTCATCTCCGAGTCCGGTGATGGTACCGGTCCCGACGGTGCCGTCGAGACCCAGGGATCCGTCCGCTTCACCCACCCCGACGGTGAGAGCTTCGAGCTCACCTACGTCGCCAACGCCGAGGGAGGATACCAGCCCGAGTCCTCTGCCCTCCCCGTCGCCCCTGAATTCCCCCACCCCATCCCCCAGTTCGTCCTGGACCAGATCGCCTTCGCCGCCGAAGAGGACGCGAGACGTGACGACAGCGACGAAGAAGAACAGGGAGGCTCATACCAATAAATCATACCTCGACCAACTCGACACGGCGGTCAACGAACGATTACGAATGTTGGAAACGAATTATCGTAGTGCGGCTAACTAATTTATGTATTTATTAAATTTTTCATGATTCCTTGGTGTGTTCTCATTTCCCTCTGCCTAAATACCATTATTATTTACGAACTGTTCAATACATAGTTTAATAAATTACAAACAGAACAAAATGCGAAAATGATAAACAACGAATAAATGACGAATAAATTAAAATTGTCGTGCATGCATTGCGAATGAATGAGGAATAAAGTACGAATAAATAAACAGAATGCAAGAGCTCGGTTTTGTTTGTTTTTAGTCCAGGAAAAATTATCAGAGATAAAGTAATTATGCACGCAGTAATGAAATGATTTTACTTTAAGTGATATTTTCGCGATGCTCATATGTTAAAGTTGGAGGCACTGTTTTTAACTGTCACCTTGTGCCACTCGCAGTGGATCATCATCTCATTCCCTAATTAAGCTCATAATTTGTACATTCAGTTAGAGGAAAAGCAGTGATACACTTGAAATGTATACCTTATAATTTAGTAATTGTTTTTATTGTCTCTCTAAACAATTTATCTGAAAATGAATGCACATCGCGAAAGAAAGTTTAAATTTTGCCTAGATTCAAACGTTGTACAGACTGTTCTAATCTCACTCAACAATCAGCTTTTGTTCCTCATCATCTTTAATATTGATAGTCATAAATAATAATTTGTACTACTGAAACGATGAAATAAATGTTACTTATCCTGAGATCGGAAAAGGCATCAATCAGATGAAGGATGCGCAATTTTCGTTCACAGCTCCTGTGAATAGTTCTCATAAAACGAAGGTCACAGTAGAAATAGTTTTCTGCACACTGGGAGCTATTGCACTACTACTTCCTATTTTAAAAGATACGTTTAATAATATGAATGACTCAAGATTTTATTATTTAAATGACTGACCATTTTAAAATTGTGAATGATTTATTATGTGAATACTTTAGATGACTTTTCGGTTGAGCTCTCCTTGAGTAAATAATTCTTCGAATTAATTACGCCAATTTCAGCATTTGATTTTTAACGAACTCGGAATCCAGGAGACATTTTCCTGTCAATTTAAATATTGTTCACTGAAACAAAAGAATCAAGGGATAAATGAAATTTTCGCTCATGGATAGTGAAACAAACTTTTTGGTGAAAGACTATCTTGTTTTCATAGGTAAAATAAATGTTTGTTCTTCGAGGAACTCCGAAAACTTGCGCACAATGCTACTTGGAAATAGTAGGAAGATCCTTTTCGTTACAGCACTGTATCCAACATCACTATATCTAATCGCTCTACCTGATCACACAAATCAACCTATTCAAATAGCAGGGTACAATTCAGATTTCTCTATTGATACAATATGTTGTAGGTGGCCATGGGCGATATGAACGTTAATTCAAGTTTATTGGTATAATGACTTATAACGGGGTTCGAATAAAATCCAAATTTTTATTTATTCCTACGATTTGAGGTTGGAATTTGTTAGAAATTGCAGTAATTTTTCAGGGCTTCACCTAGGTGGAAGGGAGTGAAATATACGAGTCACCTTTCATTTATTAAGTCGAAAGGTATATAATTAATACAGGCTCGTTGAATAGGAGAGTTAAAAACAAGGCTCGTTGAATAGGAAAGTTTTCTGACCTTATATTGTCTGATTTTTCCGTTTTCTATGTCACTAGAACAGCAACTTACTCCGAACAAATGCTCCGGTCAGACATGAAATAAACACTTGGGGACTTCTCACTCACATCGGAACGCTTTGCCATCAAGTTGCTGAAAAATACCATGTGCATACTCGTGCCGAGTCACCTGCACACAAACTGGCGGCTGGTAAATCCGTTGAAAAATATACACTTCTCAATTCCCAGGTGAAGAAAGAATGTACCTTGTTCATAGGTACTAGAGCAGTCATTCTCAACCTTTCCTCTATCATTGACCGCCTCGGCTTTATGTATCTTCACCGTTTACTTCATATCCCCATACACAGCACACACTTTCTTAACATTTTCTCTCATATTACAAAAAAGTTAATTGAATTATTTTTTCAACTACCAGGTACTTCAATTATTTACCCTTAAATTTATAATTTTTTACCCAAGAGCGATAAATTTACCCCAGGTTGAGAACCTCCGTACTTGATGGAATGGAAATTACAGTAGGGCAGACGCGGTATTAAATTTTTTAGGTATGTCAAACGAATATTGGCTTTGAGCTTAAAAATATCTTCAGAGATTGAAAATCAACCGAAAACCTGATCATAAAACGGGAAGAGTGTAGTTATTTGCCGAAGTTCGATTTTTTTTACATTTCTGTATGATTTGTTGTCTCATGCTATAATGTCATGTAATACTGTGTTTCAAGTGATTTCTTAGTTTTATCCCGCGTTAAATAATTTTTTTCATGAAGACCTATTCTTAAATAGAAACCAAAATTGTACACCGATTTCTCAGATTTTCTAAAAAACTAATAATAATAATAACAAAGAAATGAAATCAATAGCATTTATTTCCGTTGAACGCATTTCAATACCGAAATTACCAGGTCCCCAATAAATTGTAAGTAAATGATTTTGATCAGTAGCAACAAAATACAAATGAGTTTTGAACAAAATATAGTGATATTGTCATTTCTCGGAAAAAACTGGTAATGCATTGTTGTTTCAGACAACGGGTTTTTTATTTCAAGACTTTAACGCATTTCAGTTAATTTTTAAAATAAAAATGATAACGAAATTTCGTATTCCTCAAACAAGGGCCAAGAATCCATAAATAGTTCCTCATTATTGAAATAGTTTTGACATGAGGACCGTTTTTCTGTTTGCAACAAGCACCTGAGGGGAATTCAACTATGGGATCTATGGGAATTATGGAATTGGATTTCCATGCGGAAAATGTGAGGTTATGAGCTAAGGGTTAGGTGATATCAGGCCTTTTTTTGTTGAAATAAAATAGTTTTTGTTTAGTTAAGGACCATCTGTTACAGTTCACTACTGTCCGGTTTTTCAGCATTTTTGGTTTCTTCTTCAACTTTTATCTCGTTTCAGGATCTTCCTTCTCAATTTACTGTTTCTCTGCCGAGAGGATATTATGTAGGAAAATAATTCGTTCATAGATTCCTCATTTATCAACTCCATGCGTTTTAACGCCTCTTTTCTTCTTCTCTTTAGAACACCTTCGTTGTTTCAAAAGGAAACTTTAGAGGCGCCAGCGTCGGTGCACTACGTGTATGGAACAGCTTTGGTAGTTTTCCGCCAATTTTATTAAGCACATGTCATACAGTTTTCCCAGTCAGTATATTACTTAGGCTCTTCCAACTTTCAGTGATGAAATAATTTCGTTTACCAATCATGACGAAAAATATTCCTATGAACGATTTGCTATTCAATTACATTTGAATGAATAAAAAATTTATTTAATTTTTTGAAACTCGTAACTTTTAACATAGGATCAGAGATTTCAAAATTTGATTTATCACTGGCTGAGTAAAATTCCTTTTTAAATCATTCAGAAACAAAAATAATCACTTCACCCATTTAAGCAGATTCCACATCAATAAAAATGTTCGTACGCACAACTTCCAGTACGACAATTACTTCACTTTCAGTTTTTTGTTCATTTTATTTTGATTCGTATACGTTGTGATATTTTATTCGTATATGAATGAATTTTCAATTAGATTTGACTCGTATTTGTGATTCATTTTCCTACAAGTTGAAAATGACTATCTCTTTTTACTATGACATTATATACCTGGATATTATTATCGACCTGGAAACGAGCTTCTTTACTCTCGATTTACCATTTTGGTTACTTTATTCTCTCACATTCAGTACCGTCGTTTTTGAATTTTTTGGTCAGCTTTCGTTGGTAACTTTCAATAAACATTGTTTTATAAATTTTCTAAAAATATCTTTACTATTCAATGAGAGAATTTTCGAAAAAATTATTGGAGAATATGTTGTTAAATTGTTACGTACAAATCTTATCTGATTAATACAAGAGATCTCTGCGCAAAATTTGTAAATATTTCACATTTTCATTTAAAATTCATTCGTATTGAACATACATACCGTATATAGAGAGGTATGCTTTACATGGTGTTGAAGTCCAAGGCTTCAGAGTAAAATACATCATCTCAGTTTCATTTTTCAGAATTTCAGTTTCAATTCTAAAATCAAACTTAATTTGGAAAGGGGATTCAGAGACTGGGTATAATTCATCATTTATTCTTAAATAAATAAATAATGACCATCATGCATGATTGGATCATATACATTCGAAAGTCATGAATCACAGGTGGGGAGCGGGTGATTGAGTCGAGCAACTTATTGGTAATATCCCTGTTCTTCTTCGCTGTCGTCGCGGTTGGCGTCTTCCTCAGCAGCCTTGGCGATCTGGTCCAGGACGAACTGGGGGATGGGGTGGGGGAATTCGGGGGCGACGGGGAGGGCAGAGGACTCGGGCTGGTATCCTCCCTCGGCGTTGGCGACGTAGGTAAGCTCGAAGCTCTCACCATCGGGGTGGGTGAAGCGGACGGATCCCTGAGTTTCTACGGCACCATCGGGACCGGTACCATCACCGGACTCGGAGATGACGGTTCCGTCGCTGGTCTCGAAGTCTAGGCTGAACTCGCCGGAGGCGCTGGGGTACACGCGCTCGTCCCGCACGGTTTCCACTTCGTCGCTGTTGTCAGCTGGCTTGTCAGGGCGGGCTACCGCGAGGGCGAGGAGGGTGGCGAAGATAATCTGGCAAAAAATGAAAATTTCGAATAAAAAAGTTTTTCGGGACAATTTGAGTTAAACTACACACACTGTGGCGGAGTTCATACCTGGCTTGATAAAAAAAAATCAGACGAAGGAAATTGAGAATTATTCTGCTTGTAAAAAAGCAGGAAGGTTTAATTTTGTGTTCACGTTCAACTTTATAAGTTTTGAACTCGAATGATCCAAAGCAAAATCATTAGATGTTTTTAAACAATAAATTTCGATTGAAATCATTATTGAACGCTTTTAGTGTTCTTTTATGTATCCATCTGAGTACAAATATTCATAGGTGGATCAGTTCATTGGCGAGGATTGACGGGTTTCACTACGCTCAATGATTGATCATGCTGTTACCTAAATGTTCTGAATGCCTGCATCAATTACAACATGGAAGTAAAGGCCCTGACTAATGAAAATTATGGTCTCTTATTTTGCTATTTGGTCTTGTGACTGCTGTTTTTAGAAATCGCTTCTCAAAAGGGCGAGAGAGATCAGTCGCTACATGTTCCTTATAAGTCGAGTAGATCGAATCAAATGTCATCATAAATGAAATCGCACCTCTTGCTTTTTTTGGCACCAATGTAGGTCAACCAGTTGAAATTTTTCTCAATGAATAAATGTGAGAAGCTTATTATAATTTAGTTTAGTTATAGTTTCATGTGCGAACTTTACTTCATCATATAATAGTATTGGTGAGATCGAATTTAATTTTTGCTAAAAATGGTCAATTTGCAAAATATTCTCAGATGAATATTTTGAATAAGCTTAACTGTTTGTTTTTCTAAAAAATGTTTGGTCGTAAGAAGTTGCATTAATATAATATTTCATTCCTACTCAAATAGAAACCATCTTGTGTGCAGGAACCAGATAAAAGTCTTTGCAAAATGTCAAAAATATCAGTACCTTTCCGGAGGTGAATTAAACAGGAAAACTTGACTGGATGAAGGATGTATCAAATAGAGCAAGTCTTCCGTAGTTATTTCAAAGTGAATTGAAGCATGCTGCAGAAATTAAGAATATGACTTAGTAGTCGTAAGCTGAAAACAACTTCTGTTGCGGTCAAAGAGATGATACAAAGTAGTGAACTGGGTTGATTACAGAGTTAACACAAATAAATATATTATTCTATCTTATTATTCAAGAAAAAAATATACTCTCATTTTTTTATGGTACTTAATAATCCATTAGATGCCACGCTAATAAGACACAATGGGAAAATTTTGTCTTTTTGAGAATGTGTCCTCTTATAAATTATAGGAGAAATGAATAAACGGGTTTATCGAAAAGATTCTAAGCCATTTTACAGTATAGTTCAGTTAATAAAAGTAGAACCAATAGAAATATGAAATTGAATAAAAAAATTTAGTGCTATGTTGAATTCCTATTTTGACTTAGATGCTTGATTGATAATAAGGTATTACTCAGTCATATTCGATAATCTTTAAATTCATGAAATTCGTTTCCATAACTGCTGCCAATGTCAGGGAGTAGCTTATTGTACATGTCTCATTTTAATTACAAGGTTTCACTTAATCTCAAGCAGTTCTCTTCATTTCTCTAAAGTAGAAAGTCATCCAATCTCTCTTTCTCTAAAGTCATCCAATCTCTTGGTTAATTTTGATAAGATATTTGGAGATCTGTAATTTATGTAAAATGCTGAAGAAATCATTAACTCTATATTTTCCAAGAGCCATCACACTATCATGAATAAAAATTGCAAGAAGAATTTAGCATATGGATGCTTGTACATGCCCTGAATTCTGTTATGGGTAACTCTCGGTACACGAAACTATGTACTATTCGGCAGGATGATTTGGTTTTTATAGAGAATGATTTTACGAGAAATAACTAAATTTATTTCAATGTTTTTAAAAAGAGGTAAATAAAAGAGTCTAAACGATAGCAAAGCTCACCTTGACTTTAAAATAAAATGTGAACAATACACCAGATTTTAATTGTTATCATTTAGCTTTCGTTTTGACGCATTAATTCAAATTCACAAAATATCTTGCACAAAGCCTATTATGATTTACAAAATGTTCAAGGTTCCTGTGCTTTTCCTCAAACAGTGTCCTTTTATCACAGCAAATACGGCAAGCGAGGTACAACCTATGAGCAGGTTATATGACCATGAAGTCAAAAATTCAACTGGTATCATATTTCCTTCCCGTGAACTTCTAATGCCCAATTTTAACACGTTGTCTGCGTTTGCACGGCTGCTACGATTATAAAGTTCGGTTGGAAGTAGCAAAATCGAAAAAATATCTTTACAGTCCGATTATATTTTATCTTTCCACCTAAGCTTGAAAAATTTAACTGCACGATTACATTTCAACTTGTACGCTAAGATTTATTTCAAACAAAGGAAGTGAAATAATTGAAACGCTATTCCTTTACACTGGTACGTAGGTGAACAATTCACTTAATAGTACATGAATGTACCAATATCTAGTGAACATGTTACAGTAGATGCCGTCTGAGGTAGATGTAGGTCAAGTTCTACTCACGGCACGCATGATGACTGGAGGGTAGCAGAAGTAGAAGAGATCTGGTGACCGCCACCACGAAACCCTTTGCTTATATCCAACACCTGAAGGTCATGGTCCGTCTCAAGACCGCCACTGCCCTAACCTTTAATAGGAAGCGTTCGTCTTGAGAAAAAGATTGTTCATTAGACTTCATAGTACTGACCATGTCTGCATGTGCTACAACGCTTCCTCCTTTGGGCGGTACCTTCCCTGCCGCCCTGCAAGGGGTTCATGACTCGAGAGAAAGACTTGCCACCTATTTAACGTCAATTTTCAGGCTAAGAGAAAATTAAAGTTTCAAAATACGTATTCTCTTGAAACTATTGTACACTTTAGGGAATGAAATGTACAAACGACCGTTGATGTTGATTTTGAGTTAGATTTTTTGAATGTAGCGTCAAATTTAACATGATCAAAACACCTCTATTAAAGATGTTCGATAATTCCGTGTGAAAAGTTAGAACGACTGACTTGGAACTAGGGGCTTTCGTTTGTATGGGATAAAATAATAATCTTTTTTTTAGTTAACTAACATTGTTATTTGCTTTTTGGCTTACCTAGCGAGCAGACGTCCTGTATGACACCAGAGTTATAGACTCGTGTGAATGTGAATTTCAATTCTTCATGCAGGCTAAACTACACCTTTTTCACTTCAAATTAATCTAAGTCAAGTTCAATTTAATCCAAGTCAAGTTCAATTTAATCCGAGTCAAGTTCAATTTAATCCGAGTCAAGTTCAAATTAATCCAATTCAAGTTCAATTTAATCCAAGTAAAGTTCAAATTAATCCGAGTCAAGTTCAAATTAATCCGAGTCAAGTTCAAATTAATCCGAGTCAAGTTCAAATTAATCCAAGTCAAGTTCAAATTAATCCAACCCTTAATCGAGTTAAAAATGACGTAATAATTTGTTAATTTGAGTTTTTTGTTAAATATGTATCTATTGGATGTGATGAGCAAATCTGGTTTCGAGGATTTATTTACACTCATAGATATTTATATAAGTAAAATTCCACTTAAACACATCTATGAAATCAAATGCATGCAAGTACAAAATATTATCTATGGACGTTATGTAGATTTAATCAATTTAATATTTATTTACAATTCAATATATAATACTTTTAATACTTCGATAACTTTTATAATAATCATTTTATGAATATTTAAGCCTTGAAAGTATTATACATCGAAGTATGAGCACACACAAATAAACGCAGTATTAAGTTAGAAACATTTTTTCTTGCATTATTATTGTGTATTGTAAGTGGATCCTACATTTCTTCACATTGACGAATTCGGAATTAGAAGGGATAACATTTTTATTGCTAATGCAGGAATGTATCTGGGTAGTAATGTACATGTATAAATTGTAATCAAACGGAATCGTACATTAGTGCTCAGTGAATGGCACTTGTATATTTCTTTTAAAGATTAAATCTACATTTCGTTCAATGATAATATTTTGTACTTGCATGTATTTGATTTCATATATGTGATGAAGTGGAATTTCACGTGTATGAATTACTATGAGTGTAAATAAATCCTCGAATCCAGTTTTGCTCATCACATCCAATAGATACATATTTAACAAAAACTCATATTAACAAATTATTACGTCATTTTAACTCAACTAAGGGTTGGATTGATTTGAACTTGACTTGGATTAATTTGAACTTGACTCGGTTTAATTTGAACTTGACTCGGATTAATTTGAACTTGACTCGGATTAATTTGAACTTGACTTGGATTAATTTGAACTTGACTCGGATTAATTTGAACTTGACTCGGATTAAATTGAACTTGACTCGGATTAAATTGAACTTGACTTGGATTAAATTGAACTTGACTTAGATTAATTTGAAGAGAAAAAGGTGTAGTCCTGCTGGCAACTAAAACAACCCGCTCATGCACTGCTACAAAATTTCCAATAGATCCCAAAAACGTGAACACAAAGAACTCCCATTTTCATTTTCCAGGTACTCGTTTGTACTGAGTTTTCAAATGCCCGGAAGTGTGTGAAGTGTGTGTGTGAGTGTGTGTGCGTGTGTGTGTGTGTTGTACTACCTTCCTGTGAACTTCAAATTTCATTGAAGTTCAAATGGGAGAGGCTCTCAGATGGTCGATGCTCCTCCCTGAAGGCTGACCATCTTATTATAAATTTTTCTCGCATAAGAAATTCGTTTGTTCTTGTTTTCCTTGTAGAATTTTTGTGTGCATGTGATAACATTGTTCTTAATCCTTCAGAAGTAAAAATTATAAATATTTGAATACCTCGATAGTAGAAGGCTGCTTCTCAAGTTTTAACTCTGGAAAGTCGTACAATGTTTGGTGTTTTCATCATTACATGATGGTCCCCACTGTTCTTACAGTCAGCAATGTTGGAAATGATATTGGCGTATAAAAAAGACAAAACCAGCTTGCGTGCAGCTGATCACGAACAGTTCTTTTCTTCAGTTAGCATGCAAGTAAGTTATAAATTACAGCTGCTGTCTGTCGATAATCACAAACTTTAGATGATTTTTAGTTGATCATAAACAGTTTTTTTCTTTAGTCAGCAATACAGTGTATCACTAATACATCAGAGCGGCTGCTTTAGTTCTTTAGTCTTTTAAACTCTACTCCAATTATTATGCATATTCATGCTTATCGCTAAACGCTGTACCATCTAGCCTATCTAATACTCATTCTTCAAATTTAATTTGAAGTGCTCCAACCCGAGGACTTTGTACTTCAATAAACATCGCGTATCATAGCTACGTCGACGCGCAAACTTTCGCTGTCGACTGAATCGCAATAAAATCAGTGTCTTGAAGAAAGCTCAGATGGTTACGCATAGATACCTCTTATAGATGATTAATTGGCAATCCGGATGACTCACTTTGGACTTATGACCACAGCAAAGTCTTATCATTCGAGGCAGTTGTAACGCCAGTCTATTGTGCGTCTTTCCTGACCCAATGTGTGAGGAAAGTAATAGTTCAAAAACAGTAGTGTAAAACACGTTGAAAAGATGCAGAATTACTAGTGCACACGGCCCGTCAAACGATTCCGTAGAAAAGCCAAATGCCGTTTAAGGGTCAAGTTAGCTCTAGCTTCTCGTTGGCGAGCAGCATTGCTTCGTCTTGCCATTTCGCGTTGTTCATCCGATCGTCTTCGGCGTTTTTCTTGCTGTCGTAGTCTTGCTACTTCTCCCTTGCGGTTGGACACATTTCTATCCAAAGTGGACTCTTTTGCCAGAATTTTATTCTGAAATGTCGTCTATTATCTCTTCGAAGCTTTTCTAGAAAATCACAATTTCTAAAACAATAACTCAAGTTCCAAAATCTTGGGCTTTATACTAAGTGGTAGCCAGGTTACTGGTCAAACGAATTTAAAACATTCATTTTCACATTATCAATTAAAAATATCAAAGAAACATGATGAATTTCATCACAGAAAGCTCTGAAGAAAATTTCTATTAATAAAACTGAGCCGATTGCGTATTCTGGATACCATAATGCAAAGTGAAAGGGAATTGATTGAATCGCCACAGAAAAATAATGCAATGGAATAATTTATTGCATTTCTTAAGCCTTATCCGTGTTGCTATCAAAGCTATCGATTAGAAGAGGGACTCACACAGACGGACGGACGGAGGGCTCATTTTATAATAGTGATAGTGATAGTGATATTATAGTGTTCCATTCGAAATCAGCGACGTTATTTACTACAAACGCTTCACTTTTTACATGCGTTTAGAAAAATATTTCCATTGTTCGCCTCTTTTTAATTCCGTACTCTAGATGACATAAATTATTGCTCACTAAACTCAACCAATCGGAACAAGTTCTGCAAGTTTGAGCTAATCCAGTGAGCGTTCGTTTGCACACCGATGCAGAGCCTGGAACCTCTTTCGCAACGCTATTAATTAATTTTTACTGATAAATAAATAAATCAGTTCTAAGTACTTTTTACACAATTCCTGCTTTTCCGAACAGACTTTTCTCAGTGTAACATTTTACAAAATTTAGTAAGTCATACGTTTAGAATGTACAGGGAATGTACAAGGTAAAAATTCATTCTAATTTTTCCATTTCAACCTAAAGAATTTCATCAAATGGACTTGATTTCTTAGAAATTGTCGTTGCGTGAAAATTTTCTAATTACGTAGCTATTTTTCAGTTTGTTTTCCCCTTTTCTTACATTGTCCTGCTGTAGACGATAGCATGGAGACTTATTTTGCGACCTTATAGAGCAACTAAGGTACGAGTTGTGTGTCAAGCCTACCACCTGCTCTATAGCTGGTGGCTTCCTCCCCTATTTCGCGCTCTTTTACTGATCAAGTAGAATTAGCTAATATTTGCTTTTGACTTTAAAAGAAAAAGTGAACAATGACCCAGATTAAAATTGCTATCATTTAGCTTTCCTTTTGCTATGATACTTGCTCAACGATTGTGTGGTATTTGTTTTAATATTTGTTTTTTATGATAACTTGCTTCCCGGTTAGTCGGAATTTGACGCTGTATCTAATATACCTGATAACCATTCCTACCCTATGTGAGATATTGATTGATCTTCCATTCGCTTCCCCACTGACACCACCCCAACACAAAGGGAGTTTGATGACGCAATTCGGCCCGCGTTTCGTCGGCGCCTTACCGAGAAGGTTACAACCTTGACTGAATTTCCGATCTTCCGACGTGGAAAAAATTAGCTTCCTCTTCCACTTTAGGCTCTCGCTTTAATTGAGCCTCAAAGAATCAGATTTTCTTCCTCGTCTCGACAAAAAAAGAAAATCAGGTGAACTCGAATAAACAATTTGGCGATGACCGACACTTAAGCCGTACCTGGTCAAAGCCACAGAGTGAAGCACAATGCAGCCCTGCCTCCGAAATGTAAAGGTTAAAATGAAACATTTACTGCGTCGTACGTTCATAAAGCTGAAGACATAAACTAAGGTCTGCATTTCTTCTGGGTCACAAAACTTGTGTCGTATAGGAACTGTAGTTTACTCCTGTACTTCCAACTGAGGATCTTTATGTTTAAACAGTTTAAAAATCATTGAAGGTTTTTGTACCATTTTTATCAAAAATAATTTTTTTTTCATTTTCTTTCTATCTCAAAGCTGAGTTTTTGTTTGGCTATTTACCGTTTATCAGGTTCCATCTCACAATACATCCATGGTAACAGTGAAAATGCAAGAACGAAAATTTCAAACAATAATAAAAAGTAGAGTGCTTACCTACATAAGTGATGGTTTTTAATTAGTGTTATAGTTGATTCGTGACAACACTTCATGAGAATTCCTATCGGAAGTCCATTTGTTATTCTTTTGACATATCCACCTCTTGGGAGAGGATAACTTTCAAATTAATTTTAACCCCATTCTAATCTACTTGCTTGGAAAGTCCATCCTTAAGCTAAGTAAGCAACGAACTCTGTATTAATGTAGACGTGAACGATGCATCAGGATTTAAATTTTAAAATTCTGAAATAAGCAGTAATTGTTTAATTTTTATGTCTTCAGTTTCCACAACTAAGTAGGGACGGAAAGACCAAGCAAGCAACCAACACCAATACTTTACATTCATTATCAGCAAGTTTGTTGGTAATACTTTTAACCCCCGCCATTTAATACGTTCAGCTCTTTCAATACTTTTAAATCCCCGTCATTTAATACTTTTAATACTTATAAACCCAGTCTTCATCCTTGAAATAAATTAAACAATTGAGAACTGACGCGTAAAGCACTAAAAATAGTTTCTGTAAGAATAGGGGTCTTTTCTTTTAAACTTTACGTGTTGTTCAACAGCTAAGTGGAACGAACATGGTAATAGATGAATTTAAATATGTAACGCTTGAAAGTACGCATTTCCTTACATTGTGGGACGTAAGAAAAATAAATACGCACATTATCCTGGATACCAAAAATCAAATCAATCGTCATTATAGAGGGTGTATATTTGTCTCATTGAAGTTGCAAATCATATCCTCTAAGAAGTTATAAAAATAAATACGCACATTATCCTGGATGTCCAAATTAAAATCAATCGTCATTATGGAAGGTGAATATTTGTCTCATTGAAGTTGCATATCAAATCCTCAGTGTGCTTCTAATCAACTTGTAACGTGCGCTCTTCTAAGTCTTCGACTGATAAAAGGACTTTATCGACACATGCGCTGTTTCTACTTTCCCTTCAAAAAGATGCTAACTTTCTTCAATAATCTTTTAACACAGATTCATTCCCACAACTCCGGTCTGATCATGATAGCTGTACTCGTAGTTATTTGTTATGCACCATCGAAAATTTTGCTCATTTTTCTAACTCTTTGTGAGTGTTTGAATGCTTCACATGACACGAGAGGATGAGCTTTTTATGTTACAGAAGTAAGTGGTGTCAAAACGGCATGTTTGAAAGTAGTTTTATAAACACTTTTTACCTTGCTTTTTTCTCCAGATTACATATCTCGTGTTGGCAACTGAGCAAAATGTGTGCCGTTCCTGAGGCGTATTTGCCCAATCATATACAAAACACACCAACAAACGCGGCGAGTACGCCGCCATAATATTCAATCCTCAGCGCAATTTAAGAACGAAACAAATTGCACACGTACGGGCGGAACAGCTTTCAAAACCCCAGCAACGTCAGTCTCGTTTTGAATGAAACTTCGGGTTCCTTCTTGATGAAAATGTAATGACCCCTTTCATTTCCGAGCTTGGCACCCTGCGGGAAGATTTCGAAGACCGATCGAGAGTCCGGACATTCCTTTTTTTACTGGACACTTCACGCTGGTTTTTCATAAACTTTGCGTAACTGGAATATTAATGGAGGAGGTCAGACGAGAGGTCTCCGAGTCAGGTCAGCCTTCGTGGTCTCAGAGTTCAGACCTATTGTGTTGCTCAACCGCACTTTGGGTGAGATCAGTCTTGTATAATGGGGTGGGGGTGAGGTGAGGGTGGAGTAAGGGTGAGGTAAGGGTGAGGTAAGGGTGGGGTTAGGGTGAGGTGAGGGTGAGGTGAGGGTGAGGTAAGGGTGAGGTAAGGGTGCGGTTAGGGTGAGGTGAGGGTGAGGTGAGGGTGAAGTGAGGGTGAGGTAAGAGTAAGGTAAGGGTGAGGTAAGGATGAGGTGAGGGTGAGGTGAGGGTGAGGTGAGGGTGAGGTAAGGGTGAGATAAGGGTGAGGTAAGGGTGAGGTAAGGGTGAGGTGAGGGTGAGGTGAGGGTGAGGTAAGGGTGAGGTAAGGATGAGGTGAGGGTGAGGTGAGGGTGAGGTGAGGGTGAGGTGAGGGTGAGGTAAGGGTGAGGTAAGGGTGAGGTATGGGAGAGGTAAGGGTGAGGTAAGGGTGAGGTAAGGGTGAGGTAAGGGTGAGGTAAGGGTGAGGTATGGGAGAGGTAAGGGTGAGGTAAGGGTGAGGTAAGGGTGAGGTGAGGTTGAGGTAAGGGTGAGGTGAGGGTGAGGTGAGGGTGAGGTAAGGGTGAGGTAAGTGTGAGGTAGGGGTGAGGTAAGGGTGAGGTAAGGGTGAGGTAAGGGTGAGGTATGGGAGAGGTAAGGGTGAGGTAAGGGTGAGGTAAGGGTGAGGTAGGGGTGAGGTAAGGGTGAGGTAAGGGTGAGGTGAGGGTGAGGTGAGGGTGAGGTGAGGGTGAGGTAAAGGAGAAATACGTATGAGGGGAAGTAGCTTTATGTAAGACAAAATAAACGATACAAACATGCCCAAGGCCTTAGTATTTTAGTCAATAAATTAGCATGCTGACGTTGACAGATACAAGTCGTATGCCTTTACCAGGATAAAAGCTTTTTTTATCTACAAGCTTTATCAGGATGAAAAAATGTAGACACTAAATTCATCAGAATATCCTAAAGAAATTTTTGCATTGAACAATAATAGAATTATTATTATGATAAAATTATACATTTTGATTCTTTCAGCTACACTTCATTTTCTAAAACTAAATCGCTCGTAAACTTTCACACTATCATTCTGTTGAAGATGAAAAAGCATCTTATTTCCACTAACTATTTTGATTAACGTGTGGTAATTTCCAGGTCCCAGATATTGATTGGTTTTTATTAATTTTCTGTTGTTGTTTACAATGGTTTTAAGATACTGGAAAGTAAAGTTGAACGAGAAAAGTAGCTGATTTTAAAGATTGGAGAAAATAACTGGGACACATCTCACACAGTTGCATCCAATTCCAAGTTATTATTTCAATTATTGTGTCTTTTAACATTAATTCATACTACGAACTTTCGGTTCAGATTAAGCTCTCGTTGTTAATGGAGAAAACGTGACCTACTCAGTTTTATGCTCCTAATCACATAAGTCTTCCAGTAGTTTTTTTTAATGTTGAGGTAGATTTTCTGACGCGTCAGCGGCCGTTAATCATTTTCTGCTTTACGTTGATTTTGCAATTTAGTTTAACATGGTCAAAACAGCTCTATTAAAGCTGTTTAATAATTCCATGTGAAAAGTTAGAACTACTGACTTAGAAATTGTGCATTCATTTGTGCGGGAAAAAATTATGATTCTGTTTTTACTTAACTAAACACAATTAACTGTGACGTTAATTGTGTTCCGCAATTCGTAACATAGTGTAAGTTATGATCATTTATTCATCCTTGAAATAAATTAAACAATTGAAAACTGGCGCGTAAAGCACTAAAATAGTTTCTGTAAGAATAGGGGTCTTTTCTTTTAAACTTTACGTGTTGTTCAACAGCTAAGTGGAACAAACATGGTAATAGGTGAATTTAAATATGTAACGCTTGGAAAAAATGTTGGACAATTTTCTATCACGAGTAATTTCGTATCAAAACAGTCAGGATTGCTGCAACTGTTAAACAGGACACGTACGCCAACAGAGAGAGGTAAAAATAGTAGCACACTCTCTTAATAGTGTCGGAGTTGGTTGAGATTTAGCCCCACGACTGAAATTAAAAAAAAAAATTAAACAATTTATTTACCACAAGTGATATAGCAATAGATTTTATCTTGAGCCTAATGCAGTGGACTCGTTTGAGTACAGCTACATGTGGGTCCTAGATGTGGGCATCTAAATTAAAGTAAGTCAGTATTCCTGTTCATTTCCGCTGCCTTTTTATATTTGTTTTAAATTATTTCCACTTCAACATGAAGTATTTTTGAGACTCGAAAATCTTTCTGTACTTAAGCAACATGAAATTATGATCGTTTGTATTTCCACAAACGTCTCTGATATTTCTGTGCTCCCGAATGCAAAAAATTGGAAACATTCAAACTCCGAAAAGCTCAGATGACCCAATATGTGCCAAAGAGTTCTGTTTTAAACGCTTTATATTTTCACTAATCAATATGGGATTTAGGAGACACTAAATTAGAGTATACTATATTTTGCTTGTGAAACAGATACACTAATGAATGCTTGCATGTATACTTCGCGTCACAATTAAAAACTTTATTTATTATACTTTATTTTCTTTATGATATCAAGCTCACGGAAAAACTGGCGAAGCCAACAGCGATAAAAACAAGCAGGAGCAAAAAATTTCTCGTCTCGTTGTGGAAACTAGTCAAGCTTCCCAGTCTAACTTTTTCGCCGCCTGCATGCTTGTTTTTCGCCGTCCCAGTGATTAAATCGCTTAGGCGGCGAAAAACATGCATGCTTCGGCAAAATACTTAGACTGGGTTAGGTCGTAGTCCAACATGCATGTAAGCGTGATATGAATATAAATATGTGAATATTTATTCACTCTTCATAACGATTTTACATAATTTAAAAAAAATTGAAAATATATAATGTTGAATATGAATTTAATTAAATGTTTTAGAGCATGGAAGATTCAGGTAACTGTAACACAATCACAGAGCTTTCATTCGCAAGGACAAGTGTAGAAAAATTAATTTAATTTTCATTAATACCAATTTGAAAAAATACCACCACTCTTCTTTGGAGTACCGCCTGATGAATCATACTTATGGAATAATTTTAGCGTACATATATATGAAGGACGAGCAAAATGTCAGTGGAGCGATAACTTCTCTAATAGTAAAACATGAAAACGTTTCATAAGAACATTTCACAACCGCTCGGTCCTCTATTCTTTCCCACCAGATGTCGCCGCAGCTCAGCCGTAATTTACTGCATTTTTGTGACGAAAGAACCCACAAATATTATTATACAAAAATATTTGCAGCAGTCGATTGCACGCCTCTCAGAAACACTTGTTTTCTCTCCTATGTTGTCACACCTTTATTTGAACCATGTCGCAATCATCAATGAGTGCATTCACCCATGATATTTTTTATGTTAAATGTAAGCTTCCTTCATTACATAAAATTACAATAAGCATCCTTCATTGCATACAATCACAATAACCATCCTTCATTGCATGGCTTCCTTCATTACATGCATTACATGCTTCCTTCATTGTAAATGAAATAGATTGATTTCTGGGAAATTAGAGATATTTATCCTTCATTGTAGTGATTATTCAAATAATTCAAACAGTATATGTCAACTACACTTCTCGAAGCGTTCATTAACTTTTGCTGCTATAATAACTGCCATACTCAATCAATTTACGAGTGTAGCGTGTAAAGATACTCGCACTGCATCGAAAGGTCAACGCGCAAAGACAATTCATTCAGAAAACTTTGAGAGTGAGACGGCGTCTCGATTTGAGTTCCGCCGTACGATAATTTACGGAAATTATCGATAAGTGGCCGCATTCATCAGCGTTGATGAATGCCTGTTCAATCGTCAGAGAACGATAACGGTTTTTTACGTCACTTTTCGGCCTTATTAAAATACTTCTCAGTTTTGGCTTTCTCATAGAATCTTTTGTGTTCAAAGAAAGCAGTGCACGGAAGGTGAGGCTCTGCAAGGTGAATTGTATCAAGTGGACTTGATTCAACACTCGAATTAAGCTTGGGCTAAAATAACGATAAAATTCAAATGTCGCTTGAAGATAACTTCATTGAGAATTTCGAGAAGTTTCGCCGTCTTACACTTATGGGATCAACCCATACTGATTTACACACAGGTTTGCACAAATGAAAATAAATTAAAAACAACAGAACACGACGGTAAGAGAGAACATCACTGGAAATACGTCAAAAAATATCGAGTGTATTGATAAAAAATAGAGATTAATTAATGCTGATTCACCCCTCAATCTCGTAGCTCATGAAACAGCGTCGTCAATGTGTTCTTAACTCGTCCGAAAACTGAAAAAATCGAAGGAGGTCAGTGGTGTTGAATTCATTGAATTGGTTTAGACACATAGCAAGTCGTTGATTGTCGTCTGAAAAGTTTACGGTTAGTGTACACTGCACCGAGACATAGTTTTAATGGACGCATCAATGTCATAGTTACAACGTTCCTTCTAAAGAGCAAATAAATTTGACAAAAATGACGTTTTTCAATTTTTTACAGCCAGGAACATGAAAGCTCATTCACTGAACTTAATTCATTATTAATAATTAGCCTAATTAATTATTATATTGATTATCGTAACTCATTTTTGATTAACATCATTACTAATATACTTCATTCTTAACATTATCATAACTATTTCTGATCATTCATTTTTGCCGTTAAATAAACTGAACTGGAAACTCAAATTCTCAAAGTGTGAAAATTCTGTGACCAACCCGCGCCAGTACTAATATAAATACATCTTTTTAATGATGCAAGTAAAACTGTGCAGTGATACAAATACTGATGGATAAAGATGAAAATAAAGTGGAGCAGTGATGCAAATACAGCTGTGCATTAATGCAAACACAGCTGTGCAGTAATGCAAATACAGCTGCGCAGCGATGCAGAGACAGCTGTTCATTGATGCAAATCGTGCTCGCCAGAGCCAATTTATGAGGCCTGTCGATGGTTAGATATTTCCCACCCGCCAAAGAAAATACAATAAATTATGTTATGGAGGCTCAGGCTATTAGTAGAATTTAGCTTTTAGCAGGCGCTGCTTGACGAGTTTAACGATATGCTTACGTTAAGAGTAATGAATAAGTGAGCTCTGCGCATAGTTACTCGCTAAACGCCAATCTATGGACACTGAGGAATAAAAAATATATTGTCTGTGAGATATTTTATTGTTTACATCGTCCGAGCGGTGATTTTCTTAAGTAAATAATTGTTTTCACTGAAGATTTATGAAAGTTTGGTTGAAACATTCATAAATTTTTAGCCCACATAAAGGTAAAAATAAACTGTCGTGGGGAGATTACTTCATTGAGAATTTAAAAATTTTTTGATTGCCTTCTATAAATTATCGATGCTCTTGAAACTGCAAAATAGGGAAAACAGCAATAAATGTCATGCAACCTTCATGAATTATTGTTATATCTGGTGATTGACAAACGGTGAGTAAAACTTTCAAACATAGACGCAATGACGCGACTATTAAAATTCTTCAAAACTAATGAAGCGCAGCGGATTTGGGCTTGAGTCATCAATAGATAAAGAATCTACAGACAAAAAAAGAAGGTAACTGCGTAAACGTGATTTTTATCGGAGAAAATTAACGTTCTTCCATGACCTTAGTGTTACACTAGAAGAGAGTCTTACTCTAAATTCGAAAGCTACGTGGGTTGCCCTTGGAACATACGTACGATCATCTTGTGAGGTGTACTCTCTGACCTACAATTTTGAGTAGACATTGTGACGTAGAATTTCAAATTCAAAGAGAATTTCACAGTGCTTTTTGAAAAGAATTTCATTTTGAGGCACTCAACAACAAAATCTACACACGCACGATTTATACACGAAATCGTTGAATTTTCGTCATTAGAAGTGAGGTAATAGCTGAATATTCAAAATTTGCAGTTTTTTGACTGAAATTCTTCTAAGGAATCATGAATATTTATTTTGGAGCTTGCGTGACTTATATCTCAAATATGCAGAAAAAGATTATAACGAGGGAAGCCTCTCGCTGACATGATATTGAAGATAAAATAGCATAAAATTATCAATTTTTTTGCGAGAAGCGAGACAGAAATATTCCCATGGAATCTATTATGAAACGTAAAGATGCACAGATAGTCATGAATTGAAATATCCTCGATAATAGCATCAATTGAGCGAGCATTTTTCAATGCATTGAGAATAATAGGGCTTATTGTTTAAATCTGTTGGAGCCGAAAGTAGTTAAAAAGCTTTTGCCTGCAGATGTGATCACCTTCTTTTCATGAGTGGCAATGACTCATGACCTTCGATACTGAACAACAGCACTTAATGGCAATAATATTAAAAAGAATTAGCAAATATTTTATCACTCCCAATCTGTCTCAACAATGAAATTTCTAAAAATCTGTTTAACTTTGCTTACTTATACCACAGAACAACCAGTTTTTTTCAATTTAACAGCGTATGTATGCATGAGTAACTGATACTTCATTAAATATTCATACGTTCATAACAATGTTGAAAATTTTTTTACTAAGCAGTAAGGACAAATTACCCAATTTTCTCTTCTCTTTGAATTCATCGTCGCTCACGCGGGCTAAAGTTTTTGCGTCAGAATGTTCGCGGTGCACAAAACCAGAAAACCGGTGACGTTTCCTCGAATTCATTCATACTTTCCCCACAGTTGGGAAATTCTAAACCTAAAAATAAACCTTTTCATGATTATTTATAGCAGCAGCGCCGAGAAACAAACAGGCGCAGTAAACCTGCCCAAATACCAACTATTTCTATTTTCGCTGCGGTGCCACGGTCGTGCCGCAACTGCGAGGTGTTGAAACCCACACGCCATCACCCCGCTCACGTTGAACTCTGAGCATCGAGAAAACATTGTTGCGGGTTCCCAGCCTCAAATGCCGACGAGTGTCTTGAAATATTTTAACGGGAGGCAGGTGAGGCGGAGCCCGCAGCATCTGCTCCTCAGAAATGGCATACAAAAAGATTTGACCTACAAACCACTCGATCGCGAGGTCAACTTCTGACGCTGACAGCCTGCTTCTTTGTGCGGCTGTCGTCATCTACCTCAAACTGAGTGCTAATGGACACCTGTTTTGGATACGCTGCTTAGGACCATTTCTTTAGTGGACACTTATTTTGGATACGCTGCTTAGGGTCACTTTTTGAAACTATCTGCTAATGAACACCTTTTTTGGCTACGCTGCTGATGGACACTTGTTTTGAATAAGCTACTTAGGGTCACTTTTTCAAACTGTCTGTTAATGGACACTTGTGTTCGATAAATTGCTTAGAGTCCCTGGCCTGTACGAACAGCTTAGCAACACCTGATCTGAATGATCTACTTTGGGTCACCTCATAGAATGAACTAAATACTTTAGGTCACCTGTCTTCGTGAAAATAGTTAGTCATAAATTTCTTTAACTTATTTTGGGTCATCAGGTTTGAATGAAGTGTTAGAGGTTACGGGATTGGACAAAGTGACTAACTGAAGGACAAACTAAAGGACATTATTGTCTTGTTGTTAAACAAAAGAGCGAATCGTAGTAGATTCTAGTTAATGTACTGTATTCTTTTGATGCTCAGACTGATTTAAGTTACCGATATTTTGAAATTGTGATCTGATCACGTCCTTTCAGAATCAAATTAAGGCTTTATTAAAACTTTAATGAATCTTTTGAAAAGCCAAATATCATTTTATTTCTCCCCAATTTAAACGAATTGATTTTTTTTCATTTTTGTTCTCCAATGGCACAAAACAAATATTGCTACAATGGAATGTATTGAAAATCGGTAAATTTTTTGTTCCACATAAATTCAAATAAATGAAAGACAATTTGGGGATCAGTATAAACTGAACAACATCTCATTCTGAGTTAGAAATAGCAGAAATCCATACTACTTAGTGGTGTGTGTAATATTTGTGAGTAAGAATGTAATCTTACAAAGTAATCCTTTGAAACATCCACTGGTGCATCAGTCCCATTTGTGCACACTCTGAAGTTAGCTGATGCTTAGGAATGGCAAGATAGATTGTTGACATTGTTTACTGGTTTAGCTCACACATTCATTTTATCTACACGTGCGTGAATTAAATCTAATCAATCTGATCCATGAAATTAGAAATTTTCTCCCATTCGCTGCCTCGTGATGAAACATTTTTTTCCCTTCAAAAAGTGCTTCCATTTCATTTACTTTCGAATCCATTTTTCAAAAGTTCTTGCTCTATGATGATTTCAACGTATTTTACGGTGAAGGCCTACATTTTAAAAATATTCACAATACTAATGAATGTACCGAATAGAATAAATAGAAATTTATATATATAACTTTATTGACGTATTCGTACATTCACTTGGGTAAGAACTAACTAGTTAAAAATTTCGATTCACCAAAAGGTAAGAAATCTTTACCTAAGTGGTCTCAAACACAACAAAAAAGACCAGAACCTTCATTTGCACCACTACTGCAAAAAAATAATCGTGAAAACTACACAGCATGAAGAGCAGAACGAAAACGCAATCGTAAAAGAAAGGGCGACATTCAATATACTAATGCACATTTAATTTTACTAGTGAATCAAGCTAAATTCTGTATAATACTGCACTTTTAAATTTACAAGTGAATCAAGCCACGTTCAATAAAGTACTGCAAATATAATTTTACAAGTGAATAAAGCAAAATTTAATATAATACTGCACATTTAATTTTACTAGTGTGTCAAGCTACATTCAATAAAATATTGCGCATTTATTTTTACAAGTAAACCAAAAGACGCCTGTATAAATAGATTCACTCAGGTGATGTATAAACTTAAGTCCTCAACTCATATGTTGTAAAAATAAATCGAAATATGTTGGAAGACATCCAGCGCGCCTCAGCCGCTGCTTGAGGATGATGAAACTCTCTGCTCTATTGCACCATCCCACCGCCTTCTGTTAGCATATGTTTGATCAGGTCGTGCCTCGTTCATTTCTGCTCGTGAAATTCATGGTTCTGACCCTGCAGTGTTTTGGACAACCCGCTACCTCCTGCCCCTGCAGTGTTCTGGATAGTGAGAAATGTGAATAAGAAATTTATTATTCACATTCGCAACTGATTAATCATCATAAAAAATCTCCTATTCACATTTCACAGCATTCACAGCAGTGCATAAGTAATCTCTTGAATAATTTTTAAGGTGGATCAGTGTTCTGCACCTACCTGTCGAATATTTAATTTTATCCTCCCGACGAAAATTCAATATCCTTCTGAGGTTGGAAATGAAGAATTTTTCTCCTCCTGGTGAACTATCCACATGCAACAATTGAGTACTTACTTTTTTTTCTAGTTTCTATAAGATTAATAGAGTTTACAAGGAAATATTAAAGGGTAGACATTATAAACAAAAATTATCCCATTGTTTTGTGTTTATTTAGTAGCTTTTATTCTCTAAAATATATGTAAATGTCCCAAGCATTCATTTCTTCAATAACACAGTGATCAAATCGTTGTAAAACATTTTTAGTAACTACGTCAAGATTTTTATTACGGTATAAAAATGATATTTTTTTGTGGTATCCTGAAATGGTGCCGGTGATTTAGTATACTTAGCCTTTTATCGTAATGTTATTGTGCCCCTGTATACAAATATATACTCATTTCATTTTAACAAATGATATCCTAGTCATTCAAAATAATTAAATTTCACCAAGTGTAGCTTCATCAGAAGCTACTACTTCAAACGTCTGGTAGCAACGAGTGTTACTAAATAGCATAAGTTACCACAATTGATCCATCCATGTTGCTCTACTTCAACGAGTTAATAGCAGTAGCAGCTCGGAGAGCTGGGTGGCAAAATTCTTTGAGTGTTTGATTGATCAATAAAGTACGCTGTGCGTCAGGCCAATTAGTGACCTTAGATCAAAAAGTTCAGTAGTGATAAGTTCAAGGTATTGTCCCACACCCACTCGTGCCGATGGAAATTATCAAAAAAGTATAGACAAGGTGAAAACACAAGCAGGTGCATTGTACTCAAATCTTTTTACGTGTCTTCAGAATAAATCGTGCGAAAGAGTGTACTAAATGTTCGGTAATGAGATTAAATGGCAGAGAAAGTTTCCGAATCCAAATCACGATGATTTTTCTTAAGGAACTCTCACCTTAGACGTTAAATTGTACTTCTAAATGTAATGTAGTTTTTAATTTGTGCGGGATTGAGTGCACTAATTCCGGAATAACGATATTTTAAAATCAGATTTCAAGAGATATGCCTGAAATTCTGTAATTTAGTGCTTTGTTACGTCAAGAAATCTACTGCAAAAAACTTGTGGAAAGGATTGAAGATATTTTAAAAATTTTTCAAGTGCAAATTTAAGAAGTAAATTTCTATTTGCTTAGAGTGGAGCTGAAAAATTTCCCTGTTTATGGTGATTTTAAGTATAGATCCCATTATATCTCTTCAAAGAGCATCATGCTAAGATTAGCAACAACTTTGCGTAATTTTTCTTGGTTTCAATTTACAGTTGAGTTTTGTGTTGGTAGCACTTTAATTAAAACATCTCAAATAGCAACATACTATAGTAAGAAACTACTTTGAGAGGTTCCTCTTCATTTCAGCATGCAGTAAGTGTCTGTTTGGCATTGATTTTTCTTTTTAGTTCACTACTTAATCCATTCACGTCGCCACAGTACAACTTTTATTCATGCTACTTGTGAATTTACCGGTATATCTTTCCAGACATAGATGAAGCGCATTTCATGTGTGCATGGCAAATCAGTAAAACACAGCATGTAGTTCATCGTAATAACATTTGGCATTACTCGCTGAATTCTCCGTGCCCACTCTTGTGAGTAACATACTGACTGCGGGCATGAAAGTCGAAATGGCCAGACGTATCGCGGGCTTAAGAGACTCTGCACAATTTGGCCTTGACTTGCTGAGAAGTTTTTGGGGCGTCCGTGTGGACCAGCTCGACATGACAAAAAGCAGTTGGGGATTGACTTCATTCTTCGGTAAACTGTTCGCTCCAAAAACGCAGCTTTCGTCGTCACATGGGCTCACATTGCCTCTGTGGAAAAAAATACGATTGAAAAACACTATTCACATCTTGCACGCATCCCAGCACCTAGCACGGCGTGAAATTTGGAGTGCACGAGGGAAAATGTGCAATTGTTTCGGTGTGTTGGCATTCAAGTGGATGTTTTTCCAAATTGTTTGGAAGCGATTTGGATCTGAATGAACACTTGAACACTGTTTCGTATATTTCATGTCTTCAAACAACAGAGCTCGAAAGAACAGTAGGTACTGCAACAAATTTTAAGCTGACCACTTCTGGGTTATAGTTTATATCACTTATCACTTATGGGTTATAGTTTATATCACTTATCACTTATGGGTTATAGTTTATATCACTTATCACATATGGGTTATAGTTTATATCACTTATCACTTAAGGGTTATAGTTTATATCACTTATCACTTATGGGTTATAGTTTATATCACTTATCACTTAAGGGTTATAGTTTATATCACTTATCACTTATGGGTTATAGTTTATATCACTTATCACTTATGGGTTATAGTTTATATCACTTATCACTTATGGGTTATAGTTTATATCACTTATCACTCATGGGTTATAGTTTATATCACTTATCACATATGGGTTATAGACATTTTCAAAGTTATAGTTGATGTGGTCACAGTGAAAATCATTGCGCTGGTTTTTTAAACTTTCTCCATCAACAAGTTTCTTGCACCAAGTGGAGTTTCCCCTTAGAGTTCCTAGACGAGTTGAGAAAGTTTTTTCTTCGCGACGAGAATGAAAGATGCTTATAATTCACCACTCAAGAAAGTACATTAAAACAGTTCGAGTTGAATGAAGACTGATATATGAAACTATTTTCTTTTATGCCTAGGCAAATGGTTATACTCTCATTGACGAATTCCGATGAAAATTCGCTTTTAACTCACCGCGCTAAGCATTGTTCTTGTTTTTAACGAATGGTCTTGGAAAATTTCAACCATGAATTTACACCAGAAATTTAGATTCAATCTGTCCATTTTAACTCATCTGCGGCGATGAATGCATTAAAATCGGCAATGTTGGCATGAATTGTTTTCTGGTTCATCCAAAGCGAAGAAAAATATTGAAGTTCCAATGGCCGCTCAATGCTCATCTGTTCCGCAAAAATTTGAATATAAATTAGAAATCATATTACTTTAGACTTTCTATAATATCATTGCGAAATGCGTAATTTCAGAGCCGATACTCATCTCTTCCAGGTTCTATTTGTAACAATCAATATTTTAATACAACGAAAAATACATTAGATATATAAACACAATTGATTTATCTCAGAAATTTGCATTTAAATTTCATCAAAATAAAGACTCAGTTTTCCAGAGTTTTTTCTATTGCCTTGACTTGAGCCGGACAAAAACGTGCAGAGATCGTTATGTGTCAAGGCTCGCGTCTGCGGCAGGGTGGCCACATCGGATTTTTTTGTGGCCATACTCGTCATCTGGCAATCCTGCAGGGTTGCCAGACGCTGAAATTTTTTTATTCCCACAAATTTCTGAAGCAAAAACAAATTGGAAAGTTTTTGAAAATCCTACAGGGTTGTCAGACGCTGGAAAAATTTTATCCACCAAAATTTCTGAAGAAAAAAACACAAATAGGGCAGTTTTTGAAAATCCTGCAGGGTTGTCGACGCTGAAAATTTTTTATTGGCCAAAATTTTCTTGGAAGAAAGAGATCCATATGAAAAAAATTTTTGCATTAGAAAAGTACTTCCTTGCAAACCTCATCCGCATTAAATCAGCGTAGACGAAGGTTTGTGTGATGCGTTTTTTATTAGTTCTTTTCTAAGACGCCAATTTTCTCTAAATGTCCTAGAATCCCATGACTTCTCATCGATATGAAACGTCCCCTAATTCACTTTCTTGACTGTCAGAATATGAATGAAAATCGCAAGAGACAAAAAATGTACTTTATCTATTTATTTATGCTTCAATATTAATTACTCTTTGTTTAACATAATTGAAAAGGTAAAATTTTGCAATTATATTTTGTAAATTGTGAACACAGTCTTTCCTCATATCACATACTCATTCTTGAATCAAATGCTGCTTGGAATTTTTTTTGCGCAACGAATTTAGGATTTTGAGAAAGTGAACCTTAAATAATTCGATTATTTTATTTATTTAAGTGAACAACATGCATTGAATCTTGATTTAAATGCGTTGTAGAATCTTTTTTACGAATCGAATTTTAGATTTTTAGAAAGTTACCCCTAAATAATTCGAATATTTTATTTATTTAGGAGAACACCATGCATTCGATGTTGGTTTAAATGCGTTGTGGAATTTTTTTACGAATCTAATTTAAGATTTTGAGCAAACGAACCTTAAATAATTCGAATATTTTATTTTTTTATTTAAGAGAATACCATTCATTCAGTCGGAGTGGCTGCTTCAAGCCTATTATAGGACTGAGACGATGCCTGATTTCATGCTCAGACGCTTATTGACAGATGCATGCATCGAAGTTTCGTGCCAGCGTTAAAAAAATTATTCACTCACGACGTTTGTTGATTCTCAACCTTAAATCTTATTAAATGTCGTGAACATATATACGTTTTATTCTAACAATGCTAAAAGAAAACGAAAATTTTTCTGTAAGAATTTTAATATCGAACATGCAACTATTACAAACTACAGTATTTTATTGTTATATATACAAAATCTTTTCTTGTTTCATGCTCTCACACGTGTTTTTGAAAGACGAAAATGTAATAAAGGATTGTAGCAGCACAACTATTTCATATATCATTTTTCACTTCGTATATTTGTTTAATATAAATTAAATGTACATACTCGTATTTATAATTTTTTAATTATTTAATTTTTATCTTCATTTTTCTCACAGACTAAAAACTTGTTTTCTCACTTCCCAATATGAGTATATATATTTATATTGGGAATAGAAAAACAGTTTGTTAAGAAGGTAATTGAAGTATGCATACATGCATATATTGATGTATACTTTACGTTGGAGGATGATCATTAAGTCAATGTTGCGGGTGATTGAATTTAACAGGATATGTTTATTATAATTTTTTAAAATTATACCTTGAGTACTGTGGGCTCGAGTTTCTAAGAGTCGGATATATTGGCTGCTTATTTCGATGAAATATCCCTATCCACAGAACCTTATGAGGAATGCAAACAATTCACAAAAAACATTTAGTAAAAAGCATCTTGTATCACTTTTTCAGTGTTTATTTACTCTACTGCTATAATTTGTGAATGTTTATTTGTGTTCCAGATACTGAAGATGAGTTTAGTTTTTACTTGAAAGCTCTATTTTTATAAAGAAGACTTTATGAATGATGTTTTCACCCTGCTTGATTATTCTACATTTAGTAAATCTTATGGAAAAATGATTTTAATTCGATTCATTTTTCCAACCTAATTCATGAGACATCTAAAATTTGCACTTGAAAAATTTATTATTTTTTCATAGTTACGACAGTAATATGTTATTTGTATCGTCATGAGACGATGCATGATATTAGAAAGTTTTCTTTTCCTTCTAGCGTTGGCCTGATGGTAAATAAAAAATGCTCACATTAGCGTATCGTACGTCATTAGCGAACTGATCCTTAATGATGTGCACCAGATACCCAGTCAAACTTTGGCCGAAGCATGCATGTTTTTCGCCGTCTAAGCGATTAAATTACTTAGGCGGTGAAAAACATGCTTGCAGGCTGTGAAAAATTTAGACTGGGTAGCATCTAGAGCAGGTGCATCAAATGCTTTAGTGGGTCACATTGTGAAATTAAAAATATTTATTTAGTCAATGACCTTCTAAACTCGTCTGTATTTACAAACTTGATATTCTGCAGACTTTTCCTTCAATGAAAAAATAAAAAGTTAAAAATTAATTTCATGAACATTGCGAAGTGATTAAAACTGTAGTGGTACCATCACAGGACGCAAATGTCTTTATTCTTTTGGGAATATTTTCCTTCACAATACTGCTCAAACATTATTACTCTAAAATTTAAAACTGCCTCTCAATTACAAGACCTTATCAGCAAGGAAGTACTCAATACTCAAGCCAAATATTTCTCCATATTCCAAATTTAGATGACAGTCACGAGATTTCCCCAGGAATTAAATTTTAACTCTTAACCCATCTCAAGTACCCGGATGACCAGTCTACTAGGCTAGTAGACTAGTTTGGCGGTGGGCGAGTTCACTGATAGGCTGGTTAAGTAGTAGGCTGGTGGGTAAGTAGGCTGGTGGACTAGTAGGCTAGTGGGCTTGTAGGCTATTTGGCTAGTAGACTGGCGAGTGGGATGGCTAGTTTACTAGTTGGGTAGTAATATAATAGACTAGTACACTGGTAGGCTAGTCTTTTAGTAAGCTAGTAGGCTTGTGGGCTGGCAGGCTAGCAGGTTGGTGGGCTGGCAGGCTGGTGGGTTAGCAGGCTGGTGGGCAGGCTGGACAGCAGGCCGACAGGCTGACCTTTAACGAAAGTGTAGCCTGGACATCTGAGGGCAGTGGAGCTTAATGAGTTTTTTAGCCTCCCACTCCGTCGTTTTCTCCTAACGGCCGTAAAAATGAATTATTTCCCTCGCTTCACTTACTTATTCATTCAAATTCCGATACTCTGTAATGGGATGTCTTTCGTTTTCGTTCATAAGTCCTTGATTCATATTTGCTTTATAGCTGCGGTAAGTGTCTCTTTTTAACTCTATTTTTCTGGTTTCGCACATAATTACCTCCTTTCACTTGGATGCGTCTCTTAAGTGAAGTATTGTACTCTTAATTCTATTTAATCAAATTTTAAAATAGAAAATGCGTGAATTTGTGTTGTGTGAGCGCAAAAACCCTGGTTTTATATTTCTTCACAAAATGGATCTTCTTTCATTAAAAAACTAAAGTTCTATTTGATAACCATCTCATTTTTTGGATAAAAAAGTTTTATTCTTCTCTTCTCTGGCAGGAACACCTGGATGTCATTTGAGAGTTGTTCGGTTTCTCCTCGCTGGCATTTGATTTTATCGCAAGACCTCCGAAATTTAGGTGCGAAGTGATCTTTTCTTACGCACGAAAATTTTAGCACGTTAACTGTGATGGGTTAATTGAACTGAGGTTCAGTTCTCAATTCAAATTTAGTTTCAAAAGTTGTTAGAAATTTTACAAATACCAAATATCAACTGGGTTCACCAAATACGAAAATTTTCAAAAGAGTGTTACAAATTTTCCAAACAATGCATCGATGGGTGCTTCGCGACAGGGTGAACTTAAGCACGACCTACCGGTGGGTCATATCGCTTTCAACGTGGTTAATGTTTGAAAATTTTAACTTTACAGACAAAGTGTTGAGCAATGGTTGTATCAATTCAAAGTATGGTTCTGATAAATACAGACTCCGTGCACTTGTAAGTGCTATTACATGATATTCTAATGCGTGTTGTCAGTGAAGGCTGAGTCATCAACTATTATTCAAGATAATAATATGAAATGGGAAGGAAAAATTGGACAATTAACGGAAATATGCTTCATTAACGTTTTTCCTACGCGCCGCACTGAAAATACAGTCTGATCTAAAATATAGCACTCCAAATGAAAATAAATAAAATGCAGAAAATTCTGGCTTATTCTGCAGTTTGATCGAAATGTAAAGATACTTAACTAGTAGGTTAATTAACATCAGACCACGATAATGTCACAGGAAAATTTTTACTTCATGGTTTGCGATGAAATAATGTACGGAATACATGAATATGAGGAATAATAATGTACGGAATACATGAATATGAGGAATAATAATGTACGGAATACATGAATATGAGGAATTTGATAGTAATCTGATAAACTCAGGATTATATACACGAGCTTGGGCAATGCACAAAATTGTAAAATTAATCGCTATCGAGTGTTTATTCATTATTTTAAGTTTTCATAACACTAATTCATGAAAGAAAATGAAAGTTAATTGACCAGGTACACGTTGCTGAGAGGATCTGTACGCTGCAGTGCAGTAAATGATACATGTGACCTGCGGACTGCGTTGGATTTCTTTTGTACGAGTGTGAGACAGTTAGGCTTTGGTGAAACTTGATCTAAGATACGAATCCTTGGAATTTTTCAGAGTTACATAAAAATGCACGTAGATTTTTATGAGCTAGGAATATTTTTCTTCGGTATAAAGGAGCCGAATAATATTTTCAATTGAAATTTAAATCAAAAGGCATAAATAAGAGTCAACAGCCGTTTCTGCACTCTAAAACTGATTATTTATTTTAAGTATTAAAGTTTAATTGCCATGATTGTCGTTTTGTTACCAATAGAACACCGAAATTCAAGTGCTAAACTTTCTCTTTTCATTCGTGTATCTACATGTCATTATATTTATTCAGATCGAATACAAGGAACACAAACGCCCAAAATTATAAAAAATTTCCACATACATTCTGCTTTATAATAGTTTCCTCGAATGATCTGAAGCTATCAAAAACAAAATTCATGCTAAATTTCACTTTATTTCAGATCATTCGAGGAAACCATATTAACGCAAAATTCATGCCGAAAAATGTGTGATTTTGCGTTTTAATAGTGTCCTCGAATGATCTGCATTTATGAAGCCATTTATTGAAAAACCTCAAATTTTACGTCCTAAATCTGTCATCCGATGAGAGTTCTGGAAACTTCATGAAGCTCCGAGCCCTGGAACACAGGCTCTGGATGGTAGCGGGCACCTGCCTTTCGGGCAACTTTTTTAAAGACTTGTTTTTTCCTCCAGAACAAGCGACCTGCGTCCGAAGTCAGCTTTGACCTTCACCTCCAATGCACATTAAGCCAACTCGCCCCATCCAAAAATACAAGGCATAAATGTCTCAAGATCCATAAACATGCAACGCTGAATGCTTCGCTGTAGCAAAACTGTCTGCAAATTTCTTCGATAAAGGCAGGACAGATCAAACAAATTTGGGTGCCAAATTTATACTGATAGTCTAAGTTTTTTCTTAAACGTTGAGAAACATTTCAAGACCTAATTTTCAATGTAGTGCTGCAGCGTCAAGAATACATCTTTTAAGCGTTGCTGCTCGCTCAAGGTGCAGGAGCGCTTATTTCAAGAACTGTAACTTCGTTCAGAAAAATTTAAGTATCAAGCGCTTATATCTGGCGCAAATTCAGTATTTAAACGTGAAACTTCTCACATAATACGTCAGAGTCGACCCAAAAATAAATTCGATACGTACCGCATAAAAAAATTGGATCATACAAATGTTAGAAAGCGAAGCGTCTAGTTCCCCATGAAATGAGAAAATATTACATGAGTAGAGCTTGATGAGAAAATATTATCAGAGTAGGGTTTGATGAGAAAATATTATCAGAGTAGGGATGAGAAAATAATGAGAAAATATCATCAGAGTGGGGCGTGAAAACTAGTGAAATGCCTTCTGAAATCTCTCTTCAAATTATTCATGAGACATAAAGGTTTAAATAAAAAATAATTCCTAATATTAGCTTAGACATAATAGCTTAAGATATCACCTCAGAAATAATTAAAAAACAGTTATTATTTTACAGCATAATAGTTGATTGTCATGTTTTGACAACGGTAAGCAATCTTATTGAATATCAATGACTACATTTTCGCTATATATTATTCAGTACTTTAGTTCCAAGGAAGATTCAGATAACGTGGGAATCTCCCGTCTTTATTGAGAAAAATTGATCGTGATGCATGGAAAACATTCATTAGATGAAATACCGGGAACTAAAGCTGCTGATCAACTGATGTTCTCACTGCAGCAAATTTTCACTGAAGCAACTTCCCGTGTGCACAAAATTGCAAAAACCGGCCATTTCAACTCCTATCAACCTCTGAGGTAACTCTAGTTTTTTTACACAAAACTCGTTTTTAGCTTAGTTCGACGCAAGAAAGAATTCATCTCGAATTTCAAAAGCTCAACTTGAACTTTTCACCATGAAAGAAATTTCTAGAAATATTATCTAGAAATAATATTCTAGAAATATTGTTCTAGAAATATTTTTCTAGAAATACATTTTCTGGAATAAGAAATTTCTGGAATTCTTAGAATAATATTATCATAACCGAAGAATGAATGTACAGGTTTCTGCAAAGAAGAACAACTATGTAGAAACCTGTACATTCCTTCTTCGGTAACAATAATTCTATTCTAACAACATTTCTTGAATTTTTTATTTTAGATAAATATTCCCCCAAATTTTTATTTCAAGAAATAATAATTTTGGGAATTTCTTTCGTGGTGGGAAGACTTCTGATTAGAGATGTTGACTTTCTCAGCAATTTTTAATTTTCCCAGACAGGAAATTTCTTCAGGAAAAGGAATAAATCACGATTAAGTAGGCGGCTGCACAAATATAAGATTTATTATGAAATTAATTGCTCAAATAGTTATTAGTGTCGATCAAATTTATTAGATTTCGATTAAAGTTGCTGAAAAATGCTTTGTGCTTGAAAACAGCAATGCATGATAGAAAATGTACTCTCTTCTGAACCTAAATTCTCCTCTCAAGTTAACTTTTTATGAACGAATAGAATATTGTATATAGATACTCTCTGAGTTACTTCTACCTATTTGAAAAATTACGTTTAGTTTTTAGAATTACTAAATTTATCAAATAAATTACCGATTACGAGTCCTTGCGTACTCTTTCATACCTCAGAGCTTATTCCACAAAAAAAACATCACAGACCATCAACATAAACTCAAGAGAGAAAGGTTCAATTCAAATCCACGATCACGAAGACTCACAAAACGCAGAAATATATCAATGAAAGAAATGATAAAAGAAAAGTCGGGGCGACCTCGCAGACTGCGGAGTGCAGGGCGCAGTCCACGCGTTCCTGTCATTAATTTTTATCTGGCAAATGTCACTTTGAGGCCGTCAAACGGCGCGACTAGGTCTACTTTTGGCGCATGCAAGTCTCGTGCCCACACCCACCGCCGCAACCCCCTGGGTCCATCCCTAACCTCACCCCTGTAACCTTCTCTCCCCCTTCTAACCTTCTCTCCCCCGCGTCTCTCCCCTCGAAGAATAGGGAGTAAAAACTTGTAAGCTTCCCCCGGTAAAAGTGAGAGTGGTGCGAGATCCGGCGAGCTGGTCTTGCACGGTTACTCTGATGCACATTGCACTTATTTTCTTGAGTTTACTTAGGGTACAGAAAGGTTTCTATTGATTTATTGCTTGCATCGTTGATCTTTAAAGTGTTTACTTAGATTTCATAATGGTTTCTTACGATTAATTACTCGTACCGTTATTTTTGCAGTGTTTACTTAGAGCACAGAAAGACTTCTAATGCTTTATAGATCTCACAGTTGTTATATTTATTTAGAGTATACAAAGGTTTCTAATGATTTATTGCTCCCACCGTTGTTCTTTAAGGGGTTACTTAGAGTTCATAAGGGTTTCTATTGATTTATTGCTTGCACCATTGTCCTGAAACATGTTTATTTAGAGTTCAGAAAGGATATAGGTGATTTCTGATGATTTATTGCCTTATAATAGAAGTAAGCACTAGATTAATCAAGTTTTTTGGGAGCTTTTGTGCTACCATGTGAACAATTTAGATCTCATACAGTATCATACGAAAATAGCGAATATTTTATGAAGCAAAAATGTCTTTCGTTAATCACCCCATTTTACGTTGAAGTAATTCAAATGTTGGACGATTTAATATAATTAACTCCCTTCATATTCTATTGTAGTGTTGATTTTACTAGTATTTACCTCGTTGGAACGTATCATTTACGAAGAAATATACTCGTTTTAACTAATTTATTTATCAAAAAATTGAACGGTCTGCCCACGAGACCGGTATTCTGTTACGTACATTTAACACACAGATTTTTCTTGAAAGAGACTTTTTTGAGTTCTACAGAAAGTACGATGCATATTTTTCCATTCTCTTGGTGCACGTGTACTTCGATGAGCTTAGTCAGAAAATGCCCTCAGGTAAATTCCTCTTGTAATTTGGCCTTCATAGCGACACACGCCAAGTATATACAGGGTGCAGCTGCCAATTTTGCATTTTTAGGCTTCCACAGCCCTATCGAAAATGCAGGTTTGACTGTCGCAGCCTGTACATTTGCATGATGATCGTTTATATGAAGTTCATCGAACAGTTCTGATCAGCTTTTGAATTTAATTTTTTTTCTCTGTCAATATGAATTCAAGTAATTTTTCGTCAAAAATTTCAAACTCGCCTCAGCTTTAAAATGTCGTATTCACAGAAGAATTGAATTTTGCAAGTAATCTTGGAAAGTTTTGCAAAAACAATCGAGAAACATTTTGCATATTAAGAACAGCCTATTTTAAATCTAAGGATATTATACTTAATGATGCTATGCTTAACATCCGTACATGCCAAGAAATTTGTGAGTGTGGTCAAACGTTTCAGTATTGAGACAGTGAAACAACTTTATCAAGCCCGCGAGAGATTATATTACACTACACAAAATTTTTAATGAGAACTTCGTTCTTGATGAAGCCCGTTTCATGCGTTATGAAATGCAATAAAGACACAATAAACTAAAATAACATTTAATGCATATCTTTCCACAACTAAGTATTTCAGCCAGGCCTCTTTTCAGACAAACAAATTAACTTCTGTTCTATATCCATACATACGTTGTTCTATTCCTCTACATAATAAAACACAGTTGATGTTTGCTTGGTTGCTTCGTTAGTGCGTGTGTGTGTGTTTGTTACGGTCTTGAGGACGCTCAATGACCGTATCTGTGATACGAGTTTCACCAGTGCACAAGTACAAGAATATTTTAATGGCGGGTACTGTTGGGATGGATATATTTGTTGGGCATCCACAGCTGTAAGATTTATTGCAGGGAAATATCGAATCCCGTCCTTTTTAACGTGTCGTCTACGGAGTGACGGGTAGAGAGACTTAATTACAGCTATTAGTTTAGTATATAAATCTCATTGTTGTAGTTATTGAGAACGTTGCCGCTTTTCGATTGAGTTACTAACTAAAATAAAATAAAGAAAGTGAATTTCAGCTCGCTTAAAATAATTTTATAACATTTTTAGTTGCTAATGCAACTTTTTGTTATAGTTCATCGATCTGGAAGATTTAACAGCCAGACTATAATTATGAGAGCATTGTAAGCCATATAAACTAAGACAACATATTAAGAGATGGCCAAAACAAACCGTTAATTAATTGTAGTACATGGCTTTCGTACACAAGTACCTGTACCAGTGCAGTTATGTACTTCCGTTTTTAGCTTAGAACTAGAGCAGCATAGTGAAGAAATATTTGTAATAGTTGATAACAAAATTTTGAACCTTTAACTTCGTTTAGAATTTCTCCCTGTAAAATACCTGTGTTGAAAAATGATTTTTCTCCACTAAAAATTCAATTGTGCATGACAGTTAATGATAACGCTTCAACAAAAATTCAATTATGCATGACAGTTAATGATAACGCTTCAACAAAAATTCAATTATGCATGACAGTTAATGATAACGCTTCACTAAAAATTCAATTATGCATGGCAGTTAATAACAACGCTTCACTAAAAATCAATTCAGTGTGGCAAATAATGATAACGCTTCACTAAAAATTCAACTAAGGATAGCTGTTCTTCAGTCATTTACAGCGGTTCATGCTACGCGCCTGAGACGTCCTCAAAAAAATATCAATTCGATTGAGAAAATTAAGAAGCTGTTGGGATTTTGCAATTAAAATCATAAGTCTTCCAATGAAAGCGGTAAGCGCGTGTTGATCCGACCTACTTTTGAGGTCGCCTGACCAAACTTTTTATCTCCAATTTTGCAATTTTTTCTCACCAGAGCACAATATGAAACTAAACGCTTAAAAATTCAAGAACATAAGCGCATAAAATATTTTCGTTGCCTTAATTCGTCGATTATAGCCATGATCATTTATTTATTCGAGGCTTCTCATTTACGAATCGACAGGAGCCGTAAAAAAATATTTTTTAACAGTAGCCTCTTTATAAGTAGAGCACGAGCCACTTCAACACGCTTCTAATTCCAGTTCGAAAAATGTGCACTGATGATCCCCAACCTTGGCCATTGGTCGTTTCGTCGATCTCACGCCTCCAAATAAAGGACGATCTGATCCATTAACACGGATCCAGCTTTCACGAGCGGCGCCGTAAATCGTTTATTAATATGTGATCATTCTTTGAAGTCAGCCTAGGGTAGAAAATCTTTTGAAAACTTCCTTGGCAGAGGAGTGGCCTGCATGGCCAGGCTAAAGGTTAGAGCATGTCAGCCAGGGATGCCAGGGGATTTGGATGCTTAAAAGCATCATGTACCTTTTTATGTCGTGTATAATGAGTGACATTGACCTCTCCGTATACGGGGTAATGCCAGAGAAATTCGATGAACTTTAAATAAAAGTTGTAATAAGTAAAGACCAAGCTAATAAAAGGAGCATCAAATTACAATTCGGGAAAAAGATCACTTTAGTTAGAGTCACTTCGTTATCTACGGGGGAGTATTAATTTACGCCTGGGAGAAATCCTGTCTTCAGTTTTCAGCTGGCCGCTTCCAATTAATCCCGAAGATAAACAGTTATCTGAGTTAATTTTGCGCTCCAGAAACGCCAATTTTAAAATAAAAAATCGAGCACCAGGGCCAAGACGACCATGTTTCGGTGAACTAAGAATTTTGTTATCAGTTTTCATGCTTTTTCGTGCCTGTGACCGGATTTTTTGGCTTGTTCTTGACCCCGAGTTTAGTTTCTTCAAGATTACAATCTGTCCTCTGAGGAAATAGAGGGAGGGAATATATATATATTCCCGTACATGAGTGTGCTGGAGAATAAACGGAGACGTTTATTTCTCCCTTAGACGAAAATTCGAGGATCAGCCGATATGAGAAAACTTAAAAATTAGCGAGCTGGGTTATGGCTAATTTGATTCTATTTCTCAATGTCAGTTCAGATACGAATGAAAGAATTGGAGACGCCAAATTGTTGTCAGTTTTCTATGAGGTACTCATGCACTTCGAGAATTCGAAAGCAGCCGTTGTGAAAATTGTTGTCCTTAAAAGCAAACATTTGTTTTATTAAACCAATGTTCAAAATATCCTATTATTAGCTCTCGCAATCAAATTCCTATGAAAAATTTATATATGAACTGAAAATATATCGTTGAAATTTCATAAGTTTTTGTTGAAAAATTTTTTTACACTTAAATTCGATAATTTTCCGTTTCATCAACATTTTCGAATAACATTCGCACAATTATTTTAAAAAATTTCAAATTTTCGCTCGTGACATGCAAGTAGTAAAATCATATTACTACTTAGCGTAATATCAGTGTGATATGTTGCATGTTTCCTTTCATCACTGGAATGGAATAAATGACAATTAGTCTCCTATTATTTCTTCACAACGAACAAATGAGGTACAAGCGTTGCACCCGAATGTTTGTAATTAACCTGGACAACAGATCTGAGCTGCGATTAAATGCTAAAACATCGTGTTTATCGATTTAATCATGATTAAATCGATATTACAACAACAAATAGATGTAATTATGTTTCAACACTAATTCAATACAAACAAATCTCAATGAAAATCCATTAGCAGAAAAAGTCAGTATGGTGTTTCCACCAGTGGTTCACCCATAGCCATAACATGCCTTCTGACTGTAATGTTATGCACTCAACTCGTTATCTCGTCTTCCCAGTCCAACATTTTCGTTGGAGCTTGCATGTTTTTCGTCGCCCAAGCTATTTTGTTACATGGCGTCGAAAAACATGCATGCAGGCGGCGAAAAAGTTAGATTGGGTAGATCAGTGAAATATTTTTCATTTAATGCGCTGAAATTTGCGTTTGATAGTGGTAAAGGGGTCAAAAGTAATAAGTTTTATCGGAAGCATGTGGACAACAAAAATCCATGAACATCAGATTTGGCGTATCGAAAATTCAAGCCAATACGTAATTTTCCCTTCATATCTCCCTCAAAGCAATGCTAAAATTGCACAATTCCTTCACCCCACTGTACCCAACTAAAAACCGGATTGGAGAAATAATGTCTTAGTCAACCCCCGTTCATCTGACCAAGGACAAAAAGCTTTGTCAATATCAAACCCATTATTGTGGAGCAAACTTTGCCAGAGTATTAGAATCCCATAAACAATGAATAAAAAATGGTACGCAATTTTGCGTCTCTACGATAATAATTGCATGCTGCAGTACACCCAGAAATACATACCGAAGAAGTAGGGTATTGAGCAAACTTCTTTCACTCATTACCTTGCATTACTAAGTTTTCGATCCAAAGGTTTTGTAGTGTGCGTATGTGATGTGATTGTTTGTATGCTTATACGTATTATGCACATACGCATAATAGTTACTGCGAAATAGGTAAGACACAGACTTACATTTCCTTGTAAATACTACATTTTTTCAATTAACTATCAACTTGTCACGTCCCCTAACACATTCTTTCCTTATAATATTGTCATGTATTTATGAAGGAAATTTATAAATTCGTTCTAAGATTTTCAGTATCTTATTTGAAGCAGTTATGTTTGGACGAACATATAGTTTCGTTGTCTGCCATTTTGATATTTTAGTTTTAAATAGAGAATGATCCATTCCAAACCACAACGCTTTCAACATTATTCCCTGCTGTCACAAAATTCATAGCTCATTTGACAATGTACGTGAAGACTGTCATAAGAATTTCGCCCCACGGGGTTTCTCTTCGTATTTCTTTTATTTCATGCATTTACAAGCATTATCAAGCTCAGAATAACTTGCTATGTAAATATATTTTTATGTTCTCTCAATCTCTTGGACAAACATTGACATGGGCTGTTATGACACCCATATTTGTTTATCAACTGAAGAAAATTATATTGACACATTTTTAGAAAGCGATGTAATCCATGTTATGTATTAATTTTATTGAAAATTAACTTTTTTCTTCTTATTCATGTCGTATGATGGTACGAGTATTGTTAACCTCGTGAGGTCATTTCTCATTTCTGACGCTCGTGAGTTTGTTATGGCAACATTATTTGCGTAGCCAGTTTCACGAATTGCTCCAATTATGCAGTAAAATATTTTGGCCAGAATTATGCTACAATTCTTTTCATGTTTCTGACTCTGGTGAACTCTTTCGAGCCAGTATTATTTATGTAGGAAATATCATAAACTTGTGGTGCGATAAAATATTTTATCCGAGCTAGTTATTCGGTACACTAGTTGACACGTAAGAACAAAGAGATAGTTCCAAATATCGACCTCTTAGTCCTAGACGCAGAAGTACTTAAATCCACCCATTTTACTTTCAACATTATTCCCTGATATAACAAGCTCGTATTGCAATGTATGTTCAAACTAAAAAGTGCATTTTCATCAATGCGACACTGGTATTAATTTATTGTTATTATATGAATTTATATACGTTATCAAACTTTGATTAACGCATCAGAGGGAATGCATTTATTCGGTCTCTTTTCGCAATTATTTGCTTTGACGTTTCCCATCGGGATTAAGATACCTTTGTGTGTTAATCAACTAAGGATTTTTATGTTAAGACATTTTAAAAAGCAAAAATGGTTTTGTATCATCTTCATTGGAAATAAATTGCTTTGCTTTTTCTTTTTTTCTTTCAGAAATACAGTAATTTAGTTAATCTGTTTGGGTTCTAGAACAGGATTTGAACGTCAAAATTAAGATCGATTTGAATTCCTTTAGCTTCGAAACTTGAGATTCATTGGATTCGAAAATGAAACAACAAAAGATTCACCGTTCTCATGTATATTTTTAATACTCGTTATCAACAATTTTATAATCAAGTAAAGTTCCCATTGAATATATCGAAACAATTATAACGTGATTTTTATCACAAAAAAAAAATATTCAAAGCATCAACGATTACCAAGCGAGTTATTCCCAAAAAAATTTTTCAAAGATTTCACGTTTCTCGAAATAACCACTTATTATTTTCGGATTTTTTACTTGTGAAGGTAGAAAACATTGAGCCACCATAGAAATTAAAACTCAACACTTAACACGTTCACCGCGTTTACACGGTTGTTTACGGTTGGTTTGGTTAAGTTGTAAGTTGCAGAAAAGGAAAATAGACTTTACTGCTTGAATACATTTATATCCCTCATCATTTTTTGTTAAAAATATCGCATGATAGATGAAATGTAACTCATTTAACCAGTACGTGGAAGAGGAATTTACTAAATAGAGAACCTATGGCCCAAAACACGGAGAACGTCTTAACATAAGCTGCTGTGATGGCAGTAGCTCTAGAAGCTCACCATCTCTGCCACATCGAGACTCGAAATGCGTACAAATCTCGGAAAAGAATAAGAATTTTTGTTTCTGACTACTTAATGTGTAGGTAACATATTCTAAATAATAGAAATATAAATGAAATATAAATATAGATCTCGTGCCAAAAACATGTACGACTACCGTCATGAATTCAATTAACAGGCTTAACGTCTAACGTGGGACAATGCAGTATTTTTGGGGCTGTATTGTAATAAATGTGTTCATTGCTGAAATCGCCCATTCGTAAACTTCGTACCTTCATTTAGAGCAGAAACACGTCAAGAAATAGCAATAAATTTTGCTCATCGCGCATCCGTCCAATAACATCTATGTAGCACCTACATATCTGCACAAGTAGTTAATAAGAATACGAGTGACGAGAAAACCGAGTGACGATTATTTACATAAAGAAATTTCTGCAAACCAATTTTCTGTTCAAATATTTTGAAATTTCTAAATCAATACGCATAGCTAGGTCCGGTTTAGAGATACAATAAGCAAGTAAATATTTTGGCAACAATCACTTGCGTCAATATCATTTACTTACATGATAGCACCGAATCTAGGCTCTTCCTGAAACATATTTTGTAATTTAATTGCTTGTTAAGACGACTGAAATATATTTAAAAAAAAAAAATTCATTTCACACTAACGGGACTACCAAAGTTTTAACTTATTTTACGCTCAATACAGCAAAGCACTTGAAAGTTAAGTGGTCAATAAATGGGATACCAAATGGAATAATAATTTTTCTTAATTTATTGTAGAGTGCTGCATTGTCCATGCATTTTGCAATCTTCAATACAGTCTAAACGATCATAAAATGTGCAGATATTTTGATCACAATGAAAGATTTATTAATGATAAATTGATACATACGTCATATAACTGAAAGCATCAAGCCTGCAATAATTTTCTTGGGAAACAATTCTACGTAAAAAGTGTCACAGATAATTCCTACATAGCAACTAGGTTCATTTTATCTAACTTGAAATGGCATCTCATGTCCTACGCAACACGAGATGACCAGTAGATTTGTTCTATGCAACACGAGATGACCAGTAGATGTGGTCTATGCAACACGAGATAACCAGTAGATGTGGTCTATGCAACACGATATGACCAGTAGATGTGTTCCATTCAACACGATATGCCCAGTAGATGTGTTCCATGCAACACGATATGACCAGTAGATGTGGTATATGCAACACGAGATGACCAGTAGATGTGGTCTGTGCAAACGAGATGACCAGTAGATGTGCTCTATGCAACACGAGATGACCAGTAGATGTGGTCTGTGCAACATGAGATGACCAGTGGATGTGGTCTATGCAACACGAGATGACCAGTAGATGTTGTCTATGCAACACGATTTGACCAGTAGATGTGCTCTATGCAACACGATATGACCAGTAGATGTGGTCTGTGCAACACGAGATGACCAGTAGATGTGGTGTGTGCAACACGAGATGACCAGTAGATGTGGTCTGTGCAACACGAGATGACCAGTAGATGTGGTCTGTGCAAACGAGATGACCAGTAGATGTGCTCTATGCAACACGAGATGACCAGTAGATGTGGTCTGTGCAACATGAGATGACCAGTAGATGTGGTCTATGCAACACGAGATGAACAGTAGATGTTGTCTATGCAACACGATTTGACCAGTAGATGTGGTCCATGCAACACGATATGACCAGTAGATGTGGTCTATGCAACACGAGATGACCAGTAGATGTGGTCTATGCAACACGAGATGACCAGTAGATGTGGTCTATGCAACACGAGATGACCAGTAGATGTGGTCTATGCAACACGAGATGACCAGCAGATGTGGTCTATGCAACACGAGATGACCAGTAGATGTGGTCTATGCAACACGAGATGACCAGTAGATGTGGTCTATGCAACACGAGATGACCAGTAGATGTGGTCTATGCAACACGAGATGACCAGTAGATGTGGTCTATGCAACACGAGATGACCAGCAGATGTGGTCTATGCAACACGAGATGACCAGTAGATGTGGTCTATGCAACACGAGATGACCAGTAGATGTGGTCTATGCAACACGAGATGACCAGTAGATGTGGTCTATGCAACACGATATGACCAGCAGATGTGGTCTATGCAACACGAGATGACCAGTAGATGTGGTCTATGCAACACGAGATGACCAGTAGATGTGGTCTATGCAACACGAGATGACCAGTAGATGTGGTCTATGCAACACGAGATGACCAGTAGATGTGGTCTATGCAACACGAGATGACCAGCAGATGTGGTCTATGCAACACGAGATGACCAGTAAATGTGGTCTATGCAACACGAGATGACCAGTAAATGTGGTCTATGCAACACGAGATGACCAGTAAATGTGGTCTATGCAACACGAGATGACCAGTAGATGTGGTCTATGCAACACGAGATGACCAGTAGATGTGGTCTATGCAACACACGAGATGACCAGTAAATGTGGTCTATGTAACACGAGATGACCAGTAGATGTGGTCTATGCAACACGAGATGACCAGTAGATGTGGTCTATGCAACACGAGATGACCAGTAGATGTGGTCTATGCAACACGAGATGACCAGTAGATGTGGTCTATGCAACACGAGATGACCAGTAAATTTGGTCTATGCAACACGAGATGACCAGTAAATGTGGTCTATGCAACACGAGATGACCAGTAAATGTGGTCTATGCAACACGAGATGACCAGTAGATGTGGTCTATGCAACACGAGATGACCAGTAAATGTGGTCTATGCAACACGAGATGACCAGTAAATGTGGGCTATGCAACACGAGATGACCAGTAAATGTGGTCTATGCAACACGAGATGACCAGTAGATGTGGTCTATGCAACACGAGATGAACAGTAGATGTTGTCTATGCAACACGATTTGACCAGTAGATGTGGTCCATGCAACACGATATGACCAGTAGATGTGGTCTATGCAACACGAGATGACCAGTAGATGTGGTCTATGCAACACGAGATGACCAGTAGATGTGGTCTATGCAACACGAGATGACCAGTAAATGTGGTCTATGCAACACGAGATGACCAGTAAATGTGGTCTATGCAACACGAGATGACCAGTAGATGTGGTCTATGCAACACGAGATGACCAGTATATGTGTTCTATGCAACACGAGATGACCAGTAGATGTGGTCTATGCAACACGAGATGACCAGTAGATGTGGTCTATGCAACACGAGATGACCAGTAGATGTGGTCTATGCAACACGAGATGACCAGTAGATGTGGTCTATGCAACACGAGATGACCAGTAAATGTGGTCTATGCAACACGAGATGACCAGTAGATGAACACCCGACCACGTACCTACTTCTAGTTCAGTCACGCTCAGAGTCGCAAGAGAAACTATTCAGTTTTTTTGTAGTTCACCACCAGCTCAACATACTTTTAATGAAGTGGAAGTTCGAAGTTGATTTTTATAACAACACGTTTTCTTCGTTAAAAGAACAGAAAACTATATGAAAGGTGGACGTCTGTAAAACTAAACTGGTGGACGATGTTACCAGAGAGATTTGTTTCAAGAAGAGGAATAAGCACCTTCAGTTATTAAACAAGGATTAATGAGAGAGGAAGAATGCATATTTGGGGAATTCAAAACTTCAGACATATTTAACTTTACGAATCAAAATTCGTACGAAACAGGACTGGGGTCGAAGAACATGCTTAAAACTCATTGAAACTATTTTCTTCAAGAATCAGTGCAGAAGATAATAATAAATAACCTGAAGCCTATCAGTGTGAGCCTACAGTAGTGATTCCATATCAAGTTTCAGCTCCTAGTATCACACATGAATGAGAACAGATGGCCAGTCCATGTAACAGTGATTGGTACAATTTTGTACTCGTCAAAAAATACAACTGCAGTTGAACAAAATAAATCAATTTCCAAAACAAGCATAGAACACATCTACTGGTCATCTTGTGCTGCGTAGAGTACATCTACTGCTCATCTCGTGTTGCATAGACCTCATCTACTGGTCATCTCGTGTTGCATAGAACACATCTACTAGTTCATCAGTCACCTCAGCAACCAAAATAAACATTCAAAAGTAGAAACCAAATCTCTCTGCTAAATGGTAATTTTTTTGATTAACAGAAGGATTTTCATAATCAAGCTGCTGTATAAAACATATGAAAGAAAAGAAAGAAAATGAAAAGCAGAATCCGTTTAAAAAGTTGATGAAAAAGTGGAGAATATAAGACTTTGAATTTCAAAACTTAATAGATGCTTGTTACTAATTACTGCAAGTGTTAAATTGAACTTCAGCTAGACTCCATCACAACATCCAATTACAGCTAGCACGGTCTTTTTTTCCCAAGCAGGCGAAGGTGATAGAGAAGGTTGTTTTATTTCAACTTCGAACTCACTTTGATAAATCAAGCCTACTTCAGACTTATATCATGTTCAAGCCTACTTCACCGCACAGGAAGAAACCTTGGGGTACATCCGTTTTACGAAATATAAGTGTAAAAAATATTCAGGAACACACATTACAGAATCCAGTTCTCTCGCTGCTGCCTGACTTTTACAAATCGTTTTGTGGCATGGAGCACAAGCTGTTTATAAAACCCTTAAAGGTTCAGGATAAATGTACAGGAATTTAGACGTAAATTGTTGAACTGCTAACACACCTAGCAATTGAGGTATTAACCTATATAGTTTCTCTCGAATTTTTGCTGATCCATAATCCTTGGCATGCACTTTCTTTCTACCTGTAAAAGTAATCGTATTTCAGTGGTTCGAGCATGAATTTCTAGGTATGCACATCACGCTTAAATTACACGTTCTAATAATTTGGCTAAATATATGCTCGTATTACAGGCTGCGGTAAGATACAAAAATCAGCTGTGTAGGTACCCAAGTAGTGTACAATCACAGTGTGGCAAAAATGAACTCGGGAAAGAAGTTACCAAAACGCGGCGTTATATTTTAAATTCCAAAGCTTTCATTGGAATGTTTCCTATATTTATTTCGATCCTTAAAATTGATAAAAACGAGCAACGTAAAATAAAAATTTAATTGATTCAAACAATTATGTCACATCACGCATGGGAGAGACTTTTTCTAGAATAAGGGAGCCTCTATGTTCATATACGACGTCATGAATATAATTGACACAAATTAGATTATCGCCAATCTGTGACCTAGTTCTTTTTTTTTTTTTAAATACATGTGTAGAATAAAGGAACCTTAATGTTTTATACGGCGTCAATAATTTATTTGACAAAAATAGACTATTACCAATTCGAGGCCTAATTTATATTTTTTAACTTCTTAGGCATTGTAGCTTAATTTAAATTTCTTCAAAGAGTTTTGAAGAAACGAGGGAATATTGCAGCAAAAGTTCAATGTAAAGACGATACGAATGAAAGCGATCACACGACTTACCATTAAAGAATGGAATGAACCTCGATACACAAGAATATCATATGTTCACAGCCTGATACTCTTTCTTCTCAGTTTTCATTTGGTGCAGCGTATCACTTGTTAATATCTTATTTATTAAACAAACCCTGAAAAATGCTGTTTTCGTGAACTATTAATGTTACTCATAACTCAACTGTGGAACAGATTAGCTCCTTAATTTCTTACATATTGATAAAACCTTTCAATCTAAATATTACTCTTTGACTTCAGTCTCAAAGAAGGATTACGTCTATAAAGAAAATTTTGAAATTGGATTGAACTGATTAGTATCATTTTCTCTACTGTTGTCTGTTGAGGACGGAAATTGTGTCTATCCATAGCATCAAATAAATATTTAAATTTCTAAGAAACTGAGAAACGTCACATTTCTTTAATTAATGAATGAACTACATATTATTTTTAGTTGCGTTAAAATGTTCTTTCTTGATTATGAAATGTACATATCTTGATTTATGACAGTTCCAAATGTTTGCAAAATGCATTAAACAATAGCACATATGACTGTGTTATCATAAAGGCCTCAAATCACGCTCTTACTTAGTGCAATCTTCAGAATAATAATTTGTTTACCTCAGTTGAAACGATACTTTGAGTTGTGAATGCATTAAATTTACTTCTATTTGGGTATTATAAAATGTTTTTTTGTCATTGAAATGGAACTTATGTCTTACTCAATGAATGCTCAAAATATGTTGTAGTGTTATTATATTATGTTAATTTACTGCTATTTTTTCACTTTCCAACTACCGTACCGTCAACCAAAGCACACACAATCGAGGTCTAGTCCTAAATTTTTATTTTTCGTGCCAAAGTTTATATTCTTCGGCGAGGTACATTTCTTTCCGTGAATCGATGTTTAACGTTATTTTCATTGATGTATTCTTTCTGTTACTTCCTCTGGAATTTGATAGTAATCATTTAGGCATACTAAGTCATAAAAATGATCAAAGGCAAAACTTTCAATCTAAAAACTCGTATCAGTTGAACTTAATTAAGGAAGTCTTAACTTCCGATGGAAGTATGCACAGACACGAGCATGCGTGCAGCCGTCTATAAATTTATGTACATCTTTTCCTGTGTGTGCATGCAAGAAACTTTTTTCGAAATCACTGTGTTCGAGTCTTGACTTTTTGCTTCGCAAGTTAAACCTTGTATATAAGCTTACGACTACCTAATTGTACTAATCCGTATAGTGTGCTGGAACCAGAACTGATAAGCTTTTGTTTATTTTCCTTGCAAGAATAATTTGATCGTTATTTCCGTCTTAAAATCGATGTTCAGAGCACACATCTTCTCAAGGTCAAGATTTTTACAACTTTTTTGTCATATAATGAATAATTTATTTATTGATTCATTGTCATAAATGGGACATTTTTTAAAACTTATCTGCCATTGCCTAAAATAATTATTTCCCCCACCTTGTTCTTGCTAGGCTTCCCCGGCAACAACACTGTGTTGTGAATTCAAGGTCTTCCTTCAGCTTAAACCAGTTGGGAACATCACTAATTGCTTCTGTCAAAATCCCTACCCGGTAAAAATTGAGTTAAGTGATTCTAAAATTCCGGCGTTCCTGCGCAGAAGGAGGCATATTCGTGTGCACTGCACCAAGGAAATGATATGTTGGAGAACGTGAGAGAATGTCAGCAGTGTGGCATCTGATGATGTTGATCAGTGGACAAGTGAGAAAGCAAGACAATTTCAGGGGAGCGTAGTAGTGATGCGACTCCGGAGAAGTACTAAGCCTCTGGTTGAAAAATAGTATTACTATACTACAGTATAGTAATATCGAGATTATAATAGAGTATATTACTACAGTATAGTAATCCACTAATACAGTAATATAATTTAATAATATTACTGTACTACAGTATAGTAATAGCATTACTATATTACAGTAAGGCAGTAGTATCACTATAGTATAGTAATTCTATAGTAATTACCATAGCATAGTATAATAATTATTTTTCATTTCCGTTTTTCACATATGTTAGGGGGGATGGAAGTAACAAAATACACATAAGCTTTCGGACATATTTAATAAATAAATATGATAAATAGCACAGAAAAGATAGAAGGTAGAGAGCAACCAAGCATTTGAAGATAGAGAAAAAAAGAATTTTGTAGAAAAATTCTCTCCATCACTACCTGCTTGGAAAGTTTTTTAACAAAGGACACATCACCATGAAGATTTATTAATATACATACAGAATTAGATTTGAGTCGTTTTGATTGTAGTAGTTTCCATATCAAATCCTTCCTTCTCAAAACCAGCGTCTGAAAAGACAAGTTCAGCCCGAAGAATAAAAAGCACTGCAAGATTTACACGATGCTCAAAATCTCGATCAGAAATTTTCTAGTCTGAGTTCTCAATTTTCGAATTCGTAACATGCAGTGATTTAATTACCTCACAACAACACCTAGAGGCAGAAGTGAAGCTAATTCATGAAGGCTGAGGAGAACTAGTTTTGACAACAGGAAGATTTGAGAAACAATGAACATTGTTCAGAGAGGACTAAAAAATTATCCGCGGCGGGGAGCGCTGTAGGCGCTGGCTGGCTCAGGGGCGGCGTAGCGGCCTCCGCTGGATCCAGAGCGGGCGGCTTCTTCGTCCTCACGGGCGGCCTTGGCGATCTGGTCCAGGACGAACTGGGGGATCTCGTGGGGGAATTCGGGGGCGACGGGCAGGGCAGAGGACTCGGGCTGGTATCCTCCCTCGGCGTTGGCGACGTAGGTGAGCTCGAAGCTCTCACCGTCGGGGTGGGTGAAGCGGACGGATCCCTGGGTCTCGACGGCACCGTCGGGGCCTGAGCCGTAGCCGGACTCGGAGATGGAGATACCGTTTCCAGTTTCGGTGTCGGTGCTGTACTCGCCGGCGGCGCTGGGGTACACGCGATCGTCACGGAGGATGGCGATCTCTTCGCTGGAGCGGGATGAGCTGGGGGCGGAGTAGGCGCTGGGAGGGGGGGCGGCGTAGGTCCTTTGGGGCCTGTCGGGCCTTGCGGAGGCCACGGCCAAGAGGGCGGCGAAGAGGATCTGGAAAGAACGAGATTTTTAACTCTCCTCCAACGGGCTTGAGAGAAAGTTTCTTTGACTAGCTTGGGAAGGTCAAATGAACTCCAGATGTGGTAGTTTGGCGGCAAAAGTAACAATAGTTAGTTTCTTTTATTAATTGTGACTGAAATGCAAGCCTGTATTGACAACAATATTACAAGTAAGTCAGGTTTCAGTATGCTCAGCCCGCTGTCAAGATTTGGTGCGCTCTGTCTGCCAGCGAATGCTATGGTTGATGTTTAACTATCACCGGAAAGATGACGAGCTTCTCATGCGTACGTATTTCTTTGTATGACTCACTACTAGTACTGCAATTTATGAAAAATGTTATTTTCTATAGGGAATCCGTTTTGTCAAGTGTTGGCACTTAACGAACTGTCAACAAAACTTTGTAATTTCCCCTGGAATATAATGGCTAATTCTGCACCGAATTTTTTTGTGAATTAGATGTCATTAATTGGTCGAAAATTGGAATAGAGCTGTTCAAAGATATATATTCGCATTCAGAATAGAGGATCGGAGAATATGCTCGTGATTTTTCGGGATTTATTGCAGGAGGACGTTGTAAAACACATATTTGTTTGATAGCTTTGTCATACGACGATATGCAGGGCGTAAGAATAGGGACCGAAACTGCTTTCTCGGATTCATTAGAATTACCCGTGAATGTGTCTTGGTTCCTCATCCGAGCTTATTTGGTATCGGCTTTTGTAGTTACAGTTGTTGAAGCACGCAAGAAGTGTTGTTTGACTGTCATGTGACCCCAAAATAAAATGAGTGGCTTCTAGATTAGGTGAAGTTTTAACACTAATGGAGGCATAACACATTTGCATTTGAAATTATTCCAATGAAAGTTTGAACGCTCATTTTCAGGAGTTGATATCATTGATAATTATGAACCACTTTACAACGTGAGTGATAATTATCACTGATAATTATTCTCGCAGTTTCACAATTCGGAAATCCGAAATATTGGATATATCTTAATATTCTTGTCATCAATTTTCCTAAGTGTTTTTAGGTTATTTTTTTCATTCATAATTGAGGATGCTGAGTTACAGCCTCTATATAAAAAGTCTTGAAGCTTCAACAAGATCTTGGCTTAAAAAAATTAGCACGAAGTGGGTTATCGTAAAAATACACATTGTAATTGCAGTACTTCGCAATTTGTGAAATTTCTGTTTACATATTTGTTTTATTCTGGGCATAAATGTATATATCATAAAAAATATCTGAACTAAGCGGAATATTTGTGAAGCTCTTATTATTCATATTTTCACTGAATAATCACCAGGCCTACTATTTTAAAAATATTATTTGAGATAATCTCGAGTGGAACTCAATCGAGTAGAGTCTTTACTAAAATGTCCTGGGAAAGAGCTGGTTATTTCATTGGATAGTACATGACATGGCAAATGTGCGTCCCATTCACACTGTATGCCCAAATCAACTCAGAAATTTTTCAATTTCGATGACTCGTGACTTTACTATGCGTACTTGAAAGATAATATAAATAAAAAGAGAAATGAAACATTATTGATTTGAAGAAAATTTTTCTCGAAACTCAAGCGAGAGACAACTTTCGTTCTTCTGCTCTGTTTGCAAAAGTTTACGGCTTATTCCCCACATTCTATGAATGCGTCTACGCCATACTCACAGCGAAGGTATTCATGTTGTCTTCGTGATCGATGTCGGCAAACTGATGCTCTGCCACGGTGACGTCCGCCTTATATAATCCCAAAGCGCATGGATGCTACTCGCCTAACAAGGCCAGGGCGTTGTGGTTGCCCTCGAAAATTCTGTTCTGGGATAGCCTTCGTCTTGCCCTCTTGAGAGCGTTTAATGAATAATCATGCGTGAATAATGGAAATGGTGATATATTTTCGCTCGGGTTTGCACTTCATCGGTATCCTTATTATATTTTAGCAATGCTCCTTTATTTTTTTGGAAAAGGTTGTTCGGAAAATGAAGTAGCTATGAATCCGTTGCTCTTGTTTTTGCTGTTTAATATTCATTTGACCTCATTTTGGTTCACTCTCAGACATTATCAGTTAATGTTTTTACAATTAACAGTTAAACTGTCATCTTGCTTTGAACTGCGAGAAAATTTTGTGCAGCTCTTATAACATCTTTCGCAGAGTGTATCTTCACCGACTGCTTCGTTTGCACCAGACATGTAAAGAAATAGCGTCAAAAGACTTTCTTCGCTCCGAAGAAGTTAAAAACATTCACTAACATAGATAATTGCTTATTTCACAAATTAAAATACATTCAGTTTCGATGGACTTGAAATCGGTCTAGAAAGTTCCTTCAATCTCTAAGAAGAAAAAATCAAGTGGTGGCTCATTTTAGTTAAAGGACTGATTTAATGTCCGAATGAAAGGCCCATCTACATGATATTTTTTAATAAGGGAAAAAGTGAATACCTAATCAGTAGTATAATTTTAATTTTCCCACACGTGTATGAATAGATTGTTAAATAGATATAAATTTTTTATTGCAGATTTCTCTTTCCCTGAAATTATGCAAGCCGAGACGTCTTGGTTAACGTATTTGAACGCTTATCCTTCTTTACTACTGTAATTATTTAGCTGGTAAGATAAATGTTCTCAGTATTTTAGGGTTCAAAGAGATCTTTTCATACCTGCAGCTTAATATCCTGCTCTACTTCAGCTAAATAAATAGTTTGGTGTATGTACAACATATCCATGGATGCTTCAACTTTAGCGGAGAATTAGCTCGTATTGCTCTTGTTAATGGACATCATTAAGAGCAGAAAATCCGCTTCTGGGGAAAAATTTCATTAACTACTGTAATAGAACATCTCATTTGTTCATACGTGTGAGCATGCCATGCGAAAATTATTACAGACGTTGTATGTAAATTTCGCGTAGCGTGAATTGATACTTAAAATGTTTATGAATAATATTATTGTGACTTGTTATACAAGGAAAATGAGCAAATCTTACGTTCTCGTCTCGAGAACATTCAACACAGTTTTATTTTGTTCAGTTTGTATTCTATTATTTTATATTGCAATATATTATATTACATTTTCTTATATTATATTGCTTTATGTTATAAGATGTCCTAATATATTATATTATATTATATTATATGTATTATATTACATTATATTATATTATATTATATTATATTAAATTAAATTAAATCATATTATATTATATTATATTATATTATATTATATTATATTATATTATATCATATAATATTATATTATATCATATTATTTTATATTATATTATCTAACCTAATAATACCCGTTGTGTGTTTATTTATATATCTGTTTGGTGTCCGCTTCTTAAGAAACATAGGATGTCTGAGCTTGCGGTATCATGGATGCCGAATTCCTCAGTATAACATTACAAGATGGCCCTAACATGCATTGATATGTTTGACGTTTTATCAGGATAGATTCGGTGAGGACATGATATTTTAGGATAGGTAAGTAATGTTGATGAAATTTTTTCCCGGGTCCACTTAGCTTTAACGATGACATTGTCAATGGAATTTCCACGGGTGCTGCTACTACCTAACATACCCATGGTTTATTTGTTTGAAATCTGCTCCTTCCATTTCTTTGTCCCGCTCATAAGGATAGTTATAAAGACCGTATCTGTGATACGAGTGCGAGAGTACGAGAATATTTTTTATCACGGGTGCTGCTAGGATATATAATGTATTTTTGTTTGTCATCCATGTCTGGAAAGTTTGTTCAAGAATGTTATTGAATCCCGTTTTTTTTTGGCGGGCCGTGCACACCAGTATTATACTATATTTCGTTGTATTATATTATATTACCTTATATCATATTATATTATATTATATTGTATTGTACTATATTGTTTTACATTAAGTTATTTTATATTATATTATAATATATCACATTATAACACATTTTGTTATATTACATTACATTATACTATTTTATAAAGTGTTACATTATATTACATCAGATAATGTAATAGTATAATAAATTATTTTATATTACACTAAATTTTATAATAGAGCGGGTAAAGCTGCTGTTTCCAGTGGATTCGTTTTTTAACCCAGTCTTTAACTGATACAGAGGATGCTAGAAAATCGTGTCTTTTAGTTACCTTATTCCCACTTTTCATCACCAACGCGTTATTAGTTCGTGGAGATAAACAATACATTTAGAGGGAAGAATAATTTTTGTAGATATTTTTTAAAATGCCAGAGCTGTTAATAACGTCATCTACAAGTAAGTACCATTAGGCATAGTATTATTTAGTGGACTAAAAGGACATAAACCATGTTAGAATTATGGAGCACGAGACAGAATTAGAACATTAACTGATGCAAAAAGAAAAAACATGTGACAACGACTGAGCAGATAAAAAAATGTAAAATTAATTTTGCCTGGTGTGGAATTTTTGAAGGCTCCCCACCAGGGTACATAAAAAGAAGACCCTGACATACTGAAGCTAACGAAAATCAGAGTTGTTCTGCTTTTGGACGTTCAATGAACAAACTTTCTAATCCTGATGCATGCGTTTTTGTTACACTTGGCTGAAAGCTCATTTGTTATAACAGAGCTTCGATGCTACACCTGAGCTATATCGTGAAATATCTCCAATCAGCAAAACGCAGCATATTTCTAATTTGATCTATATGCGAATGTGCAACTATTCAATATATGCCCACAGCAATTTTCGATCGGCTAAATGTTAACGAGATATTGACATTCTTTCCCTTCCAACTCATTTCCCAACAACTGACTGCTGTTAACATATCACTTTTCTCAATAGTTGACTACTTTTATAATTGAACTTCTCTTCAAGAGTTAACTTCTTGTACAAGTACACTTCTCTCTGTAGTTGACCGCTACTAATGAATGTAACACTTTTCTCAATAGTTGACTACTTGTATAATTGAACTTCTCTTCAAGAGTTAACTTCTTGTAAAAATACACTTCTCTCTGTAGTTGACCGCTACTAATTAATGTAACACTTTTCTCAATAGTTAACTACTTGTATAAATACATTTTTCTCTACAGTTGACCACTAATAATGTAAGACTTCTCCCAATAGTTGATCACTTATAACAAAACACTTCTCTCAATAGTTGACTAATTGTAAGATCACGCTTCTCTCAAAAGTTGACTACTGATATCAGGGAGCGCATTTGCTGCCACGTAATCAGGCTATCAATCTATTTTTTCATACGCAAGGGTGACGTGGGGAAGAATAATTTTTTTAACTAAGAATAGATGACTTCTAAACTGTAAAGAAGATATAGTCGATTTTAAGGAAGTAACGATTCCTCAGTATTGGAGAATCATATTCTCTGATACGTGTTGTAAATTCCTTAGAATCATTGTATTTAGATTCATTATTAGCATGTTACTCATAAAACTTCATCATTCAAGGTTGAATAACTTTTTGGTAGAATTTCTTCGTTCCCTTTCAATTTTTTCCTTAGCTGTATTTCTTTCTGGCTGAACTGCATTACATTGATTGAAGAGTGAGTATGAGAGTAGCAAGAAAAAAATCAGGGCAATAGCAAGAGATGTTCAATTTACTACTCGGTTTACTTGAATATAAATACTCTTTGAGTAAATGAAATTTGAAATTTTGATGTGCAAAAGTTATTAACATCGTGCTTACAATGACTGGAATTCCCTTAAATTTTATTTTTATCAGTACACTTATCTCGCATAACTCTAAATTTCCTTGATTTTTTATACTTTTTCATGTCAGCTCTCTTCACTTTGACCGTTGCCGCGGGTATTCAGCAGATCAATCTCAAATGCGTTTTTTGAAATGATACAAAAAATGTGGTTAACTGAAACGATATCCCAATAGGCAAAAAAATTGGAAGGCTATTTTAGTTGTAATTATTTCTGGTTCAGTTCACTCTTTTCTGGGACCAACCGTAAATTCCCTGTATACAAACACTAAAAAATGAACTATTTTGATGCTACTTATACCAGTGATTTAAATAATTATTTATGTACATGTGTATATCAATACACATCGGCAATTATTATGCAGGACTTTTTCGGTGTGAGAAACATTTGAATTTCCTTGCTATAATTGATAGAAAATATTTTTATCTTACACAATTCCAGGTGAGGTCCAGAATGCCAGGGGAGTGGATATAAAACCCCAAAGAAATTTGGTTGTAAAAATATTGGCGCCAAATTATTGTCTCCATAAGAGCTCTCAAAAAATTACACGAAATGTACAAGAATAATATTTCCACAATAATTCACGTTTCCTAACAAACACCAAAATTTAGGAAGAAGCCCTAAGGCACGAATTGGTCTCGTAAAATAAAACAAAAGTGTTGTCATGGTTTCAAACATATTTAATAAATAAATATGATAAATAGCACAAATAAGATGGAAGATGCAGAGAAAGAGCCATTTTCAGGTACTGATTTAGAGAACTTTCTTAAAAAATTCTCTCCATCAAGATATTCTTTAACGGCAATTTCATATCACAGTGTACTTGAGATGTATGAGGCTAGTTTCATTCACAAAGTCGAGATGAACCTTAAAGACGGAATTGTTTAGAAAAAAAAATCGTTTTTACAGGAAATTTAACATCAGAAGAAAAACGTAACCCTAAAACCCAGAGGGCAGTCAGGTTCACTGTGAGCTTCACTTCAGGAGTGCATATTTCAACACTTTCGAGCTAAAGAAATGCACCCTGAAGCAGAAATTACTTCAATAAATATTAGCTATCGCAGCATGAAGCTGAAATCAGAGGTAAATTCAGAGGAAAAGAAAATCGGATATCCACAGGACGATTTGAGAGGCACAGAGCACATCTCAGGAGTGAATGAGGAAATTATCCGCTGCGGGGAGCGCTGTAGGCACTGGCGGGCTCAGGGGCGGCATAGCGGCCTCCGCTGGATCCAGAGCGGGCGGCTTCTTCGTCCTCACGGGCGGCCTTGGCGATCTGGTCCAGGACGAACTGGGGGATCTCGTGGGGGAATTCGGGGGCGACCGGGAGGGCATCGGACTCGGGCTGGTATCCTCCCTCGGCGTTGGCGACGTAGGTGAGCTCGAAGCTCTCACCGTCGGGGTGGGTGAAGCGGACGGATCCCTGTGTCTCGACGGCGCCGTCGGGGCCTGAGCCGTAGCCGGACTCGGAGATGGAGATACCGTTTCCAGTTTCGGTGTCGGTGCTGTACTCGCCGGCGGCGCTGGGGTACACGCGGTCGTCACGGAGGATGGCGATCTCTTCGCTGGAGCGGGATGAGCTGGGGGCGGAGTAAGCGCTGGGAGGGGGGGCGGCGTAGGTCCTTTGGGGCCTGTCGGGCCTTGCGGTGGCCACGGCCAAGAGGGCGGCGAAGAGGATCTGGAAAGAACGAGATTTTCAACTCTCTGCCGACAATCTCAGTAGGTTGCATCTTGAACACGCTATGGAAAGTCAAACGAGGTCCGAATGTTGCATGCAAGGCTCTTGATTGGCTTAATTTGAAAATTTGTCGTTTCTTAATTAAAGGTGTGTGATAATACCATTACTGCCAGAATTACTTGGGTGCCAGCCAGTTCGATTTTTTATTGAAAATCATCTGAACAGTTGATATACCCTAGCATATTTAGAAAATAGTCACAATACTCTACAAAAAAGGAATATTTTTTTAATTGCATGCTTTAAGACATGCATTCTGTTTCAGGAGTACGATTAGGTACCCCAGTAAGTTATGAGGACCACTAAAACTCTTGGAGTAGGTCAATTTTCTTCTAACTGATTTCATGCAAATCTCGTAAGCATAAGGCAAGCTATATAGACATGTTTTGCACAATAATTTTCATCGTTTAGAGTGATCGCTTAAGGCGAACGTTATTGGCATGAACTTTTCTTAACTGACTTATGCGCATCATAATTAGTGTATATATCAGTGCATTGCCGATTCTCAAAAAAGAATAGGGTCACCAATCAAAAACTGAGTCATACGGTTAGAAATCGTTCTCCCTGCATCCTCCACATTTCTGTGTCTTCAAGCTTTTAACAACGATCTAAACAACGAATGGAAACTCAAATTCATTAGAAAAATCTTGTTCTACTCTCAAAATCTTTACAGAAATGTTTCGATGGGAGTGTTCGAGAGTTTTTCATTTTACTTGGTGAAGATTCGAAGTGAAAAATACTCCCCAGCTCCATTGCCCCAATTAAAAACACTGCTATTATGCGAAAAATGTGCAGTTATTTTCTACATGATGATTGACTCTCTGTTAGTCAATGGCAGCGACGGGGAAGCTTTCTTTATTCCGTATGGTACGGTCTCACGCTTTTGCGATAATGAATATGAAGCTATAACTTTCTTCAGAGACACATAGTACAACAGGCAGATTGTCTCAGTTGAAAGATATAAAAAGGCAATTTGGAGACAAAGTCAGACTCTTCTTTGTACTAATTTGCATTAATTGTGTTATACTCACAGCGAAGGTATTCATGTTGTCTTCGTGATCGATGTCGGCAAACTGATGCCGTGCCACGGTGACGACCGCCTTATATACTCCAAGAGCGCATGGATGCTACTCGCCTAACAAGGCCAGGGCGTTGTGGTTGCCCTCGAAAATTCTGTTCTGGGATAGCCTTCGTCTTGCCCTCTTGAGAGCGTTTATTGAATAGTTATTCAGGAATATTAATCACTGTAATCTGCAGGTTTCAAGATGATATGTTATTTTTTCTCTTCATTAGGAGTTTCAGTTATTTTCAGGTGGCTTTTATTTCGTTAGGAATGTATGAGCGGGCATAATTACTACTACACTTATTTTTCGAACTTCCAACTCTATTCTGACCTAATTAGAAATTCAATTTTGATCCATGAGCTTCAAACTTTGATTCTCAGTATTCTGGTGAATTTCAATGAGATATTTTCACAGTTACAAATTTGCAGTTTTTATTATAAATTCGAAAATATTACAATAAATAAGATTAGGAAATTCTCTTAGCTAAAAAACCCATAAAAGCTATAAAGACAATGTTGGAAAATGTATCCTTCCAGCAAATGATTGTTCTGGATTATACAGCCGAAAATAATTGAAAAAGAAAGGAAGATTAAACGCTTTTTAGCAGCACATTTTGTAAATTATGCGCTGAAATGATGTGTACGATATAACTCATAAGTTTTCATCTATCTCGAGATGAAAAATTAAGGTGAAGTCAAACGTGACAGTCCAATATGTATGAAAAGGCCTTAAAATTCGGTGTCGAGAATTATGCTGAGAAAATTATGCTCGTCTTCGCAGATCAACATACCCACGAGGCAAGATCACATATGATCATATTTAATAGCATGATGACAGTAACGTTTTACGCAACAATACACATTTTGTCGGCTCTTCATTTTCTCGTTTGGTCTATCCACTCATCTTTAGTGACAAAGCAAATACACTATATAGCATTCGTGTTGATTCCATGGAGAGAAGGCTATGGAAAAAAAAGTTTTTTAACCCTAAAAAATGTCTAGGAATAGGAAACGACAAAACATTCCCCGTATAATTCGGATACAAAAACATGCGTTGGTAACAAACAAAGAGAAAAATTCTTCCATTTACATTGTTACAAACAAAATTTATTTAAAAAAAATCATTTACTCTCCATTTTCCTGGGTGTGCTACTGCAGTGATCGATGTGCAAACAAACAAATAGAATTACGTGGTCATTAGGAACACCGCTGCCATAACAGTCCTAACAAGGGAAAATTCTCAAATTGTATCCATGAATCTGTCAATATTACGAAGTAAACGTATTAATGTGAATTTAGCGCAGTTACTGTCTAAATAGATGAATAACAGAAATACTCGGATATTTCAAACAGAGTCGTTTAACGGTCAACGATAATTTGAGCAACTTTTTTTAATGTTAGAAAGTTAATATCCACATATGCCTCATATACAGATTACGGTAGTGCAAAAGTCCCATAATGAGTCATCGTCTCAGCTATTTTGGCGCACCCTTTTGCTCAAGCGAGTTCTTCAATAGTTAATGGGAAACGTGGACCAGATCGCGTCAGTATTTGTACTACGGCCTCGCGTAAATAATCTTTTGCGCCAGCTGAGTAAACAGCAGAAAACCAACGTTCACCCTAGATCGGTCATGGGTATCTAGATTGAGCTCCATGACTGTAAGTGTTTTTGCAAGAGGCCTTAAAAAGTGAGTTTAATCTTTAATTTGTGTACAAAGAAGAACGAAGTTTCTATTTAGCGCCGATATTTTTAGTTTTTTCTGCTGAAATTTCCCCCCAGCTTCGTTCTCTGACCCCTGCTGTTAATTATTTAGATTCCAGAGCAAAATCATCCGTTGAGAGAGCAGATAAGAGAGCATCAGAGGTAATTTTTCAGAACGACAAAAGACTCGCGAGCGCAGTGTTTAGCAATCAAGCTATCAACGTCTTTCCTGAATGGAAACTCGAAAAAAACTGGAACTTGAAAATCAGTGTCATGCACAAAGCGATTCTCAGATTACGAAAAGCATTTAGTCGGGGACAGCTTAAGTTTCTGTACACCAAAGAAGAAATAGTGGTGAGCAAGTTGAACTTCTCACCTTGACACGGATCTGCGAGGCACAATTTGTTTGATTGTTCTCTGCGTCTGGTAGCGCGTTTGCTTTTCCGACGAACAAGTTGAGCAGATAAATACTGTGATTGATGTTCCCTTTCAGTAGAGGGATTGCAGTGTGAGATCGATTAGCACTTTGCTCCCTCACACAGCTTCCTTCCTTCCCTTCTTTGTTCCCTCTTACGTTGAAGGATTCTTCTTTCCGCCTGAGAGAGTTCATTTTCGCCAAGGACAGCCACTTACGATGCGAGGGATACGCTGGCGACCAGCGAGCGTTTCCTGTGCCATTAGAAGTGATTCGTTATCTGCGTAAGCGACACGCATCGCGCGTAAAGTCAGGAAGGAACATCGCAGCACGACGCGCCTGTACGCTAAACAAATTTAAGACGCGTGCCAAAAATTTGTATCCCTCTGCAATTTTCGAAAAAGGAAAATGGAAGTTTCACTTCCGGGCTCTTTATTTTGGCGCTTTATTATATATTTGGGCACTTAATTTTGAGCAATATTTTAGCCCTGTCCACAAAAATGCTCCACAAGTACAAACGTGCAAATATGAGTTTAAAGAAAACATCGAACTCTTTATCATATTTCGAAGAAATACCAAATTGCGGAAATTCAAAATTGTGTCATACTTTAGTTTCAGGATTATAAAAATTTCGTTGACAAAATATACCTACTCATTGGAAACGGTTTTAATTTTTAAGGCTTTAAAATAAAGTTCAACGTCACCGAGCGCTCAAGTTCGGTGACACAAAGAAATAAAATTAATCCTCATGATGATCCAGAAACAAGTTTCTAACGGCGGAAGGATACTTTTCCTTAGATAAAGTTAACCTTGATTTTCAAGTTCATTGGAAAGATCGCGCTGGCTTCATTCTATCGCTGAGCAATCTGAACTGCTTTGTGCTCATGAACAGAGAAATGAACATAAACTTGCAGTGAAAAATTCTAAAACCCGATAGGAGCTTTGATATCTTCGTAAAAAACGTAAGAACACTATTTTTTAAAACAAATTCTTCATTTTTTCTTAAATAAATTACAAATTGAGCAAAATTCTCGAACGATGATGACAAAAATGACAACTTTCTCTCCGTAGTTCTGTTTTGTTCACTAGTATTGTCCCACTGGACCATTTTTAACAGCATATTTTTAGAGGAGAACGTATGTTGTTTAATTTCTCACCGAAAAGAAGAATATCCCATTTATTGTTCAGCTCTACAGAAATTGATATTCATAGTCCCAAATGTCAGTCATAGTCCCACAGTCCCAAATTTAATATTTTATTCAGTTTTTCACCTAGCAAAAATAGATGAAAAAATAAAAAACCTTAGTATAAACTCTCACAGTTATTATTACATATGTATATATACTACTTTTTAAAACTATTTATAAAACGAAAAGTAACAAGTAAAAATATATTTGTACAAGTTAGTACCTCGATCATAAATGCATGCATGTATATGTATGTATGTATGTATGTGTGTATGTGTGTATGTATGGATGTATGTGTATATGTATGTATTTATACGCGTATGTATTTATGTGTGTGTGTATGCATGTATATATGTATGAAAATATGTATGTAGTATGTATGTATGGGCAGTGCTATACAGGTACCTACCATCTAAGCCCAGCAGTCAGAGGGCAATTGATCTCTCACTTCAAGCAACAAAGTTCAAGTTCCTGCCACGGAAGTTGAAAATTCGCATGAATACATTAGATAAAACTTGACAGCAGCACTCAGAGGGCGCAATAAAAAGTGAACATTTACCGGGAAAATTAGCGAGCAAAATGTTGCCTGGGATTGCAATCTGCTGATACGCGACAGTGAATATAGTACCTTCGCAGCGATGCACTGGCGCTCGCATGTGCGCTGCCTAATACAGATATTTAAGTCGCGATTTTCAAAAGTGACTCTACCATAATATTGCTCCTGGTGAAGAAAATTGCTCGAATTTTTCTTTTTTAGTATCTTATGTTCAAGGATGTTCTTTTGTTCATGTATCCATTCTGCAATCATGGAGACTCAAGTTCATATCACCTATAGATTGATAGATGAATAGGAAGTTTACAATTGGTACTGTTCATTTATAAACGAAAATAGTCGAATTACTCTAAACAATTTCTTGACAATGGAGTCAAAAGTGGTGGGCTAGAAATGTACGTAGTTAAATTCGCTGCATTTGTGTGGAAGTCTTCTACAGAATTTTACCCTTTGAGTCCGGCATATAGAAATAGTTGTCTAAATCTGTTCAAACTTTGTGTAATGTAACTTTTTTCATTCAAGTAATGCAAGGAAAAAATTTCAAAGTGAAAATGGTATATTTACAATTTTTTTATGAAATGGGACTTTAGAGTCCCGCCAGGACTTTACTGAAAATTTTATGGCCATATTATCGGAATTTCTTATCAATTGTTTCAATGTCGGTTTCATCATTATAATATTTGTACAATTACAACTGTCAGAGCATGAAGTATATTATATTATTGAGTAACATAGAGTAATGCTCATGATGCGCTTGTCGAGACACCCCATCAATAAGGACTGACGGGTCACTGCAGTCCCATGCAGTAAAACTGTTATATTTGAATATATTGCAAATGTATCTGTGATATCTTCTAATCATTCTGTAGAATAGATGTTTATGCAACAAAAAATAATCATTTCATCACAGTATTTACCGTGATATTGAAGAAAACAGCTAAAATGCGTCACCTAAATTTACCATGATCCTCTAGCTGCAGCGCGTGCTTTCTAAGCGTAACTGTCAACAAGTAGTGGGCTCATGCCTGCCAGGCGTATGAAATTTTGGTAGCTTGATGTTCCACGAGAGTCCCGACAGCTCCCTAGCGTCGAAATTTTTGTTAGTATTTGATAACGAGGGCAATTTCGAGCCGGGACTGACATGTCCCTGTAGTACTCAAAGGGTTAATGATAATACAGCATTTTGATATTTTCGGAGTAGAAATTTGTTAAGCATATGTAGTTTGAAGTCTTGCGAACGTAAGATTATATTTATATTGCATTGGGTTTTTATATTTTATATTGTCTAGATTTGAACGTTGTTGAGTACATCTGGGTTGATGATCAGCGAAAGTAAGCTTATATTTATATTGCAAAGCATTTTTTATATTTTATGTCACCTAGAGCCGAACGTTGTTGAGCATATTTAGGTTGAAGACCAGCGAAAGTTAGCTTATATTTATATTGCATCGCGTTTTTAATGTTTCAGATCGCCTAGATATTAAAGTTGTTGAGTATATTCAGGTTGAAAACATGCGAATGGATGGGTGTCAGCCAAGCCTTGGCAGGAACAAAGCGAGGTCCCACTTTCGAAGTGTGCGCTGCTTGAAGCTCAAATGGCATTATTTATCAAGGCAAAACAAAGCGTGCCCTGTCTATAAATAACTCGATTAGCCAGAAAGAAACAAGGTCAGGCGATTTCAATGCAAACAAGCCCTCGTAATACCAGATTATGGATGCAATAAATAAAAAGAGTGTGGCAGTTTGAAAGAACCCTGCACCTTTTCTGATTTTTTCTTCGCATTCCACTAAGTTCGTGGCTTTAGCAACATGAGTTTCTCACACAAATAAAAGTTATGCTTTAATGTGAGGGTAGTGCAAGCTTATTGTCGATTTTGGCGTTGACATTTATTATGTCAAATGAAAAAGCTCGAAAGTTCATGGCTAACGCGTAATGTTTCATATCAAGGTATTATATCTAAACGTTATATATGCAGGGTCCTCAATATTTCACGTTTGCTTAAAAATAGACATGCTCCTAATTTTCATCGCACTTCATGACTGGACTTTTGAAAGAAATAGGTCTTCTTCTACAAGAAAATTTACATCAAATTCCTAATGTGTCGAAAAATCAGAGCCGATAATTATTGTTTTAGATATAATGAAATTTTTGCCCTTTGATAAAATGTAAAAGTTGATTGTTTGTATATTTTTGTGAAATTACCATATTCAATATAAGTACAAATTCGAGAAAGTTTATGGTCTGAACAAAATTTTAATTCAAAGGTATGCCGTTTTGAAATTCATTTGATTTTGGAAAATTTTGAAGAATTTTTTCAGCCAAACAATACTAAAGAGATGTCTTCATACTGGTATATTGCACTGAAGGTTCTTTAGGAGTTATCTAAAAATTACGTTTTGCTATAAAAATAATTTTGGAACAAAAATTTCTCACTGACGTTAAGCTAATGCGTCATTTCCAAATAAAAAGGAGAAAATACTGGAAAAAATATAGAAGAATTTAATTCCTATCTGTAAATTTCGTTTGAGGATATATCAAATGTAAAAAGGGTATGAAGAATAGTTTACCAAATTGTAGAGTTGAGAATCGTCATTGGAGGCCTCTTACCTATTGTTTACTGGTGAAAACACATAAAATATCACCAAAGGTTTTACTTCCTAAATGTGCCCGTGTAAGTTATCTTTAATTGCTTTGATGACGTCTAGAGTCATTTTATGCACTTTCACTTCGTACTATACGTTTTGGTCGATATTTTCAAGCATCTCTAGATCATTTTTCTTAAAACATATTGTTTTCTAGAATACTGGAGTACACAAAGGAAAGTGTTGCATAGTATTATTGTTTGACAGTTTTTATCCATTTGAACACTGAATTTTACCATCTGTTTCTTTCAAAAAGGGTAATGAAACTTGAAAGTTAAAATTTCACGGGGAGAGACAAAAAGAGTCAATTCGGATATTCTGATGCTCGGTCAGTGCTGAAGTTTCGATTTTATAGACATGCACGACTCATCTATTCTTCTTTAAGCATGCACGCTTGTAAGGCGCCTTTCAAATCGACATTGGCTTGATGAAGAACGTGGTATTCACGACACAAGATGCCGAAGGATAAATTGAAACGTGTTTCTTAATTCCAGGAGAGGTAACAATCATAGGAAGTAAAATGACGGGTTCTTCCTGCCGACAGTCTGTCATTGTGTCGCAATTGGCAATCATGCAATAATCTCTGCATGCAGCTCCATTAACGTTTTTGCCATACACGGGTATTCTTCCGCGCAGCTATCGGGTCGACAGGTGAGCTTCGGTGGAGGTGGCCTTGAAACGAGGAGAAGAAGGTGGAAGAGCGGAGGTGAAGTTCGCTGTGTGGATAATTGCAGAGAGAGAAAAGTGAAATGGCTAGAAAAGAAATAGTTGGAACTGAACAAGCCTGGGTAGATCCCTTAAGAAATGAGAAAATGTGGAATGGAAAAAGGGAAGTAGGGCAAGGACTTGTAAAAAGTTGTATTTATATGATGAATTTAATTATAATACTATTATAAGATACAATTGTATTTAAGACTTAATTGTAATTAAGAAATAATTATATTTATATGATGAAGAAATACCTTCTAGACATTTTAGACTGCAGAGCCGATAGGATTAATAAAATATATAGAATCACACATAATAACTAAGATGATAAAGATTTGACTTATACTTCAAACGAAACGGTCTAAGAAAATTTATCATTTTACCAAACATCAAATACTGCACAGCACTGATCAGTTTTGCTAGTACCATATGTTAGTGAATTCGTTTCAAGTGCAGATAAAACTCTTCAATAGCTTCAACTATAAATCAGAAAAGCAAACGGGAACAGAAATTAATAAATGCTTTAGGAAATTTGGTAAACGTCTGGAATTTCAGTACTAAATAGCAATATGAAATATTCAAGTCAGTTAAATACCTCTACATATAACTATATTAATACCTCTACTAATTAGAATAACTAATACCTCTACATATTACTTAGGATTTTCGCTGAAATAACAAAATTGAAATGACTGTTAGACCCAATTGCTACTACAACATTCGTGTAAAAATTTCAGTCAAGATTGATCTCTGTGTCTTATGACCGGTATCATGACAGCTTAGAGATGCATGAAGCACGTCGATGTTATTGATAAGTATCATAAATTGTCCAAGTTTTTCTTATTATTTCTTAATATACTGATTAAAAGTCACACAAAACATGTTAATATTATTAATAAACATTGTAAATTTCTAAATTTCTATTTGCATTTCATAAGGTGTTCATGGAAGCTTATATGAAACATGTTAAAATTATTTATAATAATCAAATGTTTCTTATAATTTCTTTGTAATTCTTGGTATTCACTTGAAAAATACAGCAGAACAGTCTACTTTGGAATTTTAATCAATTTTTTCCAGACCACCTTTTCATAGGTGTGCGTTTCCAAGAGAAAGCGATTGATTGGAGTGAAGCATCTGCCTAATCCTTCATGCTTCCTTCTTTAGAATTCCCTTGCGTGTAAAATTCGTAAAAATTTCAAACTAACTTTTACAGCGCCTTCAACCCAGAAGAATTCCAGATAGAGGGGTAAAATTTAGTAAACTATACATAGGATGTGATTTTTTCACCGGAGTCGAGTTTTTTGATCGGTTGGTGAATGGTGATGCATAGAAAATAAACTTTTAATAATCATTTCAGAATTGACCTTACTTTCTGAATCACCTGTTTAATATTCTACAAGTTATTAACAACATTAACCAATAATTCACTAATATTCCAGTTCTGGACTTGTCGATGCTGTATGCGAAATAGCAGCTCGTTTTAGCTTCAAAAATATGTCACGATGAAACTTCAATCCAAAATGAAAGGAAATGTGTTTGAACTGTTGTTATGTTGGCCGAAGTGTTCACCCATTTTAGTATTTGCAAAACTACAGGAACTCTTGCACACCTTATACACTCAATATATGGCTTGAGCGAATTCCGGCTAGAGAAATCAATTTTCCCACATGGCAGATCTTCATAATTTTGGATCAGAAACTCACTGGTGACAGTTTAATGAAAGTGTTCTACTAATAAAGGTATTCATCCCCACTCCAATCCTGAGCTCAAATTCAATACCGCTGCAGGCAATGAACGTGTACTTATTGCACTAAGGCATATCATCACTCACTTTTTATCTTAAATTATTGCCTGCTCAACCTTGACGTATCAGACCCTATTATCTTTGCAGAAAAACGTAGAAATTCGTACAACATACAATAATTGAGCCACTATTCTTGTATCAACGATATGCGTAAGTGCGTGGAAACGATGTCATCTTGTTCAATTTGGGAGGATTTAGAAATATGGAGATTGGTCTCGGAACTAGAGATGTTCTGAGGTGCGTTGTAGCCTAGACCATCGGAAACGTTGGCCTTGTAATATATCTGGCGTGAGCTGAGTTTCTATTATTGAATTATTGATAAAATACAAACACATGTGGATTTGGTGGATACTGATGTCAATGAGGTCAAGAACAAGTTTTTGCATTATTTTTTTACCTTCTCCGTGGATCTTCAAAGTGAACTCTTCTAGTTCACTCAGCCTTTAAGTCTTTTGCTCAAAGACGCTAAAAAGAACTTGGTCAAACTGACCAAGCGTGTTTTACCAAGAAGCAGTTCATGCCAAAACTGGACTAAAATTGCCACTAACGAGCACCAGCACCCGATCACACGTGGGATCAAGCCTAGAGTTCAAGAAAAAAGTCGTCCCTTTGTTGCAACATGACACTGCATGCTTCCTTAGGGCTGAAGTACTGACTGATATGTTCCTTGATATCGTTCTAATAGCACAACCAAGGAGGTCCTGCTTGTTGCAACTTCCGGATATTGAACTTCATGTTTTTGTGAAGATTGATCTATGCATGTGTCAATAGATCACGCTTCTGCCACTGTACCTTAGGTCCTTTGGTCTTACTTCCGATTCAGTAGCTCTAATTCTCACGTGACTTCAGCCTCTGCAGTGGGAGATTTAGGCCGTTCAAATTGGTTTCCAGTTAGAAAAATGAATATTGTTCGTATTCATACTTGATTATGTAAGTGTACTGAATTTTTTAAGTTATGTGTTTGTGGGCGGGGAATGATATTTGGTATTGAGCGTTTGATGAAATGACGGTTTTCTGAAATGAAAATAATTTCAGTTCTGGTTCACCACGCCCTCCTAAATTTTGGGCGTTAGTTTCTGTTGTGAATTTAACACTTGAAAAAGTGAACAGTTGGGTCAATAAAATACCCTGCTTAACAAAAGCCAATAACGTTTTCAAAGAATACTTCGGTGAATATTCACAGTAGAATAAAGTTCTTGATAAAATCGTTCATCCTGAAATGCAGCAAGTTAACACAATCCATAATACTACTTATCTACATCTCCTCTCATTCTTATATTGGAATTAGGTCATCTCAATTTCTGTGTGCATAGACTGATCAAATATTCTGCAAAAAAACTTTTCTCCCGAACCCCACTGTCTGATCCATCGAACGACTTATTAACACTGGGCAGTTATTCCTATAAACAAACTTGTCCAGCACTTTTAATTGGAAATTTTATTAAGAATAAGTGAGAAAATTGAGAAGATCTATCACAAATTATGGCCTGTAGGAAGCAAATTAACGCAGCCATTCAACTTGGCAGTTTCCGTGTAGAGCAGTTGACAATTGGCTCGAAAACTTCGAATATTTCCGGGTAAGGAATAAATGATGTCCGTGATCGAGTTTATTGGTGTTCTTCTTCGACAGTATTGCAATTTTGTGATATATTTCCTTGGCGTACTCGAGCTGAAACACTTCGAACACTTGCTATGCACGTATCCATGCAATAAATTTTTTCTGTCTTTCTCGGTCAGCTTCAACAACGTTGGCTCTTAATTCTAATGTATCTCGATTTTTCTTAGATATATTTCAGAAATCCTACGAGATATTTTTCTTGTTTTTAATTATAAGGATCATGATACGGATAGGAATAAATCATTGTGACAGGGAGCTATGAAATGTTATCCCTCGTTCGTTTAAGTTCAACGACTGTAATCCTTCTTTTACTGATGCATTGGTTCGAGTGGCGAGGAGCGAGTCTGAGAATGTGTTCTCTACTTGCCCTGTCACTCCAGATCCCATCTCAGCTAATATTTTATACTTTTCGTTTCGTATTTTATGATTTTTTTGTATTTCGTATTTTATGTTTTTCATCTGGAAGGTTTCGATCACACATAACACGTGATTCTCTCACGTCTACACCTTGTGTGCGTGTGCTTCTTCAGAATGCAAGCAAATCGTTAAACAGATAAGAAAGAGGCCGGTCCTCAAGCAATGATATGACATTCTGATGCTTAAAGTACCCTGTGTCCACTAAAACAAGTGTATCTACTGAATTTTAGTTTCCGTGATACCGTACCGTCGTTTCTTTTTTATAAAGCTGCAGATTTTGAATATAAATGCTGAAGATATATATGTAGATATTGGAGCAAAGCTGTTATACTGCGATATAGATATAAATTATTAGTAATACTTGAAATTATTGGATGCACTTTTCGTGGGCGCTATGTAGAGGAAAGAGGCTGTGAGGCCGATCACCCTGTTAGGTTTACATAGACAAACGTCACCTGCGCTGACAGTAGCACCTCTTCCGTTTTATTGTCATTTGCTTCGTTATTGCAAATTACGAGAACCTACTGCGGCTTTCCCTTTTTGTAATTGCAGAGACGTAAGTCATACAACTTTGTCAAGTGTCGCCCTAAGAACCCTGGACCTGAAGGTGAGATTACTGTAGGAGAATCCACAACACCCAGGAAGTAATTCAGTGTTTGACTCTTTCCTAGATCCATCAAAGAAACATTTGCTTTCAAAAGGACAGGCAGCATGCGAAAGAGATGACTTGCCACTTTTCTGGCTGCTGGCGATTTGCTTTCTTTACCCAGCACTGCAAATTCTGGCACAGCACAAAAACCAGCACTGCAAATTCTGGCTGCGAGAGATTTGGTGTCTTAACGCAGCACTGCAAATTATACTCGCGTTTACTCTACTGTTCTGATTTTTTGGACGTCACATCAAGAGCGAGGTTTCGAACCCATTATTTACCAAGTAGGTCGCTCAGCTGGCATACTACACCCGTAGGTCTGCTGGTCGATATTTTCCAAGTATTATTTAAATAATGTTAAGTAAAGAAAAATAATTTAAAACAACAATTTAAATTTGGGCTTCACTTTTAGTTTGTGGGTGAGCTCAAACATGTTCCTAATACACATCGATTGAATGAACGAAGTTGAGTAAATTCAGGCGTACGTTTCATAGATCGAAATTGGGATACGAAGTTCATGCAAGTTTTAAATAATTTCTTATAATTTCTAATTTTCTCCTCCTAATAAATTGATTTTAGCGTCGATAGTATAAAATAATAGAAGTGAGTTGTTTCTTGGTCGTCAGTTACTCTGCTCGACGAATAAAAATTGTTTAATTTTAAAAATTCGCTCGATATACCAGAAGAAAACCTTTTGTCCCTGACTTTATGAAGTTCACGTGTAGGTCGTTGCAATTTCCACTTAATTATGAAGCTGCATTTCACCTTCACCCAACTTCTTGCGTAAAATGTGGATCAAGAAATGACCTTCAGCTGATCATTCGCTGGTCAGAAATGTTTTTAATTTCTGTGTCCCTTCTCTTTCTCTACGTAGTGGCGAAATTATTATGTAGCGCAGAGAAATAAAATAAATGCCATTTTACCTTCACTTTCGATGTGCAGTCTGCTTGCGAGTACTTTGTTCCTAAGCATATGTGACCAGTGTATGTAAACATGCAAGAGTGTGTTTCATCTGTGACCAGTTCTATTTGGGTCGAATCTCCAGCATAGAACAGGAATGTATGGTGAATTCTACTTGAAATGTATTTCAAATTTGTATTTTCATAACAGCTTAGGACCAGTCACATTTGAGATGTTGTCTACCTTTGGAATGAATTACAAGGGTCATTCTCTTTCCAATGTGTTTCTCATGAGGAAATATTTCTAAGTTCCACTCGGCATATGTGTTGAATATAAAAGTTTTCAACTAGGACTAGCCTCACTTAAAATGTTTAGTTAATATACAAATTCAAAGACCAATTCCTCTTGTAATGTGTGTCCAATATACACGTTTGCTTCCCGGGCGATTATAACTTGGAATTTTTTTTTATACGTTATAAGAGGCAGAATACGAATACGCTTCCAGAGCCAATCTCTCTAGTGACATGTAGTTCCAAAGTACGATCGCTCTATAATGACCAGCAGCAACTTAAACACGCATACATGGTAAAATTGTACAATTTGAATACTGCTATCTTGAAATACAATTATGATCAATGGCTCTACACTGTTGATTTATTCATCGATTGCAGGGCCTGCACTCACCGAATCAAGCTTGCCTTCCTCTGAATAAATTAGACAGAAAACGCTCATTAGATATGCAAAGCAGCATGTAGGGGTAAATTACCCTAATGGGCTCGACACAGTCAACTTAATTAAAGCTGAGCCTTGAATAATTTTACTTTGAATACATGTGCATACATTTTGCTACACGGCGCGACAACGACGCTACGATAACAAAAGATAATTTGTTGGAGAAACACATGAATGTACATGACACCTTACACTTCGGCGACGCTTTACCCTCTGAAAACACTTCACTTTAGACTTCGGTGAGGCTTTACACTTCGGTGAGACTTTACCCTTCATGACACTTCACTTTACTTCGGTGACGCTTTACATTTCGGTGACGCTTTACACTCCAAACACATTTCACTTTACTTCGATGAACACTTTATACTTCAGTGACGCTTTACCCTTCGGTGATACTTCACTTTATTTCGGTAAAACTTTACAATGGTGACACACTTTGCTGGCTCTTTACCTTGGTATCTCAGACTCCAAATGCGGATAAACTCTATCTGCAGGTCGTGAGGGGCCTTCACGTTCAGCTTCCTTTTCGGAAGATTTTTCTTTGTTTGCTCGTACGTGGAACTGCCGTCAGGGATACGAGCGCAGCGAGGCTCCTTCAACTTTGATCCCGCTTGACCTTCCGTTATTGAGTGTGAGCTCTCCCTCTCTCACTCTCCCTTCCTCTCCCTCTCTCCCTCTTCCTTTCTCACAGTCTTCCTCTCTTTCCCTTCCTCCCTCTCCCTCTCTCACTCACGCTCTCTCTTTCTTTCTCACACATTTTTACTCACTCTCTCTCACTCTAACTCTTTTTCACTCTCCCTTTCTCTCAGTCTTAATTTCACTCACTCTCCCTCTTTCTCACTTTCACTCTCTCTAACTCTACCTCTCTCTCACTAGCACTCTCTCTTCCTTCTCACGCCTTCTCTGTGAACTCTGTGTCTTGATGCAAAGTTACAGGAACTCATGAAATTCCGAGTTCGAAGTTCAATAGTTTAGAATCATGTCTTTAACCAATTCGTAAAATTTTAAACAAATAACACACATCGTAGATTCCTTTCTATAGCAAAAATCAGAACCCCATAGGACTTTTAAAAAAATATTCATTTCCTTCGGATACACGAACGCTCCTCCTGAGCAAAGAAAAGCACTTACATTTGTCTTGTGTTATGATTTTATTAGAAAAACACGGTCCACTTAAAATAACAGCCAAAAATTTTCTGTTTAGGAAAAGCCACATGGAAATTTCCATATGAGGAGTGAAATTAATTAAAATAATTTACGATGGTCAACATTCACTTTCAATGAGGTTACTCGAGGAAATTTTATGGCATTATGGACTCTGAAAATTGCATAGTAAAAATTAAACAGAAGACGAAATAAACGTTAATGGTCAGCGAAGTTTCCTAACGTTGGGCATGTGAGTAAAAATAACCTCCTTGTTAGTGTTAGTAGACATTGAGGTAAAATATAAAACAGGATTTTATTTTCCGAGAAATTAGGAAAGTAAATAATTTGTGAGCGCCACAGAGTTTCGTCTGGCTAATCTTGGTGTACTAAACTTATAAATAAAACTACACGAGACAAAAATGTTTTACTGCATCAGCCTAACATGGCAGAATAGAAACGACGAGTCTCAATATTCCTTGATCAATCGTGAAATCATGTGAATCAATGAAAACGTCAGTCGAAAGAGATTAACTAACTAATTAATTAATATGTTAATTAATATGAAGTTAATTGTGACCGATAAATTTAGCCCGTGAAGTTAACCATCTTTCTAAGTAGTAGTATTTTTCAGGAACAAATTCATTGAAAAAATATAGAATCAATGAAAAAATGGGGGATTGATAAGGAGGAAAAATCCAAGTGGAAAGGATATTATTTGTCGCACAAACATCAGATGAAGAAAAGGGGGTTAGCTATGCACAGCTCTTATAATTTATGAAACCTACTGTGTTTCAACATATTTTGAAAGTGGGTGGGCGTGTACTGCAAACCTACAGTATATATTTTGATAATTAGTTGCCTTTCGACAGTAGTAAGTCTGGAACAGTAAGTTTGGTATTTAACCTGAATAAATGCACGATAATGTACCGGACTTGTCGAGAGTGATAAGTGGCAAGCGCTGATAAAAAAAGATTTCAACCAACCGATGTCAAATAAAAATTCTATAACTTTTTGCGATATACCTTCACTTACCATAGAATTTTGCAGCCTCAAACTATCGGGAGAGTAAATTTGAACTTTGGCCCATCATGCTAGAGGAATCAAAATCAGTTGTTCAACACTTACGCTATTAACCACGAACGATTGGTAGTAAGATAAAGAGCATGATGATAATCAAACACAGTTGAGAAATTGGTAAATAAATTTCACTGGAGAAAAATTTTCATTCCTTGAATCGAGTGTCTTGCTTTATTTTAATAATTTACGTCAAAGATGGATGGCGGAGCAATCCTGATGGATTGCAATAACTGAGCGTGCGGGCTAAGATTACTGTCGGCTTCATTTATACGCACACTGTACGTAGGCGTACTGTGTGCTGCATATCTACGCACACTGTACACAGGCGTACTGTGTTCTGCAAATCTACGCACATTGTACGCAGGCGTACTGTGTGCGGCATATCTCCGCATACTGTACGTAGACGTGCTGTGTGCTGCATACCCACTTAGAATGTACACAGGGGTGTTATGTGTAGCATGCTGTTGTGCACAATGAATACAGCGCACAACAATACAGAGTACACACGTAAAATTATTCAAATCATTATATCTAACGAACCCTATCGACATCGTCCTATGGTGATTTCTTCTGCTACGTAGAAGCAAATCGCTCACTTGATTGAACGTGTAAAAAATGAATCAGTTTACGTGCATCTTATATGGAGCAAAAAAGTTCGTTTGTGTCCACGCTTGCACTGCTTCCGTTTATGAAAAAACCTAGGAAGCTTAACAAGCGTCGCGCTTTCGATTTCACCGTCAGAAATTGTGATACTGAGAGCCACCATAAAGGCTGACGCAAGGTTCGTCAAGCCTTGCAAGTGATCCTTTGTTGCCTGCGTCGTAGGAAATCGTTATCCTAGTGACGCTACATATTTTGCGACATTGTGTTTCTGTTCCTACATATGTTTTCGTGATATCGACTTTAGAGGGTGTATTCGGTATCTTTTAGCTGCTCTAAAACTTCTTCACAGAACACAAAGTGGTTTATCACTCATATGTGGGAAGCTGTTCTTTACTGGTATTAAGCAAACATAGCAGACGTAGGAAAATTAAAACCTCTTTATTTGAAACTGTCATCAGGTCCTCGTTATTTCACGCTTACTCCCTCGAAATTCTATTCTTCCAACGCTGGTATGAACGAAGTTCTCACAAGAAAATATGCGTGACTTTTTTCACACACTGCCTTACACAAGCATGCTGCGTAGCGATTTTCACAGCGTTGTTGTAAATATGTACATATAAAATAGAATTTCTACGATAGAGAATATTTCACAACGGATGCAAGGAATGAAAATCACAGGAAACTTGTTTTTCACTCCCATACTCCCTCTCACATCACTCCCTTTCCTGACGACTTCCTCCCACATCTCTCTCTCTCTCTCTCTCTCTCACACCGCTCCCTCTCACATTATTTCTGCTCTCAACGCGTTGCAACAGCGACTGCAGTTAAAGTGTGTTTGAGTTAATGAACGTATCGTACAAACTGTCATAAAATATCTTCTTAAATGTAAAGCGACTTTTTTAAAACATTCATTTCACAAAGATGGACGGGAGGGTGGTACGAGTCATTTGACCAGACATTAATAGAGCTGGATGTTTTCTTGTGCTCAATTTCATTTCAGATATGTGTTGAGAGGATAGAATCAGCATTTTAAATGGTTTCTTGACATTTAAAGTTACATGATAAGCAAGGAAATTACAGTTATTTTTAGTTCTTCACTTTGCACACGAATTTGATTTTCCAAATAAACCTCGTGGTCGACCAAAGATACATGGTATATATTCTAGCTCAAGTAACTGAACACACTTAATTACTCCTATGAGGAGTTTTTGAAATAATCATAGGATGTATTTTATTTCTGTTAATCAACCTTTGAATTTAGAAAGGTATTAGTAGTGCCTATTCATACCACAGCTAAACTTGGTAAAATACATCAAATTATTCTTAATTAAAAAACATCCAATGACTGCTTCACACGAATCTTTTACGGTGCACGCATAATTTTTTCATACCATGTTAATTTTTTTTTGCCACAAAGGAATTCATCTCGAGGGTCACGAGAAAGTCGAGAAAGTGATTAGACAACGGTTAAAGCACCGAATTGGAAACTGCAACTCAATTCTTCGAATGCACTTCCCACAAAAACACTTCAATCTCTAATCTTTCGTTATTTTCTATGGAACGCAAGCTCAGCGACGTGGAGAGGCCAGCAGCCTTCACCAGAAGTAGGCGAGGAACCGCCGCTGGCTCTGGTAAACGAATTCTCTTTGATTTCTCTTCCTGGACAATTTTGTGGTAGACGTGCGTGATGACATTTAGATGTTCTCACCTGGCGCGTCGGTGCTCACAACCTGCCTAGGGGGAGGCTGTGTGTGGGTCGTGAAAGGCGTCGTTTACACGATGTGGCCGCGCAACTCGTACAAGATCTTTAAGGTTAACTGCGCACGAGTGTTGCACTGCAAAAAAATGCACAAATATTATTGAAAGCCTGTTTTAGAAGAATATTTTAAATTTAAAAAATAAATTTAGTGCCGGTCTTAGAAAAATATTTCATTATTTAAAAAATAAATTTCAAGGACGGGCTTGGGAAATTATTTTAGAAATTAAAAGCATTTTTTTTAAGCGGGTCTAAGAAAAATATTTCATAATTAGAAAAAAAATCGAAAAGCGGTCTTAGAAAAATATACCGTAATAATTAAAAAATGTTTAAAGCTGGTCTAAGAAAAATATTTCAAAATACGTGTGCAATTTCTTATACAAGTTGAACAATTGAATCGAGTTGTCATGTTTTTATCACGGGTCCAGTGTTCAATGTATTTGATCTGAGAATAAAAATACACGATCATTTTTTGTCAGCAGAATATTAAATAAAAGGAATTTTGTATACAAGTTGAAAAAGTAAATCGATGTAGAATTTCGATGCGCAGTCCAGCTTTCGATAAATTTGACGAATGAATAAGAAACTACGATTATTTTTGTGAGCATTCAACACTCAGAATCTAGCTCATAGAATGTCTAAAATTTGATGAATTACGGGGAGTACGCAATAATTAATTCACCTCAAAGTTTTACTTATTGTTTGTTCTAATTTGAGTATCACAAAAGATTTTTATTTACAACTGAAAATTAGTCAATGCTCAATCCTGACCTGTGCTTCAGACTAAGATCGGATTTCAATTAACATTCCTTCTTCATCATTTATCGTTAAACGGTATTTCGATGAAGGATTTGAATCCAAATTTCGAATAGTTTCTCACCACGAATGTCAATTTAAAATTTACCATGATATAAACAAAATCTTTCCTGAATTTAGTGATTAAGTTCGTTAATTCTTTGCTGTACGTTCAGAATAATCTTTCAATTCACAAATTTATTTCAATTTACGATGTGAAGCCGTTTAATCGTTATAACCTAAATATTAATAACAAAATGCTATGTATTTCACCACATTTTGAGTTCAAAATAGAATTTACTTCATAAATTGAATTAATTAATGAAATTTTGCCAATTTTCATTTAACTAAACACCGATGATAGACACTTCTGAATTAATTGCCGCTTAAGTTTTTATTCTCTTTAACTTTTTCTCGCTCTACCATGTCACTGTAGAACTGTTAATGCCATCGAAAAAAATATCCTGAAATGTGTAACTAAAATCTCGACTAGACCCTCCCCTAGTCAAGAAGCCTTGTCTACACTACTGGAGTTACGTCTGGAAGGAACCAAAATAATCGCCGGAAGGGAAATGAATAAAAACTTGCGACACAGACAAGTCGGGTCGTGGTATGGGAGAGGGAGACCCCGTTTCCGTGACCTTGCTCCCCTAAAAACAATTCGGGTTCATGATATAAAAGACGCCAGCTCCCGATGTGGCATCACACTTTTGACCAGCCTGTCAACTGCTACATACACCACCATGATCAAATCTGTGAGTTCTGAGCGTCAAGTAAACAGGAGATACTCTTACATACTTTTGAGTGGCTGTTTCGATTTTACTTCTAAGTTGTTAAAATTCATGCCGTGGAACATGCGTGGGTGAAGAGCAGGAGATACTCTTACTTATTTTTAAGACCCAGTGGCTGTTTCGATTTTACTTCTAAGTTGTTAGAAATTCATTCCATGGAACAAGCTTTGGTGAAAAGCACAAATAAATTTAGTTATTTCTCTGCTAAAATAAGGAAAAAAATTATTTTATAGCGTTAATCTAATAAGAATGAAGTATTTAGTGTTCAGTTTCAGGGAATTCAGTACTTAGTTGAGGGGTTGAAAACTTTCATGCCTGTGTTTTGGTTTTTTTTATCTTAGCGTGAAAACATTTACTCGTTCAGATCCTTTCACTCGTTTACTTGTACAGTTCCATTCTTTCACATCAAAATACTTATTTTCTGAATTTTTGAGCCTCAATCGAAGTTATATGAGAAGGTGGAAAGTAAACCTAAATTTTGTTTTGTACTATAAAGTTCGCGTGACTGTTTTAATCATGAAAAAACGGAACATTGAAATAATTACATGTGGATTCGAAAGATAATGTTCTGTATGAACATAAATTCTTGAGAAAAATTAGCAACGAAACCCTAAGAAATTGAGCTCTTACAATTTTTTAAACGCTGTTTTATTCAGACATCTATTAATTGCATTGAAACTTTCGCATGAGATAGCCATCAATAACTGAGTCGTGCTTTTTACATTTGTTTTATTGAATATTTGTCCGAGTAATTTACTCCGGTTGAAGTATCAATTAGAAATTGGGATCAGAGTGGATGGATGGTAGTGAATATTTGAAAACAGAACTTATGTTCCACTGAATTATCGTTGTTGTAAAACGTGTATCGTTTATTGACGCAACTGAGAGGGTACTGTAGTGCATGACCCTCCGCATATTCATTAACGTTAACGAGTAAGTAACGGTACTAACTGAAACTGTTAAAAAAATTATAAAACGCTTTTTTATTTCTTAATACTCGAGTAACTGAACGCACTTGAATTTTAGTAACTGTCCGTAGATTTACTTAATTGATGAATAAGGCAAACATTATGCGGTGCTTCACTTGACAGCTACTCGTACGCATTTTGTTGATGGTAGAAAATTTGGCTTCATTGCTTCCCACAAAATCATACAAATGACAGACTTCCTCCACTTTCAGAAGCGCCAAGAAAGCAAAACAACGAAGAGCATGATCATTTCGAACATATATGTTCGAAAGAGTAGTTTCATTTTTGTTTAGTAAGTAGTTTCACTTTGAGTAGTTTCATTTTGTTTTTTCAAAGCGGAGCAGCCATCAGCCATTTCAGTTTGATATACTATTACTCAGTGCGTCATGTATGTAAGTTATTTTATTCTACTAAAAGTAAGTGCATCATGTATGTAAGTCATTTTGATCTACTAGAACTACCAGCATCATGTATGCATGTTATTTTAATCTACTAGAAATAAGTGCATCATGTACGTAAGTTATTTTGATCAACTCGAACTAAGGGCATAAGTTATTCCAGTATCATATATTTTCACAATTCAGTGCTCCCACCGGACACACGAATTATGCGAGTGTTCAGTGACAGCAGGATCTGACTTCTTGATATGCGTTTGGTCTAATCATATTTTACAGGAAACGACGTATCTCCAGGAACGATGTTTAAACCAATACCGCTGTGAAAATTGTATAATTCTTCGTATTAGCCCTTTCATTTTATTACTTATTTGAAGAGAATTTCGAAAATACTGCTTAAGAGCGATCACTATGGTTCTCTACGGTAACTGAAACAGTGAATAAATTTAGAAAAAAAAAATTTCATTCCTGAATGCACGAGTGACTGAATGCATTTGGTTTTCAATAAATGTGCATTGATTGATGCTAATAATGAGCTCCGACTCGAATAATTTATACGTGAAAGAAATGATTGCAATGATTTAAATTTGAACTCAATATTTTCTACGGAATCAGAATGGCTCTAGTTTTGAAAAGTTAAACCTATTGGTAATGTGCACCTCCCGATCCTGAATTGACTAAATGAAATTCTTCTCTAAACTCACATAAGATTCATAGACATGAAATGAGCGGAAAGTCGGCTTGCGTTTAAATAACAGCATTTGATCTAAGACCCAAAGTAGGGCTTTCTGAACAGAACGAACATCATACTTTTTCTCACACCGAAGTCTATTTTCCCACTCTCTTGATATCAACTTTCTGTTCCCAGATCATTTTCACTACCCTGTTGGCCGTGGCCGCCGCAAGGCCCGACGCCCCTCGCAGGAGCTACGCGCCCCCCTCCAACGCCTACGCTGCCCCCTCGCGCCCTTCGTACGACCGCTCCAGCCGGGAGGAGATCGCTATCCTCCGTGACGACCGCCAGTACCCCAGCGCCGCCGGCCAGTACAGCACCGACTTCGAGACAGCCAATGGCATCCAGGTCTCCGAGTCCGGCTACGGCTCAGGCCCCGACGGCGCCGTTGAGACCCAGGGATCCGTCCGCTTCACCCACCCCGACGGTGAGAGCTTCGAGCTCACCTACGTCGCCAACGCCGAGGGAGGATACCAGCCCGAGTCCTCTGCCCTGCCCGTCGCCCCCGAATTCCCCCACGAGATCCCCCAGTTCGTCCTGGACCAGATCGCCAAGGCCGCCCGTGAGGACGAAGAAGCCGCCCGCTCAGGATCCAGCGGAGGCCGCTACGCCGCCCCTGAGCCCGCCAGCGCCTACAGCGCTCCCCGCCGCGGATAATTCAGTTATATTGTGTACTGAACTCAGTGTGATGCGGTGCCACTGTGCCCTTGGCCAAATGGTATGGTCATTGCATCGCTCCAGAACCCACCAAGACCTACACTTTTCCTCATTCTTCAAAAGGATATTCTCTTATCCGTAACTTATGATAATTTATTCATAATTTATTTCTGAGTCGTCAATAAAATTTCCGTGCATTTATCGTAGTTTTCTCTATCGATCGCCTGTTCCTTAGCAAAAACTTCTATGTCGCAATTCAAGAAAGATTTTGTCTTGCTTTAAACAAGTAACAGCTTTTTGATTACCTTGGTGCAAGATTCAGTCACGGGGAGTTTACAAAAAACAGTACAATTCAATCACAGTTGTAACTTTTTATCATTGAAGGTGTGCACATCGATGAAAGGATGAAAAAATTATCAACCGAACATAGCAGAACATATATTATTTAATTCACAGCACCTTTCAGTGACTCATAAGATTATCGATAGCTATGACAACGTTCGATAACGCATGCATATACTGTATTTTGATCATGTTCAGTATATAGCAGTATTCTGAAAATGAAAGCACACGATACATATCAATTTCCAAAATTCAAGCGTGCTCGCCGACTGAGAAACTATGGTCTTTGAAAGTACTTATAAAGGTCGAGAAAACTACGTACGGTTCTCAAAATATGATCATGAAGTAAAACAGAATTTATAAAGGAAGATTGGAGCAATGCAAATTAAGAAAAACTTTATGGTTTTAGGAAAAGCAAAATTGAAATCGTGATGAGCGAGCTCAAAGGTTTAAGTACTGTTGGGAGGAGAGGGTGCAGTGCAGGAGCAAGTTGAAAATATGAGATATAAACGAGCAGCATGATGATTTTATCGCTTTCATTCTAGAAGTTCTCCGGCAAGAACGATGCAGATTCTACATATAATCATAATGCAAGTCAAAAATTCAGCTTGCGCAAGTGGTAGACTACTGATAGGCAGATTACAAGTTAAAATTCTTTGCGACTAGATTGACTCCTTTATTAGCCGATATTTAATTTGCATCAATGGGATATGAAGTTATTTAGTTGTTTCAACAAGACATTTTTGAAAATTAAGCGGTATTCTGTATGAAAAATCAAAATTCGTTAACAAACACCGATTAATATTAACGCTTCACCTCTAATAAGGACGCATATGAACATCCTTATACAGTTCACGAAATGAATGTTAGCGACTAATAATTGCATAAAAAAGAACAAACTCTTATGGAAAACTATATTAGATTATTCATTGAATTCGATCGGATAATCGGTCGTTCTGGTTGGGAGACAGGTTGGTCCACTCATGTTGGCAGACACTTTGGCAATCAAAACGGGTAACAAGTCAGCCGTAGCTCTGGCATCAATTGCTTCCTTGTGAACCTGAGACCTCACTGCGTTAGTTTTCGCCATTAGAAGAACCAGCTGATTCTACAGTTGGGTCAGATTCATCTCCGTTTGTGGACAATGAGCGAAAAGCTGACGAGGAAGAAGAATCTGATGCCGACAATTCACTTTCAGAACCGCTGCCTTCTATTTCAGGATTATTTCGGGCGAAATCGATTTGTTCCTGGACGTACGATGGCACACCAGGCAAAAAGCCTGATGTTGGCCTGAAACCATTTTCATCAGCGATGTACGTCAGCTCGAAAAGTGTTCCGTCTGGTAGAGTGTACCTGAAACGACACGCATATCAAAATGAAGATTTGTAAGTAACCATGAGCGTCAGCGCTTTTAATTTGCGGTAAAGGACCTTTAAAATAAAATTCATTTCCATTTGGAGTTCATTTTGGATCGGCCCTTTAAAATTTTTGCAGAAACCCAAATTTGGCATTTGATGCAGAGGTATACCTAATTCACACGTAAACCAATTAAAAAAGGGGTTCTTTTTACTCAGGTAATACCATAGAAGTATCGTATGGTAGGAGAAGTTATCACCTGCCAAGTAGGTATAATGCTGCGGAGCGTTTCGAAATTAATAATTTTTTTAGAGTTTGAGTGTCTGCTGTTGTGTTCAAGTTTGCTTTAGAAGTTGTAGGCCTATAGTTGCAAACTATTGGTCTTCGCACCCATTTCTAACAAAAGGAACCCTCATAAATACATGTGCAATTCCTCAAGAATTAAGGTAATGCGTTGGATTGCAACAAATTTCATTGATAAGTTTTTATTGTGATATTTATGTCCGAAAACGACATCTCGAAACATATTGAATATTTGACATATGATTGGATGAAGGATTTTTCCGTCAGCCAATGATAGAGTGTGAATTACTCGCTGAGTTCAATACAATGTTTACAATCCATGTCTAAAGTTTACAAATGTGCGTATTGCAGAAAATCATCAAAAAATATTAAGAAAATTTTCAAAATGGCACTTAATTTATAAAAATTGGCCAATAATTGGTTCATTTAAATTTTGCGAAAATTTACTGCATTTAACGTCGTAAGGTTAACGGTGTAAGTTTTTCCACATCACTAAGTCATTCACTTCAGTAACAGCAATAAAACGAATTGATAGACAGGACTTTGAGATCAGATTATTTTGATAAATGTCATTACCGCCATATAGTTTGACAAAAATTTTTTTAAAACTTTGACGGGTGAGCAAAATTCTCACGTCGAATATCTAAGAAAATATTACAAAAAAATCACATCATAGGTAATCAAACAAAAAATAACAAGTGAAATATTTGAAATAATTGAAACGTGTTTCAATCAAAGCTGAAGGTTTTCATAAATTTACATGAAGCTTGTTCTGAAGAGACCTCGATTGCCTATACGTTACTTCTTGGCATTGCAACTATCACTGGTCATAAAACAATCAATCATTCGTAATTCCTAGAAAAAACATTTACTTACAATAACCCATACAATTCCTTTTACAATAACTAGCAGCTCTTTGTGCCTTCTGCACATTTAAACTGTCAAAACTAAAAGTTTTGAACAAAATCCTGTTCATTATCCTGCAATCATTTTTGTGAATTGTGTTGGGTCTTAAAATAAGCGTTCTTGAGGATGTGGAATAATTTTGATTCATAATTGCATGTAATTTTGTTCGAGTTAATCAAAATGAAACGAACTTTCACGGTAAGAGGAATATTTTAGGCCACGGGAGTGTTTTTGATGTCTGATGGAAACTTGTGGCGGCTTAGTCACTTTGCGCGTAAAACGAACAATTTTATCGTAAAAAATGAAGAGTTTGCAGCCTCATCTAAAGAAATTTTTAGAGAAATGTTCTGAGACTTTTTTTAAAATTGAAGATGCCTTATTTTTCTATTCTTGAATGGAGGAATACGCTTCCCTAATTCGACAAGCTGTAATTAATGTTGAACTTTCTAGATAATTACACTCAAGTCCCAAAACAATAACTCTGTAAATCCCCTTGGACAAGACAAAACAAGCCCTAGAAAAGGGTTAACCTGAGAGACAAAGCTTAGGGTTAAATAAATTGAAAGTCATTGTACTACCTATTATCCTGAAAAAAGGTAAACCCGACGCAAAGTTTACTGTTAGATGAAGTGAAACTACATATTGAAGCAACATTTTGCAAACTCACTTGTAAGATCCAGTTTGGGCGATGGCTCCAGAAGCGCCCGGAGACCCACTTTCCTTGAACAAGGACCCATCATCTCCTTCAACGGTGAAGCTGTAGGCTCCAGTCCCATCTGGACCAGCTCGTTCATCATTGACGATTGATACGACTGAGCCAGATCCCTTAGCTGACGCCGAAAAAGAGGACTGCTTAGACGAAGAGCTTGAAGCACTTGAAGAGGAAGTAGAACTACTGCTTGACTGAGCTCCAGCTGAAAACTGAGAAGAAGAGCCACTTGATCCTCCACTTCCACTCGATTCTTGTGCGCCAGTAGAATCTCGAGTGGTACCTGCTCCAAATTGACCGGTGGATCCGCTATTGTCTTGGGAAGCACTCGCTCCAAATTTTGACGAGGCACCATTAGCTGCGCTGGCATCTTCACCCGCCCCCTGGGAAGCACTAAGTCCAAAGTTAGAACCGAACGCATCAGATCCACTGGCTGCTTGACTGGCACCAATACCAAAATGAGAACTTGCTCCTGTAGAATCACTTGATCCCTGATCAGTGCCTTCTTCTTCTGAAGCACTGGCACTAAACTGAGATGAGGATCCGGTTGATCCAGAGGCTCCAGCGGCTTGTTCTCCAGAAGAAAAGCTAGATCCAAAATTAGAAGTTGATCCAGACGACCCACTTGTACCTTGGCCTGCGCCAATTCCAAAGTGTGAGCTAGCCCCTGTACTATCGCTAGCCCCTGCACCATCGCTAGCCCCTGCACTATCGCTAGACTCTTGCTCAGTTCCTTCCTCTTGTGTGGCACTTGACCCAAATGGTGATGAGAATGCTGTAGATCCAGAAGAACCAGTTGATCCACCAGCTCCCAGAGATCCCTGGCTAGCACTGGATCCAAAATGTGATGTCACTGCCGAAGAAACACCCTCACTTGTGTTAATTCCAAGCTGCGAACTGCCTCCAGTGTTGCCATCTTCGGATTCTTGCTTAGAAGTAGCTCCAAAGTTTGATGAGAATCCACTATTTCCAGTGGATCCAGTAGATCCAGTAGAACCAAAGGACCCAGTAGTTCCTTGGGCTCCCTGGCTAGCAAGAGATCCAAAATGTGATGTCACTGCCGAAGACCCATCTCCACTTGTGTTAATTCCGAACTGTGAGCTGCCTGCGGTGCTGCCAACGGACCCTTGAGTATCTTCGGACGTTTGGTTAGAAGTAGCTCCAAAGTTGGATGAAAGTTCAGTGTTTCCGGTTGATCCAGTTGCACCAGCTGATCCAGCGGATCCAAAGGATCCAGTCGTTTCTTGGGCTCCCTGGATGGCACTAGATCCAAAATGTGAAGTGGCTCCAGACGATCCAGTTGTATCTTGGCTTGTACGAATTCCAAGGTGTGAGCTGGCACCGGCAGCATCACTATTTCCTTGAACGCTACCTGATCCCTGCGTCGAACTGGTCCCAGAGTCTGATGTCAATCCAGTGGACCCAGTAGACCCAGTAGATCCAGTAGCTTCTTGTTCTCCTTGGATGGCACTTGAACCAATACTCGTAGAGAGACCAGTTGACCCGCTTGCTCCTTGGCTTCCAGCAATTCCAAAATGTGAAGCGGCAGCGGCACTACCACTGGAACCCTGATCATTTGCAGAGCTGGTTCCAATGTGTGACGTGAATCCAGAAGAACCAGAGGATCCTGTAGTTCCAGCAGACCCGAAGGATCCAGTAGCTCCTTCGCCTTCTTGGCTAGAACTAGATCCAAATTGCGAAGTGAGTCCAGAAGACCCACTAGTTCCTTGACTTCCACTGATTCCGAAGTGCGAGCTCCCTCCAACACTACCACTAGATCCCTGATCACTTTCAGACCCCTGTGTGGAACTTGCGCCAAAGGGGGATGTTAATCCAGTGGATCCAGCTGATCCAGTGGATTTAGCCAGTCCAGTGGATCCAGCCGATCCAGTGAGTCCAGTGGTTCCCTGTTCTTCTTGGGCAACGCTTGACCCAAACTGCGAAGACGAACCTGATGCACCACTTGCATCTTTGCCTGCACCAACTCCAAAGAATGAGCTGGCGCCAGCCGTGCCACTGGATGCCTGGGCACCTTCTGATCCTTGAGAAGAACTGATCCCAAAGTGGGAAGTTAGCCCAGTGGATCCAGCAGATCCGCTAGCTCCTTCAGATCCCTGGCTTGAAACTGTTCCGAAATGTGAAGGGACTGCCGTTGGCCCATTTGCACATGTGCATGCAGCAGGTGCGACTGGAAGATTGCTACTAGCACTGCCACTCGATTCAGGATGATTGCCTCCTTCCGAAATGTAGGGAGCAGCCCCTGCTTGGGCAATCACCCAGGCAAGGAGTAGTATCTGGTGGAAGGAAAAGACTCGCAGCATCATTTTGCGTAGACCGATTTAACTTCAAGTTTTTTGCTATTGGCACGGAAAAGGGACTGTGTCTTACAAAGCAGACTAACGCAGGATCGCTGCTTTCAAGCCTCATTCCCCTTATTTTATGTGAAAGTTTAAAAAAATGAGGGGAACAGAGTGTTTCTATTATATTGCTGAAAGTTCGGGTGACACCTGAATATAAAATTTAAACGCTCACGTAGAATGTCATTTCATATTATTCAACTTTTCGTGTCTACTGGCCTTTATTTCAAGCACTTAGTGTTATGTGATTTACCTACCATTATATGCTAGTAATTGTACATTAAATTTGCCAATGCGCTGTTCACGAATTGTAAGAGTATTAATAAGTTAACATTCTTCAACAGATAATACAAAAAAATATTTCCAACGTTTGGTTCAGCAACAGGACAAAATGTTATCAAAAGGTGGCATCTCTTCTATTGAATGAAACTTTGTTGCATAGCAATGATATCGGATGACAGTATCACTAAATTTCAATCGGTATCAAATAACACAGACCATTTGTTAAATATAACCTTCTATATGAATGTTCGAACCATAATGATAAAACACTGAACAATTTCATTTACACGAGGGTGCAAAATCATGTGTTCATATCTTTCCCTCAATGAGCTCACATCAAATGTATTTAAAAGATGGGCAGTAATTCTTCAAACTAAAAAATTTTATTCAATGCAATAAGAATTATGTGAGTGACGCACACGCAATAATAGGTATTTTTGCATGCTCCATGATTAAGAAGCCACCTGGTGGAGACTAACTTTACCAAAGAGGTAAAAGTTCACAATTATCAACAAGTATTTTCTTTTACTTTGAGAACATCACGATTCACAAGGCTAAAAATCATATTTGCTGATCCATACTCACAGTTTTCATGGAAGCAAGCATTTTGAGGTCCTACCGACGCTGAGAGTGAACCTTTAGTGTTGGTTTTCTTGGCCAGATTGATTTTATACATTGGAAGCTAAGCAAGGAAGAGGGTCGACATTTACAGGACCCACAAGGTTGTAATTGCATTTGTATGAGAGCAGCATAGTCCCACGAGAGGGTCACCCGAAGCAGAGATGAGAAGAATACAAATTTTTGGTAACTTTTAATTGAACTTATGTGGAATATAAGGGTTTCGTCCCTCACCAATTTATTTTTGAAGTATCAGCTTTTGTTAACGTATTTGAGACGTCATTGAAGACCCAAACAGTTTTTAAATTTTGATAAGTCCTTGATAAAACTATTCAGCATCCTGGTTACGAAAGGCGCAATTAAGAAATTGTAGATGATAATGTATTTGTGCGATGTCATTGGTATTTATGGTTCATTTCTCCTTTTGTTCAATTGCTTAATTTCTTGTCTTGTTTTCCAAATAAGGCTAAGTGAACGCAAACAAGAACGTCAGCGCACGTTCTTTGAGGAAAATAATATTTTAGGTTTGATAGGCGTTTATTAGGCGCAGTTAGACTCCAAAACTATCTTCAACAACACACGTGCCTTTTATTGATACATTTCCATTTGGTTCAAACGGCAAAATGCCCAAAACTTTGTTAAATAGAAATACTATGCATATTTTAATTCCTTAGCTTCGAAGCGCAGTTTATCGTAAATTGAAACGCACACCAGTTTTCCAGTCACAGTGAAACAGTTCTCATGTACAGCCAATTTTAATGCTGTACGATGCAAGTAAATGAAAATGACCACAGGATTTTAATTATTTGAACACCGGATGTATCGGAGTGCAACGTTTACTGAGTTAGTTGGCGAATAATTGACTAAGTCACTGAGGGAATTAGAATATTCATTATCTGAGAACTTAAATTAATTGACGTTTACTGCAAAAATTTCGTACATTTATTTGCAATCCTTTAACAAACCACATTAGTATTAGCACATTTCGACAACAAGCATACATTAATTCCAACAAGCATACATTAACTCCTGATACTCGATTATCGTTATCTAAACCGATGTTCTTAAGATGGACGCTTCAACTTTATGAACAGCGATGACTTCGTAATAGTGGACTCCATAATCTTACGGAAATAGATTTTCCATAACGGGAGACACCACTACGTTTGATTTTGTAATAGCGGGCCTATAACGGTATGGATACAGATGACTTCGTAATAGTGGACACCTTACGGTTATGAAAAAAAATCCATAACGGTGGGCAGCATAATGTTTTGGATACCGATGTTCCTCACCGATATCCTTTAACTTTCTTTAAGGCTTCTTACATGCAGCGACGTGAGTGCATATACTGAAAATTGGGTTGCAATGCCTGGGTGAGTACTCGTGTTCGTTTAAGAATAAAGAAAGAAGATGGCATAAAAAATGTTGACAGGGAAAATAGGCACTATTAAGAGCAGCGAAAGAAATTAATTACTTAAATAAATAAGCTTTTAATGTTAAGTAATGAAGTTAAGTAATGTAATACAATAATAGCCCAGAATTGCATCGAATTGGCGTTCTGTGACTCAGTAAAGTGAATATTTTTGTTATAGAACTGTTGCTAGCAGCCTAAGAATTTTAGAATATTTCTGGTAAAACAAGGCAAGAGCTAGTAAAACAACTGGTAGATAGGTAATTTTTTTATAGTTTCCATACCTTGTGCCCATCAAAATCTGGTTAGAGTACTCATCCATTCTTCCCGCCTTCCATTGGCTAGAGTTCAAACAAGCATACAATGGTTAGAGGGGCTATACCGTATGAGAAGATCTGACTTCAAATGCGAATCAGAATAGAATTACAAAGTTTAAATTCTAATTCTTCAAAAGGTGTTGGTTAAAAGATCTAAAATGTAGATGAAGTTCATACATACCGCGTATCACAAATTTCACTTTTGAATGACGCGTATCTCTCTCCGCGCCAGTGGGTCGGATGTGAAGTATTCGAAGTGTTTAACGTCCCAGCTAATGACACTGACCTTACGTATGTACACTATCATCACTGACTCCTTGAATACGAATTTGAACTTATACCCGTAAGATAAAACCTTGACGTTGTAATTTTCTTCTCCGGTATGCATTTCGTAATTGATTCCGCAGCCTAATTTTTCATTTGAGTTATAATTTTTTTAAAGATGGATTGGACCTTTCCTTTAAGGGGACCGTCCCCTTAAGGAGTCTCCTTAAGACATTGGTATTTAAAAGTTTCATTTCATACACTAACCCAGATTCGTCTTTGAAATACATGTCCTGATCTTTTTAACTCTTTCATTAAAAGGTAATCGTACTGCGAACTGTTGTTCAGTAAAAAGACAACGTTAATCTAGCTCTGAGAAAAAATAGACTGATAAATTAATAACATATATTTACATGTACTAAAATGCTACTAGAAATACGGGCAAAACTTCTTTCAGGCATAAAAAACTAATACATTTAATCTGGCTGTTACTGGCGACATATATTCGTCCTTTGAATTTTAGAGCTTAAGGAGTAAATTAATAGAGCCAGGTCAGCGAAAACGACCCTTTCGCAACATCTCACCCGTCCTGCTGGCCTTACTCAGTCAAGTTCAGAATTGAGGACCAGAAAGTGGCCTTAAAAAGGACCAACCTTTAGTTTTGATATTCGTGTCATTTTAACGCTTCAAATTAACTCTTAAATCTCAGATGTCATTTGCCATGTCATCTGTCATGTCAAATCTATCATGACAAATCTGTCGTGTCATTTCAGTTTTGCTAATGAAACCTCAGCTTATTTATTCATGTCATTTTAACGTTTTAAATTAAGCCCTAAATCGGTTATACTTGTGATTTCAGCCTTACTAATAAGGTCTAAGGCTTGTTATCGATGTTATTTTAGCTTTATAAATAAATGCATGATATTTTGTCCATGTCATTTTAGTTTCCCAGCCGTAGATTTATGGTCCATGTGAATATAACGCTACGAACGCAGCATTAGCATTATTATCTAAGTTATTATAGTCCGACAGACGGATCCTTAGCCTTGTTTACCTATTTTTTTGTCGTTAGAGACTAAATCTTATCCATATAATTTAGGTCGTTTTAGCTCATTTTTGAACGTTAGAAGGATTTCTCCTAATTACAGAGAACAAGCCAGAAGCATGTATCGAGATGACTATAATTTTCATAGGTTGGTTACAAATACTACTACTTTCATAGATTGGGGTACAGTTTACTGGATTTAACGAAATAATTAAACGTTTAAAAAAGAGCAATACAATTCATTTGAAAACAGTTTGAAGTTAATTCTAATTGAAAATTATATTTTAACTCAGCTATGCTTATTTCATTCAGTCTCTCGAAAGACGTGCAAAGATACCTGGAACATATGGAGTAGGGGTTATTTTGTCTCGTAACTTAGCTAATTGTAGATGTAGATGAGAATGATAAATGGTAATTTCCCGTCACTCCCAAAGTTAACTGTTGAGCCAAAAATACTTCACTTTGTGTTGCATTGCATCGCGCACAGTAGCTTATCATTGGACTCGTGGTAAATCCATGGAGGGTTTTATCTACTTATTTAAAGACAATACTCTTACTTGGAAGTTCGTTAACGAGCTCAGCTGCAAAGAACCAAGTCGGCAACCCTCAAGGCTTGTCATTCTAATTAATTGCCGACCGACTCCAACGCAATTTGTCTAATGAGTAGCCCGAGTCTCGCTTAGCCTTTCATAACTGATGCTAGGCTTAGTCTGGTTAGCCTCCCCGCTAACTAGGCTAAATTATGGCCCTACACCGTCCACAACAGATGCGCTCGTGATGCTCAAGGATTGAGATGGTCATTCTCGACCTCTTCAAATTTCATTCCTATGAAAGTAATAAGGCCCTTTGGCTGTCTGAGCCCTTTCCAGTCGTTTTTTATGTTTCTTTTATGGTTGGTTTCAAGGTCTGCTGTGCTTAGCAGGCTAATGACACTGGTGTCGGAAAAGATATGTGTTGAAAATGTTTGTTTAGTTTAAGCGTAGTTGTCCTAAAAAAATTATACACGTGAACAAAAAAACTTATACAGGTGTACAATGCGTGTGCTATTGTATATGTACAATGATTATTGCGCAGCGGTATTTTCTCGAGCACTTGTCAACTGTGCGTCTAGTTGTATGTGATAGTCGTGTATCCGGGTATGGTGGTGAGTTGTGTTTACTCTTCAGTTGTGTCTCGAATTACAATCGTCAGTTTTACCTCAAATTGAGCCCATCGTTTGTGCCTGTAATTGAATTCATCAGTTGTGCCTCCAGCTGTGCTCCAGTGGTGCTTTGAGTTGTGATTTGTTGTGGAAATTAATGTTGCGACCCCCAGTGGTACTTCCAGTTCTGTTTTGCGCTGTAGAAGTGCAGTTTCGAAAGCGGTAATTTCTCATCGTTATCGTAAAATTATGGCCTTCCACTTGCTGCTAATTACTCTCATTATAACTTGGAGACTATTACAGTTACGGAAATTACAGTTTCGATTTCTAGTGCTGCTTCCAGTTGTGTTCGTCAGTGGTGCCCTGAGACTCGCTCACCAGCTGCGTTCAGCAGTGGGAGGCACGTCCTCTGCCGGCCCAGTTCGAGCGTCACAAACGGAGCAAGACGCCCCAAATAGGCATGAGCTCATTGAGAGTAACCTCGAGTTTAAGTGTCGCTCCTCAACTGCATGCAAGCGCCTCACATTAGCGTAGCCCGGGCGACACTTCTGCTCAGATTTATTCTGTCCAAACTTTCGCTTTCTACGAGCGCGAGCACTACGAATATTCGTGGTATGCTGGATACGGCGAGCAGTGAATCACCATTCAGATTCCGGGAGTAAAGTTTAATCAGATTTATTCTGTCCAAATTTTAGCTTTCTTTGAGCGCGAGCACTACGAATATTCGTGGTATGCTGGATACGGCGAGCAGAGCAGAACCATCAGGATTCAGAGTTGAGGATTAAAATTTAGTCAGATTTATTCCATCCAAACTTTTCCTTTCTATGAGCGCAAGCTCAGCGAATATTCGCGGTATGCAGGAGACGGCGATCGGTGAAGAACCTTCAGCCATCACATTTGAGGGCTAAAATTTAAGGAGACGTGAGGAGAGGCTTGAAAGAATACGAGCTCCACGATGCAATTGGATGTCAAAAATACGAGTTCTGTGCTCTGGAAACGTTCAAGGTCAAGAATGCTACTACGCTCCAAGAGAAAGTTTTATGGCCATGAATATTTCCATGTACTTTAAATTGAAGTTTCAAGGTCACTGGGCCAACCTCTTTTTAAATTAACAGTTTGCACTACAATAATTGAGCGTTTCTTTACGTGTCACAATATGAGCAGTCCCTCGTACGTTTGTGGTCGGGGTGGAATGAACAAAATTTGCCGCTATGATATCTGTTTTAATTCTACAATGGTTCACACAACCCGTGAAAAATGGCGGGACTCAATGTTTTTTCTATTTTCTCGACAATTCGTGCAGATGTGGATGAAAAAAAAATATAGCCATCAAACTAGTACCCGCAAATGGAATATTCTTGCACTTATGCACTGGTGAAACTCGTTAAGTGCGTGAAAGAGAGACGGACCAAACAATTTAATGTTCAATGAGATTCCAATTGTAATAACATAAGATAAATTACGCACAAAATTTATAAATTAATGGGGACACCTGAAGTTTTGTTAAATAGTATAGATTGTTTTCGTTGTAAATCATTCCCATATGAAGCTCGAGAAATTTCGTATTTTGGAGTCTGACTTTTCAAATAAATTATCTAAGGGCTCTCGCATTCCATGATTTTCATTACGAAAGTATTAGGTGTGCGAGTTGTACATGGGAGGGGTAATTTCTCACTATAATGCAGTACGATTTGTTCATAATGGTGATCTTTTGATATGCATGCTCCTATAGAAATTTTCATTAAGCTGAAAAAAAAACATTAATCCTTCGACATCTCTTCGGTCTTAGACACTTTCCAACAGCAATTGCAGCTATCGCACCTTGATTCATTTGGTGTGAATAATATTGTTGAAAATATGACCATAATTCATAAAACAACATAACCACCATTATAATATTGCCCTACACCCCTTTACCACCCCAATATTGTGCCCCTCACTTCATCACCACTCCAATACAGCCCCTCACCTCGTCACCACCACAATATTGCCTCTCACCTCGTTGCCATCACAGTATTGCCTCTCACCTCGTCGCCATAACAGTATTGCCTCTCACCTCGTCGCCATCACAGTATTGCCCCTCACCTCGTCGCCATCCCAGTTTTGCCTCTCACCTCGTCGCCATCACAGTATTGCCCCTCACCTCGTCGCCATCACAGTACCGCCCCTCACCTCGTCGCCATCACAGTATCGCCCCTCACCTTGTCGCCATCCCAGTATTGCCCCTCACCATATCATCACCGCAATATTACCCCTCACATAATCACCACCCCAATATTACCCTTCATCTCGTCGCCATCACAATATTGCCCCTCACCTCGTCGCCATCACAGTATTGCCCCTCACCACATCACCACCGCAATATTACCCCTCACATAATCACCACCCCAATATTGCCTCTCACCTCGTCGCCATCACAGTATTGCCTCTCACCACATCGCCACCGCAATATTACCCTCACATAATCACCACCACAATATTGCCTCTCACCTCGTCGCCATCACAGTATTGCCTCTCACCTCGTCGCCATCACAATATTGCCTCTCACCTCGTCGCCATCACAGTATTGCCTCTCACCTCGTCGCCATCACAGTATTGCTTCTCACCTCGTCGCCATCACAATATTGCCTCTCACCTCGTCGCCATCACAGTATTGCCTCTCACCTCGTCGCCATCACAGTATTGCCTCTCACCACATCACCACCGCAATATTACCCCTCACATAATAACCACCCCAATATTGCCTCTCACCTCGTCGCCATCACAGTATTGCCTCTCACCACATCACCACCGCAATATTACCCTCACATAATCACCACCACAATATTGCCTCTCACCTCGTCGCCATCACAATATTGCCTCTCACCACATCACCACCACAATATTGCCCCTCATCACATCACCACCGCAATAAACAATAAAAGGAAGAGCTGCACAGACAAATAAAGAAGGAAGCGTGGGCTGGAAGCGTATTTTTCAGCCTGTTAAAATATCACCAATATTTTTAGGCTCAAAAATAAACGTATTCAGCGCACGTCCTGGATTTCATTGTACTTCTTATGTCGAGAAAAATAACAAATTGAAAATAAACAGATTTATTTGAACACATAACTTGGAGGCTAGTCTTGTGAGCTCCTAAAGTATGAAAACGATTAAAAATTAGATATTTAAAGGCAAAAAAGGATTTATACTTCTCATTTATTTTAGAAGAAATACCGAGCATTGACATGAAAATAATTTCAATATCAGGAGCAGCTGGGACGAAAACTATCGCAAGTATCGCGAGTTTAGAGGGAATTTTGTATTAATTCTTGCTTGTTGAACAAATACTTACTATCAGGGAGTAAGTGTTGAGTAAATGTTCTTGCAAGGAAAATATTCTAATAATGTTGATTCTGGCAGCCTAGCTAGCTAAATTTTGATATAAATGTAAGTCGTGAATGACAAAATTTAGGAGTCCATTATTCTACGCTGCACACACACACAACTACCCTAGGTAATTTTTTTATATGCTTAGTAACACACGCGAGCCTCCTCTAATTATCTCAAATTCAACAGGTTTTCACGACCTTCTGTAAACAATTTACCAAACTACACATTCCATTGGTAGCGCAAATAATCTTCATTATAAAACAAACCATTTCAAGCCTCATTTTGAAAGCAGGCTAAATTATCGACGAAACTCTGCAGGAAAATGAATTTAAATAAGTGCGAGGACCAATTCCATCAACAGTCTCCAAGTTAAAATGAGTTTGATATGACCACAAATGAACTGCAAGATTTTTTCGTACGTAGTAAAGTGGCAGCTTTCCGACATGAAACAAAAGGAAATTTTAGTTTCGTACTCGTATTTTGAGGCTAATAAACATCTATCTCGACATTGTTCTACGTAATTGAAAGATTGTGTTAATCCATTTATTATCTACTTATCGAGGAAAACTAAATATTGCTGGGTAATATTATATTGACCTAGGAAAATGAATACCACTGTGTAATATTATACTCATTGAGAAAAAATAAATATAAAACACGAGTATGTTGTTGGTAATCAGTAGAGGTAAAATTCAACTTCATCTATCATGCTGGGGCTGCTGACCCCTTCACACTTATGATGAACGACGAGACTTTTAAAAAACTTAGTAAAGAGGCATAATAAAAATAAACGGCTTACATTGCCGTTGACAGAAAAACAGGATATTACGATCATTTCTGTGCACTAAGGAAGCGCTTCATAGTTATTTACCGTTCAGTGTTCAAATTTTAGGTGGAAAAATTAAAATATTGGAAGGAATTCATTTATTCTGCTTTTCTTTTTGCCACTGAAAAGGCTAACAAAACTTCGTTAATAGTCATTATCAAGTTTACTCTGCGTGGGTGGGAATGATTAAATTTGTGTAATTCTACTAAAATTATTAACACGTTTGGTACCAATAATTTGGTAACTGTTATCGTTATATTGGTAATTGTTACTCTTACTGTTGCTGTTCGAGGAACTACCCTAGCCCTAATTATATTTTGATTGGCTTGAGAGTGGATAATAATATCGTAATATCATCTTTATGACTACCATCACTATTATAAGGTTGATCGTCTGTGCAACCCTTTACTTGTCTCATCGCTGAAAAAGCAGCTCTTACCTCGCCACTAATGTAGCAGTCCATGCACTCAACGATGATTGCGATAGAGGTCCCTCGCGAATACACGGTCAGTCTTTTATTGCCCCATCAAGGATGCTAAATAATTTGGTGTGTAATGAGCCACAGATTTCAGACCTCAATGAAGATGAGGTTCAGGTGGCTTACAGATGGTTCATAGTTAGGTGTCCATCTACATTATCCATCAGAAATTGTTGCTTACATTATCCATCACAAATTAGTTTGATCATCGTTGGTCATCAGGGGCTGGTAAACAAAATAGGCATCAGGGGTTCATAAGTAGTCGGCGAATTCTATACGGGGGGTTGTTTCAAAACACGGGACATTACGGGCTCATAAGTGGCTAACGAAAGCCATTCTCAACCTCCGTGTTTTATACGTCCCCTTAGCAGACTCTACTGTACAACGCCTTTTTCGTCCACAAGCATGCAGTTATCACGAGCTACATGTACGTAGATTGGCGTTTCGCAATTGACCATCACTGGCGAGCTGTTCATCGGCGGCCACCAGGTGGTCATCATTGGCATTGCCAATCCTTTTCGCCAGCCAATTGACCATCATGGATGAGCTGTCCATCAGCAGCCACCAGGGGGCCATCATTGGTATGGCCAATCTCTTTCGCCAGCCAATTGACCATCACGGACGAGCTGTCCATCGGCCGCCACCAGGTGGCCATCATTGGTACGGCCAATCACTTTCGCCAGCTGACCCAGTCTAGAGACACCGCACAGAATATAAAAGAATGGAGTGGAAGGGCGGTCGCTCCTTTTGACCTCTCGCTAATTTGTTCGGATGGCACCGTACCTATGATTGCGGGCGCCCTACTTCTGCTCTTACGAGTTCTTTCTTCAAACGCCTGAATTTTGTGCGCGAGCGCTTGCTGACCTTTGTGGTCGGGATAATTTTGTTTGAGCTCTTTGACATTTTCCCGTACATATCAAAGAAGCAGTAATTTCTCTATCTTCGTTTTTCGGAATTTCTATCTTGTAAACATATGCCATGAATTCCTACACAACTTCAGGATATCAAGACAGAACTTACATGTACTTTAGTATACAATATCAAGTGAAACGAGAGTGATTTATTTTTAACGGGCGTAATACATAGGCGAAACAAAGGAAGTTCCATGACCCCGCATGCGCTTTACAGTTCTACCTTGCACGCGCAACCGACGACTCGCGACCTATCGAACAACCTACGGACTATGGGACTATTTACCTCCTGCAATTTACGGACTGTTGCCTTCGAACTCTTGGAAGGGAATTAGGACAATGTCAATAATTTGCGTATATAAACTGTCCTAGAGAAATGGGCTCTCCAGTAGAGGGGCCTCGCTCGTGGATCGACATGCGAATTATGAGTGGGTTTTGGTCTGTAAGTGAGATTCACGACGTGTTATTTACGTGGCGTATTACCTAAATATGATAGACTATGAGAAATGCAGGACGATCATAGGTGAACCAATAAGTTTTGAACGCGTGAATAAAAATATGTAATGTAGAAATTTTTTTATCGCTTTCGGGTGTAGAAACACAAAATTTAATAAACTGGAACCTAAAAATAGAAACGGAAAATTTCTTTTGACCTACTTTATCGTGCAATCGATATTAAACAGAAAACAGATTCTTATTTTTGTGGCATTTGTCTAGTCTTGTCCATTGCCCATGAGCCCATTGTGTTGTGAAGCCGGCTCCTACGACATCAAATTATGCGTAACAGTTTGGGAGGGATTTTTTTTCGAAAACATATCAACAAATAAAGAACCTGGATCTCACATTTTATGCAAAGTAATGTAACCACGAGACGCCGGGAGTGAGAAATGTTAAGAAGCCGTTACTTCTGAAAAATTTATTGGATAAATTGCCACCTTATTAGATCTATGTATGAAAACGAGGCTGAATGTACAGTATATGTGTGACAAAAACGTGTTGACTTTCACAAGAAACGATTTTAACCCTTTCTCTTTTTGAGGAAATAACGCCAACGGGCTTAAGAACTAAGCTCTTGGGCTTAAGAGAGATACTTTCGCTGCAGTGGAATACGTTTGGAAATTATTACCTAGTTGGTTCCGGTATTATACAACCAATGATAGGTTAGCGAATTCACAGCCATATAGGGCTACACAGTTCTAATCTGTCACAACAAATTAGTTTATATATCATGACTTACTCGCATTATTCTTGTACAGAAGCTATGGTAGAGCTTGAACTTTGTGAGCCTTACTGAAAATTTTAGGCAAAGGAAACATTCCATGCTTGTAACATCTGCCCTCCTACACAAATACTCTCTGAATTTAATTTCGCTTCCTAAGACGTGCTTTTGATGCAAAGCTAAGACCATGAAAAAGAAGGGAATTCTGTTGTTCCAGATACTGCTGTTGGTTATGACGTACCCGCACGCTGGGGCTCTACCTCAGACGCAATACAGTCCCCAAAACAACCCTTCGCCTTCTAGGCACTGGTTCTTCCCCATCAGCGCACGGAAGCAGCATGGAAAGTGGGGATTCGTGGGTGAGATTTCACCGATGTCACTTTTTATTGATGACTTAGCAACACAACATCTTTAGTACATGTTCGTGTAGTTATCATAATTCATAGTTTCACAAAGAATTAATTCTATAATTTTAAATATTGTGTCGATTATATATGGTGTATAGATATATAAATATATTTAATAAGTTTAAAACACTGAAATGAAATGCTATAAATGCTGACACTTATGTTAATAAGTCTCTCCATTCCGATTAACCTATGATAACCAGAAGTGTGAGTCAACTTCTAATTGACTTTAAGACCGTAAAATTAAAGAAATTACATGAATGATTGAACAAACCTTGTAATATGAGTTATTTAAAGAAAATGCAATTTTTCTTTCGAAAATTTGGTTTTCCAATGATGAAGAGAAAATGGATATCCTTGATCTCACTTTGTTTGGTGCAGGTGGGGCAGCAGCTGGAGTACCCGACGTAGGAGCAGGTGGTGCAGGAGGGAATGTGCCGTCAGGTGCAGTAGGAGAAGGAAGAGGACCAGGACCAGGTGGAAGCGTACCTGATGCAGGCGGTTATTCAGGTGCAGGAGTTGGATCAGGTGTAGGTGGTGTATCCGATGCAGGAGGTGGATCAGGTACTGCAGGTGAACCAGGAGCGGGAGGTGGATCAGGTGCAGGAGGGGGATCAGGTGGAAAAGGTGGATCAGGTGCAGAAAGTAGACCAGGTGCACCAGGCGGACCAAGTGCAGGAGGTGGATCAAGAGCAAGAGTTGTACCAGGTGCAGAAGGTGTATCAGGTGCAGGAGGACACAAAAAGAAAGTAATCGCAATACTGCAAGACGAGCGCACACAACCCGACGTATCCGGCAGCTACAGCTTCAACTTCGAGAGCGAGGACGGAACTTCTCGCTCCGAGTCCGGCTACCTCAGCGACCATGGCATGGTCGTACAGACTGGCCAGTACTCGTGAGTGTGGGACATGTAGGAACGCTGGCTCGGTTAATGGTGATTCCAACGTTAATGGTAATTCTTCATACATTAAATTCGTAGTTAATGATGATTCCATGGGTTATATTGAATGTTCATCCAGGAGGAATGCTCGTGAGTGTGGCAATATGTGTGCACTCTGGCTCGGTTTAATGGTTATTCCTTGGGTGTTATTGAAGTGGTGATTCCATGAGTTCTATAGTTAATGATGATTCTTCATACAATAAATTTAAAGTTAATGGTGATACATGTGTAGTATTGAATGGTCTTGCAGAGGAGTACTCGTGAGTGTAACGAGGGTCATAAAATGCAGATAGTAGTTTGCTTCAATCTATCTTAACAATACCTTGCGTACAATAAAGTCTTTATCGATCAAAGGTAAAGGCAAACATATTTTTAGGTTCAAAGGCGTCATTTTGCGAGGCACAAATTTCACGCACGCCACTCCTTAGTTGACCCAAATTGACAAGTTAATAAATATCTGCGAGCAGGATTTTAACATACTAACTTTGTATGTATTTATAACGTGCTTAATACTATCTACGAGCAAGATTTTATTGTACAATATGTATTGATAACATGAGTATTATTATCCGCGAGCAAGATATTAACATACCAACTTTGTTTGTATTGAGTATGTGTATCGATTAAATCTGGCCCATAATAATTTATTATTACAGTTACACGCTTCCAGACGGCCAAACGTTCTCGCTGAGCTATGTAGCGGACAGCCGCGGCTTCCGACCGCAGTCTTCCTTCCTGCCGCCAGTGCCTGCATTCGTGCAGGAGCAGATCGAGAGGGCCAAAAAAGAGGACTTTACTCTTGCTGCAGGTGGTGGAGTAGCAGGAGGTGCTGTAGCAAGTGGTGGAGCAGCAGGAGGTGCTGTTGCAGGTGGTGGAGTAGCAGGAGGTGCTGTTGCAGGTGGTGGAGCAGCAGGAGGTGCTGTAGCAAGTGGTGGAGCAGCAGGAGGTGCTGTAGCAGGTGGTGGAGCAGCAGGAGGTGCTGTTGCTGGTGGTGGAGCAGCAGGAGGTGCTGCTGCAGGTGATGGAGCAGAGGGAGGTGCTGTAGCAGGTGGTGGAGCAGCAGGAGGTGCTGTAGCAAGTGGTGGAGCAGCAGGAGGTGCTGTAGCAGGTGGTGGAGCAGCAGGAGGTGCTGTTGCTGGTGGTGGAGCAGCAGGAGGTGCTGCTGCAGGTGATGGAGCAGAGGGAGGTGCTGTAGCAGGTGGTGGAGCAGCAGGAGGTGCTGTAGCAAGTGGTGGAGCAGCAGGAGGTGCTGTAGCAGGTGGTGGAGCAGCAGGAGGTGCTGTTGCTGGTGGTGGAGCAGCAGGAGGTGCTGCTGCAGGTGATGGAGCAGAGGGAGGTGCTGTAGCAGGTGGTGGAGCAGCAGGAGGTGCTGTAGCAGGTGGTGGAGCAGCAGGAGGTGCTGTAGCAGGTGGTGGAGCAGCAGGAGGTGCTGTTGCTGGTGGTGGAGCAGCAGGAGGTGCTGCTGCAGGTGATGGAGCAGAGGGAGGTGCTGTAGCAGGTGGTGGAGCAGCAGGAGGTGCTGTAGCAAGTGGTGGAGCAGCAGGAGGTGCTGTAGCAGGTGGTGGAGCAGCAGGAGGTGCTGTTGCTGGTGGTGGAGCAGCAGGAGGTGCTGCTGCAGGTGATGGAGCAGAGGGAGGTGCTGTAGCAGGTGGTGGAGCAGCAGGAGGTGCTGTAGCAAGTGGTGGAGCAGCAGGAGGTGCTGTAGCAGGTGGTGGAGCAGCAGGAGGTGCTGTTGCTGGTGGTGGAGCAGCAGGAGGTGCTGCTGCAGGTGATGGAGCAGAGGGAGGTGCTGTAGCAGGTGGTGGAGCAGCAGGAGGTGCTGTAGCAAGTGGTGGAGCAGCAGGAGGTGCTGTAGCAGGTGGTGGAGCAGAGGGAGGTGCTGTAGCAGGTGGTGGAGCAGCAGGAGGTGTTGTAGCAGGTGGTGGAGCAGCAGGAGGTGCTGTAGCAGGTGGTGGAGCAGCAGGAGGTGTTGTAGCAGGTGGTGGAGCAGCAGGAGGTGCTGTTGCTGGTGGTGGAGCAGCAGGAGGTGCTGTAGCAGGTGGTGGAGCAGCAGGAGGTGCTGCTGCAGGTGATGGAGCAGAGGGAGGTGCTGTAGCAGGTGGTGGAGCAGCAGGAGGTGTTGTAGCAGGTGGTGGAGCAGCAGGAGGTGCTGTAGCAGGTGGTGGAGCAGCAGGAGGTGCTGTAGCAGGTGGTGGAGCAGCAGGAGGTGCTGTAGCAGGTGGTGGAGCAGCAGGAGGTGCTGTAGCAAGTGGTGGAGCAGCAGGAGGCGCTGTAGCAGGTGGTGGAGTAGCGGGAGAAATAGCAGGTGGTGGTGGAGGACCATATGATCCTCCTGCATGGATACCTTTACAAACTCACATAGGTGCTGGATTACTTCCGTGGGAGAACAATTAAATAATAATTTCAATTACATTGGACTATTAAACAGCAATTTCAATTTTGAAGAACAATTGAATGGGAATTTTCATGGTCTCCTTTCGCTTATGACCAACTTTCTTACGCATCAACAGGCATGTAAACATTACGGCCATCGTTCTGACATTCCTCACGACCGATGTAGCGTCGAGAGTGATGTTTGGGCTGCCTAAATAACGCACCTAATAACCTCCTAAATAACGCACCTAATAACCTCCTAAATAACGCAGCCTCGTAATTGAGCAAAACTTTGCAACAGTCAGTGGCTTTTGAAGCAGATTTTCAGAATTCGGACTTTCGCCGTTGGAACGGATGAGAACGCTTGGAATGAACAACTGGACAGTTACGACTTCAGGGAGGGCCGCTTGTTTTACTTGAGTTTTTGTTCAAATTGGCCGTTTTTTAAGATTCGAGTGCGCTAAAGAAAATTGAGAGGATATCGTTCCTGATGTACGTATTTAACTCGGAACTCGGAATTGGTCCCTTTTAAATATAGCACACATTAAATCAATATCTTTTGAAATATCAGCTTATTAAATAATGGGGATGTTTTCAAAATGATGAAAACTGTATCAGAGATGCATTCCTCACACTCCTCCTCCAAATGGTTCCCGTAATCATAAATTATGACTAAAATACGCACATGAATTAGGGCAAAATTAAACAATCACGAATGTTAGATGTGACTCCGTTTTAGTAATCGTGTGCGTTTAGTAGTATGCGACTTTATTTTGTTGAATCATGGGTGCTTTGTTTTATTACAATAGTGAATTCAAAGAATGAATTTCAGTATTTTCAATTTGAAGGAGAATTTCCAAATGGGTGTTGTTTGCTTCGATTACAACGAAGGCTCAGCTATATTACTAGGATCTCATGCATCAATGATGTTGAAATATGTTACACTTTCAACATATGCGCGCCTATATGTCGTGAAGATTATGTTTCAATGAGAGTGACTAAGGTCTATATTATTCAAAGCGCTTCTGTTCACCGTCTCAACATTTTTTTTCTTGTTTGTCACAATTGTTTTCGATTTTCTAATACAGAAAAAACTGGGGAGGCATGTATGTTGTTCCTATTTTCCTCTCAGTTTTTCAATCACGGTTACGCATATTAGAATATTTATTGTAGTGTTTTTGCCGTGCATATTTAGTTTGTTTTTGTTGAATGTTTAATAAATATAATTTGCAAGTTTCATGTCTCATCCTCCTAGACAAATATTTTATTTATTTTGTTTCATTTTTTTTAATCCAAAAAACAATCCAAACTTATAGTGAAGCTCCCATAGGATTGGAATTTAATTTTCAGTTAGTTTAGGATAAAAAAAACTATATGATAAACAAAATTTTTTGTCGTCAACCATTTCTAATATTTCAAGTTTTCAAACCCAACGCGAAATATATTTTAGGAATAGACTTTATTATAAATTTGTTTTTATATTTTTCAGCAATGAAAACCATTTACGATTAGTGTATCTTTTAAAAATCAGTTTTACTTCTCAATAAAACAAAGGAAGAGAATGAATGACACTCTTTCGAACCCTTTTATTGGCTTTATAAATTATTTTTTATCTGTAAGTTCTGTTATTAACATTGCAGCATTAATGGCGATTTTTACAACATGTTTAAAATGCATGAACAAATGAGCACAATATACTGATATTGAAGTTTGCGGAATACAATTAAGAGTTTTTTTACTCGTACACTTTACGGAGACAACAAAGATCAGTTTCCATTATTTTGAAACGCTTAAAAGTTCCGAATACTAATAAAATTAGTTTGAGGCGATCCTTAATTTAGAATATAAAAAATATCTAAGAAAAAATTCATTTTGCTTCGCTAAATTTCAAATTGCATTTTGTTGTGCAGAAGGCTAGTTTTTTCTAACTTTATGGATACATTATGGATCAAGTTTTCCATGCTCATTAGAACTTTTTTACTCAATTGCACGTTAGAAATTTCGTCACGAGTAAAAGTAATTCGATAAACTGGAATTCCAATTAAAAATTATAAACCCAAAAGCCCTCGAGAACTCTTCGTCTAATTTACATTTAAACTATATTTACCTATTAATGCATGTTTCTGCAAGATAGGAAAGCGTTCTTGTTATTTTTTGCCTTTTCTATGCCTCAAATCCTATAATAAGAGCCGCGTCCGTCCGTCCGTCCGTCCGAAGCCAGCCTGCAGTGTGTGATGAGCGTATCTGTGATACAAGCTCCAGCCCTATATATTTTGACGGGCCGTGTTCACGCGGCCTCATCAACTCTCGAGAGATTGTATTTTTTAATTTCTTACGGCCTTTCTCTCATTTCGCCCTCTTTTTTATTTCAAATAAAGGGGGGTGGACTAGAATCCATAAACGAGTGCACAACTTGCGCCGTGAATCGACTTATATGTACATATATCAACTCATGGTCAATTGAATGTTGAGTGGGTCAAAATTAAATTTGCTATTTCCTTAATGTCAAACACTGAATTTTCTCACACGAAATAATCACGTTTCAGAAACATGCTAAAAGAGTGTTCCATGACAACATGAAAATAAAATTTGAGCAAGGAATTTTTAATTTCAAAAAATTATTTTGTTCAGGTGAATAAGAAATGTCATCTCATTCCTAACCGGTTGTTGAATGCCTTATATGTTGTTTTCGATTTCTCAATAATTTAAACCAGGACGCGATAACTGTTATACTCGGTAGAGGCAAACAATTGCGTTCTGCTGAGACAAATGAAGCAATGTGGCTGACTCAATCCTTCTCTATTCATTGACATCCATCCATTGACATCCATCCATTGACATCCATCCATTGACATCCATCCATTAACTCCATCCATTGACATAAGGGAACTCTTTTTTGTTATGCTTTTCTGTCAATAATTTTTTGTTTCAACATTTTATACGGGTATTACGATCCCAATGTGTTATTATCAGTTAATGACATTAATGTTAAGATGTTTTAAAAACCAATGTCTCAACATTTCATGTTTATACTGCATTGGAAATAAACTTTTTCTTTCTTTCTTTCCCAACGCGAAGAAGCACCGGACTTGCATGAGTAGGGTGGGACTTAAAGCCTTTCACATGAAAGACGAGTGCGCCAACCACCAGGCCACAGGGTCCACGTAACCCTTTTACTCCTTGAAACAAAACATACATTGACTGAGGGTGAATTGAGGGTCATATCTATAGAAATGTCAAACGCGGATGCCTGAAAATGCAAGGAGAAAATAAGATATAACAAATATAAACATCAATAGACACTTAAACTTTGTTAAATAAACGAACGCAATACAAAATATTGAGAGAAATGTCCATAGTATTTCATGCAAATAAACTACTGAGAGCGCAATTCATCGTAATTCGTAAAACTGATTATGCAGGACTTCGGAATATAGTTGACGAAAAAATTTCATTTTCAAAAAAACATTTAAATCGCTCTAAATTTGATAGCACTCAGACGTAAATTTTTTAATGGTAAATTTTCTTTTCCCGTTTCAACCCAACAGTGGCTCTGTCAAAAAGCTTTAATTTTCGTTCCATTAGCATGCGTTTGTGGCACGATAATATTTGGTCATTCCTATCGACTAGAGAGAAATATATAAATAATTTAACAGTAACTAGTCTAAACTCCTCATCGAGCGTGAAAGTGCTTGTATCTATTCTTCTCCCAATTGTATGGGACAGAATCAGGCACGTAAGTTTGCGACTGGAAAGACTTCAAAGGCCCGTACTTAGTGGCAGAGCTGTAAGGAAATGTGCTCGCGGCAAAATTCCCGTTAAATTTCCCAGGGATCCCAAGGACGCGTTTAAAGCCTTTTTTGTATGGGTAATAGTTAACTTGTATAGGCCACCAAATGTACTTATATTCCTCATTTGGGTCCGGCTGTGTTTTGGGCGGCGCCTTTCCTCTCTGATGCCATTTTTGTCGGTCTGCCACAGCTTTTGAAGTTTTTGAGGCGGTGGAACTCGTTGGTCTGGTCCCAATGTTGCCGCTTCTGCTGCTGTCAAAACTCGTTGGCCTGGTCCCAATGTTGCCACTTCTGCTGCTGTCAAAACTCGTTGGCCTGGTCCCAATGTTGCCACTTCTGCTGCTGTCAAAACTCGTTGGCCTGGTCCCAATGTTGCCACTTCTGCTGCTGTCAAAACTCGTTGGCCTGGTCCCAATGTTGCCACTTCTGCTGCTGTCAAAAGGTGACACACCTAAATTCGTTCTGAGAGACGCAGCGGATAAATTTGCTGACGCAGCAGCGTTGCGAGTTCCGTTTCCAAACGGAATTGAGCTTTCAACGTTTTGTTGCGCTGCTCGAGCATCAGTCTTCGTATTTTGATGTGGTTGTGAGCCCAATGATCTACTTTGAGTCCAGGATCCTTGATATGTTTTTGGCGTCTTTCCCGGAAGCGAAGAAATATTGAGACTTGATAAATTTGATGACACTTTTTCTCCTAAGATTTGGGAACGTGTTATATTTTCACAATGGGATTGTAGAATTAATACGAAGATCAGCACGACTCCAGTTGAGAAGCAGGTAATCTGTGAAGAAAGATTTGATATTAAAGTAGCGAGATTAAATATACTTTATGGTTGAAATAAATGTTCCCAGTATATCAGGCTTTTTTCAATGGCAGACTGAGCTCCGTTTCCATTTTTTAATATTTTTAAGCACAAATTCAATTTATATACAAAATGACCTAATCACTGACATAGACATAAACTGCGTTGTCTTATGTGTGGAGCGCTAATGTCCTGCATAATGATTTCATTATTCTAAAATACATAGTTAGAAACCGATATAAGTTTCAACGATTAAAAAAGCACCCTCGGGCATGAGCTCAACTGCCTTGCGTAATTTAAGCTTGTAGCTCATCAGTTTAATTTTTCAATAATATCACAAAAAAAAAACCGAAAACAAAACATGAAAGTAATTACCTGAGAAAACTGAGAAAGTAATTAACATTCAACATACCACATTATAACATCAGTATCCTGAAAATATGATACAATTAAGTTTAACAAAATGAAATAAAGTTATAAATTGCAAAGGTGCACATGTCCATCTAAAATGTTTTACATCAATGGGAATTCTGTGATCATTCTAAGGGTAATTTTGTAGTTCAAGTCATTCCACAGGTCACTTAGCTGCGGAATGAATGAAACTATTTCGGTTATAAATAGTTATTTCAGTGCCCTTACTAGAAGCAATTGAATTGTAGCCACTCTGTAACTCCGTAAGAAACCGTAGAGGCACTGCATTGTGAAGTTACGTCGGTTTCGAACGTTCTTAAGTGCTGAGAGCAGGTTATCGTTGAGGGCAGTGCTGCGTGCCAAGGCTTTTGTTAGCACGCGGCGTCAAAATTCGCACCCGATACTCGTATTAGTAAATGTTTATCAGGTTTTGAAGCAATACCGAAGTCAGTAACACTGATGTAACCGTTTAGTATGCAGAGTATATATTCGCTGTTTTATGAATTCTGAACACAATACAGCCACTGTTGGGAAAACTCCTTGCTGTTGTTATAGGGCTATTAATTACTGATAAATGACTAGAAAAAATACTTTGACATGACACTGCCTAAATATTAGCTAAGTCTTTACGTACAGTTAGCCTTCTCATGGATAACTAGATTATTCTTTAACGTGACGCTGCTGTAAATATTGTTATATTTCGAGTAATAAAATTTTAAATTGCAAAGGTACTTATGTCCATCTGAAATATTTTACTTCATTGGGACTTCGGTGATGCTAATTCTTCAGGTAATTTGGTGGCCCTGGTCCTTCCACGGGTCGTTAGGCCGCGGACTGAATGAATATACTTCAATTTATTATTATAGAATATATTTCATCTTAAGTTGCTACTTAACAACAGATGTACGCATATTTGTACCCTTAGGCGCGTACCTCTTTCATGGGGATTTGGAAGTCATTTCAATTTTAATTGCTTTTGATTCACGATTTATGCGCATATTTGTACTCTTAGGCACTTACGTGTCTTATAGGAGATTTTGAGCTCATTTTGATGACTTCTTAGGCCTGCTAGGCCACTTGCCGCACCGACGTCTGCTGCAAAACTGTGAGCTGTTGAGGCTGAGAGCTAAGTAGCTACGTTCACTTGGTTTAAATAACGATAAAATGTTTCTTACCTGAATCACAATGACAATTTAGGGACCTTTGGAATGTTTTCATGAGCAGTGTTGTCACACAGAGGCCAGAGTAGAGACGTTACGAAGAAGTGTCTTCGTATCTGCAAAGGCTTGCACCTTGCGGGGTTGAATACCAATTCTAGCAGAAGTCAACGCATGACTCGAATGACAGCTAAAACTTTCGCAATCTTCTCTTAGCATTCACCACGACGCAGTGACCAAGGCCTGCAAATTTTATCGACCTCTCCATTTTACGACAATATTTGAGCAATAGTTTTTAGGTCTTACCTTGAAGGAGTCTGGAAGAGGGAGGGATATGAGCGCAAAATATGAAGGAGGGTTTCCCTACACCCTCTCTCGATGGCCTTCTCCGTTTACGTCATCACCACAGGAGCCGCTAGCGTCGAAAAATTGCCCTCGCAGTTGTGGGAATCAAATCCGGGATCACACAATCATAGTCAAACTTTTTTGCCGCCTGCATGTATGTTTTTCGCCGTCTAAGCGATTTAAGCGAATAATCGCTTAGGTGGCGAAAAACATGCATGCAGGCGGCGAAAAAGTTAGATTGGAGTGTGACGATCTGCCTTTGCGCTTAAGGTAAGACGCATGGTACCACGACACCGCAACCATGCATGACACCACAATCATGACTTATAGGGCATCATAATACCACAACCATATTTCAAATGGGACCACGATATTGTTACCATGAGTCATGCGGCAATACAATCCTGATTTACAGGGCATCAAAATACCACATGTATAACTTACATGGCACCACAATACCGCAACGAAGAATCCTATGGCACCACAATACCGCGATCATAACTTACATGGCACCACAATACGATGACCATGAATCACATGGCACCACAATACGACGACCATGACTTACATGGCACCACAATATCACGACCATGAATCACATGGCACCACAATACGACGACCATGACTTACATGGCACCACAATATCACGACCATGAATCACATGGCACCACAATACCGCGATCATAACTTACATGGCACCACAATACGATGACCATGAATCACATGGCACCACAATACGACGACCATGACTTACATGGCACCACAATATCACGACCATGAATCACATGGCACCACAATACGACGACCATGACTTACATGGCACCACAATATCACGACCATGAATCACATGGCACCACAATACCGCGATCATAACTTACATGGCAATACAATACCACGACCGTGAATCACATGGCACCACAATACCACGGCCATGAATCACATGGCACCACAATACCACGGCCATGAATCACATGGCACCACAATACCACGACCATGAATCACATGGCACCACAATACGACGACCATGACTTACATGGCACCACAATATCACGACCATGAATCACACGGCACCACAATACCGCGACCATGAATCACATGGCACCACAATACCGCGACCATGAATCACATGGCACCACAATACCACGACCATGAATCACACGGCACCACAATACCGCGACCATGAATCACACGGCACCACAATACCACGACCATGAATCACACGGCACCACAATACCACGACCATGAATCACACGGCACCACAATACCGCGACCATGAATCACACGGCACCACAATACCACGACCATGAATCACATGGCACCACACTACGACGACCATGACTTACATGGCTTAACAACAAAAACTCAATAATTTACAAGGTACCACAATACCACAACCATGGTATCACATAATGATTCGCTCACCAGTAATTATGGATCATTTATTTGATGAACGTCTGGTATCTTTCTGCCTATAGATTTTAAATTGCCTTGAGAACCTACAAAAATAATCAGAATTATTGTTGCGACGGCCGGCCGTTCGATGACAATAACTTGAAAACAAACAGATAAAATATCCTGCTCCCATTTTCTTAGAAAAATTTCGTCACGTTGGCTTGAGTTATTATTAGGATGATACAGTTTCTCTACATGTATTTCAACGCTACATCTATTGTCTCCACAGGTTACCATTCAGTATCTTTTTAACGTATTTAATTTCTGACAACCTGAGCAGAAGATTTCTTCGAGTTTTTACTAAATAACATTCTTTTATTTTCATTTTTTTTAATTGACAGTAATATCTTGGTCGTCTCCAAGACATTTCTGATATTGGCGTCAAGGGGCTTAGCTTAAAGCAAAAAATAACATATTGCACGTGCGCACATTTCAATGTAGTCCTGATACGCATGTGGGAAACTACAGTCTTGAGGATTCTCAAAACTTGGGGCAACTAAAAGTTGGAGCAACTAAAAGTTGAGGAACAAAAGTCGGAGCTCCCAATTTGGAATCTCAATTTGTCTAATACTGGTCTTTTTGCAGCCCCAGCGCTGTTGCAGCTGAAACTTTCACCGATAAAAAAATCTCTATCTAGCTTCGGTGGCATCATTACAAAAAGGCGTTAAAATTAGGGAGAAAAGGCACACAAGAGAATAAATTTTTATTTAGAAATGTATTCAAAAGTCGAACATTTGGTCTGACACATTGCATTGGTCTGACACAGTACTTAATAATATTAGAATTAATTCCAATGCTTCTTTAAGTAGTTTTGGCGAAAGATTTCTGATATCTTCAAAACTATCATTATGATATGATAAGATAAGAAAAATAAATAAAGACGTAGTGAACATTAAATGTTTTCGAATTGAAAATTCCTTCAGCAAGCCGAAATTCTGGGTCACAGGAGCTCATATTTATCAGTGTTTTATTTTTCCTAGTAAAGAAATTTACACAAATTTCACAGTTATAAATTTGTACTTTATTTCATTTAATATTTTATACATTTGGCATGCTAGCCAAGTATCTGGAAACACAATGAACTAGAAGCAAGCACATTATTTTTTCAAATGTTCAAAACCTCGTGAACTTTCAGGTTGCCGAGCAGCCCGGAAAGTTTTCGGTTCTTTTTGGCATATTCGTGGGCCTCATTTTGTCGTTAAAACCGTTCTAAAATAAATTTTAAAAATGATAAGAACAAAACACGTTTAGCTAATGTTATTTATCAATCTATACCAATGCTTTTGTCGTTTGTATTCCTTTGTACTTATAAGCCCCTTGATGCAATAAATTTTATGAATGTCCTTATATCGGTGTGCGTGAGGGGAAACTACCTCGCATGATTGCTTCAACGACGTCATTTCCAATTTTTTTTTGTTTGAAAAAGAATGCCTAAATAAATCAACTAACTACTATTTTAGCCGACAACGTTCTAGCAAATTGTTTTACTTCCGTCACAATTTTGCAAATTAGGGTTAAAATAAAACTTTATTACCATCCGAAAACAAAATCCGCATTCGAAAAATTTCCGGCAAGAAGATTCCAGAGCATGAAGTATCTACGCTAGCTCAAGTGTCAATTAAAATCTTAAAACATCAAGTTATTGCGTAAAAATTACCATTGGAATTAGCTTTACCATCATCGTGATGGTTGTACGTAAAGCTCATCGTCCTCCAAAACTTCACCTCCATCCTCGAATGCATTTTGGTATCGACTTCGTAGAGGTCTATGTCCGCTGCTATTGTCAACAGATGAAGTGCTTTCTTGATCAAAAGTCTCACGGGCGGTTTCTTCTGGCACATCATCTACATTCACCGGTTCTTCTTCTTGGTATCGACTACGCAGCCCTCCATGTCTTGGGGCATTCCAGGCGAATTGTTGAGATGTGTCTTGATCATCTGAATTATCGGTGTCGTATTCCTCTCCACCGCTTGATCCTCCATTGAAACCATCGGGTTCCTCCGCATCTTCAGCTTGTTTATTTTTAAGTCTTGAGCTGCGATAACTACCGTTCAGCAAACCAGCTAACCCACGAATTGGAGCTGAAGTTGAAGATCGGGTAAATTGATCGTTTTGGTCTAGTACTTCACTTTGACTTTCAGGAACCGATTCTGAATTAGATTCATCCGGTTGACGTCGTCTACCAAAGCGACCTAACTGTCCGGGCCGATTTCGCCCCTCATCGACGTTAGATCCAAAGCCATCCTGAATTTCACCGCCTTCGGTGTCCGCGGTCGACTCTGATTCTAATTCATCAACCTGTGGTCTTCCACCGAAGCGGCCTATTCCCCTCCGTCGATACGGCCTGTCGTTGGTAGCAGGATCCCGTATTTCGCTATCGTTTTCGTCAGGAGCCGACTGCGCTTCAAGTTCATCTGCACGATGTCCACCGAAGCGCCCAATACTTTTTCGTCGATATGATCCGTTATTGGTATCAGGGTCCTGAATTTCACCATCTTCTTTGTCATTGGCCAACTGTGAGTCAGGTTCATCTGATTGATGTCCACCAAAGCGTCCTGGATGCCTGGGTCGATGAGGCGTTGGTTTTTCACCATCATCTCCGGTAGTTCCTTCTTCGACACCTTCATCGACCTCTGTCTCAGCGTCGTCGGCAACATCAGATATGTCGTCTTCTTCTGCTTCTGCTTCACCGTCCGCTAATTCGTCTGATGTTTCATTTTGATGTCTTTGATAGAATGGCAAAGTAAATCTTCTCCGAAGGTTCGCTAGTCTTCGCCGCTCTTTGGCAGCTTCATCGTCCGCTTTTCTCAGGTCAACAGGGGAAGGCGACGGGCTCGGTTCTTCCGTCTGGGCGTCCGCATCGACTTCTGCTCCATCCACCTCGTATTCGTAGTCTGAAATAATCGTCCGGTTTGCTAGAGACAAAACATCATGCATATACATGGTAAATGACTCAGTATGCATCACGTACATATAATGCTGCTCAGAAATATATCATCACTGCAATTCCAATGAAAATTTATGAAGTATTCAATAGGAATGTCAGAATATCGAAGCTTATTTCTCTGCAGTTGCCCTCTTTGCAGCTGCTCACTGTTTCGTAAATCCCCATTTACAATTCACGATAATCCAATTTACAGTCTGTTGAACACTGTTAATTAAATGCGAAATAATCTATTAAAGTGTGTTGTTGGGTACGAAAATCTGGTCAAGTTGGGCTTTTGGCCTTTGCTGCCCTCGATAAATTGTCTTCGTGTTTTGATTTCACACTTCATCCTGGTCATGAGAAGCTGCTATTTCACAACAGACCCTGGAGCCAGACGTGAAACAATTTACGTCATTGTAGCGGTATATTAAGCAGCGAATGTTCATCAGTCAACTTGGCTATGCTAAGTGCCATTTTTTAGGGTTTAAAGCCTCAAGCTTGTGCTTTTTCTAAGAAAATCATTTATACGTGACAATTGCAAAATAAGATTTAAGGGCTAAACATATGACATCAATGCAAAAAAAAAGATATTCTGCGGTAAATTTTCCCTTGGGATAAACTCAAACTTGAGGATTTGGATCAGGAAATACGGTACGCAGCATAGTCATTTCGACTGATGAACTTTTGCTGAATGCTGTACCGCTGAGACGACGTAAAATTTTCAGATCCCCGACCCTGCTCAGAAACGATCGCTAACAATACTGTAATCTATTTGTTGAATGACGAATTAAATAGGAAATCAAATCAGATATTTTTACTGTAAAGTTCTGGTCAGAGTTTTCAAAACAAATTATAGTTGTTCGATGTAAAAACTTTTTAAATGAAAAAGTGATCCAAATAATTTTCAGTCGCAACGCCTCCAAAGGATGACTCAGATTTTTTGCTTCGAAAGGTTGTCTATTCTGCTTGATAATCTGCTCGGTGAATGAGCTGAAGAAAAGTACAAAAGACTTGATGTAAAATTGTACTGGAACAAATTGAGTGTATAGAAAAAATGAATTATAGTGCATGAAGTCTCTACCAAAATTAGTCCATATTACGCGAAATCTGTAATAGAAAATTAGAACAATTTCAATTTCATTGAGCGAGGGACATAGGACGAACTTGACATCATGAATAAACTTTGGGATGTAACTATCGTACATTACAAATTAAGCCATAGATACATAGTTCTATAAGAGCTATTTAGAGTTAACGAAAAATATTTGGGATTTCAATCCGAATACCGGTGATGCTACTTACATGTATGTATATCGTGAGAGTTTTTTATTCTCTGACAGCAAGTTTCTTTTAGCAGCTTCAGGTCTGATTTATTAATAATCCATGAAATTTTATTAAATCAAACGTTGAAAGAAATATAAATCAAGTTTTTCGGTGAGATGATATGACTATATCTGTTTGATCCAAAACTTTGCAATGAAGTTTTTTAAATTGTTTATATCCAAGCGCATAAAAATGAGAATAATTTGGCTCAATTCACAATTAAATAAAAAATGAATTGGGCTTATAATCTGAACATTAGTGCTGTAGAAGGATTGTTTGATAAAATAATTATTCATAATTGCAGCTATATGAATGCTAACATAATCTGTCTGAATGGCTCCAACTATGAACTTGTTTTGACTTACCCCAGATTACATCTGGAATTTGTACAATATGTTGCAGCTAGCTTCACTGTACGAAATAACTCATCAATTTCGTGAAGGACTGTGGTGTTCGTAATTAAGTGACAACAAAATATTCGGTGTGTAAATGGCGGGGTTGAACGATCTTACATTGAGATCATGTGGCTTTAAAGAACCATTGACGCATGCAGGGAGCTAAAGACTCATTTTGATTCATGACTTGCTTGAACGCTAAGAAGTATGTTATTCCAGTTGTATCCGCTTAAAGATTTCCAGAAAAAGCATTTGATCAGATTTATAGCCCAATTGCAACTATTCATGCGGGATTCTGAGAATTGCGATGGCTCCCTTAAATCATCAGCTATATTTGTCCTTCGAGATAGCGCAAGGTGTACTGTCTCAAGTATGCGCAGTGCGTCCAGCCCTAGACTGCGCATTGAATAACAATCGGGGGAGACTCAACGGAACGAGGAGTTATTTTTTATGTTTTTTTTATATGTGACTGATGGTGGTGCAAGTGGCTCCAGGTCTTTTGAGAGTTTATAAATCTCTTTCCTTCGAACCAATTCTAGCTAAATGACAATACCCAGACATTTCTACGATTACCTTTGTGGCTAGGAAAAAATTATGAAAGAGCTAATTTCTTTTTCAATAGTTTATTGAAAAAATTACGTTGCTTCAAAAAATAAAGGTACGCAATGTGGGAAGTGAGCTCAAAAATGAGAGCAAAATTCGTCAAAAACACACATTTCACACAAAATGGGCGGCTGAGAGCTCTGCTCTCATGTGCTTCATTTAGGAAAAATACCTTCTGGACTATAAGAATCCTTTCTTCGACGATCATCTAACAGTAAGACAATGATTAAAATTACAATGATAAAACACAGAACACAGTCCCAGTCTGAAAGAACTACAGTAGTGTTATAACTACTGAGGCGCTTGCATCAGCAGCTTCGGTAAAATGCAACTAGTGTTACTTCGGAGACAAGGCCACAAAATTAATTAAAGTAGCCACATCTACCATCTCCGGTTGCGAAAGAGCTCCCTTCTATTGCCAGCCGGACAATGTACGCAGGCTCTGCTACTGGCAGCAAAAGTTAGTCTCATTTTGCTAAAGAACAAAAGGCAATATCGATATAGAACGGAGTTGGAAATTCTCTCACTACACGAGTGCTTTTTGAGACTGTGGTGTCCACTGAAATGTTACTGAAATATCTTTTTGTACATACTCTGCTTTCATTCATTTGAGGAATGTATGCAGTTTGTGAAAATTTGAAGATATATTCATTTTGCGGTTTTGTAATGCTTTTGGAGAATAATTTCATTTGATAACCGCTTACTAAACGATATTAACCTGTCATAAGATAGCTCAACTTGTGAAAAAACATCGAAACCATCGGTATATGAAGGCAGAATTTTATTCTAAATTGTTCTACGTGTTGTACCATGTAGTTATGATTTGCATCCACCACGGCATAAACTGTGAAATAAAAGTATTGCATGGAAATAATACAAATATTTATGCTGACTCATGGGCCAGTGAATGAAATGATATCACCTGCAAGTACCTCCAGGCTTTATCTCGCTGTAGGTCATTATAACTTATTGTAATTAAAATAAAGTCTTAAATGATTGCAAATCGTGCTAGTAAACAATCATTATTAACACAATTGGCTGCACTAATTTCAGCAAAACACTTCATTTGTTGGACGAGGATGACCAATTAATAGTATTCTGTTAAGTCACGGAGTTCGTCAGTTGCACTCATAGAGTCAAAGCTGGGATGATACCAATTTCCCTTATTTCATTGAATAAATCAAATTGCTCTAAATTTATGAAGTTATCGTCGATAAAATAGCGAATTTGGATTTAAGAACATAAAAAATAGGGAGTGCATGTTGAACCCTGAGCAAACACTAGGGTTCTATTCTAGTCCTTCTCTGCATGGAGCGTTGAAAATGACACATGCCGAATTTTGCTGTATTTAGAGAGAATTAATTGAAGCAAGTACAATTCTACTGTTTTTACCGTTAATGAGACACACTATACATAGTATGAACGCTTATGATACGTGTTCAATCACTCCTCCACCGGTATAGTTCAGCTTGGGAGCCATAATTGAACATCGCATTTTAAAATTTCAAAAAACAATTAATGTAGTGAAATATTATTATTTTACATTATTTTTAACTATCCACTGCACTTATAGTAAATGCATACCTTCGTCAACTCCATAATCTTCTGAAGCTGGAGCCTGATGGCCGGAGCGAGGCAGAGGTTCCCGTACTTCAGCGGCCAAGTGTTCGGCTGGAGAACAGGACGCCAGCAGCGGCAGTGTTGCCACCACAAGTGCTGCGAGCTGCCGGCAAAATTCGGTTAACAATTTTTTGAGGATGGGATAAAGTTCCATCAAAATTTTGTTAAGTGTGGGAAAACTCATTCAAAATTTTTTAGAGTGAGGGATAAAATTAAATAATTATTTATTGAATATGGGTTGAAATTCCATCAAAATATTATTGAGTGTGGCTTACCTCTGGTAAGCCTCTGTGGCTTACCTCTGTGGCTTGAGCTTACCTCTGGATATCGGGGCGAAATAGATTGAATATCTTGAATTCTGAACGTTGGTATGGAATTTCGATTATTGTTGTGTTATAATCATGAGATCGTACATATTCAATGAATGATTTCAATCCAAAATCTATGATGTTATCGATTACTTGGAGAGTTTCTTGTATTCTTAGCGTAAGTTTAATTTAGAAGTTTTGGGTTTCATTTATTTCTAGTCAATGTAATTCTGTTTCATTAAGCATACAGAGAAACATGATTTCCGTTAATCAGTGAGATGTTATTACCCATTCTTTTTTATCCATGACTTTAAGATGAAGTTTTGTTCATATGTCTGTTTAAACCTAATTAGATACCGAAAATGAGATGAGTATATAATAAAAACTTTATAACAGCAGTGTAACCATTAATCACAATTTTTCAGACCTGTCATAGGAGCACTCACCAACAAACACATGACTTGAAAAGTTCTCCAAGCAAAATAGGTATTAAAACATCTCACAAGCTGATCGAAAAGCATACAAATCACATTACAAAACCAGCGAGTTTATCACCAAGAATAATGAGTGAGAATGTTCAGATGGTTAATTACTACAAATGATGAGTGAGAGACGGGGATGTGAATGCCACGACTTCACTTACGAGTTTCATAGTTAGGATTTTTCCACGCAGTTTGTGCAGCTTCTCCGGGCAGCAGATGCAACTGCTCTCCAGTGCAGCGTTGCATAGGCTTCATATATACACCGACATCGAGGGTACTTTCTTTGCTCGAATTCCGGAGGCCTTGACCTGAGATGTCCACCGAATACGAATGAACTCACGCAATGACGTCAGAGGAAGCTCGTTAAATAGAACGGTTCATTTAACTTTTGAACCAGAAAATTTAAAATTAAGGACTAAACAAAATTATAGTTTCTTATTTTGAAAGCTGTTTTCAGATCTGCAGTTCATTTGTGGCAAGTATGAATGGCATTTAACGAAGATGTCTTCACTACTAAATTATTTTGGTAATATATGAAAGCAATGTTTTTTAGCTTTCCGTAAAAAATTGTGGAGATAGCTCCCGAAAATTTGTATAAACTGTACCTGTAGCCGAATTCCTCCTTTTCCATATCAGGATATCTGCAGAGTGGATTCCGATCAATATCAATATCAAGAAAGCGTAGTTTAAGAAACGATATTTGATCATTTTGTAGGGCTCAAGTGTCCAATATACATGGAGTGAACAGAGCTGAAGACACAAAGCAAGTAAGCAGCGCTGCTTCGTATTTATTTTGTAATTAAGAAAGTAAAGGGACTATGGGAGTAGCAAAGAATTCAACCTGGATGAAGTTAAAGCCAGTCTTTTTTCATGTACAGCACCAATTTTACCACAAGCGAGAGATCAGTAGATTGTTTCTCGAAGCTATTTTAATCATTATCATGTTTGAGTATAGCTACTTGTAGACGCTATTATGTTCAGCGACCTATCATCAACGTTATTTTGGGCATCCTACCATCAACGCTATTTTAAGGTGTACAATTATGTTATGCACACTAGACTGATCAATGAACTGGTTCACTCAAGATTCAATGCTTAACTTTACAACATAAGTTAATTTGGGTTACATGAAAATAATATATACCAGACTAGATTTCAGATCAAACTTCAGATCTATGTCGTTACATAGTAATGGAAAATTACCATATCAAGATGAATGGAATAACAAAATAGATTTAACTTGGTTACCTCATGTGATTGATATTCCAATAAAAATAAAGGTTTTAAATTTGTTTTGAAAGCCTTGTAAGAAGTATTTTCACCGATCTCGGCAGGAATCAAATTTCAAGTCTTTAAACAATTTGAACAATTTATTTACCACAGGTGATACAGAGGTAGAATTTTTCTTAGGTCTAGTACAATGGTCAAATTTGAGTATAGCTACCTGTGGGCCCGAACAAGTTCAGCGACTTCTAGGGCATCCTACCATCACGTTATTCTAGGGTGTACAAAAATGTTTAACCTAGTCCACTCAACCTAGTTCCGCATTAGACTGATCATTGAGATAATTAACTCGATATTTTATGCTGTATTTTACAATATAGGTTAAAACGGCTATATTGAACAGTATGTTTGATAAAACGATTCAAGAGCAGACAGAAGATTGGTTATGGTACCCAAGGCAAGTTACATTATGACATTATCATTAGTTACATGTAGGAGGCAAGATTTTGACACGGTGGATATAAGTAAAGGTTTTGCTTTTTGCAAAGTCTAACAATGAATAAAAGAGCAAAGAAAATCGCTTTAATAGAAATCATATTTCTTTAAAAAAAAGAACAATTCAATAAAAAGGAACGTTTCGACCAATTTTCGGTCATTTTCAACCATCTGAAAAAATACAAAAACACCGCGTTATAACGAGTTCAATATACATACATCAGTGACATTATGACATTAAAATATGACATTGAAAAAGAATAAAGGAAAAAAGAGACAGACTACACTAATTGCAGAGGGAAAGCCGATTGCGTATTGTTCAAGGTAGGTTTATCTTTTAAAATGAACAGCGATTCTAAAATGCGAAGGTTAATTGTACCGGATGTAGAAGAAACTATTTTAAAATCGTCTAACCGAATTTGAAGGTCACAACTCTCTGCATGAGAGCGAACAGCAGATTGGTGAGGGGAAGAGAGTAACTGTTTAGTTCGAAAACTCCTGCCGGCATGCTCAGCCACACGAATATCCAGGGCTCGAATGGTCGAACCCACGTATTCAGACGCACACCGTGCGCAACAATATCTATAAATGACGGAGGAGAGCATGCCTTTAGGTAGTTTGTCCTTGTAATTGAAATGAGACCCTATTTTATATGCATTGACCAATACGATTTTGAAGTCGACATGTGAAAAGTATTTAGAGAGCAACAAGTAGAGATCTTTTTTGAGCTTTTCGGACTGCTTGCCAAAGAACGGAAATGAAAAATAAAATTGTTTCTTGCGAGCAGTAGGTAATGGTACGCGGGAATAAAATTTATGATTTAAAAAATTCTTGATACATGAAATTACTAGTCCTGAAGGAAAACCATTTTGACTAAAAAACAATTTCAAAAACTCAAATTCGCTGTGAATGATATCAAATGAAGAGCAGACACTGTAGGCCCTAGAGAGTAATGTTTTGACACTGTTAATTTTAAATATAAATGGACAGAAACTAAAGAAACTTATTCCTAGGCCAGTGAATGTTTGCTTTCGATAAACAGAGCTTTGAAAACTGCCAATGCATATAAAATAGGGTCTCATTTCAATTACAAGGACAAACTACCTAAAGGCATGCTCTCCTCCGTCATTTATAGATATTGTTGCGCACGGTGTGCGTCTGAATACGTGGGTTCGACCATTCGAGCCCTGGATATTCGTGTGGCTGAGCATGCCGGCAGGAGTTTTCGAACTAAACAGTTACTCTCTTCCCCTCACCAATCTGCTGTTCGCTCTCATGCTGAGAGTTGTGACCTTCAAATTCGGTTAGACGATTTTAAAATAGTTTCTTCTACATCCGGTACAATTAACCTTCGCATTTTAGAATCGCTGTTCATTTTAAAAGATAAACCTACCTTGAACAATACGCAATCGGCTTTCCCTCTGCAATTAGTGTAGTCTGTCTCTTTTTTCCTTTATTCTTTTTCAATGTCATATTTTAATGTCATAATGTCACTGATGTATGTATATTGAACTCGTTATAACGCGGTGTTTTTGTATTTTTTCAGATGGTTGAAAATGACCGAAAATTGGTCGAAACGTTCCTTTTTATTGAATTGTTCTTTTTTTTAAAGAAATATGATTTCTATTAAAGCGATTTTCTTTGCTCTTTTATTCATTGTTTGACACGGTGATCTTACACGACTAGTATTTTGATAGGAAGTGAGACTCAAGGTGTCTTTTGAATACTTTGTAGGAATTACATTGACGGATCTCTGCAGGTATAGAGTTCCAAGTTTTGGTTCCAACGAAGAGGATACTGTGTTGCGACCGGGCCTTTGAATAATAAGGAAGCATGAATTTACTTCTATTTCGGGTTAAGTGGTCGTGATGACCAGTTTGCGCAGTCAATAATTGTCTTAGGCTATTGTCGCCATCATTTCTTAATGTTTTGTAAATGAAATTACAGATGGAGATTTTGTAGAGATCCGAAAGTTTAAGTATTTTTAAATTTTTGAAAGAATCATTTGTGTGAGCATTATATTCTAGGTTCTTTACCGCTCTGACAGCTCTTTTCTGCAGAGTAAAAATTTTGTTGGTTTTATTTTTATCAGTTCCGTGCCATGCTGCCATTCCGTATTGCAAGTATGGAGAAATGAGCGTTCGGTAGAGCATTTGTAAAGCTGTTTGAGGCAGAAAATTTCTAACTTTATTTAGGATTCCGATGGATTTTGATAATTTAGAACTAATATGAGTGATGTGCTCTTTGAAGGTCAGATGTTTATCTATTATGATGCCCAGAAACTTACATGAGTTGGTTTCTTCGATTTCACCTTCGCCAATTTTAATGTATGGGAGAGATACATCTTTCTTGTTTGAAAATGTAATATAATTTGTTTTATCAGTATTAAGGCTTATTTTATTAGCTTTGAGCCACGATGAAACCTTGTTAAGTTCAGTATTTATACTCTCCACAATCATAGCAGGATTTTTGTTCGGAAGGACCGCAGAAAGCGTACTGTCATCGGCAAAAAGTATGAATTTGAAGAATGACGTAGATTTTACAATATCATTGATAAAAATCAGAAACATGAGAGGCCCAAGAACAGATCCTTGTGGAACTCCATGGCTAATTGTCTGTGGGTCTGATTTTGCGTCGTCAATGACAACGTATTGCTTGTGATTTGTTAGGTAAAACCTGAACCAATCATGGGCAATCCCTCGAATGCCATAACAGTGTAGTTTCGATTGTAGTATTTTATGGTCCACACAATCAAATGCTTTTCGAAAGTCAAGAAATACATAGAAGACAGGCTTTCCTTCATCTATATTAGAATAGAGGAATTGTAAATGATTTAATATCGCCTGTGTTGTTGATTTTTTAGAGCGAAAGCCGTATTGTTTATCGTAAAGAAATGATTTTTGTTCAAAATAAGAGTACACTTTTTTATACACAATCTTTTCGAATACTTTGCAAATAATTGGTAGTACGGAGATGGGTCGATAATTGTTTACACAGGTTTTTTCACCACTTTTAAAGATAGGGGTTACTCTAGCAACTTTGAGGGAGTTCGGGAAAGTTCCTAGTAAGAGAGACTGGTTAATAATATTTGATATCAGCGGGGCTACAATGTCAGCAATAACTTTAAGTACTTAGTCGGAAACGTTTGTAACCCACTCGATTTATTTTTAATGTTGTTTATGCACGTAATTACATCGGAAGAGTTTGTAGGCGTAAAGAAAAAGCAGTTGGGTTCTCGAATATGATCCATAAATTCCAGGTGATCAGTAGGTTCACTTGGAATACCATCAGCTATAGTTTTCCCAACGTTTACGAAGAAGTTGTTAAAGAGATTAGCAATTTCTTTCTTCTCATGGTATTTTACATTATCTTGAATAACATATTCAATTTTCTTTTTATCGGCATTATCCGGTTTACAGCAAGAGTTAAGGAGATGCCAAGTCTTTTTAACGTCAGTTTTGAATTAAGTAAAATTGAGCGTAAGTAGTTCATTTTTGATGTTCTTATCTGGTTTGTTACATAGTTTCTGAATCGGTTATATGTTTCTCTAGATATTCGCCCTTCGCAAAGGAGGGCTAGGTACGCTTGACGTTTCTTTATATTTATCACGATGTCTCTAGTAATCCAGGGCTTTTGTTTATTTTTCGGGGTAACTGTGCGAGTTACAATTGGGCAACACTGATTGTATGCGTTCATTATAGTTTCAGTCAACTTTACTACTGCTTCATCAATGCTCGTAGCATTATTGTTTTGTTGAGAGATGTGCAATGTAGGCATTGATTCTTCTAGAACGAAGCGCATTTCTTCAAGATTTGATTCGTTTATTTTACGATATGAGTAAGTTTCAGCCCGTGCCTTGGTGCAAGCAATATAGACATTTTTCTTAATAAGAAAAACTGGGAAGTGATCTGATAAGTCAGAAGTAATTATTCCAGCAAGAAAATCACTTGGGTCTGTCATAAAGGTATTGTCAAGCAGCGTAGCACACTCTGAGGTTATTCGTGTAGGCTTTGCAATGATCTTAGTTCCAATGAAGAGGATACTGTGCTGTGACCCAGCTTATGAGTAATAACGAAGTATGATGTCATTTCTATTTTGGGTTACATGATCATGATTACCAGTTTTTGCAGTTATTTATTGTTTAAAGTCTTTGTTGCCCTCATTAGCCCATGTTTCATGTATAAAATTTGCTATGGAGAGCAGGTAAAGACCTAAAATGTAAGTACTTTTAATCATTCGAATGAATCATTCGTGTGAGCATCGTATTCTAATTTTCTTACAACTCTGTTGTTTTTTTCAACGTATACGAGAAAATTTGACCTGCGTAGTGAAACTTTCACGAAATGAAAATGCAATTCAAGAAAAGCTTCGTTCCTATTCAAGCACGTCTTCTGAAAATGGGATCAAGCTTCTAAGAACTTCTAGAACTATGATAATTCATTTATCATTGATCACTCATATATGCTTCTTCTATGCGTCACTTTCGACTGGACTGAGCTTATCACTACTCGTAATTCACCGAAAATTTGAAAAAATATCTTTTCATTGTTAGTCACAATTAAGAAAAGTTTTTTTGCTCTGAAACTGGTACTCGTCTTGACGAATGCTGACTGACGAGTTCAGTTGCAAAAAATTTTAAGGTTCACATTTCTAAAATAAAATTTGACCAGCTATTCTTGTTTTAATATCCCCGTGCTAATGATGTGCAAAATGAAATATTTCATGTATAAATCAGCGTTGTATATGTATTCACTATATAATAATACACAGTTGTTGATTCCTTGGTTGGTTGGTGGGTGTGTCTGTGACGCTCTTAATGCTTAAGTGACCGTATCTGTGATACGAGTTACACCAGTACACAAATACAAGAATATTTCAATCGCGGGTACAGGTTAATGGAAATATTTGCTAGTTATTCACATCTCGAAAGTTTATTTAAGGAAAATATGGAATCCAGTCATTTTTGACGAGGGGTGAGCACTAGTATAATTAACAGCAACCAGTGCTGTTTGGTTCTTCACAAACAACTCGACGTTCTTCTAAAAGTATGAATACTTTTCAAGAGAAACATCGTTCCTAATGTACGTGCGTCTTCTAAAGTTTATAATTACAGCATGATTTTGTCAGTTGCTTGGTTTTTTTATTTAGGGTATCATCACATCAGCTTTACACAAGCTTTACAATTTACCCAAGTTACTGCTTTTGTAACTATGATACAGAGTCGCTCTTCCTATAGCCCATTCGGCAGAACCTTTTGCTTTCTTCTTGCTCTGATTTTTCGTAAAACTTTCATTCTTGTATTAGCCTGATTTTCAGCTCCACTTTCTTGCCGGTATGAATGTCTCAGCATGGTTCTAGCCTTATATGCCATACTTCGTTTCTGTGCAATATTTTACATTTTACATACCGAGAATAACTCAGGAACGAGAGAATTGTGATGATCTCCTAAATTTTCAGGGTAAATTTTCCCTTTAAAGTGATGCTTGCTCTTTGATGCAGGGTTTAATAATTTTTTATTTCTCGATTATTTTAATAATTTCCGACACTATTTGCTCAAGTTTTTAACAAGTTGTGCTTCGATCACACAACTCCAAAAAACGAAGCATACTCGATAATTAATTTACATTTACAAAAGCTAACCGTTTTAAAATAATTATTCTTCAGGAACATAAAGTGACGCAAGGTTGGCTTCATAAATATTTGATCCATCAACAACTTTAATCTTCACCTCATCAATTAAAGGCCTTGTGTTGTCGAAAAATCATTACTTTACCCGGGAAGAAACGCTCAAACTTTATTCAGCACTAATCAAAAATATTTTGTTGCCTCAGCAAATCTTGCACCTGCAAATATTTTTTTTATGAAGTTCAAATTCTTTAATTTTCTGTTCGATAAATGACTTATGAAATATTTTTTTTATTTTTGTCCGTTCTGATACGAGAGCAGGTCTTCTGAAGAGCAACGTATTTTTCGCGAAGATGAATGTGTTTAGCTACCCCCCCCCCCCCCCCGTAGGAGGAGAAGCCTGGTGTATGTATGAAATTGTTTTTCATTTCTTATGTCGAGATGAAGCCTCTGGAGGTTTGAGCGTGGCCTTTCAAGTTTGTTTTTAGATTTTTTGTTAAACAATGAGAATAAGGAGAATTTTACTTCATTTTTTCCTGAATTTCCTAGAAATTAGGCATTCATCATTATGCATTGGAATATTTGACCATGTCAGACGAGAGAGTGTTAAGAAAAGGAGCATTGAAATCAAATGTTATTAGAGTCACATTTATTAGAAAAAACAAACACATTGACGAGCATTTGTTATAAATAAAAACTTTACTGAAAATGAAGAGCAGGAACTAATTTAGAAAGATAATATACCTACTCATTGTAAAATAAATAAACATTAAAACAACTTGTACATAAAATATGTTTCCGTCTAATGGATGAATATTACTATGAGCAAATGTAAATTGATGAACACATGTAAAACTGTTTTTTTTCTGGCACTGTGGTTTCAACGGAATATGTATCTCCTGATATTTATAATTGGTCATTCTACTCAAAAGTTTTTCTCATCAGTCTTGCTGTTCAAAATCACTATGAAACTAAAATTTATCCTTACCGAGCGAAAAAGTGTAAAAATAGCGACAAATAAAACGATCCACGTAATATTCTGTTTTTTTTCAGCAACAAAAAAAGAGCACAATGTATTTCTACCATAGGCTAAGCCCAAAATAACACGTCGAGCAAATGTTATTTATTAAAGGGGAGGGAATCTCCATGGCAAAATTTTCGCTGTTATAGACGTCTTTTGCTGCCTAGAATTTGTGACGCCACTAAAGAAAAACCAGATTCTGAGTATCGCTACTGAATAACCAATTTGACGACACCACAACAAATGTTACTGGAGGACTAACATGCTCAGTTTCAAAATCCGATAAAAAATCGTAATCATTCCGAGGTTGAAAAGTTTATGGAAAACAAATCCTTAAAGTATCCGAATATCAATTATTTAAACAACGAGAACAATATATTTACCACAAGCGAATTATCAATAGGTTTCCAAATTAGGCTATTAAAATGGACACATTTGAGTATTAAATTCATACATTTCAGGTTCACTCCGGTCTCCATGGGGAGTTCTAACTTAGCTTCCAGAAATGTACGGCACAGCGATGATGTAATGAATAAAAAACAAAAAGAGGACTGTGGATTTCTGTTAGAACAAATACAAGTTGGATATCGATTGTTTAAAGAAGAATATGAACAAGACTGGCGGCTATGTTGTGAATTTGAGCGTTCATTCTGGGTATTATTCAGTTTGATTTTCATTCCTCTTCTGCTGATTTATTCAAAGCCAGTATCGGTTGTAACATAAGCGTTAGTCCCAGAAGTAAAGTTTTTTGTTCTGGAACATAACAAACATCTCCCACGTTTTCCCTTGTCTCACAAGTAGACGTTTCAGTTACATTTTTAAACTTCAAGTCTCCAATACAAAAATTTTCAAAAATATGATAGATGGATGGAAAGTTGGCCCTGAAGTACTTAAATTTCCATGGGCTTCATGGTATGTGATGTCTGAACCTTCAATTTAGTCTACAATTTACTGGTGACAGAAGAATTGTGAACGTTTTCCTCATTGACAGGTACGGCTAGATGACCAGACTGGTTGTCTTTAACGACGGAAGTCGCTTTATCATCTTCATCATCACCATCACCTTCATCATCTTCATCATCGCCATCATCATCATCAACATGGTCGTCGTTCGAAGACAAACTACGGTGTGCATGATCGCTTACGCTTGTGTCATCTGAACGTTCTATGTCAGCATCCACGGTTGAGTTAGCAGTATCGTTCGAAAGCAGTTGGATAACTACAGGCGTGTTGAATCCAAAAATTGATGGCTCAGGATCTTCAGTTTCATTTTCAGCCTCAGGAGTGTCGTTAAAAAATGCCTGGAAAACTTGAGGTACGTTGAACCCAAAATCTTCCAGCTCTAAAACTTCAGTTTGAGTGATAACTTCAGGAGCTGGCGTTGAAGATACATTACCAAAAACCTGGAAATGGGATCGGCCTTCACCAGCAGTGCTGTGATCAGTTTCTTTTGAGGGACTTGAAGGAAGGCATCTGACCGCAGCGAAGGTAGAAACCAACACAACGAACACCGATACCTGCGAAGAAAGTAAATTAAATGCATTAAGACAATATTTTGTTTATCATAACTCTTCTTCAGATGTAAACGCTTTATTTCTCCAAATTGAGAACTATTATACTATGCAATTAATGCTGTAAACACTTTAATAAAGTTTCTGGTATTTTATTATTTGGTATATTATCTTACATATTTTGAAAGACCTTCATTTAATAAGTAAAATTAACCAACGCCTTTTACATAAACTCGAGCATCAATTTAAAGATGGCTGCCCGAGTGGGGAATAATTTCCTAACTAACAAATTTATTCCCATAAAAGAACGACAAAAGTACTTGTGCTAATGAGCCTAGGAAACCGAGTAGTATAAAACTCTGGCCTGCCATTTTAAATCTAAAATCGAAATCTTGTGAGGTAACACACTCTAAATATTAATGTTGAATAAAGGGATGCGGACAATGCACTCTTATCGTCCTCATGCTCAGTTTTTAAAGTCGAGTGCTCGTGAGGTAATACAATCTAAATATTAATGTTAAATGAAGAGGTGCAGACACTACACTCTTACCGCCTTCATGCTGACGGATAGACTAGAAGAATTTAATCCGAAGAACCCCTGCTTGCTTCTCTCGAGGTGCCCCCGTTGAGTCTCTTTGGATCACAACTCGTCCTCTGCCTTATAAAACTCAAGTGCTGCGTTGCTCATTGCGATGCGGTGCAGGTAGACTTCAGCACTGATAATAGCTCCGATTTCGACAGTTTTCAGAAATTGGTATCCGGAGGAAATGACGGGGTGTGAGTCAAAAAATTACCTGGAAAACAAGTGTTGTAAATCATGTTTGACCATGACGGGACTCATAGAAGACAAACTCCAGATTAATTTTGGTGTTGCAGGTTCTTGAAAATATTACTTTTTCATCTACAACCCTATATCATGCTGAAGGAAGATCAAACTTTGATCCCTCTTAGCAAATTATTTTTACCAGCAAAATTTAAAAGCTCTAATTACATTATTTGCGTTTACCGCAATACATGTATCGAATAGTGCGTGAATAGAATAGAAGGATGTCTTTACGTAGAATTTATTGCGCTTAGCAAAACTTGCACTTATTCGAAGTAAACCATTTATTGCAACACCATGCAGTGACTGAACTAAGTTTTTCCGCTGAAAAAAAACGCTGAAGTGTGTCGAAAGTATCAGAAATCTGGTTACGAAAGTTCATGTTATTCCTTGCTAGATCGTTTAACAAGCTTATGCTACTAAATCGTAATTCTTCATTGCTTTTTTCCAATGTTTTCAATGCTCTACGTTACCATGTCTTCTGAGCTCCTTCATTAGTGTGACTATTCAGTTGGATCAAACATTCACTTTTGTACATTATCTTGTTGGTTTGATTTTGCCCATTCTTCAGTAGATATTTCAAATCTCAAAGTTCATAGAAGTGCGTTTAATAATAAAACTATAACATTATGGCGCATAAATAGTATTTTTCTTAAGACTTTTTAGCTAAATGATGACGTAATTTTTGAAAACTTGCACAAATTTACTCAAGTGGCGCCAGCAGCTCACACAATGAACATTACTCCAGTCATGCGCGGGGAAGAAGTTTTTACTAGAAAACTGGACTTTACTGGATTTAGCAACGGGGATCAGAAATTTATTATGGCAATAATTTAATTCTACGTAGGATATTAGAGTAAGTTCCTTATGACCAAACTTGTTACAGGAAGTATTTCGTATCACAGGAAGAGCAGAAAAATACACTTTGAATTTTCAGTTAAGTGTTTTTTGAACGAATCTCATTATAGATAGGTTTTGCGAATCAAATAATTTTCAAGTCAAATAACCTAAATTCACAATTAAGAAATTACACAGTGGAAAAATTTGGAAATATGCACCGGTGACATCATTTTTGAATATATATGAAATTAGTATCATAACAATTTTCTAATTTTATTGCTCCATACTATACATCTATTACCTTACCAATGAAATAGTGTTCAATACTAAAATAAATCATACTTTGACAAAGTGAAGTTAAAAATCCACTTCTAAAAGTAATTATTGATTGTTTTTTTTGTCGAAATTGTCGCGCCTTGATGTCTTCTTTGAACTTTACGACCGAGTTGCAGTTTTTTCTTGATTTTGAAGTCAATTGCAACTTGATGCATTCAAATTTTATCCATCAAAGGTTGTTATATTGTGTTATAAAAATTCATTCACTACATGCATCTACATTATTATTATATGTAAGACATGAGAATGCTCTTAATATAAAACAAAGAACAGAATAACATAGAGTGTCAAATAAACCTAGAGGCGTTTACGGCAACCTGTAAGGAAATCAAATGATTCTGAAGCAAAATATGGTAGATAAATAAGTTACTACAAATACATTTTTCTCCAAGAACTAGTTGAGCATATGAGAAAACTGTGGTGGTATCAGTCTGACAGTAAAGTTTAATATTATCGTCATCGTTTTTATTTGAATTTGAAGTTTGATGTTCTTGTCAACGTTTTTATGCAAGTTTGAAGCATGACATTCTTGTCAACGTTTCATATTTTTATCAATGTTGAGATGCCCTCAGATGCTTGAGGGACTCTATGGGTTTTTTTTGGCACCTCTTAAGTAGAATTGCCAATTGCGATATATTCTAAAACTGAATCCGCATTGACGCGTCTTATTCTTAAAATGAAAAGCAAGGCGAAAATCGCTGTACGAATTGACATTTTATTATTACAAATAGTAAAGTCTAAATGAATAAAATTGAACGTTTCGAACTAAACAGTTCATCTTCAGCAAAGAAAAGAATTCTGCGACAAAACAAAACGAAAATGAGTAAATTGAAACTATACTATGCAAACGAATACTACAACATATACAGAAAAAGTCGTAGATGTAAAACTAAAATATAAAACAAAACAAAAATTAAAAAACCTAAACTAATGATCATGTATTTGCAACGAGAAGAGGAAAGGCACTTTGAGTATCATTTAGAGGGGGTCTGAGCTTAAAGATGTATAGCGACTCGAGGATGCGTAAATCAATCATATGAGGGGCACCTGCAAGGATTTTAAAATGATTTACGGAAACAGGAACGTTACAGTTTTCGGCATGGGATCGAACAGAGGACAGTGGAGGAGAACCAAGTGGACGACCGGTTCTACAGCTGCGCCCAGCGTGCTCGGCTACTCTGGACATAAGAGTACGACAGGTGGAACCTATGTACTGTGATTCACAACGTGAACAACTAAACTGGTAAACCACAGAGGAGCACATAGCAGTGGGCAGCTTATCCTTAAAGCGGAAAAGGGAACCGATTGTGAAATTGTTGACTAGAATAGAATGAATTTTAAGTTGCGGAAAAAACTTGCTGATTAGGTGTTGAACCTCCTGATTTAACTTGATAGATTGATGACCAAAGAAGGGAAGCTTTAAGAAAAATTTCTGTTGATCACATGATTGGAGTGCCGGCGTTCGATCATAAATCTTAGACAAAAATTTACCAATATGTTTATCGATAGTAAACAGAGGAAATCCATTCTTAAGAAAAAATTGTCGTAAAAAGTCAAATTCTTGATGTAAAATTCGAAAGTTAGAACAAACTTTAAACGCTCTATGGACGAGAGTTCGAATGCCGCAGAGCTTAAAACGGGTCGCACAGAAACTAAAATAACTAGTACCTAAACCCGAGAAAGTGCCTTTCCTAAAAACAGAACATTGGAAAGTATTATCAATTCTGCTAACATTGACGTCCAGAAACGGTAAACGGCTGTTCGTTTCATCTTCCCTGGTAAAATTAATATTCTTATGACGAGAATTCAAATAGTTGAGAAAAAGGTCCGCATGAGATCTCTCTTTGAATAGAACAAATGTATCGTCTACATACCTTCTGTAAAAAACCGGTTTGAAAAGGTTGGGACAGTCATTTAACCAACTTTCCTCATGATGGCACATAAAAATATTGGCGAAAGTTGGACCGAGAGGTAAACCCATGCCCAATCCGTCTATCTGCTGGTAATATTTGTTGTTGAAGATGAAAAAACAATTGCAAACAGCCAGTTCTAACAGTTTCTGCATAATCTTACGGGAAAACCCCATGAATACAGAACAATTTGAGAATAATTTGGCCAAACAGATTTCAATGGTTTCAATCAACGGAACATTTGTAAACAAACTATCTACGTCAAAAGAAGCCATGAACAGGTCATCAGTGTTATCAAAGTCTGATAAGCTCTCTACAAAAGATCTTGAGTTGTCAACGGTATAAGAATTCGTAGTAAGGGGTTTTAAGATTGGAACAAAAAACTTAGCTAGATTAAAACTCGGGGTGTTAAACGCTGCAAAAATTGGCCTAAACTGAAATTTAGAGGAGAAATCTGGCTTATGTATTTTGGGGAGACCATACAAAGTACCGGGTCCTGAGCCCGTCGCACGAAGTCTAGTGTAATCCTCTTTAGAAAGAGAACCCTCATTCTTTAAGCGTAGTAAAAAATTATTTATTTTATCCTCGATGCGCATGGAAAATTTCTGTATTGGCTCTGTAATCTCTTTAAATTTTCGATCCCCTGACAAAATATCATTCATGCTCTCAATGTACCTAACCCTATCAACCAAAACCACACCTTTTCCCTTATCAGGCCTAGAAACAATAATATCCTTGTTGGAAGCCAGATTCTTTAAAAGAACTATATCGTCTCTAGAAAAAATTGCAGAGAAAATTTTGAAAGATTTAAAATTATAAAAATATTTATGGGCCACATTCCGGAGCTGACTAGAAAATTGTACAAAATTTAAACACTGGACGGACTTTAACTGAAGCAACAACTTCTCGAAACTCAGGTAATAGGAAAAGAAGTTTAACTTGTACACAGGCAAGCAAAATTCCAGACCGAAGGCTAGTAATCGGCAAACTCTATCAGGGACATGTAAAGAACTATAGTTAAAGATAACATTTTTAGGATCAACAGGTTCTAGCCTGTTCTCTATACCCAAATCCTGAAGTTTCCTATAGTGGGTAGCGATTGTTGCACACTCAAAATTCTTATTGATTGATACCGCGTAGCGCTTGACAAGGACACGATCAAGCGGCGAGAAAGAAGATAATGACGCTGTGCATTCGTCTAGCTTCGTCGTAAGGTTGCAGACAGTCTTCTTCTTGTTCTTCATTTCACGGAGTAGAAGTTTGGACTGCCAGGAACGGTAAAACACTGTCGTCTGCAGGGATCTTCGGTACAGCCGGAATCGCAAAAATTTCGGAAATATATTGTAAATTTTGCAGGATGTCAGGAACTTCACGTCTAATCTAGCTTTCGTTAATTTCCTGATTGTATTTTGGTAACTCCGTAAAATTCGAAAGCCATTTTCACCGTATCGTTCTCTAACGTAATCTAAAACTGAATCCGCATTGACGCGTCTTATTCTTAAAATGAAAAGCAAGGCGAAAATCGCTGTACGAATTGACATTTTATTATTACAAATAGTAAAGTCTAAATGAATAAAATTGAACGTTTCGAACTAAACAGTTCATCTTCAGCAAAGAAAAGAATTCTGCGACAAAACAAAACGAAAATGAGTAAATTGAAACTATACTATGCAAACGAATACTACAACATATACAGAAAAAGTCGTAGATGTAAAACTAAAATATAAAACAAAACAAAAATTAAAAAACCTAAACTAATGATCATGTATTTGCAACGAGAAGAGGAAAGGCACTTTGAGTATCATTTAGAGGGGGTCTGAGCTTAAAGATGTATAGCGACTCGAGGATGCGTAAATCAATCATATGAGGGGCACCTGCAAGGATTTTAAAATGATTTACGGAAACAGGAACGTTACAGTTTTCGGCATGGGATCGAACAGAGGACAGTGGAGGAGAACCAAGTGGACGACCGGTTCTACAGCTGCGCCCAGCGTGCTCGGCTACTCTGGACATAAGAGTACGACAGGTGGAACCTATGTACTGTGATTCACAACGTGAACAACTAAACTGGTAAACCACAGAGGAGCACATAGCAGTGGGCAGCTTATCCTTAAAGCGGAAAAGGGAACCGATTGTGAAATTGTTGACTAGAATAGAATGAATTTTAAGTTGCGGAAAAAACTTGCTGATTAGGTGTTGAACCTCCTGATTTAACTTGATAGATTGATGACCAAAGAAGGGAAGCTTTAAGAAAAATTTCTGTTGATCACATGATTGGAGTGCCGGCGTTCGATCATAAATCTTAGACAAAAATTTACCAATATGTTTATCGATAGTAAACAGAGGAAATCCATTCTTAAGAAAAAATTGTCGTAAAAAGTCAAATTCTTGATGTAAAATTCGAAAGTTAGAACAAACTTTAAACGCTCTATGTTTTACCGTTCTGTGTTTTACCGTTCCTGGCAGTCCAAACTTCTACTCCGTGAAATGAAGAACAAGAAGAAGACTGTCTGCAACCTTACGACGAAGCTAGACGAATGCACAGCGTCATTATCTTCTTTCTCGCCGCTTGATCGTGTCCTTGTCAAGCGCTACGCGGTATCAATCAATAAGAATTTTGAGTGTGCAACAATCGCTACCCACTATAGGAAACTTCAGGATTTGGGTATAGAGAACAGGCTAGAACCTGTTGATCCTAAAAATGTTATCTTTAACTATAGTTCTTTACATGTCCCTGATAGAGTTTGCCGATTACTAGCCTTCGGTCTGGAATTTTGCTTGCCTGTGTACAAGTTAAACTTCTTTTCCTATTACCTGAGTTTCGAGAAGTTGTTGCTTCAGTTAAAGTCCGTCCAGTGTTTAAATTTTGTACAATTTTCTAGTCAGCTCCGGAATGTGGCCCATAAATATTTTTATAATTTTAAATCTTTCAAAATTTTCTCTGCAATTTTTTCTAGAGACGATATAGTTCTTTTAAAGAATCTGGCTTCCAACAAGGATATTATTGTTTCTAGGCCTGATAAGGGAAAAGGTGTGGTTTTGGTTGATAGGGTTAGGTACATTGAGAGCATGAATGATATTTTGTCAGGGGATCGAAAATTTAAAGAGATTACAGAGCCAATACAGAAATTTTCCATGCGCATCGAGGATAAAATAAATAATTTTTTACTACGCTTAAAGAATGAGGGTTCTCTTTCTAAAGAGGATTACACTAGACTTCGTGCGACGGGCTCAGGACCCGGTACTTTGTATGGTCTCCCCAAAATACATAAGCCAGATTTCTCCTCTAAATTTCAGTTTAGGCCAATTTTTGCAGCGTTTAACACCCCGAGTTTTAATCTAGCTAAGTTTTTTGTTCCAATCTTAAAACCCCTTACTACGAATTCTTATACCGTTGACAACTCAAGATCTTTTGTAGAGAGCTTATCAGACTTTGATAACACTGATGACCTGTTCATGGCTTCTTTTGACGTAGATAGTTTGTTTACAAATGTTCCGTTGATTGAAACCATTGAAATCTGTTTGGCCAAATTATTCTCAAATTGTTCTGTATTCATGGGGTTTTCCCGTAAGATTATGCAGAAACTGTTAGAACTGGCTGTTTGCAATTGTTTTTTCATCTTCAACAACAAATATTACCAGCAGATAGACGGATTGGGCATGGGTTTACCTCTCGGTCCAACTTTCGCCAATATTTTTATGTGCCATCATGAGGAAAGTTGGTTAAATGACTGTCCCAACCTTTTCAAACCGGTTTTTTACAGAAGGTATGTAGACGATACATTTGTTCTATTCAAAGAGAGATCTCATGCGGACCTTTTTCTCAACTATTTGAATTCTCGTCATAAGAATATTAATTTTACCAGGGAAGATGAAACGAACAGCCGTTTACCGTTTCTGGACGTCAATGTTAGCAGAATTGATAATACTTTCCAATGTTCTGTTTTTAGGAAAGGCACTTTCTCGGGTTTAGGTACTAGTTATTTTAGTTTCTGTGCGACCCGTTTTAAGCTCTGCGGCATTCGAACTCTCGTCCATAGAGCGTTTAAAGTTTGTTCTAACTTTCGAATTTTACATCAAGAATTTGACTTTTTACGACAATTTTTTCTTAAGAATGGATTTCCTCTGTTTACTATCGATAAACATATTGGTAAATTTTTGTCTAAGATTTATGATCGAACGCCGGCACTCCAATCATGTGATCAACAGAAATTTTTCTTAAAGCTTCCCTTCTTTGGTCATCAATCTATCAAGTTAAATCAGGAGGTTCAACACCTAATCAGCAAGTTTTTTCCGCAACTTAAAATTCATTCTATTCTAGTCAACAATTTCACAATCGGTTCCCTTTTCCGCTTTAAGGATAAGCTGCCCACTGCTATGTGCTCCTCTGTGGTTTACCAGTTTAGTTGTTCACGTTGTGAATCACAGTACATAGGTTCCACCTGTCGTACTCTTATGTCCAGAGTAGCCGAGCACGCTGGGCGCAGCTGTAGAACCGGTCGTCCACTTGGTTCTCCTCCACTGTCCTCTGTTCGATCCCATGCCGAAAACTGTAACGTTCCTGTTTCCGTAAATCATTTTAAAATCCTTGCAGGTGCCCCTCATATGATTGATTTACGCATCCTCGAGTCGCTATACATCTTTAAGCTCAGACCCCCTCTAAATGATACTCAAAGTGCCTTTCCTCTTCTCGTTGCAAATACATGATCATTAGTTTAGGTTTTTTAATTTTTGTTTTGTTTTATATTTTAGTTTTACATCTACGACTTTTTCTGTATATGTTGTAGTATTCGTTTGCATAGTATAGTTTCAATTTACTCATTTTCGTTTTGTTTTGTCGCAGAATTCTTTTCTTTGCTGAAGATGAACTGTTTAGTTCGAAACGTTCAATTTTATTCATTTAGACTTTACTATTTGTAATAATAAAATGTCAATTCGTACAGCGATTTTCGCCTTGCTTTTCATTTTAAGAATAAGACGCGTCAATGCGGATTCAGTTTTAGATTACGTTAGAGAACGATACGGTGAAAATGGCTTTCGAATTTTACGGAGTTACCAAAATACAATCAGGAAATTAACGAAAGCTAGATTAGACGTGAAGTTCCTGACATCCTGCAAAATTTACAATATATTTCCGAAATTTTTGCGATTCCGGCTGTACCGAAGATCCCTGCAGACGACAGTGTTTTACCGTTCCTGGCAGTCCAAACTTCTACTCCGTGAAATGAAGAACAAGAAGAAGACTGTCTGCAACCTTACGACGAAGCTAGACGAATGCACAGCGTCATTATCTTCTTTCTCGCCGCTTGATCGTGTCCTTGTCAAGCGCTACGCGGTATCAATCAATAAGAATTTTGAGTGTGCAACAATCGCTACCCACTATAGGAAACTTCAGGATTTGGGTATAGAGAACAGGCTAGAACCTGTTGATCCTAAAAATGTTATCTTTAACTATAGTTCTTTACATGTCCCTGATAGAGTTTGCCGATTACTAGCCTTCGGTCTGGAATTTTGCTTGCCTGTGTACAAGTTAAACTTCTTTTCCTATTACCTGAGTTTCGAGAAGTTGTTGCTTCAGTTAAAGTCCGTCCAGTGTTTAAATTTTGTACAATTTTCTAGTCAGCTCCGGAATGTGGCCCATAAATATTTTTATAATTTTAAATCTTTCAAAATTTTCTCTGCAATTTTTTCTAGAGACGATATAGTTCTTTTAAAGAATCTGGCTTCCAACAAGGATATTATTGTTTCTAGGCCTGATAAGGGAAAAGGTGTGGTTTTGGTTGATAGGGTTAGGTACATTGAGAGCATGAATGATATTTTGTCAGGGGATCGAAAATTTAAAGAGATTACAGAGCCAATACAGAAATTTTCCATGCGCATCGAGGATAAAATAAATAATTTTTTACTACGCTTAAAGAATGAGGGTTCTCTTTCTAAAGAGGATTACACTAGACTTCGTGCGACGGGCTCAGGACCCGGTACTTTGTATGGTCTCCCCAAAATACATAAGCCAGATTTCTCCTCTAAATTTCAGTTTAGGCCAATTTTTGCAGCGTTTAACACCCCGAGTTTTAATCTAGCTAAGTTTTTTGTTCCAATCTTAAAACCCCTTACTACGAATTCTTATACCGTTGACAACTCAAGATCTTTTGTAGAGAGCTTATCAGACTTTGATAACACTGATGACCTGTTCATGGCTTCTTTTGACGTAGATAGTTTGTTTACAAATGTTCCGTTGATTGAAACCATTGAAATCTGTTTGGCCAAATTATTCTCAAATTGTTCTGTATTCATGGGGTTTTCCCGTAAGATTATGCAGAAACTGTTAGAACTGGCTGTTTGCAATTGTTTTTTCATCTTCAACAACAAATATTACCAGCAGATAGACGGATTGGGCATGGGTTTACCTCTCGGTCCAACTTTCGCCAATATTTTTATGTGCCATCATGAGGAAAGTTGGTTAAATGACTGTCCCAACCTTTTCAAACCGGTTTTTTACAGAAGGTATGTAGACGATACATTTGTTCTATTCAAAGAGAGATCTCATGCGGACCTTTTTCTCAACTATTTGAATTCTCGTCATAAGAATATTAATTTTACCAGGGAAGATGAAACGAACAGCCGTTTACCGTTTCTGGACGTCAATGTTAGCAGAATTGATAATACTTTCCAATGTTCTGTTTTTAGGAAAGGCACTTTCTCGGGTTTAGGTACTAGTTATTTTAGTTTCTGTGCGACCCGTTTTAAGCTCTGCGGCATTCGAACTCTCGTCCATAGAGCGTTTAAAGTTTGTTCTAACTTTCGAATTTTACATCAAGAATTTGACTTTTTACGACAATTTTTTCTTAAGAATGGATTTCCTCTGTTTACTATCGATAAACATATTGGTAAATTTTTGTCTAAGATTTATGATCGAACGCCGGCACTCCAATCATGTGATCAACAGAAATTTTTCTTAAAGCTTCCCTTCTTTGGTCATCAATCTATCAAGTTAAATCAGGAGGTTCAACACCTAATCAGCAAGTTTTTTCCGCAACTTAAAATTCATTCTATTCTAGTCAACAATTTCACAATCGGTTCCCTTTTCCGCTTTAAGGATAAGCTGCCCACTGCTATGTGCTCCTCTGTGGTTTACCAGTTTAGTTGTTCACGTTGTGAATCACAGTACATAGGTTCCACCTGTCGTACTCTTATGTCCAGAGTAGCCGAGCACGCTGGGCGCAGCTGTAGAACCGGTCGTCCACTTGGTTCTCCTCCACTGTCCTCTGTTCGATCCCATGCCGAAAACTGTAACGTTCCTGTTTCCGTAAATCATTTTAAAATCCTTGCAGGTGCCCCTCATATGATTGATTTACGCATCCTCGAGTCGCTATACATCTTTAAGCTCAGACCCCCTCTAAATGATACTCAAAGTGCCTTTCCTCTTCTCGTTGCAAATACATGATCATTAGTTTAGGTTTTTTAATTTTTGTTTTGTTTTATATTTTAGTTTTACATCTACGACTTTTTCTGTATATGTTGTAGTATTCGTTTGCATAGTATAGTTTCAATTTACTCATTTTCGTTTTGTTTTGTCGCAGAATTCTTTTCTTTGCTGAAGATGAACTGTTTAGTTCGAAACGTTCAATTTTATTCATTTAGACTTTACTATTTGTAATAATAAAATGTCAATTCGTACAGCGATTTTCGCCTTGCTTTTCATTTTAAGAATAAGACGCGTCAATGCGGATTCAGTTTTAGATTACGTTAGAGAACGATACGGTGAAAATGGCTTTCGAATTTTACGGAGTTACCAAAATACAATCAGGAAATTAACGAAAGCTAGATTAGACGTGAAGTTCCTGACATCCTGCAAAATTTACAATATATTTCCGAAATTTTTGCGATTCCGGCTGTACCGAAGATCCCTGCAGACGACAGTGTTTTACCGTTCCTGGCAGTCCAAACTTCTACTCCGTGAAATGAAGAACAAGAAGAAGACTGTCTGCAACCTTACGACGAAGCTAGACGAATGCACAGCGTCATTATCTTCTTTCTCGCCGCTTGATCGTGTCCTTGTCAAGCGCTACGCGGTATCAATCAATAAGAATTTTGAGTGTGCAACAATCGCTACCCACTATAGGAAACTTCAGGATTTGGGTATAGAGAACAGGCTAGAACCTGTTGATCCTAAAAATGTTATCTTTAACTATAGTTCTTTACATGTCCCTGATAGAGTTTGCCGATTACTAGCCTTCGGTCTGGAATTTTGCTTGCCTGTGTACAAGTTAAACTTCTTTTCCTATTACCTGAGTTTCGAGAAGTTGTTGCTTCAGTTAAAGTCCGTCCAGTGTTTAAATTTTGTACAATTTTCTAGTCAGCTCCGGAATGTGGCCCATAAATATTTTTATAATTTTAAATCTTTCAAAATTTTCTCTGCAATTTTTTCTAGAGACGATATAGTTCTTTTAAAGAATCTGGCTTCCAACAAGGATATTATTGTTTCTAGGCCTGATAAGGGAAAAGGTGTGGTTTTGGTTGATAGGGTTAGGTACATTGAGAGCATGAATGATATTTTGTCAGGGGATCGAAAATTTAAAGAGATTACAGAGCCAATACAGAAATTTTCCATGCGCATCGAGGATAAAATAAATAATTTTTTACTACGCTTAAAGAATGAGGGTTCTCTTTCTAAAGAGGATTACACTAGACTTCGTGCGACGGGCTCAGGACCCGGTACTTTGTATGGTCTCCCCAAAATACATAAGCCAGATTTCTCCTCTAAATTTCAGTTTAGGCCAATTTTTGCAGCGTTTAACACCCCGAGTTTTAATCTAGCTAAGTTTTTTGTTCCAATCTTAAAACCCCTTACTACGAATTCTTATACCGTTGACAACTCAAGATCTTTTGTAGAGAGCTTATCAGACTTTGATAACACTGATGACCTGTTCATGGCTTCTTTTGACGTAGATAGTTTGTTTACAAATGTTCCGTTGATTGAAACCATTGAAATCTGTTTGGCCAAATTATTCTCAAATTGTTCTGTATTCATGGGGTTTTCCCGTAAGATTATGCAGAAACTGTTAGAACTGGCTGTTTGCAATTGTTTTTTCATCTTCAACAACAAATATTACCAGCAGATAGACGGATTGGGCATGGGTTTACCTCTCGGTCCAACTTTCGCCAATATTTTTATGTGCCATCATGAGGAAAGTTGGTTAAATGACTGTCCCAACCTTTTCAAACCGGTTTTTTACAGAAGGTATGTAGACGATACATTTGTTCTATTCAAAGAGAGATCTCATGCGGACCTTTTTCTCAACTATTTGAATTCTCGTCATAAGAATATTAATTTTACCAGGGAAGATGAAACGAACAGCCGTTTACCGTTTCTGGACGTCAATGTTAGCAGAATTGATAATACTTTCCAATGTTCTGTTTTTAGGAAAGGCACTTTCTCGGGTTTAGGTACTAGTTATTTTAGTTTCTGTGCGACCCGTTTTAAGCTCTGCGGCATTCGAACTCTCGTCCATAGAGCGTTTAAAGTTTGTTCTAACTTTCGAATTTTACATCAAGAATTTGACTTTTTACGACAATTTTTTCTTAAGAATGGATTTCCTCTGTTTACTATCGATAAACATATTGGTAAATTTTTGTCTAAGATTTATGATCGAACGCCGGCACTCCAATCATGTGATCAACAGAAATTTTTCTTAAAGCTTCCCTTCTTTGGTCATCAATCTATCAAGTTAAATCAGGAGGTTCAACACCTAATCAGCAAGTTTTTTCCGCAACTTAAAATTCATTCTATTCTAGTCAACAATTTCACAATCGGTTCCCTTTTCCGCTTTAAGGATAAGCTGCCCACTGCTATGTGCTCCTCTGTGGTTTACCAGTTTAGTTGTTCACGTTGTGAATCACAGTACATAGGTTCCACCTGTCGTACTCTTATGTCCAGAGTAGCCGAGCACGCTGGGCGCAGCTGTAGAACCGGTCGTCCACTTGGTTCTCCTCCACTGTCCTCTGTTCGATCCCATGCCGAAAACTGTAACGTTCCTGTTTCCGTAAATCATTTTAAAATCCTTGCAGGTGCCCCTCATATGATTGATTTACGCATCCTCGAGTCGCTATACATCTTTAAGCTCAGACCCCCTCTAAATGATACTCAAAGTGCCTTTCCTCTTCTCGTTGCAAATACATGATCATTAGTTTAGGTTTTTTAATTTTTGTTTTGTTTTATATTTTAGTTTTACATCTACGACTTTTTCTGTATATGTTGTAGTATTCGTTTGCATAGTATAGTTTCAATTTACTCATTTTCGTTTTGTTTTGTCGCAGAATTCTTTTCTTTGCTGAAGATGAACTGTTTAGTTCGAAACGTTCAATTTTATTCATTTAGACTTTACTATTTGTAATAATAAAATGTCAATTCGTACAGCGATTTTCGCCTTGCTTTTCATTTTAAGAATAAGACGCGTCAATGCGGATTCAGTTTTAGATTACGTTAGAGAACGATACGGTGAAAATGGCTTTCGAATTTTACGGAGTTACCAAAATACAATCAGGAAATTAACGAAAGCTAGATTAGACGTGAAGTTCCTGACATCCTGCAAAATTTACAATATATTTCCGAAATTTTTGCGATTCCGGCTGTACCGAAGATCCCTGCAGACGACAGTGTTTTACCGTTCCTGGCAGTCCAAACTTCTACTCCGTGAAATGAAGAACAAGAAGAAGACTGTCTGCAACCTTACGACGAAGCTAGACGAATGCACAGCGTCATTATCTTCTTTCTCGCCGCTTGATCGTGTCCTTGTCAAGCGCTACGCGGTATCAATCAATAAGAATTTTGAGTGTGCAACAATCGCTACCCACTATAGGAAACTTCAGGATTTGGGTATAGAGAACAGGCTAGAACCTGTTGATCCTAAAAATGTTATCTTTAACTATAGTTCTTTACATGTCCCTGATAGAGTTTGCCGATTACTAGCCTTCGGTCTGGAATTTTGCTTGCCTGTGTACAAGTTAAACTTCTTTTCCTATTACCTGAGTTTCGAGAAGTTGTTGCTTCAGTTAAAGTCCGTCCAGTGTTTAAATTTTGTACAATTTTCTAGTCAGCTCCGGAATGTGGCCCATAAATATTTTTATAATTTTAAATCTTTCAAAATTTTCTCTGCAATTTTTTCTAGAGACGATATAGTTCTTTTAAAGAATCTGGCTTCCAACAAGGATATTATTGTTTCTAGGCCTGATAAGGGAAAAGGTGTGGTTTTGGTTGATAGGGTTAGGTACATTGAGAGCATGAATGATATTTTGTCAGGGGATCGAAAATTTAAAGAGATTACAGAGCCAATACAGAAATTTTCCATGCGCATCGAGGATAAAATAAATAATTTTTTACTACGCTTAAAGAATGAGGGTTCTCTTTCTAAAGAGGATTACACTAGACTTCGTGCGACGGGCTCAGGACCCGGTACTTTGTATGGTCTCCCCAAAATACATAAGCCAGATTTCTCCTCTAAATTTCAGTTTAGGCCAATTTTTGCAGCGTTTAACACCCCGAGTTTTAATCTAGCTAAGTTTTTTTGTTCCAATCTTAAAACCCCTTACTACGAATTCTTATACCGTTGACAACTCAAGATCTTTTGTAGAGAGCTTATCAGACTTTGATAACACTGATGACCTGTTCATGGCTTCTTTTGACGTAGATAGTTTGTTTACAAATGTTCCGTTGATTGAAACCATTGAAATCTGTTTGGCCAAATTATTCTCAAATTGTTCTGTATTCATGGGGTTTTCCCGTAAGATTATGCAGAAACTGTTAGAACTGGCTGTTTGCAATTGTTTTTTCATCTTCAACAACAAATATTACCAGCAGATAGACGGATTGGGCATGGGTTTACCTCTCGGTCCAACTTTCGCCAATATTTTTATGTGCCATCATGAGGAAAGTTGGTTAAATGACTGTCCCAACCTTTTCAAACCGGTTTTTTACAGAAGGTATGTAGACGATACATTTGTTCTATTCAAAGAGAGATCTCATGCGGACCTTTTTCTCAACTATTTGAATTCTCGTCATAAGAATATTAATTTTACCAGGGAAGATGAAACGAACAGCCGTTTACCGTTTCTGGACGTCAATGTTAGCAGAATTGATAATACTTTCCAATGTTCTGTTTTTAGGAAAGGCACTTTCTCGGGTTTAGGTACTAGTTATTTTAGTTTCTGTGCGACCCGTTTTAAGCTCTGCGGCATTCGAACTCTCGTCCATAGAGCGTTTAAAGTTTGTTCTAACTTTCGAATTTTACATCAAGAATTTGACTTTTTACGACAATTTTTTCTTAAGAATGGATTTCCTCTGTTTACTATCGATAAACATATTGGTAAATTTTTGTCTAAGATTTATGATCGAACGCCGGCACTCCAATCATGTGATCAACAGAAATTTTTCTTAAAGCTTCCCTTCTTTGGTCATCAATCTATCAAGTTAAATCAGGAGGTTCAACACCTAATCAGCAAGTTTTTTCCGCAACTTAAAATTCATTCTATTCTAGTCAACAATTTCACAATCGGTTCCCTTTTCCGCTTTAAGGATAAGCTGCCCACTGCTATGTGCTCCTCTGTGGTTTACCAGTTTAGTTGTTCACGTTGTGAATCACAGTACATAGGTTCCACCTGTCGTACTCTTATGTCCAGAGTAGCCGAGCACGCTGGGCGCAGCTGTAGAACCGGTCGTCCACTTGGTTCTCCTCCACTGTCCTCTGTTCGATCCCATGCCGAAAACTGTAACGTTCCTGTTTCCGTAAATCATTTTAAAATCCTTGCAGGTGCCCCTCATATGATTGATTTACGCATCCTCGAGTCGCTATACATCTTTAAGCTCAGACCCCCTCTAAATGATACTCAAAGTGCCTTTCCTCTTCTCGTTGCAAATACATGATCATTAGTTTAGGTTTTTTAATTTTTGTTTTGTTTTATATTTTAGTTTTACATCTACGACTTTTTCTGTATATGTTGTAGTATTCGTTTGCATAGTATAGTTTCAATTTACTCATTTTCGTTTTGTTTTGTCGCAGAATTCTTTTCTTTGCTGAAGATGAACTGTTTAGTTCGAAACGTTCAATTTTATTCATTTAGACTTTACTATTTGTAATAATAAAATGTCAATTCGTACAGCGATTTTCGCCTTGCTTTTCATTTTAAGAATAAGACGCGTCAATGCGGATTCAGTTTTAGATTACGTTAGAGAACGATACGGTGAAAATGGCTTTCGAATTTTACGGAGTTACCAAAATACAATCAGGAAATTAACGAAAGCTAGATTAGACGTGAAGTTCCTGACATCCTGCAAAATTTACAATATATTTCCGAAATTTTTGCGATTCCGGCTGTACCGAAGATCCCTGCAGACGACAGTGTTTTACCGTTCCTGGCAGTCCAAACTTCTACTCCGTGAAATGAAGAACAAGAAGAAGACTGTCTGCAACCTTACGACGAAGCTAGACGAATGCACAGCGTCATTATCTTCTTTCTCGCCGCTTGATCGTGTCCTTGTCAAGCGCTACGCGGTATCAATCAATAAGAATTTTGAGTGTGCAACAATCGCTACCCACTATAGGAAACTTCAGGATTTGGGTATAGAGAACAGGCTAGAACCTGTTGATCCTAAAAATGTTATCTTTAACTATAGTTCTTTACATGTCCCTGATAGAGTTTGCCGATTACTAGCCTTCGGTCTGGAATTTTGCTTGCCTGTGTACAAGTTAAACTTCTTTTCCTATTACCTGAGTTTCGAGAAGTTGTTGCTTCAGTTAAAGTCCGTCCAGTGTTTAAATTTTGTACAATTTTCTAGTCAGCTCCGGAATGTGGCCCATAAATATTTTTATAATTTTAAATCTTTCAAAATTTTCTCTGCAATTTTTTCTAGAGACGATATAGTTCTTTTAAAGAATCTGGCTTCCAACAAGGATATTATTGTTTCTAGGCCTGATAAGGGAAAAGGTGTGGTTTTGGTTGATAGGGTTAGGTACATTGAGAGCATGAATGATATTTTGTCAGGGGATCGAAAATTTAAAGAGATTACAGAGCCAATACAGAAATTTTCCATGCGCATCGAGGATAAAATAAATAATTTTTTACTACGCTTAAAGAATGAGGGTTCTCTTTCTAAAGAGGATTACACTAGACTTCGTGCGACGGGCTCAGGACCCGGTACTTTGTATGGTCTCCCCAAAATACATAAGCCAGATTTCTCCTCTAAATTTCAGTTTAGGCCAATTTTTGCAGCGTTTAACACCCCGAGTTTTAATCTAGCTAAGTTTTTTGTTCCAATCTTAAAACCCCTTACTACGAATTCTTATACCGTTGACAACTCAAGATCTTTTGTAGAGAGCTTATCAGACTTTGATAACACTGATGACCTGTTCATGGCTTCTTTTGACGTAGATAGTTTGTTTACAAATGTTCCTTTGATTGAAACCATTGAAATCTGTTTGGCCAAATTATTCTCAAATTGTTCTGTATTCATGGGGTTTTCCCGTAAGATTATGCAGAAACTGTTAGAACTGGCTGTTTGCAATTGTTTTTTCATCTTCAACAACAAATATTACCAGCAGATAGACGGATTGGGCATGGGTTTACCTCTCGGTCCAACTTTCGCCAATATTTTTATGTGCCATCATGAGGAAAGTTGGTTAAATGACTGTCCCAACCTTTTCAAACCGGTTTTTTACAGAAGGTATGTAGACGATACATTTGTTCTATTCAAAGAGAGATCTCATGCGGACCTTTTTCTCAACTATTTGAATTCTCGTCATAAGAATATTAATTTTACCAGGGAAGATGAAACGAACAGCCGTTTACCGTTTCTGGACGTCAATGTTAGCAGAATTGATAATACTTTCCAATGTTCTGTTTTTAGGAAAGGCACTTTCTCGGGTTTAGGTACTAGTTATTTTAGTTTCTGTGCGACCCGTTTTAAGCTCTGCGGCATTCGAACTCTCGTCCATAGAGCGTTTAAAGTTTGTTCTAACTTTCGAATTTTACATCAAGAATTTGACTTTTTACGACAATTTTTTCTTAAGAATGGATTTCCTCTGTTTACTATCGATAAACATATTGGTAAATTTTTGTCTAAGATTTATGATCGAACGCCGGCACTCCAATCATGTGATCAACAGAAATTTTTCTTAAAGCTTCCCTTCTTTGGTCATCAATCTATCAAGTTAAATCAGGAGGTTCAACACCTAATCAGCAAGTTTTTTCCGCAACTTAAAATTCATTCTATTCTAGTCAACAATTTCACAATCGGTTCCCTTTTCCGCTTTAAGGATAAGCTGCCCACTGCTATGTGCTCCTCTGTGGTTTACCAGTTTAGTTGTTCACGTTGTGAATCACAGTACATAGGTTCCACCTGTCGTACTCTTATGTCCAGAGTAGCCGAGCACGCTGGGCGCAGCTGTAGAACCGGTCGTCCACTTGGTTCTCCTCCACTGTCCTCTGTTCGATCCCATGCCGAAAACTGTAACGTTCCTGTTTCCGTAAATCATTTTAAAATCCTTGCAGGTGCCCCTCATATGATTGATTTACGCATCCTCGAGTCGCTATACATCTTTAAGCTCAGACCCCCTCTAAATGATACTCAAAGTGCCTTTCCTCTTCTCGTTGCAAATACATGATCATTAGTTTAGGTTTTTTAATTTTTGTTTTGTTTTATATTTTAGTTTTACATCTACGACTTTTTCTGTATATGTTGTAGTATTCGTTTGCATAGTATAGTTTCAATTTACTCATTTTCGTTTTGTTTTGTCGCAGAATTCTTTTCTTTGCTGAAGATGAACTGTTTAGTTCGAAACGTTCAATTTTATTCATTTAGACTTTACTATTTGTAATAATAAAATGTCAATTCGTACAGCGATTTTCGCCTTGCTTTTCATTTTAAGAATAAGACGCGTCAATGCGGATTCAGTTTTAGATTACGTTAGAGAACGATACGGTGAAAATGGCTTTCGAATTTTACGGAGTTACCAAAATACAATCAGGAAATTAACGAAAGCTAGATTAGACGTGAAGTTCCTGACATCCTGCAAAATTTACAATATATTTCCGAAATTTTTGCGATTCCGGCTGTACCGAAGATCCCTGCAGACGACAGTGTTTTACCGTTCCTGGCAGTCCAAACTTCTACTCCGTGAAATGAAGAACAAGAAGAAGACTGTCTGCAACCTTACGACGAAGCTAGACGAATGCACAGCGTCATTATCTTCTTTCTCGCCGCTTGATCGTGTCCTTGTCAAGCGCTACGCGGTATCAATCAATAAGAATTTTGAGTGTGCAACAATCGCTACCCACTATAGGAAACTTCAGGATTTGGGTATAGAGAACAGGCTAGAACCTGTTGATCCTAAAAATGTTATCTTTAACTATAGTTCTTTACATGTCCCTGATAGAGTTTGCCGATTACTAGCCTTCGGTCTGGAATTTTGCTTGCCTGTGTACAAGTTAAACTTCTTTTCCTATTACCTGAGTTTCGAGAAGTTGTTGCTTCAGTTAAAGTCCGTCCAGTGTTTAAATTTTGTACAATTTTCTAGTCAGCTCCGGAATGTGGCCCATAAATATTTTTATAATTTTAAATCTTTCAAAATTTTCTCTGCAATTTTTTCTAGAGACGATATAGTTCTTTTAAAGAATCTGGCTTCCAACAAGGATATTATTGTTTCTAGGCCTGATAAGGGAAAAGGTGTGGTTTTGGTTGATAGGGTTAGGTACATTGAGAGCATGAATGATATTTTGTCAGGGGATCGAAAATTTAAAGAGATTACAGAGCCAATACAGAAATTTTCCATGCGCATCGAGGATAAAATAAATAATTTTTTACTACGCTTAAAGAATGAGGGTTCTCTTTCTAAAGAGGATTACACTAGACTTCGTGCGACGGGCTCAGGACCCGGTACTTTGTATGGTCTCCCCAAAATACATAAGCCAGATTTCTCCTCTAAATTTCAGTTTAGGCCAATTTTTGCAGCGTTTAACACCCCGAGTTTTAATCTAGCTAAGTTTTTTGTTCCAATCTTAAAACCCCTTACTACGAATTCTTATACCGTTGACAACTCAAGATCTTTTGTAGAGAGCTTATCAGACTTTGATAACACTGATGACCTGTTCATGGCTTCTTTTGACGTAGATAGTTTGTTTACAAATGTTCCGTTGATTGAAACCATTGAAATCTGTTTGGCCAAATTATTCTCAAATTGTTCTGTATTCATGGGGTTTTCCCGTAAGATTATGCAGAAACTGTTAGAACTGGCTGTTTGCAATTGTTTTTTCATCTTCAACAACAAATATTACCAGCAGATAGACGGATTGGGCATGGGTTTACCTCTCGGTCCAACTTTCGCCAATATTTTTATGTGCCATCATGAGGAAAGTTGGTTAAATGACTGTCCCAACCTTTTCAAACCGGTTTTTTACAGAAGGTATGTAGACGATACATTTGTTCTATTCAAAGAGAGATCTCATGCGGACCTTTTTCTCAACTATTTGAATTCTCGTCATAAGAATATTAATTTTACCAGGGAAGATGAAACGAACAGCCGTTTACCGTTTCTGGACGTCAATGTTAGCAGAATTGATAATACTTTCCAATGTTCTGTTTTTAGGAAAGGCACTTTCTCGGGTTTAGGTACTAGTTATTTTAGTTTCTGTGCGACCCGTTTTAAGCTCTGCGGCATTCGAACTCTCGTCCATAGAGCGTTTAAAGTTTGTTCTAACTTTCGAATTTTACATCAAGAATTTGACTTTTTACGACAATTTTTTCTTAAGAATGGATTTCCTCTGTTTACTATCGATAAACATATTGGTAAATTTTTGTCTAAGATTTATGATCGAACGCCGGCACTCCAATCATGTGATCAACAGAAATTTTTCTTAAAGCTTCCCTTCTTTGGTCATCAATCTATCAAGTTAAATCAGGAGGTTCAACACCTAATCAGCAAGTTTTTTCCGCAACTTAAAATTCATTCTATTCTAGTCAACAATTTCACAATCGGTTCCCTTTTCCGCTTTAAGGATAAGCTGCCCACTGCTATGTGCTCCTCTGTGGTTTACCAGTTTAGTTGTTCACGTTGTGAATCACAGTACATAGGTTCCACCTGTCGTACTCTTATGTCCAGAGTAGCCGAGCACGCTGGGCGCAGCTGTAGAACCGGTCGTCCACTTGGTTCTCCTCCACTGTCCTCTGTTCGATCCCATGCCGAAAACTGTAACGTTCCTGTTTCCGTAAATCATTTTAAAATCCTTGCAGGTGCCCCTCATATGATTGATTTACGCATCCTCGAGTCGCTATACATCTTTAAGCTCAGACCCCCTCTAAATGATACTCAAAGTGCCTTTCCTCTTCTCGTTGCAAATACATGATCATTAGTTTAGGTTTTTTAATTTTTGTTTTGTTTTATATTTTAGTTTTACATCTACGACTTTTTCTGTATATGTTGTAGTATTCGTTTGCATAGTATAGTTTCAATTTACTCATTTTCGTTTTGTTTTGTCGCAGAATTCTTTTCTTTGCTGAAGATGAACTGTTTAGTTCGAAACGTTCAATTTTATTCATTTAGACTTTACTATTTGTAATAATAAAATGTCAATTCGTACAGCGATTTTCGCCTTGCTTTTCATTTTAAGAATAAGACGCGTCAATGCGGATTCAGTTTTAGATTACGTTAGAGAACGATACGGTGAAAATGGCTTTCGAATTTTACGGAGTTACCAAAATACAATCAGGAAATTAACGAAAGCTAGATTAGACGTGAAGTTCCTGACATCCTGCAAAATTTACAATATATTTCCGAAATTTTTGCGATTCCGGCTGTACCGAAGATCCCTGCAGACGACAGTGTTTTACCGTTCCTGGCAGTCCAAACTTCTACTCCGTGAAATGAAGAACAAGAAGAAGACTGTCTGCAACCTTACGACGAAGCTAGACGAATGCACAGCGTCATTATCTTCTTTCTCGCCGCTTGATCGTGTCCTTGTCAAGCGCTACGCGGTATCAATCAATAAGAATTTTGAGTGTGCAACAATCGCTACCCACTATAGGAAACTTCAGGATTTGGGTATAGAGAACAGGCTAGAACCTGTTGATCCTAAAAATGTTATCTTTAACTATAGTTCTTTACATGTCCCTGATAGAGTTTGCCGATTACTAGCCTTCGGTCTGGAATTTTGCTTGCCTGTGTACAAGTTAAACTTCTTTTCCTATTACCTGAGTTTCGAGAAGTTGTTGCTTCAGTTAAAGTCCGTCCAGTGTTTAAATTTTGTACAATTTTCTAGTCAGCTCCGGAATGTGGCCCATAAATATTTTTATAATTTTAAATCTTTCAAAATTTTCTCTGCAATTTTTTCTAGAGACGATATAGTTCTTTTAAAGAATCTGGCTTCCAACAAGGATATTATTGTTTCTAGGCCTGATAAGGGAAAAGGTGTGGTTTTGGTTGATAGGGTTAGGTACATTGAGAGCATGAATGATATTTTGTCAGGGGATCGAAAATTTAAAGAGATTACAGAGCCAATACAGAAATTTTCCATGCGCATCGAGGATAAAATAAATAATTTTTTACTACGCTTAAAGAATGAGGGTTCTCTTTCTAAAGAGGATTACACTAGACTTCGTGCGACGGGCTCAGGACCCGGTACTTTGTATGGTCTCCCCAAAATACATAAGCCAGATTTCTCCTCTAAATTTCAGTTTAGGCCAATTTTTGCAGCGTTTAACACCCCGAGTTTTAATCTAGCTAAGTTTTTTGTTCCAATCTTAAAACCCCTTACTACGAATTCTTATACCGTTGACAACTCAAGATCTTTTGTAGAGAGCTTATCAGACTTTGATAACACTGATGACCTGTTCATGGCTTCTTTTGACGTAGATAGTTTGTTTACAAATGTTCCGTTGATTGAAACCATTGAAATCTGTTTGGCCAAATTATCCTCAAATTGTTCTGTATTCATGGGGTTTTCCCGTAAGATTATGCAGAAACTGTTAGAACTGGCTGTTTGCAATTGTTTTTTCATCTTCAACAACAAATATTACCAGCAGATAGACGGATTGGGCATGGGTTTACCTCTCGGTCCAACTTTCGCCAATATTTTTATGTGCCATCATGAGGAAGGTTGGTTAAATGACTGTCCCAACCTTTTCAAACCGGTTTTTTACAGAAGGTATGTAGACGATACATTTGTTCTATTCAAAGAGAGATCTCATGCGGACCTTTTTCTCAACTATTTGAATTCTCGTCATAAGAATATTAATTTTACCAGGGAAGATGAAACGAACAGCCGTTTACCGTTTCTGGACGTCAATGTTAGCAGAATTGATAATACTTTCCAATGTTCTGTTTTTAGGAAAGGCACTTTCTCGGGTTTAGGTACTAGTTATTTTAGTTTCTGTGCGACCCGTTTTAAGCTCTGCGGCATTCGAACTCTCGTCCATAGAGCGTTTAAAGTTTGTTCTAACTTTCGAATTTTACATCAAGAATTTGACTTTTTACGACAATTTTTTCTTAAGAATGGATTTCCTCTGTTTACTATCGATAAACATATTGGTAAATTTTTGTCTAAGATTTATGATCGAACGCCGGCACTCCAATCATGTGATCAACAGAAATTTTTCTTAAAGCTTCCCTTCTTTGGTCATCAATCTATCAAGTTAAATCAGGAGGTTCAACACCTAATCAGCAAGTTTTTTCCGCAACTTAAAATTCATTCTATTCTAGTCAACAATTTCACAATCGGTTCCCTTTTCCGCTTTAAGGATAAGCTGCCCACTGCTATGTGCTCCTCTGTGGTTTACCAGTTTAGTTGTTCACGTTGTGAATCACAGTACATAGGTTCCACCTGTCGTACTCTTATGTCCAGAGTAGCCGAGCACGCTGGGCGCAGCTGTAGAACCGGTCGTCCACTTGGTTCTCCTCCACTGTCCTCTGTTCGATCCCATGCCGAAAACTGTAACGTTCCTGTTTCCGTAAATCATTTTAAAATCCTTGCAGGTGCCCCTCATATGATTGATTTACGCATCCTCGAGTCGCTATACATCTTTAAGCTCAGACCCCCTCTAAATGATACTCAAAGTGCCTTTCCTCTTCTCGTTGCAAATACATGATCATTAGTTTAGGTTTTTTAATTTTTGTTTTGTTTTATATTTTAGTTTTACATCTACGACTTTTTCTGTATATGTTGTAGTATTCGTTTGCATAGTATAGTTTCAATTTACTCATTTTCGTTTTGTTTTGTCGCAGAATTCTTTTCTTTGCTGAAGATGAACTGTTTAGTTCGAAACGTTCAATTTTATTCATTTAGACTTTACTATTTGTAATAATAAAATGTCAATTCGTACAGCGATTTTCGCCTTGCTTTTCATTTTAAGAATAAGACGCGTCAATGCGGATTCAGTTTTAGATTACGTTAGAGAACGATACGGTGAAAATGGCTTTCGAATTTTACGGAGTTACCAAAATACAATCAGGAAATTAACGAAAGCTAGATTAGACGTGAAGTTCCTGACATCCTGCAAAATTTACAATATATTTCCGAAATTTTTGCGATTCCGGCTGTACCGAAGATCCCTGCAGACGACAGTGTTTTACCGTTCCTGGCAGTCCAAACTTCTACTCCGTGAAATGAAGAACAAGAAGAAGACTGTCTGCAACCTTACGACGAAGCTAGACGAATGCACAGCGTCATTATCTTCTTTCTCGCCGCTTGATCGTGTCCTTGTCAAGCGCTACGCGGTATCAATCAATAAGAATTTTGAGTGTGCAACAATCGCTACCCACTATAGGAAACTTCAGGATTTGGGTATAGAGAACAGGCTAGAACCTGTTGATCCTAAAAATGTTATCTTTAACTATAGTTCTTTACATGTCCCTGATAGAGTTTGCCGATTACTAGCCTTCGGTCTGGAATTTTGCTTGCCTGTGTACAAGTTAAACTTCTTTTCCTATTACCTGAGTTTCGAGAAGTTGTTGCTTCAGTTAAAGTCCGTCCAGTGTTTAAATTTTGTACAATTTTCTAGTCAGCTCCGGAATGTGGCCCATAAATATTTTTATAATTTTAAATCTTTCAAAATTTTCTCTGCAATTTTTTCTAGAGACGATATAGTTCTTTTAAAGAATCTGGCTTCCAACAAGGATATTATTGTTTCTAGGCCTGATAAGGGAAAAGGTGTGGTTTTGGTTGATAGGGTTAGGTACATTGAGAGCATGAATGATATTTTGTCAGGGGATCGAAAATTTAAAGAGATTACAGAGCCAATACAGAAATTTTCCATGCGCATCGAGGATAAAATAAATAATTTTTTACTACGCTTAAAGAATGAGGGTTCTCTTTCTAAAGAGGATTACACTAGACTTCGTGCGACGGGCTCAGGACCCGGTACTTTGTATGGTCTCCCCAAAATACATAAGCCAGATTTCTCCTCTAAATTTCAGTTTAGGCCAATTTTTGCAGCGTTTAACACCCCGAGTTTTAATCTAGCTAAGTTTTTTGTTCCAATCTTAAAACCCCTTACTACGAATTCTTATACCGTTGACAACTCAAGATCTTTTGTAGAGAGCTTATCAGACTTTGATAACACTGATGACCTGTTCATGGCTTCTTTTGACGTAGATAGTTTGTTTACAAATGTTCCGTTGATTGAAACCATTGAAATCTGTTTGGCCAAATTATTCTCAAATTGTTCTGTATTCATGGGGTTTTCCCGTAAGATTATGCAGAAACTGTTAGAACTGGCTGTTTGCAATTGTTTTTTCATCTTCAACAACAAATATTACCAGCAGATAGACGGATTGGGCATGGGTTTACCTCTCGGTCCAACTTTCGCCAATATTTTTATGTGCCATCATGAGGAAAGTTGGTTAAATGACTGTCCCAACCTTTTCAAACCGGTTTTTTACAGAAGGTATGTAGACGATACATTTGTTCTATTCAAAGAGAGATCTCATGCGGACCTTTTTCTCAACTATTTGAATTCTCGTCATAAGAATATTAATTTTACCAGGGAAGATGAAACGAACAGCCGTTTACCGTTTCTGGACGTCAATGTTAGCAGAATTGATAATACTTTCCAATGTTCTGTTTTTAGGAAAGGCACTTTCTCGGGTTTAGGTACTAGTTATTTTAGTTTCTGTGCGACCCGTTTTAAGCTCTGCGGCATTCGAACTCTCGTCCATAGAGCGTTTAAAGTTTGTTCTAACTTTCGAATTTTACATCAAGAATTTGACTTTTTACGACAATTTTTTCTTAAGAATGGATTTCCTCTGTTTACTATCGATAAACATATTGGTAAATTTTTGTCTAAGATTTATGATCGAACGCCGGCACTCCAATCATGTGATCAACAGAAATTTTTCTTAAAGCTTCCCTTCTTTGGTCATCAATCTATCAAGTTAAATCAGGAGGTTCAACACCTAATCAGCAAGTTTTTTCCGCAACTTAAAATTCATTCTATTCTAGTCAACAATTTCACAATCGGTTCCCTTTTCCGCTTTAAGGATAAGCTGCCCACTGCTATGTGCTCCTCTGTGGTTTACCAGTTTAGTTGTTCACGTTGTGAATCACAGTACATAGGTTCCACCTGTCGTACTCTTATGTCCAGAGTAGCCGAGCACGCTGGGCGCAGCTGTAGAACCGGTCGTCCACTTGGTTCTCCTCCACTGTCCTCTGTTCGATCCCATGCCGAAAACTGTAACGTTCCTGTTTCCGTAAATCATTTTAAAATCCTTGCAGGTGCCCCTCATATGATTGATTTACGCATCCTCGAGTCGCTATACATCTTTAAGCTCAGACCCCCTCTAAATGATACTCAAAGTGCCTTTCCTCTTCTCGTTGCAAATACATGATCATTAGTTTAGGTTTTTTAATTTTTGTTTTGTTTTATATTTTAGTTTTACATCTACGACTTTTTCTGTATATGTTGTAGTATTCGTTTGCATAGTATAGTTTCAATTTACTCATTTTCGTTTTGTTTTGTCGCAGAATTCTTTTCTTTGCTGAAGATGAACTGTTTAGTTCGAAACGTTCAATTTTATTCATTTAGACTTTACTATTTGTAATAATAAAATGTCAATTCGTACAGCGATTTTCGCCTTGCTTTTCATTTTAAGAATAAGACGCGTCAATGCGGATTCAGTTTTAGATTACGTTAGAGAACGATACGGTGAAAATGGCTTTCGAATTTTACGGAGTTACCAAAATACAATCAGGAAATTAACGAAAGCTAGATTAGACGTGAAGTTCCTGACATCCTGCAAAATTTACAATATATTTCCGAAATTTTTGCGATTCCGGCTGTACCGAAGATCCCTGCAGACGACAGTGTTTTACCGTTCCTGGCAGTCCAAACTTCTACTCCGTGAAATGAAGAACAAGAAGAAGACTGTCTGCAACCTTACGACGAAGCTAGACGAATGCACAGCGTCATTATCTTCTTTCTCGCCGCTTGATCGTGTCCTTGTCAAGCGCTACGCGGTATCAATCAATAAGAATTTTGAGTGTGCAACAATCGCTACCCACTATAGGAAACTTCAGGATTTGGGTATAGAGAACAGGCTAGAACCTGTTGATCCTAAAAATGTTATCTTTAACTATAGTTCTTTACATGTCCCTGATAGAGTTTGCCGATTACTAGCCTTCGGTCTGGAATTTTGCTTGCCTGTGTACAAGTTAAACTTCTTTTCCTATTACCTGAGTTTCGAGAAGTTGTTGCTTCAGTTAAAGTCCGTCCAGTGTTTAAATTTTGTACAATTTTCTAGTCAGCTCCGGAATGTGGCCCATAAATATTTTTATAATTTTAAATCTTTCAAAATTTTCTCTGCAATTTTTTCTAGAGACGATATAGTTCTTTTAAAGAATCTGGCTTCCAACAAGGATATTATTGTTTCTAGGCCTGATAAGGGAAAAGGTGTGGTTTTGGTTGATAGGGTTAGGTACATTGAGAGCATGAATGATATTTTGTCAGGGGATCGAAAATTTAAAGAGATTACAGAGCCAATACAGAAATTTTCCATGCGCATCGAGGATAAAATAAATAATTTTTTACTACGCTTAAAGAATGAGGGTTCTCTTTCTAAAGAGGATTACACTAGACTTCGTGCGACGGGCTCAGGACCCGGTACTTTGTATGGTCTCCCCAAAATACATAAGCCAGATTTCTCCTCTAAATTTCAGTTTAGGCCAATTTTGCAGCGTTTAACACCCCGAGTTTTAATCTAGCTAAGTTTTTTGTTCCAATCTTAAAACCCCTTACTACGAATTCTTATACCGTTGACAACTCAAGATCTTTTGTAGAGAGCTTATCAGACTTTGATAACACTGATGACCTGTTCATGGCTTCTTTTGACGTAGATAGTTTGTTTACAAATGTTCCGTTGATTGAAACCATTGAAATCTGTTTGGCCAAATTATTCTCAAATTGTTCTGTATTCATGGGGTTTTCCCGTAAGATTATGCAGAAACTGTTAGAACTGGCTGTTTGCAATTGTTTTTTCATCTTCAACAACAAATATTACCAGCAGATAGACGGATTGGGCATGGGTTTACCTCTCGGTCCAACTTTCGCCAATATTTTTATGTGCCATCATGAGGAAAGTTGGTTAAATGACTGTCCCAACCTTTTCAAACCGGTTTTTTACAGAAGGTATGTAGACGATACATTTGTTCTATTCAAAGAGAGATCTCATGCGGACCTTTTTCTCAACTATTTGAATTCTCGTCATAAGAATATTAATTTTACCAGGGAAGATGAAACGAACAGCCGTTTACCGTTTCTGGACGTCAATGTTAGCAGAATTGATAATACTTTCCAATGTTCTGTTTTTAGGAAAGGCACTTTCTCGGGTTTAGGTACTAGTTATTTTAGTTTCTGTGCGACCCGTTTTAAGCTCTGCGGCATTCGAACTCTCGTCCATAGAGCGTTTAAAGTTTGTTCTAACTTTCGAATTTTACATCAAGAATTTGACTTTTTACGACAATTTTTTCTTAAGAATGGATTTCCTCTGTTTACTATCGATAAACATATTGGTAAATTTTTGTCTAAGATTTATGATCGAACGCCGGCACTCCAATCATGTGATCAACAGAAATTTTTCTTAAAGCTTCCCTTCTTTGGTCATCAATCTATCAAGTTAAATCAGGAGGTTCAACACCTAATCAGCAAGTTTTTTCCGCAACTTAAAATTCATTCTATTCTAGTCAACAATTTCACAATCGGTTCCCTTTTCCGCTTTAAGGATAAGCTGCCCACTGCTATGTGCTCCTCTGTGGTTTACCAGTTTAGTTGTTCACGTTGTGAATCACAGTACATAGGTTCCACCTGTCGTACTCTTATGTCCAGAGTAGCCGAGCACGCTGGGCGCAGCTGTAGAACCGGTCGTCCACTTGGTTCTCCTCCACTGTCCTCTGTTCGATCCCATGCCGAAAACTGTAACGTTCCTGTTTCCGTAAATCATTTTAAAATCCTTGCAGGTGCCCCTCATATGATTGATTTACGCATCCTCGAGTCGCTATACATCTTTAAGCTCAGACCCCCTCTAAATGATACTCAAAGTGCCTTTCCTCTTCTCGTTGCAAATACATGATCATTAGTTTAGGTTTTTTAATTTTTGTTTTGTTTTATATTTTAGTTTTACATCTACGACTTTTTCTGTATATGTTGTAGTATTCGTTTGCATAGTATAGTTTCAATTTACTCATTTTCGTTTTGTTTTGTCGCAGAATTCTTTTCTTTGCTGAAGATGAACTGTTTAGTTCGAAACGTTCAATTTTATTCATTTAGACTTTACTATTTGTAATAATAAAATGTCAATTCGTACAGCGATTTTCGCCTTGCTTTTCATTTTGCGATATATTGTTCAATGTTCACGATATGGAAGGTTGAACTTAAACCATTTGTGTGGAAGACCTCTAACTTCATAGTGGTATAGCAGAGGTAAATGTTCATTGTGATCTGCTCGATCAAAAGCTTTTTAAAGTCAAGTAAAATGAAGAACGTTATGATTCCCTCATCAATGTTAGAAACGAGAAATTTTTGATGATTTAGAGTGGCATGATTTAGAATTGTAATTGATATTTTTACTCATGTGATGGATTTTACAAGTAGAGGAAATACGCTCAAGAGAAATTCATACTTTATAATACACTATATCCTTGAAAATTAATTTGTGCATCGCCAAATAGCAAGTTGGTCCGTACGTAGTTATTGGTGCAAGTTACGTCATCGCTATTCGAACTTTTTTTGGGTAAGGTCACTTTTCTTGAACTAAGGAAACTACCTAAATAATATGATTTGTTTTTACTGTTGCATGAATAGGTGAACCCAGTCGAGCTATGTATTTTATAACCTTAATTGCGAATGCATTTTCACAGTGTGATTGATTCTATCGAGCTTTAGTGCATTTGGACACCTCTGAAGCGTTTCTGGAGCAAGGTAGGAAGAGAGGTTTGAATTCAAGTCGTCAAGGTGCCGTAAATTGCTACTTGAATTATTTTTCACGCTTGCAGTCTTATTTTCCCTTATAATTAACAAAGCAATAACAAAACACATCTGCCATGTCTTTCTCAGCGAAATAATATACAGTTTCGCATACAGTAATTTTTATTACTTCTTTTAAATTAGTTTTTGGTGCGTAAATTCAATGCGACAGACCATGATATTTTTACATCATTTTTGAAGAGGGTGCATTTTCCACAGGAGAGTTTTTTCGATCCAAAAATTTTAATGGTAAAATACTTCTAGTATTTTCCGTACAATTCGAAACAAAACTTTCCTTAACATCGTAAAATCAAGTAATCCTTTCAAATTTTGCTGCAAATAATTATTTTGGCCATGCAGTGCTTTCGAGTGCCTCCGGGCGTGACTGTATTGGGTTAAGGTCATACAGCATCTGTTACACGCGTTATAAAAAATATTGTCGGTTTATGATAAATGCTTATTTTAACGTTCATTCATTTAGATATTATTTAAGTCTCTTTCGATGGAGTTTAACTCATGTTATTGAGGGTTAGTGACTTGAAGTAGCTTTGCAAGAAGGCCTCAACAACGACACAGCGCAGGTATAGCGGGACAGATGAGGGTTGACTGCTTGGGTCTTCACTGTAAAACTCCTAAAACGTTCCTTTCATTCGTGCCATTGCAATAACTTAGATAGGGCTTGGTTACTTGCTACGTTAATGAACGCTTCCATCAGAACCATTCCGTGATTTTAGATAGTTACCGGATATTTCTTCCATTACTGATCGTTTTAAAGTTTTTTTTGGGTAAGAAAATATTATTTATAATCGATCTATGCTGTGATGGTGCGAGTCATCCTCTCCTTACGAAGGAAACAATGTAAATATGTATACTCTGCTGATTGTATTTGTAAGCTATATAACTGGTTGAAATACTCTTCTCTATAAAATTGAAAAGTGGTTAATTAGTCGAAGACATATGTTTAATACGCACTCACAAACGTATCAACATAAAATCCAAAGTCAGACATTTGCACGTCCTACAAAAAATAGAAAAAAGATCGTCAGTTTAATTTCTTTTGTACCTCAAAGTGTCACTCGCTCTCAGAAAGTTTCTTTGACCAGTAATGGTAGTTGATTGAAGAATTTGTGGCTCTTTAGCCTTTTAAGACATTTTCCCACGAAGACTCAATATGATGGAGCGTTTTGTACCTGACTCTACGTGGTGCTGCTGCAGCGTGAGGTCTACAATACTATAGCATGAGATCTGCCTTTATGTAGCTAGTGCTACAGCATGAGGTTAGGATGGGTTAAATTACTTAGAGATTTTACTTATTACCTTACATTCAATTTACCGATAAACACTTAATTTTTAAATCTCAAACTGCACCTGGGTAGGCGATACATGGCGGTAGACTTCACGCTATAGTATCACCCTCTACGTAATGGCAATACCTCAGGAGTGAGGGAACCTTAGGCATGTCCGAGGGTTGTACCCTCGTTTAAAGGTAGAGCTTGCGCTGTTGTTCATTATGGGAGGGAAAAATGATCTGTTTTTAACTCAGTGAGATGCGTCTGTTCTTGTCAAGAAAACAATGAAGAGAAATTTTCACATGCTTCAGAAATAAATGAAATAGAAGTTGCGACTCTCACTTAAAATTGAAATAGAGCTAATGTTCCACATGGGAGAAAAAAATGATCTGTTTTGAATCAATCAGATGCGTCTGTTCTTGTCGAGAAAACTATGAAGGGACAATTTCAAGCTTTAAGCTTTAGAACTAAATGAAATTGCTGCGATTTTGACTTGACATTGAAACTTGTTTGAAATATAGATGGTTAACGGTATCACTGAACGTTGTATGTAGTGTTTTTTGCCAATAGTAAGTTGAATTTAAATCTTAATGATCATCCTACCATTCAAATATCCAACGCTAATGTGGAACTGTTGGTGAAATTTTGGTAGACCATACCAATTCTTTCATGTATGTTATGAATACAAAGAAATCTAAAAGTTTATTCATTAGCTAGGCCAGCACTAATGGACTCTACTTATATGATTGTTTAACATATATAAATTTGGAGTTCATTTTCGGTAGACGATATAGATTAACTTCTTTCGTTTTTTCAAAGTGAAACCAAAAAAAAAGGCTTTGTAAGCATTTTTAGAAAGAAGGGGTGCTGTTTTCTTCAATTTTTCTGAGTTTATGAAGTCAATGTTTCAGTGGCCGCTGTCGCAACACAATGATTTATTTCAGATATTTCACGAGCTTTTATTTCTGAGCTTCAAAAAAAAAACTGTTAATTATGATTAATTCGAACATTTGTACCTGGCAAATGAAGGTTGGTGAAGTAAAGGATAAATAAAGTCGAATAACATCCATGTGTCTTTTAAAAAACAAAAACATTAGCAAACATTAACTCTAATTGAGAACCATTCTAAAAATATGACTCGGAAATAATATACGATGTTATATAGCATTTATACAATGACAAAATTAGCTATCCAGAAAAGTTTGAGAGAATGACAATACAGCGTTTCAATCCGGCTATATTTTTTCAACGTCAGTTTATCTTTTAGAAGAAAGGTAAAATCACTTTCCTCTTTCACTCTCATTTAAGTAGAATTCAATTTCTTGGGTCTCTTTACACGGGCCTTCCCACTCATGAATTCGTCGTCTTCAGAACGTACGAGTAAATACCTAAGCAAAATATTGACAACTAATCGTTTATTGAAGTTCACTCCCAACCCAACAACATCGTAGGAAATAAAATAATGCATTCATTACTGTCAGTTCCAGTGCAGGAAACTGCGTACCACATTTTTGCAAAAGCTGGAGTCACTAAATAGTTCAACGGGGCTATTCTCTATATGCTATTGTTTCCCTCGTCCGTTACAGATCATTCTGTGTCAGTAACGAACATTCTGAACATTCCGGATATTCTACTCTGCTGAACTTTCTACATTCAATAATAAACATTATCTGTTTCTGGGGGTGACTTGACTTTGAACTCTCGATACACAAGGGAATAAAATATATCTGTCGGGCCATGTGCGTGCCTGCTTTCACTGTGCCAAGCATTGCTTTCGTTGGGCTTCGATCATCTTGGTGATCGATAGCGTGCTAGCGCGGTGATTTGAAGTCCTGAGTTCGAGTCTCCGAACTCCTCGTACATTTATCAATAATAAACATTTCGAACATTCTGAACGTTCTTTGTTCAATAATGAACATTCTGAAAATTTTATGTTCAATTTTGAACATTCTGAACATTCAATGCTCAGTAACGAACATTCTGAACATTTTGAACACTCTATCTTCAGTAGAACATTCCGAACATTCTGAACATTCCATGTTACTGAACATTCTATGTTCAGTATTGAACACTCTGAACATTCTACATTCAGTAATAAATTACACGCTGGGCATCTGGAAGTAGGGAGAGAGCAGGAGTCTCGGTAGCCAAACCGTCACTGTACTCGTAGTCGGTGGCGGTTTCTGTTTCTTCGTCAGCTTTTGCTGCGGCGGCCTGGAACTCGTCTTCCAGGAACTTTCTTTTGAGTTCTGCGATGCGCTGACGCTGGACCAAAGCAGCTTCATAATCGTACGTGGCCTGTGTCGTGAACTCTCCTTCTTCTCCTGTTTCGTAGCTTGGATACGTGTTAGACTGGTCCGCTACATCTGGAAGAAAAAAAAATGACATTCTATGATTCGTATAAAAATTTGAGTTGTGAAAAAGTATAACTCGTAAAAAGCGTAAAATTTTATTAAATTTGAAATGAGTGGAAGTAATTTAGTTTGAAATTAGTGCAAGTAGTTTGACAAAGACAGAATTAAGAAATAAAAAATAATAAATAAGTTGTATAAGATTTTCAAAAAATTAAAAGAGAGAATTGGATAAGACTTTGCCTGACAAATGTCATCTGCACTCGACCACTCACAAGCAGTCAAAAAAAAAAATATAAATATCATCTCTGTCACACAAACATTGAGGAAGAATGGCAATAAGAGAGCTTACCATATAAAAATTCGTTCATAGAAAGTCTCAGGTGTACATATTATTTAAAAGAAATTTAGTTTTTGTGATTATAGATGATTATGTTGCGTTAAAAAATCCACGACAATTGAAATTATAGTTTACTGGGCATAGCAATAGACAAGCGGATATTAAAGAATAATATTGTTACCTCTTTCGTAGCTATAAGAAAAATTTAAAAAACATTGCATCGCTATCATTCATGAGCAATGGAAATTACATCGTAATACCTTGTTTAAACTTAAAGTAACTTCAATGTAAGCATTGAAAGACAGTGATACCATGGACCATCGAAATCAGTGGTTCATGTCTAAGCTGAAATTAAACTTCCGTTATTCATTAAGCTGATGAAATATTCAAAACTTGCATGCACTGTGAATGCACTGAAATGCAGTAGCAGATACTACAAAAAGGTAAATGATTACAGAGTCAGAAAATTTACTACGTTGCCTTAAAAATGATGTTTTAATTCTTTCACTGCAAATGAATGGTTTCAGACTCTGAGCCATGATTATTGTTCTTTCACGAACCTGAAAAAGAAGGTTCGAAACCGGACTCTGATCCGAAGGTTTGAGGCGCAGTATCGTATTCAGCGTTCGACGATGGCGTAAATGAACCTTGGGTTAGATCGGTGTTGACCGTTTCGTAAATTTTCCTGTTATAATTACCTGCAGATGAACTGACTGAGGCGTGCACATTTATGTCAGTCGAGCTTTCCGATTCCTCGTAGTCATCGTCGGATTCCGGGGCTTCCCTTCGGTGTACGGAACCTACTGCACCACTATCGAAAATGGATGAATGATCAGCGCCGTCGCTGTTGGATAACCCAGAGCTGAAAGATGTTACTCCTTTGCTTGGATCCTGGATATTACTGGATGATGAAAATCCATCAGAAGAAGCGACTGCGAATGTAGAAGGAGAACTCAGATGTTCGGTTCCTGATGTGTCCGACGCCCCTGCTGCGTGAGCAAAGGCAGGGATGCCTGAACTAGAAAAAACATCTCCTCCGTCTCTTCCTGTCTCATCAATAGAGGTTTCAGTGTCGTTTCCTGTAAGGTCCTTTTCATACGTGATCGTCTTTGTAAGGATAATGGGTGGGATTTCACTTGTATCGGTTTCGTTACCCTCACTTTCATCTCCGAAAATACTCGAGTCTGAAGAATCGCTGACATTTTCCTTTTTGACCGGAGCGGGTTTCAACACGAGACTGACCACCTTGCTGACTTTGACGGATGAAGGCTTTGTATCATTTGCGTCGTCATAGTAATAGTCGTAGTTTGAATCCACGCTGTAATCGACATGGTCGAGCTCATCAGGGTCACCTGTGAGAGATACACCATTAATTTTCGTAGTGTTAGAGGTGTCGTTCAAAAAGGTTTTAAGTACTTCGGGTAAGTCAAAATCAAAACTTGACTTTTCGGTTTCTGTTTCAGGTATTGAAGTCGTGTTTTCTTCTCCAGAGCCTTCAACTATCTCTGAAGCAGTGAGATCAGGATCTAAAGGGTAGCATCTGACCATAGAGAAGGTCAACCCCAACACTGCCAGATATATCGCCGAGATCTGTTGGTGATAAAAGAGAAGAAGAGTGGAGTTAGAAAGAGTTAGAAAGGTACTATCTCAGTATTATTTCAAATTTGATGGAAATTAGTCGTTTTTTACCTTGAGCGATAAGTTTAAGAACTCTACAATCGAAAGAAAACTGATTTATCAATAATAATTTATGGCCATAAATTTTCTTATGAATACCTAAAGTAACTAACAAGCTTGGAAATGTTTCTGTAAAAGATCGTGTTTCATGCTGGAAGTGAGTGTGAAGTGCCATTTTACGACATGCTGTTTTGAGGATTTTAAATTCGTAAACACACTATACTTGTCATCAAAAGTTACGCAGAGAGAACTCTCAATGATTGAGTATGAGGAAAAGTTCTGGCAATGAAATCGAAAACCAATTAAATCTCTCGTTATCTGAATTGTTTATTAATGAGTCGTGCAACTTGATTGTTATATTTGCACACGCTACCCAAGCAGAGAGTTGGGCACAGGAGAGATTGGAGGACATCTTTTGTAGGAATTTTCCAGAACCGTTGACTTTTCTTAAAATCTTACCAATAATATACATTTTGTTTGCTCTCTGCAGATTACTTTATTAACTAATCGTAACCAATTCCCTAATAAAATCTAAAAAATATTCCTATTAATTTAATCGTTGCATTATTTTACTAATGCTGCAATTTCGCAATAAATTATTTTGGAGTGGGAAACATTTTAGTGCAACGCAATTGTGTCCAGCAATTAGGAGAAGGTTCGATATTATTATCCCAGCCGACTCCACTGCGCATCAAAATTTTAAATATTCATAACAGTTCATCATATTTCATCGCTAAAACCAATTGCGTTCATTTTTTTGGAAAATTCATAACAGTTCATCATATTTCATCGCTAAAGCCAATTGCGTTCAATTTTTGGAAAATTCATAACAGTTTATCATATTTCTTCGCTCAAGCCAATTGCGTTCAATTTTCGGAAAATTCATAACAGTTCATCATATTTCTTCGCCCAAGCCAATTGGGTTCAATTTTCGGAAAATTCATAACAGTTCATCATATTTCTTCGCTAAAGCCAATTGCGTTCAATTTTTGCAACATTCATAACAGTTCATCATATTTCTTCGCTAAAGCCAAATGCGTTCAATTTTTGGAAAATTCATAACAGTTCATCATATTTCATCGCTAAAGCCAAATGCGTTCAATTTTTGCAACAATAACGCAAAATTATGCAAATCGATTGCACAGCACAGAAAGTGGTCTCTCATAGCCAACGTGGGATTTAAAATCACGCGTATTTAATGAAACTGCACGGCTCGGCATTACTCACTTTGAACTTACACAGGCCAGCAAACATTTCTGAGGCGTCTATTGATGCCACATTATAATTTGATTAACCCTTCAACCACTACGTTGATCTATTAAATCCTCATCCATTCAAACATCTACAGTACAGTCAATTAATTAATAATCATATCCCTGGAATAATCATGTATGAGTGAGAAACAGTAAAAAACAATTTTCGTTGGATATTAAAATGCAAAAGCTTTAGCTTACCGTCTTCATGATGTCGTATAAAAATTTAGATGCAACAATTAGAAGAAATAAAATTCTGGTTGCTTTCTCTAGGCGTGCACGCTACAACTCGTCGATGCAGAGAATAGTGAGAAATCATAAAAAAATCAAATTTTCGTTATATTTCAAAACGCAGAAGCTAGATATTAAAACGCAAAAGCTAGATATTAAAACTTAAAAGTTAGATGATAAAACTCAGAAGCTAGATACTGAAACTCAGAAGCTTTATATTAAAACGCAGAAGATAGATATTAAAACTCAAAAGCTAGATAATAAAACTCAGAAGCTTTAGCTTACCGTCTTCATGTTAACGTTTGAAAATTTTGATACAAAAATTATAAAAAATCCTGGTTGTTTCTCTCTTGGCGTGCGCGCTGCAACTCGTGGATGGACATGCTGCCCTCTGCCTTTATAAACTCTCATCACTCATTGTGATGCAGCGCAGGTGGCGGACTGCGCAGTCCCACGTGACATGCGAATTGATTCCATCACCACGACTGCAATTGCTTCTAGAAATCTGGCATCAAGAGGGAGGAAGTGACGCGGTGGGCCATTATGGAAAATAACCGAAAGAGTTGAAGCATGACTGCATGTGGTCGCGCACCAGAGATACTTGCACGCACTTTAATATTAGATTTTTTATTTATTCGAAAGTTCATCCCAATTATCGGTTGGAACAGACGTCCTAATGAAACATGTATCCTAAACTGATAAAATTATTATACTAATAAAAATTTGGTTTGCTGTGGAATAATACTAACCGTGTGATGTTTACATTTGTGGGAAATTGGAAGGAAATAACTTTTATCGTCCGCTCAATATTAAATTAATGAAAGCTTAATGACTCTTCCGCTGATTTTTACTTTTGATAAAGTTCCAAGCCTTCAAAATTAAATATATATATATTTATATATTTCATTTAGAGAGAAAACTTGGGAATGTATATTTATATATATATATATATACATATATTAACATATTGAGCCTTGTGAGGACTTAAAACAGAGTTGCGCAGCTATGGGTGTTGAATTTATAAAAGAAAATTTCTCAATTTTACAACGCATGTTTTTTACAACACAACCAACTGATGTTACACGCTGAGCAGCAAGCATCATTATGCAATATTTTATTAGCTGAATTAGTGATGAATTTCCTAAATTTCATCAGAGTTTTTAGAAAATATTATTAATCTGACCACAGAGTTTGACCGAGCGGCTAACAAGGAAAGGTTTTGGCAATGCAATGGTAAGTATTTAGTTTATTGCAATCCGAGTAAAGGAAATTCGTTTTTGTATTCATCAGTTTCTCCAACAATAAAAGTAATTTGATGATGACTGATGAATATTTTTCAATGAAGAAAACGCTTTAGATCCTTTCAATGATGTGCAAATGATCGTCATGTTCAGTTAACCATTTCACTTACAACCTCACTATTAGATGTGACTCATAGGTATACGTTAATTGAAATTTAGAAATCAGGTACTACAAGCCTCCAACATTGCAGCTAAAGTGTTTTAGGCCATAAGAACGAAAATACTGCCTTGAATTTCATGTACAAAACAAACATCACATTCATCCATGAACAATGAATCTTGAATAACGTAGTCAACTGAGAGCTGCATTAACAAGATTTGAACATGTTTATTATACTCGAGTAATTAATAAAAAATATCAAGTTTAGAGACAGATTTGGACTTTAACTGCGATGTTTTTGATGCTAAAACGAATATATTCTCATTATTTGTTACAAATAGATAGAGTTTGTGTGATAATGTTTTTGCCTTGTTGTGCAGAACTGCAGTGTGACATTAACATTAAATTTCGCCGGCTGACGCATCATGCAGGTACGACCTTGCAGTCTCAGCAGCTTCATCGCACAGTCTACTTCTGGAACTGAACGAGTCTCTGACGTCAGATGCTAGCATTATGACGCTAGTCTCATTACACAACAGTCTTGGTAATCACAGTAATGATTCCAGTCTTGTGACGTCGTATCCAAAATACCCGCCAGCCAGAACTGTGATAATTGTCATTTCAAGTAGTAGCCATGATACTTGGAGATCCGGCAGGCTATAATTGTGATCCTGAGCGTTTCAAATATTTAGTTGACATGATACGTAGAGGTACCACCTGCAAGAACGGTGCTGCTGGTCATTTCAAGTAGTACACATAATGCACAGAGATCCCGCCTGCTAGAACTGTGGTACTGGTCATTCCAAGTAGTAGATTTGCAAAGTGGAGACTGTCACTGTCACGTCAATGTTTCATGCAAAATTTGTGACGCTTTTCAATTTAGTTTTGTAGTGACCACGACGTATGTAAGGCAAACTTGAGATATCAATTATGCTCTGTAGTAATATGTGCTCACATGTTCGTCATATATTTGGTATCAGTCATATCATATATCAGCCTTTGATGAGGTTAGTCAAATATCTAGATTCTGTCATATCATGGAGTAGTTATTGAATACGTTAATCGAACATTAAGTACAAATCAGATCGGGCAGTAGTCGTTCAGAATGTTAGTCAGACCTTTAGTCTGGAAGAACTTTGATATAAACTAGCCTTATGAATACTATCATAACCATCATTTCAAGCCACACCATCTTATAATCTTCAACTGCTGTAATACTTCCCTTCTGTTTAAAATTGTACAACCTATTAAGAAAACTTAAATTTTTATAAATTTGCTAACGCCAGAGAAAAGCATCTAAAGGGATCTGGGTTATTTGATTCGTGAAATCCGAGTAAATATGTGTGATAGTAATTGGACAATAATTCCCTTTCTGGGTTTTCAGTGAAACGTACAATTTCAACTCAAAATGCTTTTGCCAGCTGTTGTGAATAATTTTACAATGATTAACTTAAGGTTTTAGTAGTTTTATTATTTTAATGATGATTTTGTTATTATTAATGAGAAGAAAGCCTGAGAAAACTTATCATTCGAATGATGTTTTGCTCTTAGATGATGGTTTCTCTTACGAGATTGAAGATCTTCACTTGGATATACTAACACTCCATTTTTTTGTGGAAATATATTCTACTCAATCAAGCGTCCAGATTATTGTCCTTGTATTGGTATCACCACATGTACAGTTACGGGAACAAGTTTTGGAACTATCCCCTTTAATTTCAAACAATTTAGAAAGTAGCTAACTAAATGGAAAAAGTAAAATAACCAATTTCGATAGACTTGAGAATCATTATTGTTTCATTGACAAATTCCCGTGTTTCTATGAGAGAGATCGCAGCCGTGTTTTGCTTGCACGCAATGAGGCTGTCGAGGCACTTCTGGATTAAAAATTTCACGGGTTCGTCCTGTGTTGCATGCGTGCGACTTAAAATCAAACCGATATACACCTATTCTCTGAAATTTATTCTTATTACGTTGTAATGAGGTTTTAAAAAGAAACAATTAGGGCTGCTCATCATTTCTTAAGAGTTGGGGTTACGCATCTTTCAATTATAGTGTAGGATCTTCTCTGTGCAATTTATTCGGCATTGTTGCCGGTTAAAAATTTATTACATTATTCTTAGGGTTTAACTTCAATTTCAAAATATGTTACTAAAAAAAGAGAAATATGTGCTCTGAGAACTTGAAGTTATCTGAATAAAGGCCTTAACAAGTTGACTCTTGCATCTTAAGATCAAATTCCGTTCATAATGTACTTTGCATGTATCGTTTGGTGACAATTTGTAAGAAATTATTATTTTTAGCCAGTGTTAAGAGCGAAATTCCAGCTGCGTAGATGTATGTTTTACAGAGGCCACTCAGAAGCCACTCTGATATTAACTTTGGTCGCGCGCAGGGATGCCATTTTCTCGCCGAGTTTCGATTGGTCTTGGCTTTTTAGACCATATTTAGGAAAATCTTTTGTATTCTCTCTGAGCTCTATCATATTAAAAAATGTTTAAGAAAAGTCAAACTGCGACTCTTTCGGTTCATGCACGTAGTACGAGTATTAGAGGAATGATTTATTATTTTCGGTTTTGTTGAGTTTGTAATTTCATCATTCATTTTTCTCGGCTCATAGTTTTCTGGAACTCGGGTAGTAAAAGTGAAATTGGATCTTGCTTGATGTTTGATTAATATGCACCAGAAAAAGTGCTGCAGCAACAGTGCGATGATTGTAGCCCGTATTTTATAAGAATGAGTGATGGTGGAATCACACAACTCGTATATTCTTGGAATGGGTGATGGAGGAAGCTCATCAAAGGCAGCAGAATCTGCTCTTCTGAATTCAAAACTTAGCTGAACAATGGGGAGGCCAATTGCGTAATGTACGGGTTGCTACAGAAGGATCAATTTTTCGATGGATCTTGTCACCCAAAGTTCAACCCCATCATCGGTTGGAAAAGACGTCCTAATGAAACATCAATCCTAACATAATAAAACTCTTTATATTAAAAAATATTTGCTTCGCTCTGGAATATTACTCACCATGTGGGAAACTCTGTTGTATGAAATGCTGAACAACATTCAGGTACACTTGCTGAAGAAATGATACGGACCCATGTTTTCGTTGACTAATTTAAAGAGATAGCTCATAATGCAAAGGAAATTTGAAAGTGTTTGACCGATGCATAATTTTTCAAATAATATTGCTTCATCAAAGGCAAGAAACCGCGGAACAATCTCATGGCTAACCAATTTAATACACATAGTAAGCTTCAAATATTCTGTGTTGTTGTGGCTTTTAAGATTTGTGTAGGACATTAACACTGCCACTTAGATATACATCATAAATTGGTCTTAGCAAGGCAAATTTTTCTATGGTAATTTTAATCAAGAGAAGATGCTCTGTGGGCAAAATACTCGATTTAATTAATTCTAGCCAAGGCTAGAATTAAAATCAATTTTTAATAGTTGATTCGCTCTAGGATTTGATCTGAAGAAATTTGAGGCACCAACCCATTAGAGACGTCGGTTAATCACTGCTATTTAGTTATTTGAAAAATAAATTATAACCTAAATCAATAATGTTATGAATCATAATTGAAATTTGGTGTAAATATTTCTGGTAAATCTTTATTAACGGCACCTGTTCGCTGCATGCATGTATATGCGACCTGTGTGTGAGTGCTGCATATGCGTATATAAATATACGTACTTATATATATATATATATATATATATATATATATATATATATATATATTTATATATATATATTTTACACGCACTTAAACTAAGAATTTTACTTGAAACTGACGCATCAGGCACAAGAACTTTTCACAGCATCAAGTTTCTTATTTGTACTCACGAAATTATTATTTTTTGGCTCCCCTCGGATGCCCTAGAGATGTGCAGAGCTGGCCTGCCTCAGGTATGCTCTGCATCACTTCAAAATATTTACAGGCGTTCATGTCTTGTTAGAATTACCTGTCTAATTGACTGTTGAATTACTGTTGAGGTCGTTATGTTTTTTTGTGCGTTGTTGTGTCTAGACAGTTTTCTGGCGATGATAGTAAGGTCAAATCATTTTCAATCACTGATTCATGCGCTGGAGAAGCATACATGCATATAGCAGGTTAGATTACCAGCAATTTTAGCTCAAGCTACATTTATTTGTTACCCGATGGGTATGAGTATTACACGAAGATCATGAGCGAAATTCCAAAACAAAATAGCCGCTTTACCAAATACTACTGCAGATTTTGCCACCATTTACTTTTACTTTTATGTATATCAACATATATAGCAATATTCAGAAAAAATAATTTTAGATGGGCAAATTCTGGCAATATTTGTTTAATTTTGACTGCTACCAGTATATATTGCATTAATAACTCCGACACTATGAATAACTATACATCTTTTAAAAAGCTTAAAATGTATACATTTATATACAAATTCTTACAAGATATTCTTAAATTTTTGTAACAAATATTAACAGGTGTAAAAATTTGATACAACATTTCATAAATTAGTAAAACTCGAAACATTCATCGTTTTTGAGACATCGAACCATTCAGGGTGCAGGTTTCTGAAACAATTTCTTGTTTTTTTTTAAATATCTTAGATCTGCAAATTATGACAGATTTTTTGGGGGGCTCAAAAGTTGCCAACTTTAATGTCATTTATCTACTGCAATTGAAAGTGAACATTGTATAATTACTCCGGAATTAAGACTCGCTTAAGTAATTCTAATAAGACAAAAAAGGGTTTGGTTAGAAGGATGCTTGACGCAATCCTTCCGGAGTGACGTACTGTGGACGATGCACGAGTGTTTAATCGTGTTAGGGAATCACTGCTATGCGTTTCGATCGCCTTCAGATGTTGAATTTATCAATAGTGGATAGGTCTCTTCAACAACTGTGTGAGGTGTTAGACAGACATTTCCTCTATTGTCAGATTCAACATCTCGAAGACGATGAACGTTTCATTTCTACTAATTCATCATAAGTCCTTCCTTTTGAATTTTATATAGACTGCTAAAGTTTGCTACATTAGCAACAAGTACATATTCATTTGTTTCGCATCCGGATCATATGAATTGATACGAAGAGAAAAGAAGAAGTAGTGTAACCTGTGTCCCAGATACGTTCATCACACACTTGCAGTCGTTGAAGGAATCACAGGTTAAACACTTCAATAATATACTCACTAACGTAATGAATTATTTACATCTGGAACAATTCAATGAGACTCAAGGACATGAAGCTCTAATAGTAATTTGTTTTCGTCTCGAGTGAGCCAGTGAGAAAAATAACCTGATAATTATTTCTACATTTGCAACGAAAATGCATCGTATAGTTCTAGCGCTTCATAAAATAATACTCCAATTAAATTTTAATGTTCTATCACTTCATGAAATATTACTCTAATTATATCGTAAAGTTCTAGCACCTCATAAAATATTAATACAATTTAATCGTAAAGTTCTAGTACTTCATAAAACATCAATGCAAGTTAATCGTAAAGTTCTAGCACTCCAAAAATTATTACTGCAATTAAAACATTGCTCCACCGCAAATATCTGCGCGCAAACCTCCCTCCTGCGACATTGTGTGCGCAGGTCACGTGGGTGGGTTGACTCAAGAGGCTGGAATCCGTTTCTTCGTTGAAAATTCTGAGTCAGAGCACACCAATAACTGCGTGGGCAATTACAGCATATTTTTTCTTAAGAAATTTAGTTGATTCATTTCGCTGCCCGGGATAGATATCAGAAATGAAGATGAAAGTAATAGGGTGAGAAATGAAGAGAGTTTGTAGTCTTCTTGATACATGTTTTCTTAGATTTTGAGAGCTTAGAAACTATTATAGATATTCTTTTTAAATGCCTAAATCAGTTTACAATACTTCAGTGAGGCTCTTAGAAATTAAAGCTGTAAAAGTAGAAAGTTTTTTTCATACAAAACGTTCTGCTGGCCAAAATCAGTTTGCGTACCGACATCCACACCAATTCGTGCGAACCAGAATTCGCTCTGCATCAAACTTTCAATTTCTTATTTTAAATAACTTAAAGAAATATTAGCACCACAAAACGAAACCGTCACATAACAGCATCGAGGAGCTGAAAAAATAACTTAATTAAATCAAATCTTTAAGTTGCAAAACAAGACGACAATTACATCAAATCGGTATGCTGAGAAACAGGAGACAATTACCCCAAAGTCTACAAGTTGAAAAACAAAAAATCAAATTTCATCGAATCGAAAAGGTGGAAAAATTAGGTTCAATTACACAACCAAAAAAGATTATGTATTTATTGAAGGTTTAATGACACTCGTATTATCGTAGTACATACAATGGACTGAAATAGTTAATATTTACGACATTTGTGTTTAGTTTCTATAAATGGATTAATGAAGGAATGAGAATGGGCACGATTTTGTTTCTTGATCACAGAGACGATAAAAAGAAACTTTTAGAAAGGAATGTTGAATTGAGTAACTCTAATTTTCTGTTCATTTGAGATACCCTACTTACAATTAATAAAACTCACAATATTTTAATTTTTGTTCAATACATTTAGTAGGCACCTCAGGGTGAATACATTCCATTTGGTAGGCTCCTATTTAATCTTTTTTTGTGCTTTCGTTTCAATCATTTTTTTCTCTTGAATTTTACATGAGTATTACGAAAAGAACGTGTAATTATCAACTAAGGATGTTAAAGTTAAGATATTCTAAAAACCAATGTTAAGAATTTATTGTTTCAACTCTATTAGAAATAAACTGTTTTTTTTCCTTAGACTCACTGCCGTGCTATTTGTCAAAGCAGGATAATGAAGGAAAATCTAGTGTCACAATAGCGGTCTAAATAAATAAATAAATTTAAATTTGAGGTACAACGTACACTTTATCAGAACGGTTCTAAATAAATGTTGCGAGTATGGCATCCTTGATGACAGTTTGATACACTGCCTTAACTCGATTACTCAGCAATGGTGATTCACGGAAATTAGAGCATTCAATACTTACTAATTAGTTATACAAATCATAAATTGTTGTTTGCGAATTACTCAGAGTAGAGTTTGCACGGAATGAATAGGAATTGAAAGTAGGAGGGAGATAATCGATTTAATTTGTGACAAAAAACAGTTGCGCTAATGAGAAAATACAATTTGTTCCCGAGGTCAATTCTTCGACATTGAACCATAGTTATTTCGTAAGATAAATTAATGAAGCAAATCTCACCCCAGCGAGGAAATGGCACTGTTTAGGTCGACCAAAATGATGGTGCGGTAAAATTTTTAGTACAACAACAAAGTTGGTGAATTAAATTCGACAACAAAAAACTTTCATGCATCATTTTGGAAAAAGTAGGGAAGAGAGGACATAGATACAGTGAACAAATATGTCTTGCAAATGTGGCACAAAATAAAACTACGAAAGAAAGCTCAACAAATTTTTAACATTTAGTTTTAGTACTTTACAGTACTGAACAAGTAATTCCCCTTCCAATTTCTAAGCCTGCTAACTGATTGCCCCTGATATTTATTCTCAAGAGGAAAATACAAGAGTGCCACGGGTTGCCATCAAAAAGCCCATAAAGTTTCTGTAAATGAGTACCAGGTCAAAAGTAAATGATTTGAACGCATATTTTCAAAGGGAAGTTCTGTCTTAAGTAGACCGGGTCATTTGCAGATCAGGTAGCCTGTGCTTTTGCCCACTTACCATATGAACATAAATTTATTTCCCGTATTTCTACGCAATATTACCATAGAAGCGTTCCGTTTCAAACGCAGAAGTGTATATATGTGTTCTTTTTCAGAGCATTATCAACCTTTCCCGCTATACCCAAGAGCGCAGCGTGCGCTTTGAAGAACCAATATTTATTGCAACATTAGTTTCCGAGCACCAAATACACATTCATTGGCTTTGCATCCGCATCTAAAGAATCGATACGAAGAGAAAAGAAGATATAGTGTAGCCTTTATCACAGATACTTTCATCACAACTGACTCAGTCTCCTTCTCGAAAAGCAGAAGTTTGTGATGTCAGTGCTACACTGAAAATTTCCATTCTGCTTTCACAGTTTCAGTCCTGCTTGGACTTCCCAAAGAGTTTTAGCCGATTTCTGAAGCTGGGAGACTTCCTGTGGGGTCAGAGTCTGATGAATGATGTGGGTGACTCCGTTCTCCCCCAGCACACACGGCAGCGACAAGAACACGTCTTCCTCGATGCCGTGGTGACCCTGGAAATTATGAGGCTGATAAGTGTCCTTCTTAGTCATGGGACACTCATGGCTAAGTCAATGTTACCAATGCTTCCTCTTAGTCATTGGTTCCCATGGCTTATTTAACGCAACGGAGAGGTCTTCTTAGTCATGGGGCACTCGATCATGGCTAAATCAACGTTACTTACATATCTTCTTGGTCATGGGATACCCATGGCTTATTTAACGCTACACATGATTTTTCAAAATCATGGAATACCCATGGCAAAGTTAACGTAACGGAGGGTTCATCTCATCATGGGTTGCCTTTGGCTAATTCAACATTACGCAGACTCATTAATTCTTCAGCATGGACTCATGTCTGAATCCAACAGAACAAAAATAAAACAGCGTTATTCATTTTCATAAAACGACGAAGTTTTTGGCTCAATGGACGCATGAAATGACTGCCATATCAGAGTACATATAAGGTATTATATTTTATTATGCTTCATCGTAACTCTCTTTTTTGTTTGACTTGGTTTATGAAATATGGTAGTAATTTTCTTTCCAAATTTAAGCAGTACCAACCTTTGGCCACGACAAGCCTTTAATTAAGATAAAAAAAGATGCGCATGATATAAATCATAAATTAAGCCTTAGTATTCTTACAAAAAATATAAAAAATGTATAGGTAAGTATGTTCATCCCGTGACATATCTTGAAACCATTATCGTATTGGATTCATTTCGGTTGATGGTTTTTTTCCATTCCTGAGTTTAATGCCTAACTTGAGGTTATTGTCCACGCCGCTGCTGAAGATCCATGCGAAGTAATTAAAAGAAAATTTTTACGAATCAAGCTTCTTCAGTAACTTTATGTATAGTACAATCAATAGCTTGAACTATGCAAAAAAACTAAATACTAAGGGCAGAGAAAGAAAGCTACAATGTTGGACTTTAAGAAATACTTAAATGTGATCCGCAATTTATAATAAATGATCTCTACTGACAGTATACAATGTCATCAAATAATTTACCAAATTGGAATGAATTTTTCACATAAATAGCATAGCAGTCGGCGGTCTACCTCTGAATATAACACCTCTCATTAAGGTATCTCTGTCTGATGAGCAACAACGAGAGGAGGGATGCATATCTCCAACACGGAAGAAACAAGCTTTTATTTTTATATAATTTGAGAGTTGCACGGTTAAGTGGGCCTCAGGAGACACAGAATTCTATAGCAGGTTTGCTAGAGGCCAACTCAAGGACCACGTTACTTGAATATTATCAAGAAACTCGTCTTCTCTAATCACTAGGCAGAATTTATTTTCTGAAAGCCCATAAGAGCACATATTACATGCCATAGAAATTTGTTGTTGAACTTTTACTTCGATGGCGGCAAGTGCATAGATTAGATGTCGGTGAAATCTACCGTATAACTCTTAACTTGATGTCCATAAGTTCATAGTTTATATGTTAGATGAATATTTCGTGGAACTATCACTTGAAAAACCAAAGGTGCATAGATGATATGATAGAGAAATCTTTCGTTGAACTCTCACCTTAACATTTATTGAGACGACGCAGCAACGTCTCTGATTTTTCATGACTGAGCTGACGAGAGATGCAACGGACAGGCCAATAGCCCAAGAGGTGTAACCTTTTAGCTTGATGATCTCGTACGCGCTGTTCACCACCTGCAACATGAAAGTCACCATCATCTTTCCTTCAGCTTGATGATCTCATAAGCGCTGTTCCCCACCTGCACCATGAAAGTCACCATATTTCCGAGAGCTTTGCTGTTATTTTGAACCCATGTATCTCTTCTATTTGTGTCAACACGTTAACTGCGACGGGTTGAACTGTATTTCAATATTTAACTCATTTTAGAGTTAATTTAAGAAATCAATTTCGGAAATAACGAATATCAAATACATCGCGCTTTCATTTAGTTTGTTTAAGTATTGATGAAAAACGAGCTTGCGACTGCTGGTCGGTCAGAAGCATTATGAGAATCCCTATAGCGACCACCGATGAGCCCATTTGTTGGAAACGTGTTAACAATTTAAGTGAAAGAAAAGATAGCTCTTTTGTCATTGGTGGCGTGTTCTCCCAGCGAGAGGTTCCAGAGAAGTTGTAAAAGGCCCATCGATCTAAAAATGCGCACCTACTCGTATGAAATATTTGAATTATTAACAATATATTTAGACCCATTTATAGTGGAAGTAGTTAACCAATGCTCGGGATTATAAAAATATTAAAAACTAAATGATAATGTATATATGTCGAAATTATCTTGGTAGAAGTATCAAACCTCAGTAACCATCGTCTTATCTCATTGAAATTCTGCTTAAAATTCAAATACTTTTCCGTAGGCCTACCCTATATCATCACCTACTCTCAAGAACATTTTCTTCTCACACACCAACGCTGTGTCATTGGAGTGGCCTTTCAAACTCGAACCAACGCTCCTGGAAGACCAAAACTTGACCTTCAGCCCCGCTCTATTTGACTGCAAAAAAAGGGAAATTTTACATTTCACTGGAAGATGAAACCTGAACCAACCTCACTGTGAAGTTCGTTGAACTTCTCAGGGTCTTCATCAGTGCCGATTTTAGGGTTGACGTCACGCAGGCGCACCCCAGCGATGTTTACGCCTGACCAAACTGGCACGGAAGAATCGCCGTGTTCTCCGATGATCCAGCCGTGGGTCGAGTTTGGGGCAACATTCAGCTTCTGGGACAGGTGGAATCGAAACCTGCACAAAAAACAACTGTCAAGTTTACGTTTGTTAGTTTGACGTATAAGTCTTCTGTACCTTCAATGGTTTGACTCACACGCCCGCTGTGTGTTCGTTGGTTTGACTTACGTATAAGTCTTTCGGTACCTTTCATTGTTTGAGTTATAAGTCTTCTGTACCTGAAATTGTTTGACTTATACGTCTGCTGTCCGTTCGTTAATTTGAGTTTTACTTGTGCCGTTCGTTAGTTAGTTTGACTGTTCCGTATGGTGCGGAATGCGAATAAACACCGTATCCATTATTCTTACAGTTGTTCTCATTTTTAAGTTTAAAGTTAGTGTATCTATAGATCAATTTTCTTCCGCATAATTCACAAAATTTTATTCCATACTCATCTCATTAAACTCATTCGATTTCAATGAAGAAACTGCTTCTGTTATAGGGATTTTCTCTACACAGGGTGATCAAACATGAGTGGCAATTTTGAATAGTACAAAATCTAGTGAACTAAACAAAAAACTAGCATCACCAACGGTTTTCCAGCTCTCCATATGGGATGGGCTTAGTATTCCGTAGATATGATACCGGATGCATGGATATATGTTGCTGTCTTTGTGTCATTTAATGCAACTATACTTTTCAAATGGCAGCCCCTACTCACCAGAAGTTCAGCTTAAGCAAAAATGCTCCCTTCTCTGCCGAAGAATCCAATTTTATCATTCAGAAGTATGGAGAATTCAAGTACACTGCAGCAGTGAAGAGAATTTTTGGAACAAAGTTTACCCGAAAAATCCTCGTAAGGTTCAGAACCAAAAGGTATTTCCACGAGTTATCGGAAATGCCACGAGAAACCTTTCGATGACTCGTTACATTATCTTCACCTGGTAGAATAATTTAATGCTGTCAAAAAGCTCACCTGGCCGAGTCCAGGTTGCAGCCTGACCCAAACACGCGGTTGTTTGGCAGACCTGACAACTTCTGCGCCACGTACGTCAAGATGTCGACGGGGTTCGAGACGATGAGGAGGATGGTATCCGGGGAATGTTTGATGAGTTTGGGGATGATGTTTTTGAAGATATCAGTGTTGCGCTGCACCAACGATAAGCGCGACTCTCCTTCCCTCTGTCGCGCTCCTGCCGTCACGATGCAAACCCGAGATCCTGCGGTCACCGCATAGTCTGTGCTGGCGTCGATCTTTATGTTCCTGCAAAATGATCGATCTTCATGTTTCCGTAAAATGATACATTAAATTATATATCGGCATAGAGAGTATATATTTTGCAAAAAATCCTTATGTAGGCATGTGAATGGGAATATTGGTACGTTTTTTGAAGATACGAAATTGAAATAGCGAAAATTTCATTGCTAATCTTGAAGATGAATTCAGAGCCACAAAAGAAAAAGGTTACGGCAAGTTTATGGAGGAGCCAAACGACGAAAAAATACCTGAAGAGACTAAGGGGATAGAATATGGTGCGCCTATAATACCGATGAAAAAACACCTGAAGAGACTAAGGGGATAGAATATGGTGCGCCTATAATACCGATGAAAAAACACCTGAAGAGACTAAGGGGATAGAATATGGCGCACCTATAATACCGATGAAAAAACACCTGAAGAGACTATGGGGATAGAATATGGCGCACCTATAATACCGATGAAAAAACACCTGAAGAGACTATGGGGATAGAATATGGCGCACCTATAATACCGATGATAATCGTTCCCTATTTGAAATGCTGAATAAGTTCAGTGGCTTCATTTCGAAAACTAAATTGGATAAAAACTAATTGTTCTAGGCCTATTGTTTTATGGGACAGTAGTAACAATTGAAGGTAAAGGATGAAGCTTATATTCTATAGAAAGTTTTATTCACAAAACAGAAATGTTGCGAATTATAATGAAATTGCCTCACTTTTACAGTCCTTTCGACTTTCAAATTTGTCGCTGGCGGCCACGGAAAAAGTCGGTAGCTTAGTAGCCTGCTTTGTGGAGTGGTATTGTCACTATTTTGTGACTATTTTGCAGCTTGCTCAGTGCTCACCTTCCCTGCACAGTTGAAAAATTTGCCATGCTTTTCATTTTTTTTCCGGCAAGCGGAACAACTACTTTCTTTCGGAAAAAGGGCATCATCAATTTTTTTCAGGGTAACAGCTTAGCATCTCTCACAGCAAAGGAAAGTCGTATTTTAGTTCAGTCCGCAAATCCTTTGAGTGTGTGAAATTTCAACACTGTGGAACTTTTTGTATCAAATACTACTGGTATTCCGCTGACAGTGGACTTCGGTTGAGCTGTTTTATTGACATAGTCTCAATGATTTGATCGCCAACTAAATGTTCTTCCACTCTAATTATCACGAAACCATGGAATTAGATCTAACGAGATTCAATTGAGTATCTCTCTCGATGATGATTAAACTATCATTTATCTGAGCTTATATTTTCCTTCGCTTGCTTAAGACTACGCGCGTCCTAATTTTTTTGACCATGATAACTCGACAAATGCAAAGAATTCAATGGAAAAAATAACTCACGCTTCATAGGAAATAGATTTCATTTTGTAATACTATAATTTAAAGAAAAATACATGTCGATAAGCAGTTGTAGTAAGTAGTTACGCAAGATGCTTTCGTAAGAAGACATAATTTTAAGAAAATAATTTTAAGGAAAATAAATGTAAAGAAGACGCTCTAGTAAAAGGGCACGGCATCGGCACCCACCTGAGGAAAGTGAGCCCGTGCTGGAGATCCATCATCTCCCCTTTCAGCTTGTCGGCCACGACGTCCACGAGAGCGAGCTCGGAGCAGATGCCCTGCGTCAGGAGGGAGAAGGCGCACGCCATGCCCACCTGCCCCACCCCCACCACCGTCACCTTGCCTTCTGACCTACCCACCGCAGGCACCACTTCCGTCAGGAGCTGCGATGTCAAGCTCTCCGCCATCGCTGAAGCTCACCAACTGTGGGTAAAATTAGGACGGTAACGAAGCTGTAATGAAGGATAATTATAGCAGTTCAGTAAACCAACTGTTGATAGAAATTAGGACAATAGTGAGGGTGCAATGATGGCTAAATGTGTTAGTTCGGCAAACAAACTATTGATAGAAATTAGGACGGTAATGAAGATGTAATGTTGGCTAATTATCGCAGATCAGCGAACCAACTAATGGCAAAGTTAGTGTGGTAACAAAGGTGCAATGTAGGCTAAATGTAGTAGTTCAGCGAACCAACTGTTGGTAAAATTTGGACGGTACCAACGCTGCATTGTAAGCTAATTATAGCAGTGCTGCAAACCAATGAAATTAGCACGTCAACGAAGCTGTAATGAAGGATATAATTATAGCAGCCTAATGGTAACACATTAAAGCAACAGTTGAGGCAAAGTAGAGCAATTATGAAAAAATTAGATGAAAAATAAATTTTGTCTCAAGTGCTCTCACGCTGAAGAGAGTTTCCTTTTCCACCAATATTTTCAGTAAACGCTGAAGGCGTTATGAAGGATGTGTCAATTTATGAAACACGACAGAAAATAAAACATTAATATCTCTATGCATAGTTAAGTTTGAAAAAAAATATTTAAATCATTGGAACTGAGTAAAGTTTCTATTATTATTTACTTTCCGCAAATTTGTAATACGAACGAAGGTAGATGAATAATATTATGGTAACCAAGTTAATATGTTTTATAGCTGATCAGCGAAGTGGAACAGTAGTTACAACTGCTAACATTGAAGAAAGCGTCCTCTCGGTCTGATACACGAATTTATTTGAATAAATAAATATTTGTTCTCGTGCTTGTTTAGTCTCCTAAGAATGTGAATTTTAACACCATTAGAGGAAAATTGATGGGATTTAAGTAATAGTGTTGACAGCGCACACACAGCACACTTCAGCGGCGGATCGTGCAGCAGGCGACACAAACTGGGCAGTGTGCCGATGACCTTGTAAGTAATCATACCTAAACTTTTCTTACTGCTTCTAGTTTTGAAGATAACGATATGAGCAGTAGGGAATTTTATCCTTTTATTAAAAAATTAGACGTCGTAAAAATGAATTTATCCCTTTAATCTCTGCATTTTGTCCTGATATCATCGTTATCACAACCACCATCATTCAACTGGCACCGGCATCATGTAGTCACCGACATCACAACGAGGAAGTGACTGCCACTCGACTTTGAACTTCGAAGTATGGATTAGGGCACAAATTTCACGAGGAATAACATTTATTAGAGCTGCTCATGAAAGGGGATTTTTATATCTACTTTGAGGATAAAGGGCTAATCAATCATATTGATACCGTCCTGTATAGAGTGAGTAAATAACCATTAACTTTGAGCGTCTAGCGTTTCTGTATCGTCACATTAACATGTCGATAACTCCTACGAGTGTAATAAAATTGCGTGTGCGTACATTTGTTATCGAAATGATATGAAGACGAGCAGGAAGAACTGAATAGCACGTCCCTTTTCACCAACAGTCGCCACCACACTGCCACAGTGCCGCTATACCGGCGTCCGGCATGCTGTGGTTGTCCTTGTGAGTTATCAGACCAGGCGGTGATCTGGAGGCACGCCTCGGTTTAGACCAGGGGCTCTCAACCTTTTTTTCACCCAACACCCCTTAAGAAATTGGATTCGAATCTCGCACCTTCTGGAAGAAAAATGCCAACATATGACCTATGTTTTATTATTTACCTGGACTTTTCTCGCGCCCCTGGAATATCGTCTCGCTCTCTCAAGGGGTGCGAGCACCCTAAGTTGGAAGCCCCTGGTTTGGACAAAGCCTGTGGAATATGAAGATAAGAAACGAAATTGATTGCACATATGCAATGTGCTTTATGAAGCAAACGAGGAGATGATAATATTTTACTATTATTTCTTCCTTGGAATGTTTGACTAGATTCAGTGTTGAGGAAATCAACTAAGCCCATTCATGTCAGGAATTGTTCGCTTTGCATGAGATAAAATGAATCATTGAAAATATCAATGAGGCAATAATAAGGAATGTTCAGGATACACGCGAATATCTTGTAAGCACAATTTTTCTTCAAATTTAAGTCACTTGACGAATGCAAAAGTTAGATACCACCATGAAGTCCTACCTGCAGTAAAATCGTTTTTTAAATTAGTTATTTGGAGAAAACTAAATTTTGTTGGGAAACCTCAGCAAAGCTACATTGAGTGCTTTATTTCATTAAGAAATGAAAACGGAGCCCCATTAGACCAAGTTTTTATTAACAGTTCCAATATCAACGGGTATTTTTTAGACGCCATGCATCACTTTTCTCATGACAGTCGTCAGTTGCATCAGTGAGAGGCCTGCACACCTTCAACGTCCTGTCAAGTCCATGAAGAATTACATCTATAGAAACTTTCAGACTTGGGTTGAAGTGATTTTTAAACAATTTAAACAATTTATTAACCCCGATGGATACAATAATAGATAGTATCTTAAGTCTATTACAATGGCTATATTTGACATTTGGACAATGGACAATAGACATGTGGAAACAAGTCAAGCTCTCTAAACGAGTTCTTCAGACATGTTTTATTGGCTAGTTGTGATAAAATCTCAATTATGAGCATACTGTTCAATATTTCATGAAGAAAATTTTACCTAAGACGGATTAGAAGTTTGGTTGAAATAGACTTGAAGAGTTCTTAAAATTTTTGCCGTTAACAATATTGGACTAGAAGGAATTTTTCACTTATTCGTCTTCATTCTAGGCGTATCCCACCCCTTATTTTATTTGCCAAACAAGGATGCATGCAGTGAATGTGTGAAGTTTTCAAATGTTCTGACTGTTTGTACGACACCGTTAACTAAAATAAAGACGTTTTGAATAGAAAATGAGTTTGAAATAAGTCACTTTGAGTCTCTGGATGATCAAAAGAACCGAAAATTAAGATCGAATGTTATTTCTGTTGGCCAAATGCCTCTTGTGGAGTTCTTTTAGTTGTACTTTTGATCATGAGCCCCTGCTGATGAAGGACTAGTCCAACACGTCATGGTAAAATTCAGCCGCTAGGAGGTTCTGCGATTGGACTCATAGTTGTGTTTAAACTGGACTCAACTTCATCTGACCTCACATAATCATTCCAAACAATAACATTCCTAATAATGTATCCTATCTTAGTCTATCCAAATACGTTGCAACCTATCAATATCTATAAAAAATATACTAATCAGAACATATGCTAATGAGAACCAGTAAATCCTTGAAAATATTCAAGAGTATTTCTTACCAAGCTTCAACAAACGACGGTGGCATAATTTATAAAAATCCGGCCGATATAGTGACCTAAAGTTTGGACTAATTATCGCATATCCATTCGCTAAAACGATGATGGTAACTACTCGGCACATCGCACAAGATGCATTGACCGGCGTCGACAACTCAATCGAAAGTTCTGAAAAATCGAAAGGGGAATGACAGATGACTAAAAGCTAACTCTTCGATGTCGCGTGAGTGATCTTGTGTGTGTAATTTTTTTTTTTTTGAGGCTTAACAACTTTTCAGTTTTACTGAACTCCCTCGGGAAATAAACGAATATTGTACTAAATATGTGGTAAATATATACCTATTTGTGTATTCATAGAGGAGATGGTTCTCGAAACCAATTTAATGTACTAAAGAAATTCTCGTCCAAAAATTACTGAATATGACTGGTCTAATGATTCATTCTGATGCCTGTAAGCAAAGTGTCAGCCTACATTATCTGCCAATGTTTATGTGCTTGTATTTTGTTCCTTTAATGGGAAAAAAACGCATGAAGTTGGAATGCCTTTTTCGTTGAATCATTACACGAGCATCGTGGTTTTATTGGGGCAAATGAATTTCAGATATTCACTAACGTAAAGTTTTTTAATATCATAATAGATTTTAGTGAAGTTTGAGTGATCTTGAATGTGCTAAGCAATATTTTTAGGTTTTGTGGGTTAACAACTTCTCAGTTTCCCTGAACCATCACTTATAATTCATGCCAACACCTCTTGCCTGGCTAATTAGACTAGCTTCGAATAATGATACACGTCTACATTGAGAAATCTAAGATTTCTTAAATTATATTCCCAGGGGTAGGTAGTTGTTTCTAAATAATTATGAATCTGTTGTCACTTTCATTTGAGATCGTAATTCAACCCTAAAAGTCGAAAAAGGAAAATGCGAGTGATGGATCAATTGGGAAAACAGTCTAGCAGTAAAATCTTATTTCGAATAGCATATTTATCAATATACTTCACTGGTTTAACACATGTTTAGCATACTCTCAGAGTATATTGGAGAATGCAAAATTTCATTTGATAAACTTCAACATGTATGGAAATTAAATTTATCTTATATATTGCAGTAGACTGTTTTTGCATAGCGTTTATAATTTAATTTATGAAAATAACACATATAAAAAATGCTGTTAGAAGCATGATTCTACTGATTTTTTTCTCAAACGTTTCGAAAAAGTCATCTTGATATCAGAGCGTAGAGTAAACTAAATATTTGTTTCAAATACCGTAGAGTGTTTCACTGTCAACTTCAAAAAACTCTACGGTATTTTGAATTGAAATTTAATTTACTTTGAGCAGTTTTTCAAAAAATGCATTCCACCCCTTAACCTACAAAAATCGGCCACCTCATTGAAATGCAAATTTACAAGTTCCATGCAATAAAATGATTTTATGCATTACATCACACTTTCAACAAAATAACACGCATAAATTACGCTGGATTTTTAAGCCATCAGTGAGAAACTTAATAGGCTTTTAACTTACCGATATGCTTTGCTGGAAAGCAGGAGCATCCTGGTATAGGACCATTTTTATACTAATCCTTTGGTTTCAGATCATCCATAAGCCACCCTGAGTAGACAATATTTTTGAGTTGGTGAATTTGGCTTCAATGATTTTGTTCTCGTATTATTGAAAAAGGTTACCTACCCGTCCCTAAAACGTATTTCACTTTTTATAACAAATAGAAACCTATCACATCAATCTATTTATTTCTTTATACCACTATTGCTGCAAAATAATTCAAAATTCTTTCTGCAGCAAAGAATTATCAACTGCAAAAGTTTACAGCTGAAGCAATTGGAAGGAATTAAGAACAAAATTTTAAAAACTGGGAGGTTTTTCTGAGAGGCTGAAAAAGTTTACTTTCTGAAATAATAAATACATCATATAGATATTCCTTCAAGCAATTGCAACAACGCTCTCTTAAAACTGCAGTTTTCTTTTGCATAGATTTGGAAAATAGCTGCAAAATTAGTTGGAACATTTTAAGATAGATTTAAAACAGAGTCAGATTTACAGTATGTCATTTTACATTCTGAGGGAATGATGAATTAAAAATCAAACTATATTCATCAGAAAAGCCAACTCGTTTATTTGATAGTGGATCATCCAAATGAAAAGCAAAAATAAATTAAATTTGGATCTGGTGACCACTCAATTGTGCGTTTGAAATGATTTTTATGCTACCTACTTTGGATTTCATCTCACGTGAATTGCAAAACCTCAATTAAGTGAAAATTTTGGTTCAAAACCACCGTATGAGAAATGAAATCTATCAATGACTAAAAAGAAATAAATTCGTCTAATACAGTTGGGTAAAATGTCATGTATCTTTCTGGTTGCAGTTTCAAGCAAGCGTCCGCTATTTAATATGAAGTTGGAAAGTGAAATAATTATGCTGTGGCCCATATCAATTCAGTTTTAATAGGTGGTTGTATTACGTAGACTTATTTCACGGATTTCCAATCCACTTTTCTCGAAGTAGAAGATGAGCGTGGGAGTAAAACAATTAATTGTTAGTGCTTAAAGTTGTATTAATTCATAGTAATCACTCAAGATCATTAATGAAGAGACGAGAACGCCAACCCAACACCATCTGGCAGCATAACGAGTCATTCGACTTGAAACGCCGGCGTCAGATGGCGCTGAGGAGCCAGTTTATTTGCTTAAGAATAAATCTTCTATAAAATTCAATTTCATCTCTTTTTAACCTATTTTAACAATCGAACAACCGGGTCCCATTTCACTATAACTATTTTTCAGTGTTGCTCCTCGCAACATCCGAGAGATTTTTTTGACCGTTAATGAAACTTCGTTTCTTCATCGTCGTATTCAGCGCCAACTGCGGGCACGTCAGTAGCGGCTTCATCATCCAGTGCCGCTCCTTGACGAGAAGCGAACGACGATTGTCCTCCTGGACCTGTTGAAATTTTAAAATTTAAATCATTTCCAAACAAATTTCAAAAACATAACAAAATCCAATAGCTCCATTCAAAATTTTTAAATATTGGAGATATGTATACTGCAACATGAAAAGCGCTACTTAGCCGTCGATTGGTAATAATGCTATCAGTTTTCTCATTTCTCTATGATTGATTTATGAATTATGGCTCAAAAATTTCTAATAATAGGAATGTTTTGAATGTTTCAAACATCTTTCATTGGAAGAATTTTTTTTAAAGACGTACATCACATACCTAATTATTTCACTATTTTCTCAAAAAAAAACACTGGATAAACTACCTGGAAATTTTTTTATGAACACCCGACCACTGAGCTTTCGGGCTGAGACATTCCTTCGAATAACCAAAAGTTCCGTCTATGCTTGCTCACCTGAGGCTGCAAATCCGCCCGATGGGCTTGGATTGAATGCAGACGGGGGCTGTGCAAATGAAGGCGAAGACGAGAAGCTTCCTGAACTGGGGCCAGTGAAGTCACTTCCGCTGCTTCCTACAGTCTCGACTCCAGCCGGGATAGATCCAGCGCTGTAATCGGGCGACCCACCAAACTGGCTGGATCCGTCACTGCCAAATACCTGAGGCTGCTGTGGAGCACCAATTGGCACGGCTCCAAACTGTCCATCGCCGCTAGAAGCTTGGTCATCATATTCTTCGTCCACTGCGCCTTCATCGGAAAAGCCATCGCCGAAAGATGTACCCGAGTCCTCTTCATAATCGTCTTGAGACCTACGGACGAGTTGCCTCACGTTGGAAAGCGGGACAGCAACAGGAGGAACTCCAGCAGCATCAGACGATCCACTCGCAGGGAAAGAGTCAGAAGGCTGAACACTGCCAGCGACAATTCCTGATTGAACGCTGTCTACAACTGAAGGCGATGCATCAGTGCTTGAAAAATCAGAGGTGGAATCACTTTCAAAATCATCTGCAGACCTTCGAACAAATTTCCGAATGTTAGTGGGAGATCCAACTCCTTGGCTACCAATCTGAGAACCAGCGGAAGATGATCCAGGTTGAGCATTTACGCCAAAGGCAGATGGGGATTCCCCTCCAGTGGCACTACCAGGGTCACCAGCAGCAAGTGAACTTGGAGACGAAAATGTTGGTGCGTTATCAGCACTTGATGAACTGCTGGCCAATTCTTCATCAGCTGATCTGCGAGAAAATTTCGTTTCTGACGTGACACTAGCAGGATGTAATCCATCAGATTTTAGAGTGTCATCGTCTGATAAGGTAGCATTGAATTCGTCTTCTGCTGATCTAGAGACTCTTGGTGCAGACTCAACACTCGATGGGTTGATCCCTACATATTTTAGTTCTTCATCTGTTGCAGTCAAATTGAAACTGTCTTCAGCAGATCTTCGGGTAATTCTTGGGTTAGACCCAACACTGATGGGGTGGAATGCAGCAGATCCTACCTGTTCGTCATCTGTTGATGTTGCGTTGAAATCTTCTTCAGCAGATCGTCGGGTAATTCTTGGGTTAGACCCAACACTGATGGGGTGGAATGCAGCAGATCCTACCTGTTCGTCATCTGTTGATGTTGCGTTGAAATCGTCTTCAGCAGATCGTCGGGTAATTCTTGGGGTAGACCCAACACTAATGGGGTGGAATGCAGCAGATCCTACCTGTTCGTCATCTGTTGATGTTGCGTTGAAATCGTCTTCAGCAGATCGTCGGGTAATTCTTGGGGTAGACCCAACACTGATGGGGTGGAAAGCAGCAGATCCTACCTGTTCGTCATCTGTTGATGTTGCGTTGAAATCGTCTTCAGCAGATCTTCGGGTAATTCTGGAGTCAGACCCAACACTGATGGGGTGGAATGCAGCAGATCCTACCTGTTCGTCATCTGTAGATGTTGCGTTGAAATCGTCTTCAGCAGATCTACGTGAAAATTTTGGAGCTGCCCCAACACTCGAGGGATGAAGTCCAGCGGCTTCTTCGTCGTCTGTTGATGTTGCGTTGAAATCGTCTTCTGCAGATCTACGGGAAATTTTCGTGTCTGATCCCACAATGGCAGGTTGGAATGCAGCAGATTCAGCCGCTTCGCCATCAGTTGATGTAGTATTGAAATCATCTTCTGCGGACCTACGTGAAATTTTCGTGTCTGAACCAAGAATGGTAGGGTGGAGTCCAGCAGATTCTCCCTCTACGCCCTCAGTTGCTGTGGTATTGAATTCATCTTCAGCAGATCTACGTGAAATTTTCGTGCCTGAACCAAGAGTGCCAGGGTGGAGTCCATCAGATTCTCCCTCTACGCCCTCAGTTGCTGTGGTATTGAATTCATCTTCAGCAGATCTACGTGAAATTTTCGTGTCTGAACCAAGAGTGGCAGGGTGTAGTCCATCAGATTCTCCCTCTACGCCCCCAGTTGCTGTGGTATTGAATTCATCTTCAGCAGATCTACGTGAAATTTTCGTGCCTGAACCAAGAGTGCCAGGGTGGAGTCCATCAGATTCTCCCTCTACGCCCCCAGTTGCTGTGGTATTGAATTCATCTTCAGCAGATCTACGTGAAATTTTCGTGCCTGAACCAAGAGTGCCAGGGTGTAGTCCATCAGATTCTCCCTCTACGCCCCCAGTTGCTGTGGCATTGAATTCATCTTCAGCAGATCTACGTGAAATTTTCGTGCCTGAACCAAGAGTGCCAGGGTGGAGTCCATCAGATTCTCCCTCTACGCCCCCAGTTGCTGTGGTATTGAATTCATCTTCAGCAGATCTACGTGAAATTTTCGTGCCTAAACCAAGAGTGGCAGGGTGGGATGCAGCAGATTCTCCCTCTTCACCAGCTTCTGCTGTGCTGTTGAATTCATCTTCTGCAGATCGTCTGATTACTTTACTTTCGGATGCACCTGCAATTGGAGACGCTCCGGGGAATTGTGATTCACTTTCTTCTTCATCTTGGGCGGAATCCTCTGAATCGATGCTAGAAGCATTAGGGTCCTCTAAAGTAATTGGTGTGAAGTTTACACCAGAACTGGGCTGAGCATTTGCCAGATCCGAGTCACCCTCATCGGAGGTTGGATATCCAGAGGGTTGGCTGAACTGAGGGTAGCCATAAGTCAGCGTGGTGTAGCACACCACGAGCACGAACACCTGCGAAAATTCCATAAAATGAATGCGCATGTTAGGTACATTTTCTCGTTTCATTATTGTGAATATCGTTTAGGGACCAACATGTAGGGAAAGAACACAATAATAAAATTTCCATGATCTCAAAACAATATGAATGAAATTGATATGTGTCTCCCATTAACTTTTGTGGATTAGGACGTTGTTAATTAATTTTAGGGAGTCGTCAATCATATCTATGTTACCGTATACTGTTTTTTGAATGCTCAAACAGGTACCATATAGAGTAAATTTTTACTTTCGGTTTCGATCATAGTTTGTCCATGTTATTGAACTGAGAGCTGGCGCAAGTTTTGTGTTCAGAAATGAATTACCAGTAACAGGAAAATTTTACAATTCCTTGATTTGGTGCGTTTTTAAGCGATAACAATTTAATTAAAACGAGTTTTCCAACATAAAGAGAACTACTTGTGAATACCTAGCTGCCTTAGACGAATTACAATAAGAGATGCAGTGAAATGAGGTTCACGAATATTTCTAATTAGACTAAAGCCCAAGATGAAAAATCAATAGGTTATTTTTTGGGCTCTAAATTAAAACCGAGTATATATGTAAATAAGCTAGGAACAGGTTATAAATTGCTTTTAAAACAACTCATTGTATTCCGATAGCATTATGGTTGACATAGATGGTCATTAACCGTTCAAATTTAAGAAGCTTTTCCCAGTAAAAAAATAGGCGAATTTTAGAAGATGCTTTGAATTGAAAAATAAAAATCACGACCAAATTTTATAGAGTTTATACCTTTCAGCTTCTTTGCAATTAGAGTATTTCTATTACAGCCGTATTCAATGACAATTAAATTCTTGATACAGAGGATGAAAAAATTCATAAAAATGAGCCTCAAAAACTAATGCAGGCCTTAAGAAAGAATTTAAACTATCACTAAAAAAATTCGGAAGTTGAATGATTAAAAAATTTTTACATGCATCCTCAAGGATGAAAATGATAAATTCGGAATTCAAAGTTAGTTTAACTTGCTTAAACCAAAATATCTTTGGCGTGTGATGGGACTGATTTCAATCGCGTACATTTCAGATAAGAAGTGAAATTATTACATCTGATAATCGCCATCTTCTAAACGTTTTATACTATTTATTCTCCCGAAATCTTACTCATACTTTTGTTCCCACCGTTCATTTTAGCTCACAAGAAATGGAGTTTTTACATTAATTAAAAAACAGTAAAACATATCAAAACGGTACGTTAGATCTTAGGCTCACTGCATGGGAAAGAATACTTGTAATCGCTGGTCGCTAGTTGCATTTGATGGATAAACTGAATTTATCCGGAAAATTTAGTCCATGACACTTTTTCCATAAAAATATCAACAGATGGGCCAAATTTTGTATGGAAAATTCCGTCTGCTGTCCACAACAACTTCTTTTGAAGCGAATTTACTCTAGATCTAATTTTCTGAGCGATATCTACGAAGAACGAGATCTTACCAATTTCATCTTGATGATAGAGCTGCACGGCACTCGGTCAGAAGCAAACTTGAGGAGACCTAAATTGCTTCTCGGCGTCGGTGTTCAGAACTCCAGGGCTTATATAGCCCCGCTGGGGCGCGATGTTATTGTCATTCAGACCACGGGGGCTAGCCGGAGGCATCAACGATGAAGCAATTCTGGATCTCCTCGCAGGTAAATGCACCCAAGCTCTTAGGGTTCGCTTTTGAATTCAATAATTTCACGCCTTACAACAAGTACTTGTGTGCGATATGTAGAATTTTTTTTTCTATTTTTATGGGAGGTTTAAACATTTGGATTTGCAATGGTAATTTTGAAATTTCGAGCCGTAGTTTTGTATTTTTCGTATTTGAGGGTTGGACGCTAATGGTTTAAATATAGAGGCTTAGAAGACGACAAATATTTTTCAACAGTTTTTAAACTTTTGTTCCGTTAATTAATAATTTGCGATAAAACTGCTGTAAATTTAACAGTAATTGTTTAAAAATGTTGATGTTGTACACCGTATAGTTTCTAATTTACCCCTGTAAGCCTAACTCTAACTTGTGAAGCTTGCTAAATTTTCCTAGTTTCTGCGCGTCAAAAAAATAAGAAATAGTTTTTCAAATATACTAAAACACTCAATCTCTAAAAAAATTTTATTTCACTGTCTATCAATAAAAAATAATGTCTCCATGTTACGAACATCATATTTAAGCTGAAGATATACAGAAAACGTTTTGCAGTCACGGTAATAAAAATGTAAACCAAATGCTGAAGCCAGATCAGACGCGATAAAAATACAGAAAATCCCAGTTCAAGATCACTAGATAGGAATAATCTTTGGACAACGCTAACGTTGATCCCTCAGACAACTATTAAATATTTACCACAATAGTCACATGTTCATGGCAACGAATTGGTCGACCAAGCGGATGTTTCAAACATCAAAAGCTGCCGTCCTTTCGAAAAATTTTACATAGAAAAAATCACCAGAATTTTTATTGAGGTTCGGTTCAAGTTAATTAAAATATAATGCTTCTATTATTTGAATACATTTTTTTAACAACATGATACAAAATAATTAAATATGAATCTAGGTCTTTATTCGAGGGCTTATGATTAAGCACACAGAAATGATTAAAAACAGAACCTTCATATTTGATAAAGTAAATTTTTGTTTCAGGGTCATCCAAGTTATGCCAATGTAACATTTATTAAGAGACGCTTCTGTCACACTTGAACTGATATATCACACATAGGCTTTGTCTAAGTCGCAGATTCTGGCTTAGAAAAATTCTGATCACTGCTTTTATGATTTTTGTAATACATACAGACTTCAATTACCGTATCTGGGGCACAGGTTTAGCAGAAGTTAGGACAATTTTTCCGAAGATTCGTTCATCAGTTTCTTAATTATCATACATTTAGTTTTCATTAAATATGTTTAAATGATGCGTATGAAGTCCCGGATTATTTTCGTTGTTCACTATGTAGTTCAAAAAAGTGTTGATAATTCTATCATTGATCACATCATATGAATTATTTGTAATTAAACAGTTTTTAACGTCACATAATTTCTGAATGATAACGTACTCAGTTGCTGCAAACTTTATAAGCTCTATTTAATTAATTATGATAACGTCATTTTTATCTTAGGACAACGATTGTGATGCTCTGCAAGTAATACTTGCAGAGCATCACAATTATTATATGTGGTTTCTGCAGAAAAAAAGGTTTTAACGTACATGGATCTTTGCAAAGCACCCTGTGAAGCTTCAACTGATGTCGGGTTATTTTTAAATATGGGCACAAAGTAAAATTTATTAACTCTCATATTATTGAATGAATTTAAGAAACGAAGTATTTATGATATCCTGAAAAATACTTTTTTTCTGATTACTTTCTGAATTTAATATTCGTCATGCGCTGACAGAATCAGACCTCCTGAGTACAGACAAAAATCAGCTCGACTACGCAGGCTTTATATTTCAGCGCTGGTGAGATCAAATCCAAAGCGCTGGATTTCTTCCTCGATGAATGCCTTGATCTGGTGTAGATTCTTTTTTTGCCCCCAAAATAAACAAAAAATCTTTCCAACGTTGGAGTAGGCAGTTGTTACGAAGATGAGTTGCTCTTGAGACCAGCTATTTATTTTTTGGGGTACCACTAGTATTGAATGAATTTTTCATTTGAAGGGAGCTTTTATACGAAACTCTGTCTCTTGGTTAAAAAGCCATCCAATAAAACTAGTGTTTTTCAGAATTTCATAAATACCTTGCTCTTTTTAATTCCATTCAAAACCTAGAGAAGTTATTGAATGAATTTTTAGTTCCCATATTTAGAAATCTCCCTCTAAATAAAACCTATAACCCATGTACACCTATAACTAACTCACATGGCAAAAAGTGTATAGGGATGATGAATTTCCAAGCTTTATCTGTGACGTCAATAGCAAAATGAACTTCATATCAAAATGATCTCAAAATGAAAATTTATATTTCACAACAACCTTTTTTATAATTCCAGAGTAATGTCCTCTATTAAATATCAACAAAATGCATAAAACCAAAGAATTCCAGGAGGGAATTCTTTCTGAAAGGGATAGTTTTCATTGATACATTCTATTTACTAATTCCTTGCTTAATGTGTTTCTCGTATGTCCTGTCGAGCAGATATTTTATTTATTTTCTCTGCATCTGCTCTGTATTCTGGTGTCTATCTTCTATCCTATTATTTCTTTTTCTTTAAGTAAATATTACACCGATATTTAATATTCAAATCATTTATCTCACTCAACTTCCTCCTTCTAAGTATATTTTAAGACTATACCGTCCCAGATGTGCAGTTGATGGAATGCGCCCTTGGACGTTAATTCCTTCCAACACAAGTGTTGGTAATAGCCGTTCCCATCCCTCGTATACACCCTCTAAGATAGTGAAGAGCTTTATCAATATTCGCAAAAAGCAAAATCCAACAATCCTCTTGTCCACATGCTATAAGTAAACAAAAGTTGTCACTAAACTAAAAAGCTGTGATACAGTTAGTCAAAATGTCTCAGTGTTCCAAATAATCACGTCTTCGAATCGTGATGTTGTGTTGCATAGTAGAGTCTTCCGTGTTAGTGTATCCGACTATTTAAATCGCTCGTCCGCAACGCTCAGCACTGTGTCATTCATGTGTGACAGATTAGTAGGGACATATCTATTTTCAGTGCATCTCAATCCCATTAGCCATTAGGAGGAATTAGGAACTGGAATATTTCCCAGTGAATGGAGACGATTTATGACCGGTGAAATGAGGAACTGGAATATTGGCAAGGAAATGTGAACATTTTATGGCGTCATCAAATGTACTGTAAATTATAGTAGACAAAGAGAGATTGTGCCCTCCAGCCCAAAGAACAAGCAATTTGCAGCAAGAATTGCGTTGTATTCTGATTTTTGTTCGGAGTTACCAATGCAGTTTTCCTCGTCGGTGTAATTTCCAAAGCTGAACGTATTTTTGCTAGTAACATTACGTTCACCTGTTATTGAAAAAGTAATGAAACATCTATAGTTCCTGGAACTATAGTTCCTATAGTTCCCAATCATTAATAATCAACTCAGAAAAACTAATCTGCTTGAGTATGATCGAATGGCTCCAGTGTCTGATAGCAAAACAACTGAATTTGCTGTACATGTGTTTTTTCGGTACACAAAAAATATCTCCTTTAAAACTGCACTGGTATTCCTTTACGTAAGGAAGAACTAACCCAATAAGCAACCGATTTCTAACTGTTAAATTCTTGCGCAAAACATCACTTCCTCGAATGACAAATGTTTGAACGACCCCTCCGGCACTTCAGGCGTGTGTGTGCAGTGCGAGTGTGGACTGAATGCTTGATGCTTCACCACTTTCATGCCTAAAATAGGAACTGCAATTTACGTGTAAACGAGGAACGATGACCTAAGAGGCGTTTGTTAAACAAGAAGACTGCATTTAGGAAATGATGCACGGTGCAATTTCTTCTTATTTTTCTTAAAGGGGTTCAAGCATCAATTGTTTTCGATTGCATTCACGCGTTCGAGCATTCATTGTTTTCGACTGCCTTCACGTGTTCAAGCATCAATTGTTTTCGACTGCATTCACGCGGTCAAGCATCAATTGTTTTCGAATGCATTCACGCGGTCAAGCATCAATTGTTTTTTATTGCATTCAGGTGTTTAAGCATCAATTGTTTTCGACTGCATTCACGCGGTCAAGCATCAATTGTTTTCGACTGCATTCAAGCGGTCAAGCATCAATTGTTTTCGACTGCATTCACGCGGTCAAGCATCAATTGTTTTCGACTGCATTCAAGCGGTCAAACATCAATTGTTTTCGACTGCATTCACGCGGTCAAGCATTAATTGTTTTCGACTGCATTCACGCGGTCAAACATCAATTGTTTTCGACTGCATTCACGCGGACAAGCATTAATCGTTTTCGACTGCATTCACGCGGTCAAGCATCAATTGTTTTCGACTGCATTCACGCGGTCAAGCATTAATCGTTTTCGACTGCATTCACGTGTTCAAGCATCAATTGTTTTCGACTGCATTCACGCGGTCAAGCATCAATTGTTTTTGAATGCATTCATGCGGTCAAGCATTAATTGTTTTCGACTGCATTCACGCGGTCAAGCATCAGTTGTTTTCGACTGCATTCATACTCAATAATTTGTGCTCTGGAAATTGACTGTATATCTTATCTTCATAAGATCGACAGTTTTAAGGACATAACTTGCTCCGAGCTTTCTCTTTGAGCTTCAGCTTTAAGAAAACGCTCAAAGTGTGTTCAATATTTGATCGCACTGTATTTGATCAATAAAGATCGACATACATATTCCCGGAGCTTCAATTAGGATTGAACGATCTGAAGGGTCATCGTTAAATGCTTATGTAGAAACGGGAGATGATTCACCTTGTCGTGCTAGTATCTTACTTTTTTAGGCTTTGAAAAGAAAATAACCCTGTTACTAAGTCCATGACCTGAAGTAAGATATAGTTATAAATTGTGTGACATAGGATGAACGCTTGTGTTTTGATGTGGCTGCTGAAAGACTCCTAAATTCGCAATTACGAGTGAATTTATTCGGCAATGTAAGTGATAAATCCATGTAAATATGACATGGCATTCTATGTCAATAGGTATTGAGAATTAAAAGCAAAAGATTCTTTCTACAGCAGGACACCCTTTTCGGTAAATGCGAATATCAGGTAATTTCATTTCTTAATAAACGAAGCAATTGTAGGTCATTATTTTGAGCACTCATCAAGAAGGAGCTTATTTGCCTTGTTTCACAGAAGAAAATAACAGAAAATTTTCATGAATAATGTTTTATCGCATTATAAAGCCTTATAATTTCATATAAGGCAGAACAATAAGCCCTTAATTCTAGACGGTCTAGATGAGTCCAGAAAAGCCTTATAATTTCATATAAGACAGAACAATAAGCCCTTAATTCTAGATGGTCTAGATGAGACCAGTAAAGCCTTATAATTTCATATAAGACAGAACAATTAACCCTTAATTTTAGATGGTCTAGATGAGACCAGTAAAGACTGGACGGACTCAGATGCATCGTCTGACGTCACCAGAGCTTCTGTGACTCAGAGACAACTGTCGCAACTCCACTGCCTTCCCTACAACAATTTGCACTTCTGCCTCATTGATAAACTCTCCTTGTCTCAATGTTGAAGCCTCGTATCCATCATACCACTTGTACTAAGTTTTTACCTTTTTTCAAATGATAGAATAAGATGGTAGTTAATGTAAAAAATGTAACTCTCCGCACCTCAATGTTGAAGCTTGTATTGAAGCTTGTATTGAAGCTTGTATTGAAGCTTGTGTTGAAGCTTGTGTTGAAGCTTGTATAACTCTACAGGCCTCAATGTTGATGCTCATATCCATTATAACACTTGTGCTCAGTTTAGAATATTTTCACGAATGATGCATGGAGTAAGATTGTAAGTCAGTGTGAAAAAATGTGAGCTTTACTGTGTGAATTTTTAATCGTAAGCCACTGTGTCTTGAGTACTCCTTAACCAACATTTATTGGCCGTTTTCTCTCCATACTTTAGCAGTTCTTACCCCAACGTTCGGTAGCTGTTTCTGCAAGATTAAACCTAAGCATTTTCATTTGAAAGTCTGTTTTAGGCTATGTTAGTGGTACGTTTTAATTTCTTCTGCTTCCTGTAACGATAATTGTATCTATAGGCGAGTGCTTTCCTTGTTGGTGACTGTTTATTTTGTGTGCCAGTAGTCGATCTTTGCGATAGAGATACTGAGGACTCTGATCATATTGTTATTATATTGAGGATTACGAAAAATACAGTTCTTTTAATATTAAAAATAGATTTTGTTCAGAATGATAATGGGCAAATTAGCATGAAATCTCAATGGTTATGTATATGCTAAAACAACTATATTCGTTGACTCTGATAATAACCCACCCATTTTGAAGAAAACACCTTTAATATAATATTAGAAATAGATTTTGGTCACAATGATGATAGAACAAATGATCATGAAATTTTCATAGTCTTGCTAAAAAATAGTTATTATTATTGACTGAAAATGGCCCACACATTTCAAAAATGATAGCCCCTTTAATATTGAAAATAGATTTTATACGCAATGATAACAAAACAAATAAGCATGAATGATCCATGGTTATAGGTTGAAAATAATTTTGTTATTGACTCTGACAATGACCCACGACTGTGATAATGACCTACGACTGTGATAATGACTCAGGGTTGTGATAATGACCCACGACTGTGATAATGACCCACGACTGCGATAATGACCCAGAAAGTAAGAGCAGGAAGGAGACCGTAGCATCACATGAGCAGGATAATTTCAGCGAAGAAATTAATTGAAATGCGAAGCCTGACGTTGCCCTTGTGGGGTCGTCGAGGGCAAGGTCGCGTCAGTTTCTTTATAGATGTTTCACGTCGTCACAGCAAACCATTTTGGCATGATGAAAAGAAAAATTAGGATTCATGAGGTAATTTTTACAATTCATTCAAGTTAATAACTTCTGCAGTTAAGTAGTATGGGAAACAAATTCCATACAATCGTTTTTCAGGGAAGGAACAAAGAAACAGGATAAACGTTTTAATTTGTTAAGGTTTTATTATTTCACTCTTTTATCGAGCGATTTAACGACATGAACGCAACGAACACAATGACCGCAAACATATCTCTTAATATTAATATTTACGTATAAATATTTTATAACGGCTTAACCGTCGCTATTCAAGGTAGTTACTTATCATTTAAAAGCTTCTTTATTAAGGTGATTAAACGTTAAAGAGAGTTAAAAGGCCGCTTATGCCGTAGGCGTTAAAAGGTTAGCATGCGCCGTAAAAGACCACCGTCCAGGGCGCAGACGTGGCGAGCACGAGACGTTGACGGGCTCCGGTAGTAGCAGTTGGTAGCGCTGGCTCCAATTGAAAGGCGGAATTTAAGAGCACGTAGACCCTAGTTCCGTACACGGGCGACACTCTGGACTCGACAAAGGACTGGACTCTGCGGTAGAACCCCGCGTCGACACCTCTGGCACTCGCTCCACCCTCAACTGCTATGAGAAAGAAATATCAGAAAAAGTATAGGCGAAACGAGACAACTAACCAGTGAATTTCAAGTATTACGCAAATGCAACCTAATTTTTTAGGTTCTGCTAGATATATACCTTAAAGCAACGGAGAGGCTAGCCTGTTAGAAATTAGCTGGAACAGCTGAAACCCGGCTGCGACAACGTCAGCACCAGCAGAAGCCTCCTCCGGAGTATACTATAAAAAAAACGTACAACCTTAAACCCCGAATAAACCACGAAATTAATAAGGACAATATTTCACTTAAGAAGCAACATGACCATGACAACGAAAATGACAATACAATACAAGTAATGAAACAAACCTGAGTTTTTAATGCACTCAGTGACGATACGTTCAGACAGAAGATTTAATTAAGGAAATTTAGAAGAAATCAGTAAGAGATTAAGTGCTTCAAGCGGAAAGACAGTAAGAATAGTTGAGATTTTAGATACTTAAGAAAGAAGTTAGAGTTAGAAGGTCGCTCTGATCCAGGCTAATTAGCACATCAAAAAGACGAACGACTTCAATAGTAATATGAATAGCAAGAGTAATTAACGTCGCAAGGACGAGCTAAGAGTTAATTCATTGAAGTTTCAATGTTAATTATAGTTAATTTTACTTGCTTGAAGCACCGGAGGAAAATTGACACGATAGTCAACAAAATAAAAGTAATGAAATAATAGCACAGGCACACAAAATAATATACAGAGAAAAAGCAGTCAGGAAGAGGGTAGAGGGTCTTAGCCTGAACTGGGTGCCACGGAACTAGCCGCGAACCACATCACCGAAGCGTTGGCCGACGCTGCAACACGCCTTCGTATAGAGGCATAAACGGACCGATAAAAATGGCAGTTCTAAGCACTAAGTTAAGCACTGCTTAATTCGACATAACGTCATTAGGGAGTCAAGCTAACATCAGCTATAACCGGGATCAAAACAAGTCTGCTAAATGAAAATTGCGTACCTACGACCTCACCTGCGACCCTACCGAAACATTGGAGCAACGAACAGCGAGCGTCACCCCGAAACCTACGCGGAAATGTTGAAAGAGAAACGCCACCTCAGAGACACCCAAGCCGTAGTGGGGACAATTTTCCCACAGTAGAGATTTCAGTAAAATCAAGCGAATTGTTCTTTTTTTTTAAATGTATGTAAATGTAAGAAAATTAATGTAATGTTTAACATCACAGTTAATCTTCGTGATATGATATATTTTTAAGCGAATCTCAACTGATACGGATAAAAATAAGCCCCGGTTACTTGAAATAACTCATATCTGGAATCAAGCATTGCATTAGTTAAACAATTAGAACTCATTTCTGTTACTATAAGCTGAGAAATTGTAATGAGATGTTGTATAACATCAGGACCGAATATACACGGTTTATTACGACCAAAGGACATCTTCTATCTCAAATCTTGTGCTTGTTTTCCTATTTTCTTTTCCTCAGCACGTGAGCAAAGCCACACACTCAAAGATAACAGAGACACTGATTCGATCCCAATTTGGTGCGCACGTTTTTTTTCACCAGACTGCAGCTCTTTCGTGATAATGGCAAACGGAGAAGACGGACAGAAAAGGCAGGGCAGAAAAATCTTCTAACAGAGCTTGCTCTCCACTCTCCCTCTGCCTCTCTATGGGATAGGAAGCTAAAAAACACTTGTAGAATAGCATTATAATTATGAAGTAATCGATGAAGGTGTTTTCTTTTTAAATGTTTTGATTGGCTTTTATTTAAACGCCCCTGAACGTAAGACTTCAATGTATGGAGAGGAATAAAGTCTGGCTACAGCCGGAGTTATTTGTATTCACTCTGCCAAATCTCAAGTGTAGTGATGAAATTCGGTATAAGCTCATATATATTGTAAGAACAATAGTTATAAATTTATTTAAATAATGTAAGTATTTTATATTTGTTTCCCGAAATTGAAAGTGTTCCGAAAAACGCAAAAGTTTCACTGAAGGCTGTTTGAGTGTTTTTTACTCACAGCTTCATTTTTTCCCTTTTGGAGCCTCGGAATGGTACAGAAGTATCACGTCTATCATAGAGGTTGAAATAGTGCATAAAATGAAGGCTTTAAGCAGAATTTCTTCAGAAGTTCAACAAAATGATGATTTATTGAAGCACATCATTAAATGTGAAAGCCAGCATAAAATTTTTGCTTGCACATCTTCGACGTGTGTTCTGAGCCTGAGGCGAAAATTTTAAACCAAACAAAAAGCGTCCAGCGTAAATATTGCAAGGAAAAGATACGTTATTGAATCTCAATTTTGTTTGAGCAACTTCCTCCTAGCACTCTGCCAAAGTCCATACAAATGTATCTCAAGAGGTTCTTAGGAAGCCAATACACACGTACATCTGTTGCGGGACTTCTGAGAAAAACACTTTCTATTCCCATTTAGTGCCTCCCCATCGGTGCTGCAACACTTCAAAACAGGAGTTCTGAGAAGTGCGAGCTGCGGCGAATTGGTATCCCTGATACCAGCGCACTCCTCAAGGGTACAGTACAATATAGTCTCATAATTACAGTACTTATAACAATTGTTGTAAGTAAACTAATTGCTAAATAATATTGCACCCTACCCTTGAGACGAGCGCTGGTATCAGTGATACTAATTTTTTATAGTTGCTGTAAGTATAGTTTCTGCCAATGATAAAAAATTAGTATTTACCGTTGTTATTAATGGTTATTTATCCCAAGTTATGAAAGTTGTCGCTATTTGAACGAAGTGTGGTTTGTTTAGTTGAAAGGTTCCTCAGCTCCTTCTGACTTTCTTTTTCAACTTTCATCTCGTTTCCTTCTTAGCTTGCTGTTTCTGTGTGCATGGATTCTTGTGTGAGAACACATCTTCCGCAAAGATCTTCCATCAACTCTAAGCTAAATAGTATTTTCATTTTTACTTCCTTTGATCAATTTTGTCACTGGTAGGAAGGCGAAACTAACTAATAATCGAATAATCAATCAGGTTCATCAGCTTTCTCACCCTCGCTGTTTGGCAGTTGATGGCGTAAGAATTTAGGACCAAGGCAGACGTGTAACAATTGAAAATTATAGAAGCATCTGAAGCTGCACCTTAACATTTATACGAGAAGCAACTCCACAGATCTCAGCAAAGGCAGCAGAAATGGCAGTGAGATTTTAGATCAGAAGATTTGAGAAAAAATCGTTCAAAGAACCGAGCTCTATAAGCAAGCCTTTACACTTCCAAAGAGCATCATAGTTTTCAAGGTTTGTCTGGAAGAAATTAGCTTAATATCCTCTCAGATCTTTCTGACACAAAATTATTTGGGGCACCAAATAATTTGAAAGCGATTATAACTAAATATCGACGCATTGGGGGTATGACTAAAACCGCAGATATTCATGTACAAAAATTGTTTTTAAACCCAAAATGTTTGCTCTCCTTTATTCGAAACTGAACATCAACTTCTGTAAGTTAAGTTAAAGTTGTTCAATAACAAACATTAAATAAATTTCGACTGACACTTGTTTTACTTTGGCATGAGAGCAAAAGAAATTTATTATTTAATGAAGACATTCTGCAAAAAGCTTTTGATAATATTCAAAGGTGTTCACAAAGATCAGCTTTGAAGGAAAGAAAACTCCAAAAAACACGAAAAGAATTTTACAGTGTGTGTGTACTTCTTTTCGCAGCCGCCAAATGAAATCTCGGATTTTCGCATTGTGCCGTGAGGATTTGATAGATTTGCTTCTAGCTCCTCTTTCCTCACAGTTGTGCACGTCGTGCATCACAAAATGTAAGGCATGGTAGGAGAAACAAGGTAGGGTCAAACCAATCTTTTTTATCGACCGTGTGGCAACGCTGATGTCACGGCAACAAACCAATAGCAGCGCTCATATTGCATCTTGCAACACTGCTAGCCCCAAATATGACACCACTATTGGCCTCACGACATGTCGCAATGGTGACGTCATGAAGCTTATTTGAAATAAAACCGTTCTATTGGCTACCCGAACGCGAGGAGGTGTATTTTCCCCCATAGAAATGATTCTACCGTGTTTCCTCCACCGTGATTTAAGGCCCTCGCACAAAAAAATTCAATAATCTCAGGTTACGGATCCGTCTTTAGCAGCTGCTGCCTGCCTCGTAAGTAGCACACCCAGCCCACTCGAAACCATCACGTGGGTCGAATCTGCGCCCTTATAACTTCTTTACTAGCGCCAGACTGCGCGTGAACTCCTCGCTTAAGAGCCGTTTTATGTCTTTCTTTGGGCGGGAGTATCCATGTTACGATTTTTTCTCCTACCGCGCAGATTATCGCTGCTGTCGATGCAAGGAAGTAAAGGTTTAGGGACTGGATTTGCGAACGTATCGCATTTGCTAAAGGTGCTCAGCATCTAAATATACTCACGACCATAGGATATCTTGATTCCCACAATGACGTCACACTCTGTGTAATGAGTGCCTGAATTTCACAGAATGACTGAAGATTTTTGTAGTAAAATTGCGATTTATAAATACGAACAATTTTTCTTGCTGAGCTGCTAATTAAATGTAGAGAGAATTAAATAGCCAGTGCAGCCCGTATCACAGATACGCTCAACATGCACTGCATAAATTTGTCAGTTAATTAAAGAAGAGCTAACGTTGTAGTGTAGATATCGAAGTAATTGAACGCTACACGTCTCATACAGTTAAAAGACGCTCAAAAAAGCTGGCAATCAGTCATCATTTTTCATTAACGGTGCGATTATACTTTTTCATAAAGACCGGTTTATCATAAAAAACATTTAACACCTCATTTCATAAAAAGCTTTTTTTTTAAAGCAGAAATGTTTTAATTATTGTTTTAATAATTCAAGTTTAAACTCATTCAATGACAATCAGTGTTAAGAAGACCACTTTGGACACTTCTACATTAATTGAACATCAATTTAAAACAATAATTACTTTGAACATACTTTAATAACTTACGTACTTTTTAACACAGAAGTAAAGTTGGAGAGTCTAAGAGCGTTGCAGTCGTTGGGACGCTGGTCAGGTCGCGGCGCGTTGGCTGGTGCAGATTACAAATAAGCGAGTGTCCTAACTGCTTCTCTCTGAACTTCAAAGTAGCTCATTGATATCAAAGGATTATATCTTTTCCTTATTTTCTTAGTTACATGAGAAAGTTATATACACGTAATGTGTTTTTTTAACATGAACTTTTCGCTATTCTCGCTTAAGATTTCAAAACAGGAGAGCACGGATGAATTACATATAAAGAAGTATTGGATTTGTTACTGCCAAAAGAAACACAAAAGTGTGTCTGCAGTTGCACCGAATGATGAAGGAACTGCAGCTGCAGGATGTGAGTTTCAGGTCAGAGGCTCACCTGCAGCAATTGTGTCCCTGCAGCATACAAAAGTATTTATTACCCAAATTCGGTTTAAACGCAAGTCTTCATATTATAAGTTCAGCCGTCTCCGCAAGACGATCTGTCGACAGCCAGCCTAATTTCTGTACGTAATTAAAGAAAACGGATGGATGAGCTGCTATTTTCATTAGGCTAATAGCAATAAATAGAAAATTGATGTAGAAAATCTACATAACTATTTTCCTTCATACTGGTGCAATAAATTTAAATTTGCATGCATAAATTTGAATATGCATTAATGAATAGAAGCTCTAATTGTGTTAGATCATATACGAGAACAATTTTTTATTGGCATTCCCTCGCCACCGCACTAAACGGTTCTCGGGTCTTGCATTTTGCAGAAAATTACTCAGTACCGAAATTCTTTCCGTTTTTCCTAATGTATAATATTGATGAAAGTAGATGTTTCCATGAGCGCATACATACGGTATTGGTGAAAGTCGTGTGATAAAGAAAGAAAGAATGTTTTATTACAATGAATCCTTGTATATGTCATTTATTTCACTGTTTTTTTCAAATGCACTTCATTAACGCAAGGACGATTACCCCCTGCCGTGCCACTACCCATTTCCAACACTTGGGTGGCGTGGGAAATTGTGGCCAAGTTCTCTCTTTTTTCCCAACAGGGAGAATAACCGTGCTGGCATTGCCGAGATTTGAACCTGTGACCGGAGTGGACGGCTCGCGCTCCTAACCACTCGGCCACTGTGATCACTTGTTGCATAGATTAGTTGTAAGTGAAGTTGTGATACGTGCGCAACTAATTCAGGCACAATTTTTTAATACTATTTATCCTAGACATGTTATTAATGGGCATTTACCAAACACAAGATTTTATGGTTATAATTTGCTAATTGTACCAGTTATACTAGTTCTTTTTCCTATATGGGTGTGCAATTTACTGCCCTAATCAAAATAAGCCTACAAAATCATATTGTTCGGTGGAATAGTTTTCCAAAATCGCAAATAAGCTCAATAATATTACGAGTAATGATTTCAGTCAAAAAATGGTTTGGTCAATGCAAAAATTGAAAATAAATATGGTTGAAGTAATATTAATAATGTTGATGTTCTCAACACGAACTAGGTATTATCTATTTACCGCATGAATATAGCTGCATGGAACATCAATTCTTCAGAGCATGAACTTATTTTATGGACACTTTTCTTTCAGTTGAGAGAACGACTATAATGTTCAGCCCCAAAGCTCGATTACATCAAAGAAAAATAAAACACTGTGTAAATTACACAGGACCAGTAATGTTTTATTCACTTATCGAAACAGGGATTGACATTATAATAAAATATTTTTTACGTCATACGCCCAGCAATGTTGACCAAACAAATACAGGCAATTAATGTGAATATTAATGATGAAACAAGTAAAACGAGATCATTTTCAGCGATGACAGGTGCAAGAGAGATTTTCGGACATCGGTTGTGTACTCGTACGTACCATGATAAACACAGGTAACCATCAGTGAGAATCATAACTGCCAATTTCAAACAACGAAGAGTTGATTTACGATTCGTGAGTGCGCAATAGTTATAAAGTTCCTTATGGGCGAGAGAAAATATTGCATCGCATCAAAATGCATTGTGCAACGTAAGACACTACAAAAAGAGTTAAATTTATGAAATGTGGAGCACACTATAATTTTTTAAATATACTTCAAACGTTGCTATTGTGGAAACAATTTGATGAAAGTGTACATATACTAACTCCTAATGATATTACACACGCGTCACTCAATTGTTTCTTAACTATGAAATATCACAAGAAAACTTTACGTTTGTGACCAACTTTCAGCAAAATATTGTAATTAAAGAATGTTCGATCTTGATGTGAATATGAATGCGGAATAAAAATATTGCAGTTAGCTAACGAAGAGCATCTAATTTAAAATAGATAGAAAAACATTCTATAAGCGTGTTGCCGTGTGAGTCAGTGAGCATTATATACATTTCGAACGCGTGCTTTACATTAATACTGCTCATACGATAGCAATTCAGAATATACAACCTGAAATAGTTGTCGTGCTGGTACCATGTATACTGCCGGCTAGAAAAGTTTTTAACTTCAGTTTATTTAAAATTTGTGCGAAACCTCTGTGCTGCTCAAGAATTCAATTTTAAGTTTAATATTCAATGGAAATCTCCTCCTTAGCAGCTCACTTCCCTTTTTACCCCAAAAATTGGTAAAATTGTTTTCGATCCTCAAAACTGCTCTTTAGGTTTTGCATTGCTATATTTCGCAAGGTTAATCATAGTTTCCTCTGTTTATATTAAAGCCGTTGAATAATTTGATAACTAAATAATAAATCAGAAATTCCTATTTTTCGTTTTATTCGTTTGAGGCCCGAAGATGACTGACCCTGAATATTACATCTATGTAAAATGAACATTTCATATTATATGTTAGTGATTTAAGTATCCGTGGAAATTTTCTTGAACTTCGACTTCAATGCTTACAATGCCCATCATAATATTTCATTCCATAATTCATTTTTAAATAAACTTTTCTTATAACCGTCCTGTAATTTTGATACTAATGGTTGTGAAGTTCATCCAAAAGAGCATCTTTTCAATCAGCTGAACTTACTCATCGTAAGTAAACATACAAGTTTAGATGCAATTTTTAGTATTTTTTGTAGCACACCTCCGTGGCAAACTCATCCTTAGCTACTTTGACATTGAGCCTATCACAATCATAATAGAAAACTGTTCAAGAGATACAAGTGAAAGGCGGAAAATTTGATACCTTCATTAAAATCCTTGACACGCATCGCTTATTTCATCCGGAGCTACAGCTTTGGCGATCACTAGATCTCTCTAGAATCACTTTAATTTACGGTTTTTCTCGAACAAATTTTGGCCTAACTCCCAAACTGACATCCTTTTCCCTATATACGCCATTTTTATGCCCGTTTTCGGGAACCCGTTGGGACACATATTCCTCAACAGACAATTTGGGGATTGAAAGTTTACTTTTTGAAAATATTTTCTCGGAATTAGATGGACTAGGTTTCTCTTGTTTTCGGTTCGTACAATTCTTGATTTTCTCGCACAGGAGAATCAACAGCGACGCCGATATTCCTACCAGAAAAAGAGCGAACGCGCTAATTGTTTTATCGAAACCGAGGGCTTCGAAGCCGTCGGATTCCAAATAGTTGCAAGAACCGGCATAGCCAATGCCTGAAAGGAACGGAGATTTACGACCACCAGTTTTTTCATCAACGTTCGAACTGTTGTTATTCTGAACATTCGTATCCAGTTTACCAGCGGCGTTTACTTCATGGATACTTTTATCGATACTTTGACTGAGTTCGCTCATTTGGGAAAAATTTTCGTTGGCGTCATCATCAATAATTTCGGCCTTCCTCGCAATGGTTTCCATAGTCACAGTGCCTGGCTTTGATCCCCGAAAGTTTACAGAAACAGCAGTGTCAGCTGATGGGGTGTTTTGACGGTAAATGAACGGAAAGTAATTTTGTTCGTCGTTAATGAACCAACTCTTACCAACGTTAGTCGGTTCAACTTTCTTTGCAAGATTCTCAGCTTCGGATGATTTTTGTGTAACTTGAGATGACACAATTGAAGAATGTTTAACATTATTTGCAGCTTTGTATGAGCTTCCGAAACTCGTATTTTTTTGGATCTGCCCATATTGGAACTCCACTTCATCTCGTAAGTTACCTCCACCGAACTCTTCGTTATTTTCTGGTTCAGAATCTTGACTCAAAGTGCCCAAGTGACTCCATTGCTGCCAGAGACGGTCAACGGAGCCTGAAGAAATCAGCTTTCGAATACTGGAACGGGAGAAAAATCGAAAAGAAAATATAACAAGTTGGAGTTCTATGTTCCATTCTATAATATTTAAGGAACCCTTAAGTTTGATATGTCAGATTAAGAAACCCTTCATTTACGATAATATAATTTAAATTTACTTATTTTAAAGTACCATAACAGACTTAGCTCAAAATGCATGTCAGTATGATGCTAAACATGCTTATTAGTAATATAATGCTGATCATAATGGCCACTCAACATATATATATATATATATATATATATATATATATAGTACAGGGTAAACTTTTATGCTGACTTCAGTTAATTAAACCCTGATGCTGATCACACTGAATACGTGTACGAACTATACTATTCCTGTTGTACTGAACACACTGATTCCATTTTCGAAAAGTATAACACTGCAGTGCTAGTTTTACATACCGACAATGGTCTATGTTAGTCCTACTCACTGAATATACTGACTGTGTATTGTAATTACACTGATTCCATCTTCTGATACACTGTCTCATATTCTGGCATTATCAATCAATCATTGTCTTGAGTGCCACGTCTTATTTTGAGTGCGGCGTTGCCACGTCTCCACCAGAAGATAATTACAGAGCTGGTGACCTTCGTGAAGGACACGCGTCTAATGCGACATGTTCGTGCCTGCATGTAAACTCTTGCAGGATGTACAGGGTGTTTAAAAAAATATACTCAACCACTGACTGACGGTTACTCATGTATTTCCAGCTTTTGTATCAGATGCAACGAAGTGTTCTTTTGGGATATTTCATTTTCGTGCAGTTTATGTTTTTTTCTTTGATTTAACTGATTAACCAATGCACCAATGAATAAACCAATAAATGCTTACGCCAGGCAGTCACAGAGTGAATTCATTTTTAGGGGCACCCTGCAATTATATATATAGTAATTATATTATATTTAGATTTGAAATACACATGCATAATATTTCACTATGACTACATATAAATAAATGTATGTATACATTGTGCGACTATCTATCTATCTATCTATCTATGTATACATATTTTATATCTATATATATATATATATATATATATATTATACCTCAATTCAGTAATGTACCACAAAACACATTCAGTACAGTAAACATTATAAACTAATGTAATGTTGGAATGTGAAGAATATTCATATGGTAAAGTATTGGCTAAATTCATTTCTAGCCCTTACGGAATGGTCAATACCGTAACTGAAGAAATTAGTAGATAAATATAATGCCACTTGAGTGCACGATTCATGGAGACGAAATTAAACAATGAGAACGTATTAAAATCTACGCTCTAAACACGCATCACTTACACAGAACATCAATTGTACTCAGTAAATCATTCACAATATTCAATAAATAATAAATAAAATAATAATAAAGATAATGATAATAAATAATAAATAAATTAATAAATATATATTTTTATTTTTTGTCCGGAATTTCTTTTAGATTATTACATTTGGAAACTCACTGATAACATTCAGTTGGTTGGTCCGTCTGTCTTTGAAGCCTTTTAATTAAAGGAAGCTTAATGACCGTATCTGTGATACGAGTTTCGCCAGTGCACTACGTAGTACAAGAATATTTTGACGCTGGTACTATTAGGATGGATATATTTGTTTGTCATCCACATCTAGAAAATTCATTCAAGGAAAATATCGAATCCCATAATTTTTGGACGGGCCGTGTACACTTGTATGATGTAACTTACATTGTATCGAGGGGACGAGTGAAGGGACTGCGCTTCTTGTAGCCGAGATGCTGGCTGTCGCTGAAGAGGCTGTAGGAGTGGTGCTGCATCGAGCAGTTCGTGCGCGACGCGAACTGCAGCGGGATGGAGTCGAACACCAGTGCACCCTGTGAATATTTCGGGGAATATCGGTTTTGTTCTTGCAAATATTTTGAGGTTTTATGGTATTATCCTAACAAATATTTCGTAATATTGCGGTATTGTCCTCACAAATACTCGTGAAAATACGGTATTGATCCAGTAAACAGTAGGTGTTTTTCTGTGACATCATACGTGACATCATGCTCACCAGTTGGGTGACACCATGTTCACCTACTAAGTTGGGTGACATCATAGGCATTTACTATGTAGGGTGACATCATGGTCACCTACTATGCTGGGCGACATCATAGGCATTCATTCTGTAGGGTGACATCATGGTCACCAACCAAGTTGGGTGACATCATAGGCATTTATTCTGTAGGGTGACATCATGGTGACCTACTTTGCTGGGCGACATCATGGTTACCTCTTATGTTTATGTGTAAATTCTCGACCATGCTGCTCATCAAGACCTGCGTATCATGATCTCAAGGTGCATTCGTGTGGATATCCCTGCTCTAGGGAAAACCAATGGTTTTTACAAAATAAAAAGGAACGCCTAAAATGTCTTGCTCTAGAGCTATTGCAACCATTTAGAGAACTCGTTTCAATTTCTTGTATGTCAATGGAAAACATAATTTCGCTTTGCATTTCGATATACAGTGCATAGATTTAAAAGTGTTCCGTCTCTCTATCACTTAATAGCTCGCCTAAAATCTTACAAATTATAGGGTGTATGATTATATTCCCTATCAAATTATTTCAAGACACTAATAACTAAAACACATAAAATCTCAGCAGAAAGCAGTGAATGGTATGGGCAAATCAACACGAGAGCTTACATCCAAATTGATAATGCAAAACAAATATATCTAACAGCAATAACTTTTCACGAGACATACCGGTATACATTTTTTACGAAACTATTTCAACACTCTTAATTACTGGCCAAATCTTTGGCATGATTGCGATTTGTTTCTTGGCCATTTGGCAAGGTCGACAGTCAAATATTCATTAATCCCCCGAGAAGTACACACGCACTCCACTTTAAGGAGAGGCAGTGCAGTTCATTACAGCACCAAATGCGCCGAGGAGAAGGCAGTGTGTTCACATTAATCTGTTTTAGTGCGCCTTACGAGAATTCCCAGAAATATTTCGGACACTAGTTATTGCACGCGCGTGTTTCGATCGTCATCAGGTACAATCAATTCGTACCTGGTGGTCAACCAACGTAGCTTTTCCAATCACCCGACGATTAGAATTTTGTTGGACATCCAAAGTTAGGTATGAACTCTTATGCCATCTTGTGCTACTCTTGGTACAAACCACAGACATTTAAAGAACTCAGTTCATGAAAATCAAGCACTAATATTTTCTTTCCTATATTTTTGAATGAACTAATGTATTTAGGATAGTGTGTGATCATACGATTTGACCATGAAAATTCCTGAAATTATTTTCAATCAATATTTACTGCACAGCACCTGCATTATTTTGACCAATTTTATTACGTCATCTTTATTTATTACTAACTGTTGGCATAGCCCTGAAATAATTTTTTGGTGTATAAATAAGCAAATACTGTCCCTAGAACAAAGCGCTGCTATTATTCCTGCTTGTTCTCCATTAAAAAGCACTACTATCGAGAGATGAGAGATATAAATTCAAATACAATTATCAACATAGAAGCAGCATGAATATGAAAGCAGAAATCTGCTGAGAAATTCATCACTCACGTTTTTTTCCTTGACAAACTGCATCCCCTCTTCGAAGTCTTTCACGAGCTTCAGAGGAAACTTCTCCACAACCTTCGAGAATCTTGGAGTCTGGACCATTATGCAAGAAATATATATTAATCTTTATCCTTAGTAACCCATATCTGAACTCAATATCACCACCTAAATACTAAATGAAATCGAATTTTCCCTTCAACTATTATTTTCCAGCTATTTCAAACAAAGTAAGATTATAAAACCATTTACCCATGTTGCTATCTCAAATAATTGTGAACCTCGATGAATTAGGTACCTCACTTCAGTAAGACAATTCTAATGGCAAGCTCAGAACTTTTAGAATACCTATAGCGAGGCAATTTAGGTTTTAGAAGAAGGTTTAGGCACCATAGTTCCCACGGCACACTAAAATTGGTCACTAAGCGTCTGCAAGTAGTGTTATAACAAAATAAATTGGGTTTTTACCAGAATATCTTTATTTCGGAGGTTAAGCACCATAGTGCACAGGTCACATAGAACTTGATCACAGTTTTACTTGATATCAACTCGCCTAATAATTTTAAATTTCACATTCATTTGCGATAGAAATCTTCCACGCTGAACTTAATCATATTGACTGTCTCCGTTGAAATTTTTTGAGGCTTTTACTCACTGTTCACAAGTAGGGCAATAACGAGATCTCTTGAGTTATTTTATTCAGAGGCTAACAACCCTAGTGCACACGCCCTATTGAACTTGATCACTTTCTGCTTGCAGGTAGTGGACAAGGATGATGCCCTGGACAGACGTTTCACTCACTGTTCGCAAGCAGTACAATTACGTGATATATTGTGTTTTTTATTTAAAGGTTAACAACGGGACTACACATGCCACAAGGAACTTGATCACTAACTATTCGCAAGTAGTGCAATAACGAGGCCTTTTGGATTATTTATAACTTAAGCCCCATACCGCACTCGTCACAAAGAACTTGATCACTCACGGTACGCAGGTAATGGTCAAGGATGGTGCCCTGTACAGACGTGATGCGGTAGCCGGCTTTCACGACGGCCTCCAGGCTGGACAGGTCAGTGGGGTCGCTCCTGAGGGTGAGCACCGTGGTGAAGCGCGACAGGTACGAGGTGTACAGCACCACGCAGCACATCCACGCGCACGCGAACACCAGCCGACCGTGGAATGTCGTCGGCACAATTTCGCTTCCTGTCATGCAAAGTACGAACCGTGTAGAGTACTTAAGAGTGTTAACAGTGTTGTAGAAACAAATATATTTTGGTATTTCAGAGTTAATTGGATGTATTGTCGCTACATTTAATTATACATTATGGTCTTCGTCGCTACTTAACTAAACACTCTATGGTCATCGTTGTAACATAACTAAACAGCCTATGGTCATCATTGTTGCACAACTAATCTAACTGCAGTCATAGCTGTTACATAACCAAACACATCACGGTCATCCTTGTTACATTAAACAAACGGTGGTCGCTGTTGTTGCATAACTAATCTAACTGTAGTCACCCTGGTTACCTTGCTGGGCGAAGGACCCCAAAAGCACGAAGGATATCGACAGGAAGGAAGCCTCGCGACGTGAGACGAAGTAGAGCACGGCGCTCACCAGCAGCCACAGCGCTATTAGGGACGCCCACACTGGCCTGTGAAGGTGGGCACTGGTACAGTACTGGGCGGGTACTGGTACAGTACTGGGCTGCTCCTGGTACAGTACCGGGGTGGTACTGGTAGAGTGCAGAGGGCACTGATACTGTACCGGCCGGGTACTGGTACAGTGCACGTGTAGGGTAAATGATGGTACAGTACCGGGCTGGTAATGGTACAGTCCACGTGTAAGGTAAATACTGGTACAGTACCGGGCTGGTAATGGTACAGTCCACGTGTAGGGTAAATACTGGTACAGTACCGGGTGGGTACTGGTACAGTGCACGTGTAAGGTAAATACTGGTACAGTACCGGGCTGGTAATGGTACAGTCCACGTGTAAGGTAAATACTGGTACAGTACCGGGCTGGTAATGGTACAGTCCACGTGTAGGGTAAATACTGGTACAGTACCGGGTGGGTACTGGTACAGTGCACGTGTAAGGTAAATACTGGTACAGTACCGGGCTGGTAATGGTACAGTGCACGTGTAGGGTAAATACTGGTACAGTACCGGGCAGGTACTGGTACAGTGCACGTGTAGGGTAAATACTGGTACAGTACCGGGCGGGTACTGGTACAGTGCACGTATGGAGTAGGTACTGGTACGCTGATCGTATGGAGCTAGTACTAGTAGAGTAGATGTGTGGGGTAAGTACTGGTACAAAAATGGAGCCATGTACTAGTATGTGGACCTGTGGCTCATCATACATCAAAAAATTATGTCCATCTAGTGATTTTGCATTGTTATTTTCTGCATTTTTGTTTTGAGGTTGATCTTACTTGTGCTGTTTTACATTTTTATCCATGTGACTGGAAATTTTTCTGTATGTTCACATACTGAAGGTGATGTTCGTAATATCGAAATGATGTTTATATAAATAGACAGAGATATATAGCTTTATAAATGGATTTTTTAGTGAATATGACGAGCAATTTTCTACGTCTTTTAGCGCGTGATGACCTAGGAAAATCAGGCAAGGTTGAGAAGGTAGAAAATGAACCACGCACTGGCCTGCTAGCTCATGTACTGTTCCAATGTGCAAGTCTAATGGATCACGCTCCGTCTCAATATGCAAGTCTAACGGACTACGCACCGTTTCAATATGCAAATCTAATGGACCACGTACCGTTTCAACGTACTAGTCTAATGGATCACGTACCATTCCAATTTATTAGACTAACGGTCCACGTAACTTTTCTTATATAGAATTCAAACAGACTTTGTACAGTTTTCCCGAACACGAATGTAAGAGGCCCTGCTCTCCTACAAAGCCCCGATCTATGGAACAGCAAAAGTCACCAAATCTCTCAGCAGAAGTATCACACACCAAGTAACGCACAGTTATACTGACCTGGAGAAGGCCTCTGTGAAGGTGCGCCAGTATAATGCGTAACGCCGAGACTTGGCCACCAAGAGGCCGGCGGTGTCCACCAAGATGGCCGGAGAAGCGGCCATGGCCGCCTGCCGCTCTGTGGTCTGGCTGAAGCCCGCCAGTCCAACGTCCGCTGTCTGATGGATAAATTATAACCTGAAGCTGGAGACAATTTCAGCGCCAAACGTTAAACTGAAGCTGGAGACAATTTCAGCTCACGACACTCGCTGAAACAAACATCGGCATCTAAGGATGCTTTATTTCCAATCAAGCCTGATACATATCCCCTTATACATCGGTTTTTCTAATGCCTCATAACTAACACCAGGACGCCATGACGCTTTCCCCCGGTCAAGACCGGTACCCATTTCAGACACCTGGGTAGAGTGGGGTATTGGGGTTTAAATTTTTCTCCTATACCCAACGGAGAAAATCACCACCTAGGGCTGGGATTCGGAGCCTCGATACCTTCACGGAAGGGCAGGTCTTTAAACCACACGGCTATGACGAGCAATATGCTTCGATCTTGATAAGATTGTCTGTATAACGACTCACGATTTAAAAATAAGATTAGAGTGATTATAGTTAATGCACTCAGAACTTTCGAGTGATGTGTGGGCGTTATTTTAGTTCAACATCAATGTTTGTTTAAAAGAAATTATTGAGCCAAGTGTAGTGTGAACTAATCTTCAAGATGTTGTTGTGCTGCGTTCGATTTTTTGGGGAAATTGTTTTGTCGTACCCGTCATCCACTTCTTTCCTCGTATTCAACATGAAAAACATAAATATATATTTTTTGCCAAGCACAATAGGGGCGTAAAAGTACTTGCAATGAATCAACATGAAGAGGAAGTAAAATCGATATCCTACTGTGTTAAATCAATTCCTAGAGATTTTCAATTACTCAGAAAAAACACAACGTTTCGCGCATAGCCAGACAAGTTTGTTTGCCAACTAACATGATGTATTGGCTCATTCTCAAATATATTGAACGAGCCTCTTTTACCGAATTGGCTTCGAGCAATGAATCTCCGTCTTAGGCCGACGTCAGTGCTGTACTATTTCTGAGTTAGCTTTCACATCAAAGCACATTCAGGCTTGCAATAAATCGGTGTTAAAGGGAGCATGAGTGGTTAAATCAGTGCATCAGCTGCATAAGGGGTTAAAATCAGTGCATCAGCCGCATCAGTGCTTAGATCAGTGCATCAGCTGCATCAGTGTTTAGATCAGTGTACAGCTGCATCAGTGTTTAGATCTGTGTACAGCTGCATCAGTGTTTAGATCAGTGCATCAGCTGCATCAGTGTTTAGATAAGTGTACAGATGCATCAGTGTTATGATCAGTGCATCAGTGTTGATATTAATGCATCAGTGTTTAAATCAGTACATCAGTTCTGAAATAATGAATGCATTAGTGTTTAAATCAGTGCATCAGTGTTTAAATCAGTGCATCAGTGTTTAAATCAGTGCATCAGTGTTTAAATCATAGCATAATACACCATAGCTTAAATCTGTACATCAGTTACATCAATGATTTATTTTCACGTTGGTGTGCGGTCTCAATGCTCATTTTACCCTGGTATTTATCGGAATTTTAGATGCGACAATTATCCTTTCTCTGAGTCCCAGATTTTTCACACCAGCCTCTCTATGTAAACTGTGAGAAACTAAAGACACTGTGTATGATCAGTCATGTTCACAATACATATTTCCTTGAATGCTCATGATATTAACATGAGCTGAAAATAATACACAGATGAGTTGAAGAAAAAAAGAATAATGAAATTTATCTTCCGCATCAAATTTTCCACATTTACTACTGTTTTGAACAATTTTTAATTACACTAAGATGAAAAAGTTCTTACCTTGTTGTTCAAGAGTCCGACGATACCTGACCAAGAACCGTCACTGTTCTGGGCGGCGAAAAGGCGATCTGGTGGGATTATCCATTTGGTTCTGCAACAGATCCATTTAGCTTGAAACAGATCCACTTAGTTCTCCAACAGATACATTAAGTTCTGTAACAGATTTATTTAGTTTTTCAACAAATTCATTAAGTTCTGTAACAGATTCATTTAGTTCTCCAACATATCTATTTATTTTTTAACAGATCTATTAAGTTCTGTAACAGATCAATTTAGTTTTGTAGGGGATCTATTTGGTTTTGTAACAGATCCGTGCTCAAAAATATCTCTTCTAGGTGTTATTGTTTTGATTGATTGTCCAAACATGGATTAGATTAAAATCTGTTTTTACTCCTTGACTTTTAAATATTTTATGCTAAAATAGAATGGTCAAAATAAAGAAAATCTCAATTGGCGATGGATCAGACAGCAAATTTCGATATATTTCTAAGCTTTACGCATTGGGTCTTTTCACTAACTCTGTACTTTTCCGAAAAAATAATAACAATAATGAGGAAGCATTCAGTTCATTAGTGAACTAATTTTCTAATAAATGCTCAATTGCTGCCACAGCACCATCAATGCTTGTCATAATTCTGCTTAAGTTTTAAAATTCAATACCTCATATGCTAATGGAAGAACGAAGCTAGTTCTATTTCAAGCAAATTAAACAGTGTGTTTACGAAGAGTATACTACATCCTTTCTGTTATCAACTTTAAAGTATCTATGTTCACCCTTATCTAGCGCATAAATATCTATTCACATGAATAATCGAGTAGATGTAAGCTTTAGGCATATGAAATTTGCAGTGTCTGCATTAGACATGACAATAAACTTCTTTTAAGAAGAATGGCTCAGTTCTAACATTTTTATTCTCCTGAAGAGTCTAGAGAAACGAAAAGAAAAAATCCTGGTATATAGCGAAGAAAAACTGGCAGCAGAACCAAGATTGCAAGAAGTACCGTCTCTGATCATGATGAACGTTTACGATACTTAAATAAGCTGCAATTCAATGAAAAAGGCCTTAGGCAACCACTAAACATTATTTTCGCAATATCAGAAAAAATATGGATTTTTTAGCTTGTGCATAGTTTATACCTGAAGTGAAGTTCCTGTTCCAGCAAATACCACAAGTCAGGTAAGAACCCTGCCAGCTCCAACACGTTGCCTTCTTCGTCCTCGGATAGAAATACCAGAGGAGCATTCTGTCCAAACCAAAGTAATACCGCATTACTTGAAAAGTTTCGACATCAAAGCTTCCTATAAGTTTCATAAAATTAGAACAGGTAAACCTGGTCTGCAAACATCAGATATAATCAAAACAAAATATATTATTCAACGCTAAGCAGGGCACGCTTAAAGCTTCCATTTTTAGCATTTACGTGGGCTTCTTTCAACAACCTGGAGCATGAAAACATACTGAAAAGGTGAGAAAGTGTCAATAAACACTTTTTTTCCAGTAGAGGGCAAAAACAAAAGGTAGTGATGTACACTAGAAAATCTTTTTCTTTACACGATTTATAGACAAGCTCACCAAATCCACAGCGCTGGCCTCAATAAGATTTATTGAATCTAAAAATCGCCAAAGAATAAGAAACTTCGACTAATTGAGTTGTCGCCATTTTTGACGACGCTGAAATTCGAGCTAAGTTTTCGCCTCACGTAGAAGAAATATTTTTAACGCCAGGGGAAAATCTGACCTTGAAACCCTTCATTATTATTTGACATTTCTCATGAGTGTTGTATTTCCTTATATACACGTAAGCCACAGACACGTAATTTGAGGCCTACACTATGAAAATATAACCTGAATTCTGCTCCAAAATTTTAAGATACACTTACTACTGATTTGCATTGATCGGGCGACGGAATTTTATTCCTTATACCGAACATTATTTGACAAAACTTATCCACAGACGATTCCTTGTGTTTCCTAACAGCCCTTTTTCTATATTAGGAGTGCAGAAAGTAGCAATCATCTTTATGTACAGAAGATTACTATTTATGAAAGTCAAAATGCATAAAAGAACCAAAAACTAAACGACATTACACGCGCAACTTTAGCTGACGAGAAAAATGCGAACTTAGAGATTTCTATCAGTGCGATTCATATTTTGAAGAAAAATTTGTTCATTTGCATAAACTATTGGCATAGTTTCACCCTAAGATCATTTCTACATTAAATTTTCACCTGCAAGACTGCGACTCTAATTACGTTCCCTCGCAGGTGTGAGGGAGCCCTGCTGTTTGTGTAACGCTCTTCGTACGCTGGCAGTTCTTTTCCTTCGGATTTCATCGGATCTTTTGCCTGCATTGGACCACAGGTGGTGCACTCTTCTGCGGTCGTTAAAGCTGCAGAGCCTTTGTGATACTCAAGACTTTCGTTACAGACGAAATTACTTTTTTTGGCTGCAGAAACGCTATTTTCAGCGGTGAGGTTTTTTTTAAAAGAGCGACTGTGGTTAGCTTTCCCTTTTGTATTCTCTGATGGTATTTTTTTACCTTGAACCATAAAATCTCTGTCACGTATGTCTGGAGATGTGATTGAAATTTTTTCATGGGGGGCAAAAAGTGCTTGAAGTACAAAGCGTTGATTTGGGGTCGCAGGAGTTTTTATAGCTACTTTTTCTCCATGTGAAGTCCCCGTATCTTGAGAGTTTGTGTTAAGAATATTTTCACCTTCCTTCAACGAATCAATACGTAAAAGAGTGGTTTGTGGCCTTGATGGAGAAATAGCTGAATGTTTTTCATAGTTCATGGAAGTTTGTTCAACAACTACGTCATCCCTATTACCTTCCTGAACCTCGTAAGAAACTTCACTATCAATGTTCTCTGGTTCATTTTTCATGAGTATAAGTGCGTCGGAATAAGTTTTATTTCCATCATAAAAGGATAACTGTGACTCCTGACTGAATGTAAACTTATCTTTCCAGGATTCATCTTGGGGAAATTTTGAACCTTGGATGTTAACTTCAGAAAAGTCTCTGGGTTCCACATTTGGCTCTGTTTCAATAAAATGTGAACCGTCTGCATGATTTTTGTTTTTTGACAAATCTTCTGAATCGGCAAATTGTTTCTCTTGAAAAAAGCGTGATCTAACGTCCATACGAATATCTTCAGGCCCATCATTCTTTTTAAGTAAACGTTTTTCAGTAGGTATATTTTCCTCTTTGGCCAAAAATTTCACATCCTTAGCTTGAACACTTGAGTTGAGAATACCGTCTAAGCCTAGTTTAGACTCCTTATTTAAGTTTAGAACGCTTTTTGTCACTTCGTTGACGCTATTTTCTCTTTTGGCTCCGTTCTCTCGATTGTTTTCAGCAGCCCTCTTTTGACGGCGCGTTGATCCGAGGGTATCAGGTTTCTGAAGCTGCTGTCGCTCGTAATCTGCCTGCAGGAAATTAGATATCCATTGCAGGGAAAATTTCTGGCCAGAGTGAGCGTTTATGGGCAGAAACCCAACCCATACAGCAAGGGGGAGGCCTCCTTTTATCCCCCATACTTCTTTCACCACCAGGTGACTTTCCTGAGAGTAAAAACGTTATTAACAGTAAAGTTTATCGATTATTCTCTAGGGAACAAAAATATTTGAATAAACTATCTGTGATAAATCAGTGGTCTGCAGTTTAAAGTCTGAAAATTAAAAGATACAGTCATAAAATTACCTAACAAAAATCTGTGATGTTTTTCTAGCCAAAAAATCTGCAGTCAATTATACAGCGAAGTGTTTCGTAATTAAAATGCTAATAGAATTTACCGTAGGAACTGCATGGAGGTTTCACAAATATTCCACCTAATTCCATGAAACACAAAAATTAAATGAGCCAATTTTTAATCACGAATCAGCCTTGGAAACATTACGATGCAGAAGATCATTTTTTTCTTGCAAACACATATTTGGATCTAGTGCAGCTACGAGTGAATATATGCCTTGTAAATCATATCAAAATTTTATCCATTCAGATTTTGATCTATATTCCACTAAAAATCGAAGATTAGATAGCCAGGTAGGGTGTGGTAAATTGCTCACTCTAAATTTCTTTTACAGAGGGTAGAGTGAATTCACAATTACCTCAAAAATGGTCAACAGAATATCTGATTTACTAATTTTTAAATCAAATTTTCGTCCGGATTAATCTCAGTTATGAAATATTCTGATTCATAGGTAGACTTTAGTTTCAAATTAGACATGAATGAGTAATTTCACCGGTTTGATGACCAAAAGTTAGTTAAATGTTCGTTCATGTTTCCGTAGATTTTAACATTTTAGCTGTATAAATCATGACAATAATTTGAAAATTTTAGCGAATTCATATTCGAAAATAATAATGACATGTAATATTACATCCACGTATGTGTCAATTTTTTCGAGTAAGAACTTAATGCGAATACGATCATATAAATATCGTATTATAAACCATTAACTAAGCCGTAAATTCTTAAATTACTTTGCTCTCGATTATTTCTGAGATAATTCCAATTTAGCAAGAACCAAAAATAGTTCAGTGTAATGATGTTGAATTTCATAGCATTTGAATTATTATAAACCCTTAACTGGAAAAAACATGAAAACTCACCGAATATTCTGACAGGAAGTAGTGCACTTCACCTTTAGAAGAAGGGAGATTCTGCCACGGCTTCCCGAATTTCGCTTCCATTTGCTCCTCAAAATCCATGTCAACTTGCATATCTTGTTGTATTCTCTTCCAGCTGGGAGTAAAACTAAAACCCGTCCAGCTCGGCAAACTTATTTTCTTTCCGCTCATTGTCTGTTCTTTGATTTTGTACGTGTTAACTTTGAACCCTCTCATTGAAGGAGGACTTCTATCGTAAAGGAAGGTATTGAGCGCGCTGGTAGTGCTGTGAAACTTGGTTGGATAGGCCGGGGTAGTTTGCTGCTGAAGTTTAAAGTAACCGGCCTGGGTCGATGGATTAGAAATTCTTGCGTGGTTCTCAGTCAGTTCTCCACTGTCATTTCCAGATTTATTTTGATCGAGTTCATTTTTAAGCTGCATTTCTAATTTTTCGGTCCCACCTGTAGGTGATACACGAGTAATTTTCTGATTTAAATTATCGTGGATGTTTAAATTGATTTTCGTTTTTATTTCTTCAGACAAATCACTGTTTTCATTTCCTGCGAAACCTTCAGACGTTCTATTTGGGAGCGACGGTTGATCAGACATCTTTTTTCCCTTTATTTCTTCATTTAGCGTCGAGGCCCGCACGTTCTGAGAAGTATCTTCCCTCGCAGTTTCTGGAATTGGCAAAAACTTGCGGCCTAACTTCCCGTGCGCCTCTAGTTGAAAGTTGTTTGTGTTCATCTTATTAGAGAAGCCTTCATTTCGCAGCGCAAATTTCTTCTTCGGTTTGAGCTGCGGTGAAGCTTTCCACTTTTTCAGCAACACGACGTAGGAGTCGAAATCAATTTTGCTCGCCTCTTCGAAGATTTTTTGGGACTGAATATCGTCGATTTCATACTGAAAAAAATAAAACTTCTTATTCAAAAAGAAAAAAAAAACAGGGATACAACTTGAAAAAATAATTAAATTAGGTGATTTTTATCAAATCTCTCAGAGGAAGAAAAAATGGAGATATTTCGAGTTTCAACACTATTAATTCATCAGCTAGAAGTCATACCTTTCAAAATAAACATTTAACTTTTTCTTAAAATTGAAACAATGTCACGATAACAATGTAAGACACAGTTGAATTTTCTCATGAACTTGGCTTCCTCTATGCACATATAAATCAGTAGAATGTTAAGTTTGTACTGTTTTTGAATGCGTTAAAGGGGATATTCCTTCGCGGGAATTATTGTTAAAAAGTTATACAGATGAATTTCAGAACCATTACGCTAACTGTATGGACTCACCTTACTGAACTTAATCCAAATTTTCAAATGCCTTTCGGGTGTTAAATAAATAGCTTCGAATTGAAATTATAATACACGGAAGGATCTTTTTTATATCATTATATATCTCCATCGTCAAAAGTGGGCAAATAATCGCGATTTTATTGCCCTAGTTGCGAAGTAAGTGAAGTGTGAGTCCCAATGTCCGTGGATTTTTTAAAGAACAAGTGTTCTGATAACTCCTTCTAATTATGTATTATCGACAAGTCTGGTATTATTGTACATCTTAGTAGTCAATACAGCACAATGGTTTCAGTGAGCTCTTCATTAAGTTATCATGAACTTCAATGATACATTATATAATATCATTTACTACTTAATAGTATGGAGATAAAAGATTACAACGTACGAGGAAATGCACGTTAGAGCAATGGAACATGCATTGTTTATTTGGCAGCTTTAATTCATTTCGAGCTGTAATTAATACCTGCTCACTTATAACCAAAAATTCAGTATTCGTAACTATTGACTGGTAGAAAATTTTTGATATAAAAGTCCTACATTAATGAAAAAATCTTATGTTACTTATCTTCGACTACTGATAAAAATTACAAGCATTTAGTCCTGGGCAAAGTATGCCTTGGCAAAATGGCTGATTCTAGACAAGAAAATTACAGCATTTACTTTAGCTTTAGCTAAAAAAATGCGTTTTGACAAGGAATTGTATCGTAATTCAAACCTCCCCAACTGATACATGACGATGCAAATCTTACCCTCTGAGACACGACGATGCAAATCTTACCAGCTGAGACACATGACGATGAAAATCTTACCAGCTGAGACACATGACGATGCAAATCTTACCAGCTGAGACACATGACGATGCAAATCTTACCAGCTGAGACACACGACGATGCAAATCTTACCAGCTGAGACACATGACGATGCAAATCTCACCAGCTGAGACACATGACGATGCAAATCTCACCAGCTGTGACACGACGATGAGACCGCGGGCTGCCTGCATCATCTGAGTTGACTTTATGACATCCTGCGGCGTTACACAATGCAGGAGGAGCATCTGCTGCAGGAGTGCAATCTTTTCTTGCTTCCTGCATTCTGGAAGTTAGATTAAATAGCCTTGAAATCTTTGATCATTTTTCGAATGAGTTTGAACGTAACATAAACGAAAGTGAAATTTAAAAACAATAAACATGCAAAGGAGAGAGAGAGAGAGAGACTGGGTGGACAATAATAACTAAAGACCTTTCAGCAAAAACTATACCAGAGCTCAAATTATGCTCTTATTTATGCCAATTATGCAGATGCTTAATTATGTTTACATCGTGCTAAAGATTAGCACAATATCAGCATTGGATAGTTAACAGTAGAGAACACATGTTCTTCACTACCGATTGGAGAGGGGAAATATAACAGATATTAGAAAGGCACACAACCAAATTTACTCTCAAATAATTCTGAAATAAACTTGAAAAGTCACACCCCAATGATAAAAAATAATCATTTATTCTGCAGTAGAAGTCATTCCAGAAATTGAAAAGTGCAAGCTAACCCAGTTTCTGCACTTGAAGGTCACCCAAGAGTACACACACATAATTGATAAGTACATGACCGTGAGTGAGGGGAGCATTGAGAGTATCAGAATTATTCAGTGTTCCCTTGTACGCGTCCTCAAAAGCATCTGTTAATTAGCATCACAAACACACGACGGAGGTAACAATTACTGAGTGTGTGTGTCTCGAGCAATGAATATTGTTGCAGCTCTAGCCGGAATTAGGGTCACTAGAAATTTCACGAGGTGCTACTTTTGAAGCTCATAAAATGTCCCTGAAGTTCAATTTAACCACAGAGTACAGCTGTCCTGTTCAATAATTATTAGGATGATGCATGACTGGGGATGTGAAATTAATTGTCCCTCACTTTTGGGTATTGATGTTCATAGAACACTAAACATGATACTTACGAATACAAAATAACAGTTAGTGAATTTATTGCCTATCATCATCGGCTTAGTACTATGATAGTTGACGTGTGGAATGAGAGATAATGTTCCAATAAAAATTCTAAGAATCAAAAAAATAAATTTTTACGACCTGTTAAGTGTATTGTGGCTTGAAACATAAGGGATGCAAGAGCCATTCAGTGCTATGTCCTAAAGACTGTTTTAACTTCTTTACTGTGCACGTAATGGGAGTGTGGTTATAGATCTCTCACCTAACATGATACCTCTAATAGCTCACCACAAATACAGTCATAAAACCTGTGTGCTAGAGTTTATCTAGTATCAGTATATAACATGACAGGTTAACAAAAAGAGAAAGGATATAGCTATCCTCCTCTGAAAAAATGTTAGAGTTATGATTATGAACGGAATTCGTTCACCAAAAAAGTTAGTTGAATACTGGTTTCAATTTCCGTAGATTTTTCAAGCAATTTTCATTTTGAATTTGTGTTACAAATAGTTCCATTCTTTGAGAGTTCCAAATAATAAAATATAGTTTTAGTGATATTTAGTAAAATATTTTCAGCAAGAAGGTCTTAGAATGTTCCAGATCGTGCTACCAGGTTACTTCTTATCTTGTTGGCCCTGTCAAGTTGCAAAGAAACCATGACTCCGGTAACATGAACCGTTTAACAAATGCTGAAATAGCAGGAATGCAGATAGCTTATGGGACTGCTGATCGCAATTTGAGACAGGCTATTACTCACAAAATAAATACTCCGTGCAGTTTAGTAATTGATTTTTATCCTTTAAAACAATAAACAGATAATTTCTCAAAAGCCCGAATTATTTTCTTAAAGTTTCATAGAAAAAAGATTTATTTGACCGTTTTCTATTTGGTGGGCAATTTCATAACTCTTGTTCTGGAACATCCTGTATATTGCGAAGGCTTCACAAACAATTACGTCAGAAATGAAAGCCTTGCATTCCAACCCACTAAATTAAAAATAAAAGTGTCAAGATATATGTCTTAAATCAAATTATATATTTAGGAAAGTCAATGAATTAAAATTTCTGGAACGTTTCGACCTCCAGGGTTATTATCAACCTGAAAACAAATAGAAAAAACTAGTTGAGTGTCAAATTTATATCAATCATGAAAGAAGAAGGCAAAAAAACATGAAAGGAACAAAATAAAAATGTTCAGTATTAAAATTACGTTTGTAGTAGAGGAACGGCAGATTGCATACCATTTAAAACCGATTTTTCTTTCAAAATGTGGAGAGATTCTAAAATGAGGAGATTTATATGGTTTTATGCAGCGGAGATTACTCTAGAACCGTCTAATCTAACAGGAATATCGCAATTCTCTGCATTAGAGCGGACTGAGGAGTGGGAAGGTGTGGAAAGTAACTGATTAGTTCTATAACTCCTGCTAGCATGCTCTGCAACACGAATACTGAGGGCTCGTGTTACAGAGCATGCCGGTAGAAGTTTTAGAACTAATCAGTTACTTTCTACGCTCTCCCACTCTTAAAGTCAGTTGAATATTTGTTTAAATTTCCGTAGATTTCACTTAAGTTTCACATGTATTCGGGATGGAAACATCTCACCTAGTTGGCTACATTCAACTTAGAGTTTGACAACAGAGGAAGTTTACCAAAATGCGCCAAGAAATTTATTCTTGAATTTGACCCTCATAAACTTTTTGAGCTTTTAGATCAGGAGACCATTTGTGGTTTTAGAAACGTTGAAAAATTAAATAAAAAGATAGTTATGAATAAATAAGGCATTATTATTAACAAAACATGTTTACTTGAAGGGCTGTTTCCTGAGTACGTCTGAAATTATATATATAATTTCGAAAATTAAACAATGAACTAATAATTTAAACTTTTTTCTTTATTTGATGATTCTAATAATAGCAACACGAATCCAGGAAATTTTTTCGTTGAGAATAGAATCATACCTGATAAAAACATTAATACGATTTTTATTACTTAATGTCATACCAGATAATTACATTGATACGAGAGTACCCTTTCCCAAAATTTTCCCCTGTGCAGCGACCAGCGTAAGTTGGGTGCGGTCGAAGAACTTAGAGAGCGCGCGCAAGACGTCGGCGACATGCAAGGTCTCGATTCCGTCCTCAGGATCTGTGTTATCTGAGGGATGCCCAGCCATCGGAACTGTCTCCCTTCGAAGCCTGGGTTTCTCGGCACCAGGATTTTGCCGGGCACTCATGACGTGAAGATCACAATCAGCGTTGTATATCAAGCTCGATATTATGAACAAAAAGATGGCTAAGCCTAAGGTCTTCATTTTCGCTTCGCCCTTAATTGAATATGTGAGGGGTCGTCTTCTTAGGTTGAAGGATCTCCGAAAATGTTCTTTTTCTGTACTTGTTTGTTAAGCTCCCAATGTTTTTTAGCAGACTTTAGTTTTGTAATATTAGCTGATTTACAAAAATATAAAACTTGTGTTCACGAATTAATTTTACCATCAATATTTCCATATTCAGTAAATATGAGTTCATCCAAACCTTCGGCATGAGGTTATCACCTCTTTTAAAATGCGCATGATGTAGTGCCTAAAAACGATGCGTAAACTACAGTAAGTTTCTTAGAAAAGTATTCAAGAGCTCTGTTCTACAAATACAAAAATGTTCATGGAGTCATAACATTACACCATAGAAAACTAATAAACTAAAAATTCACCATTCTATATGTTCTAGTTAAGAGAATATCACAAAACTTGACCACACACTGCACTCAGAAGAGAGCCTCTGCTATGAGATCCTGTGCTGGAACAAGCAGGATCGATCGTTCATGTTGTGTGAGGGAACAATCAGTAGGGACCAAAAATTCATGGGACGACTTTTAGTTTGACTTATTTATCAGTAAATTTGTTCGACGCTTCTTTCTTAGATGCTTTGTTCCTCACATGAGACAAAAAGCCTGAGCAGCTATAAAACAAAGTTTATGTATCACTAAAGCATGCTGCGTTCATCAGGACGTTTACAGCATAGCAGATAAACTCACTTTCAAGGGGCGATGGTATTGTAAACACGTATCTTCGATATTCTATCTCCATAAGCCTGCTCTGGAATTGCGTGAGATCCAAGTGCTTTAGTGGAGCAAAGCGAGCTTGACTGTGTGCGCAAATTGTGGTATGTTTAATGACACAGACTTTTTTACGACTCCCTTCCAATATCACCATAATAAAACAGTCGGAAGTTCTAAGTGCTTCTTTGGAATGGTCTCTGAGTCAACAGGCAATACCTACTAAGCAACATGAAACAAAGGAGGCATTGACAATTGTCAAATAGAACTTTACGAACTCAAGCGATTCAGGTAGAGAAATTCTAAAGCAATCGTAAATGTTAAGCATAATAAACCATGGTAAGCTATTATCTGCACCAGTTTTGTATCTCTGAAGTGATATCAAAGTGCTTGAACACTCTCGATGATGACAATGAATTGACTGAAAGATTTCTGCGATGTTGAATGACTTTTGTAACTAATTTAAACTTAGTCCGGCGAATAATATCTAAATTTGATCGGTACTGTCTTCCTTGACAGGCACAGTACAACAATGAAATTATATCATTGATAGTATTTATAAGAATGATTAATACGTGCGGTAAATTTATATTTTAATTGGATCTTTCATGTGCAAAGGTCAGTTTAAATAAGAATTACTAAATAACCCATGAATGGCACTATTCATTATGGCATTCTCGTATTCTTTATGTAGATAAGTTCCTTGTATAGTAACCTAAATCAAAATCCACGCGCGGATAATGTTCTCTCTTAGGTAAATGAGTCACTTCAGGCTCAAGGATCGTATAATTTCTAAAAACAAAGCGCTTTGCTATTTGTCTCGCTACTTTCGGTTAAAGTATGCAACCTCCATTCCTACTTTTCCACTGGGAACTCTAAAGTACCAAAATTCTAATTCTACCACAACGTTTGAACTAACGTGCTGAAGCGTTCATTTCCCTTTTCCCTACCTCACCATATGAGGAACTAACTTACTGAAACTCTTTTACTACCTCACAATTTGGAGAACTAACTTACTGAAACCCTTTAACTACCTCACTATTCGGAGAACTAACTCACTGAAAGTTTTTTCCCACCTCATCATTTGAAAAACTAACGCACCAAAACTCTTTTCCTACTTAAAACGTGCATTTTAAAACGTGAAACATTTGGAGAACTAACGTGCTCGTTTTCTAACTTAATATGAGGAGAACTAAGACACCAAAGCTCTTTTCCTACCTTATGTAAAACTAACAACTAACGAAAAACTAACGTCCCCAACCTCTTCATCAACCTCCGCAACCCAAACTGGTGATGAGCCTGCACTCCTTCTACTTATATTACGCCCAGTCACTCCCCACAGTCAGGACGTTTGATGGGTCTGTGTGTTGCACCTCCCGTCAGCTCTAGCGTCTTAATGGGCCCTGTAATCGATGCAGTTTGGAATCATAAGGCCCAGTAACTCAATGCTTAAGGGTGCTGCTTTATGAGATGCTGCAAACACCACTCAATCTTGCTGCCACCACTCGCATATAAGAACGTACATGCACGAGTTAAAATGAAGCTTATCGTTAGACGGAGCTAGTGCGCATCTTGTGTTTTTACGATCTGTGTTAAAAAGCTTTGTTTTAAGCATAAGCTTACGCTAGGCAATCATAACACCCACGCGTCTAAATACTGTGCACACATACTTTCATGTTGCGTATAACTGGATGTATTTCATATCACTTTATATCGTTTCATTCTGGTGAATGATTTACAATGAGGTGTGAAGGATTCCTTCTCATGTGAGTTTAATCTATCATGATCTCGTTTGCAATACAAAAAAATCCCCCGTGGTGTAACAGTGTAGACAAAATTTTATGCTTTGGAAATATAATTATTAAGCTATTACTGAGACTCTATTATGAACAAGGTAAGGCATCTTCTGCTACTCTGGCGCAACGACTTCAAGCTTAGAGATTTTAGAATATAAAATTTACTTTAGAGTTAATTGTCTCATTTTAAATAAATCGCTCGCAAATTTTTGTTGTCACAAAGCATAGCAACAAAAAGTTCACTTCTTATTTATGTAAAATAATTATGAAGGAATGGAGCAGCTGAGAAACGATAATAAGTGGATATCAAAGGGCAGGGTTGGAAGACTGAATGATGAAATGAAACACAATGAAGAGAATAAGTGGACGGAAGTGGACAGACGGACAAGAAATTCATTCCTGATCATAAAAAAAATCCCTTCGAAGTACGGACGTCGACTTTCCAACATAATCAATCAAGAATAACATTGCAGACACAAAAAGACACCCATTTAACTCAGAGGAGAAAGAATACCATTTATCCAGCAGCTCATGCAGGCCTTGTGCGTTATGTCATCACTCATGCACCTGCTAACAAACTGCTGCTCTAACATGTCTGCCATGAGCATCAAGGGAGGAATATTCCCTGATTTGGACCATCGTCTTCTACGCCGAGGAAGTGACACCCTCTATGGCAAAGCAACGAGGGTAAAGTGACTGTAATTGGCATGTGAGGGAATCCGACCATTATTGGAGATTCCTTCAGGTGAGATGCCCGTTGATGCTAACACGCACACAGGGTACTGTCATGTCCAGAGAAGCAGACCTGACTGTGATGAGCAGACGGACTCTACGACATGGTTTCTTATGCGTGGATTCCTTGTGTAGGTTTTGTGGCTGAGTGCCTCCAGAAGATAGGTGATTTTGAAAAACTGAATAACCAAAATTTATTTGAAGGGAAACAGTGAAATTATAAACTAAAATATGTCTGAAAGTCTGTAAAAAATTTGCATTCAATATTTGATTGCGTGTCTTTCACACAACGCAATGATCGCGATAGTTTCAAATAATTTCAAATTACCATATTTTTGCTCAAGTGTAAAATAAAAACGATGATTATAGCTCAGCAACAAAAAAAAAAACGGGTCTCTCAAATTTTCTTCGAACCTAAATTTTGATCTTAGCATATATGCATATAAACTTATTTTCTAACGACTCTGTATACTATGTAGGAATGTATACTATGTTTTTACATCAAGCTTTCATTGTGCAAATTCGTTAATTCTAAATTCATCCAACACTTTTAATTCAATTTAGTACGTAAGCCAAAACCATTCAATTTAAACTGTCTCTTTACGAATTTGTGAACATTCTTCCAGTCCATTGGTGAGCGACAATCTCTGATCTATATTCCTTCAGTTTACCTCCTGGTCCAAGACTTCATTTCTAGTTATTCTTTCTAGCACTTTTTTGACTTTTCTGATTCTTTCGTGCTGATCTTGGTAGGAATGATCTTTTTATTAAATGTTCCTTTGTTATAATTCTTCGCTATAAACGATGTGTACAATACCAACTACATAAAAGAAGTTGACAGAATTTAGCATGGATAGTAAAATTTTATAACTCACTGAAAATCCGAATTTGTTAATAAAGGCAAAATCATCGAGACTATGATTATTGGAAACTTAATGATTTGAGTTCATTCGTATAATTATAATTGGAATATATAAACACAAAAATTAATATAAATAGCTTCAAAAACTCGCATGATATTGTTGATGGATGTCCAGAATACATGTATCGTAGTAAATGAAAACTCAAAATGAAGCAGAGATCAAATTATTGCCATGTAATGCAGAGAATAGGAGTTGCGTTCAATGTTCCAAGTCGCTGACTGATCGTTTTCATATATTACATCACTAAAACAGCCTAAGACATAACCGATAGCATTTATTCATATATTTAAATTAACCAATTGTTTTGTAAAGGTGAGTAAATATTTTAGAAAGCGTTCAAAAACTTGGTTTTCCATTTAAATCCCATCGACATCATTCAATTTTAGAACTTCAGAACACGCTTAAATCCTTTTTTCATTTCAAAGCTTCTTTATCGTGAGTATGAGCTCCGCTATAGTAAAGTAACTAAACTTTTCAACAGCCAATGAAATTTAATTCCTAATAATAATCGTTGACACAAGATGGAAAGTAGGAACCTAATTGGCTGACTTTGATTCTTCACCTTCTGATATATGAACGTGGACCTTCAGTCGTAGGTGAGGCGTCAATTGTTACTGAGATGAGAGACTCGTTTACTTTTCCCACACATTAATTAAGGATTTTCATAGTTATGACGTCGTAGCCATTTTCATAACTCACTAATACCGCCACTGGAGTATCGCTGTTTGATTTTGTTTTCTGGGAAGTTTCACTGCTACCCTGGAGTGTTACTCATAAGAATGAACATTGTTTACTACATTAGGTTTTCGCACAGAACGAAGATCGTAAAGCGAGGAAATTGTAAATTGTATTTCACTCCTTCGCGATGTTAGGCAAACAAAAAATTTCAATAATTGCGTCACACTTCTTTTCCAATCATTTCTTTCAATAAAAGCGTAACAAACACACTCGTCGTAACGTTTACGCTTTTAACATCAGAGAAGAACAGACAAATTCAAACAAAATTTGAAATTGAAGCTCAATAGCTTAAAACTCAGACTTTTTGCCCCAGTTTTCTGCAGGATCTCGCGGCGAAACTTCGAATTGAGAATTTCCACCCAGAAGTATGGAAATAACCAGTGTCAGAACACTGAAGGAGAAATGAAAAACGCCATGACTCCACGCACATTTATTTGGCACAAAACCAAAACAACAAGTCAAGTTACAATAATTGCACTAGGGAACCCTACCAAAGAGCACATCACAATAATTAAGAGCCCCGTTTAGCTGATTGGATGCTTTCTTCCAATTAAAAAATTGATGCTTTCTTTCAACGTAAAAAAATTGATGCTTTCTACCAACGTGAGCGGCAAAAAAAATTTCTGTAGATTATTTTTGTTCAACTTTTTCAGTGCCCATTCAACGTTGCAGAATTCATTTTCTGTTAAATCTATGAGGAATGAGTTCAGACAGCCTCCCTGTACGTGCGACACACCGACACACAGCGCAGCTGCAGACGTAGTAAAATAATAATAGAATGTGTGAGCTCATTGGTAAGGAATCGCATGTCGAGGTGAATGGGATGACGTCAATCGTTCATGTCTTTTCTTACAAATTTGTGCTAGAATATTCGCACAGAAAATGAACTCTTGGGAAACCTGAGGGGTTATTATTGAATGAATGTTCGGAAAAAATATTTACAACGTGAGTTTTCTTGAGAACGTATATTTTCGCTTCTATATACAAGGGAATGTACTTACGGAGAGTACACACAGAAATAGTTCTATTTATTATGCTCATATTGATTATAAGAAACATGTTCCTTCCGTTTATACACAAATTACCAATTTTTATGAATTATCAATTTTTCATTTATTTACACCCTATTTATAACTGAGAGCTTCGTTTGAAAAACACTCTTACACAAACACACATACACACACACACACACACACACACTCACTCACACGCACTCACACAATTTAAGTGATTTGCTAACGAAGAAATGAAGTACGATCTTTTTTCATACACATTATTTACACAGCCTGTTAAGATATTTTTTTGACTACCAAATAATTTAATATCAATACAAGATATCCAAAATAAATGAATTTTATATAAAAACAACAATTTCCTCTAATACTTTTAATTTATTTCGGTGAAGGAAAACATCTGTCAATGAGATTTTATACAGGGTTAAGCAGTAAGTAAATAAAGAAGCAGATTTTCACCTGTTTGATTTTTCATATGCAACAAATTAACCGCAATTTTCTCTTCATATATGCTAGGCTTACAAACTAACACTGCCATACAGAGCATGACAACTAACTCTAAAGAACAACATTTTTCTACACCAAAAACACTGAAAAATCTTATTCACCTGACAGAACGCCTGGGTATTCCCCCGAGTGGCAAAAAGATGAAGGAAAACATCGAAAAATTTGAGGAAGACTCAGGATTCAAACGATACACATGTTGCTTCAGGACGCAGGAAACATGATATTAAAAACATATCATAAATATCTATGTGCAAGACACCCATCTCTAAAATCAGATTTTATTACGACGCCAACACATCGAACAAGTACCGAAATGTTGGACCTGTACTAAAGAATTGCTGCAGCGTGTGGGACCGAGAGAACAACACGAGGGTTACCCACTAACTGGAATGGTCGTCGAAATGGTCACATCCCAGTCAAACTTTTTTGCCAGAGCATGCGTGTTTTTCGCCGCTCAAACGGTTTAATTACTTGGGCGGCGAAAAACATGCATACAGGTGGCGAAAAAGTTAGATTGTGAATGCATTTAATACGTTCACCACGTTTCCGAGGTTGTTAACGGTTGGTTTGGTGAATTTGTGAGTAGCAGAACTGGAAAATCGAATTTACTGCTCGAATGCACTTCCATTCTTAAGTAGTAATGAGAAAATGCAATTTCACGGTAACATTTCATCGCGTATGAAAAAATTTATTAATTAAAAAACCGCAAAACCAACGAAATGTATTTATACTTGTATATGAATGAGCAATTTCCCGAATGATATACATATGTCCGAATACACGGAGAGCGTGTAAACGATTCATATTCACAAAATAAAACACGTAAATTAAACGTGTGAAAGCAACAATTTTATTCTATTTCACAACGACAACAATACAACAATTTTATTTGGCGCATAGCTCACCGCGCTCATGCATGAAACATGGAGTTAAAATAAAATACAGTACACTATGTGCTAGGTGATAACAATGGGGTTGAACAAATGACACTTAGTTGGGCTCCATATTTCCAAATAATTATCTTGTATCAAACAATAATTTAACAAATAAAAAGATACTAATAATTCTTCCCAATCCGAGCACTTCACTTCAACATTACCAGCGTACCCGCTGTTCAAAAACCTGTTTTACACACATGTGCTTGGTATCAAATACAGAGAGTACACATAAGAGCTAATCAGGATAATTTCAGCTCACTTAAGTCGAAAAGAAATAAGTTCAAATACCCTCTGTCATCGTCCTCATGATTGTTCATTTTGAGGGATATTCGATCTTCAAAATCTGCGTCCAATATCGTGTTACTCACAATTTCACTGCATGGTATAATATTGTAATTTTATATCTATTGGTACTGCAGTGAAGAAAGGAAATCTGTCACTGAGCAATGTAGAAACTCCCATGTCTCATTTCCCCCCCCCCCCCCCTTACCTCAGTCATTGTGCTCTGAATTGTTCATCTTAGGAAATATTCGCTCTTGAAAATCTGCGTCCAATATCGTGTCATTCTCAATTTCATTGTATTATGCAATTTGTGATTTTATATCAATCAGATAAGCAATTCAAAAACTGGCATGTCTCATCCCTCCCCGCTATTAAGGACAAGCTGTGCCTATTCTTAACCTGCCAGGGAACCATCAACAACGGCTGCACTGTATACTCTCTAACTTACTTCAAGCGCAACGGTCAACTTCAAAACCAAAACGTGTTTACGGGAGATGCTTGTAAAGGCGGATATTTCATAACATTTGTGCCTTAAAATGAAGACGTCCGTAGCTGCGGCCGCTTGTACATGCCCGCTGTTGTTTGAGGGCCTGCATCGTTCCTACTTTTTTCAGTTATTTGAAATACCGCGGGATTGTAGCACCTCATTGGAGAGTCGCAAACATGCCTACAGCGTCCAACTTTTTCACCAGGCATCTATGATTTTAGCCGCCCAAAGAGACTGATCCTCTGCACCAGGGCGCTATAATTAAAAATGCTCCGGATAAAAAATTAGACTCGGCAGCACTCTCAGAGGCAAGAACTGTCTAACGTTGCCATATGTTTAGCTGCAAGGGTGAAACTTGAACTACAATTACAATTGTATAGTCACAAAAATTACTGTGTAAACATGTGGGAAAATTCAAACGAGAATTTGCTCTAATTTATTCCAAGATATAAAATTGTGGAAGGCGACGTTACCACAATGAAGAATGTACTTCAAAAGTCAAAAGAAAATGGCGCTCCGTTGGCCGAATATGTTTTTTGGCAAAACGCGTGGCCATCGACCCCAGCATTTAAGTTTTCAGAGTTAACATAGCTTCACGCAATTAAAAACAAACAACTGCTGAATGCATTGGGTTATTTGGGAACTTCAGACTCAAAAGCCTGACTGTGTTAACCTGGCCAAGAACACATTAACCGCAACCTTCTCTACATATTTCATGGGCTTACGAACTAACACTGTCATAAAGAGCTTGACTAAGAACTTTAAAAGATGACATTTCTTCTATACCTTACGTTGTGCCATGCAAATTTGTTAAAAATCGTAATAAGTTGAAATATATTATTGGGGACAGCTTAGGGTTCATATTTCGACTAGACCTGCTGACTTGAGCTGCCCCCTACCTGCACTTCCCATTTGAAATATTTTCATCTCTGGTAATAATATTTCAAATTGCTGCATAAGTTTCGGTACAGAATATAACCAAAAGCTCTTTGCTGCAAGAGGTCAGGAGTCAGAAAAAATATGTCCGATTGATTTGATCATTGCCTTCACATAAATATTTTTGTTCTGATAATCTAAAACGTGATATAGGAAGGTTGAGGTGCGTATCGATTTCCATTTCTATTTTATTTCGATAAACCTAAAAAATATTTTTAAGTTTCATAAAATTTGTGACCAAAGAAACAAACTTTTGCTAATTTTAACGCGATAGCAGGGTATTACAATTTCCTACACCTGATGAACAATTCATTTGAAGCTCGATTTTAATGTTTGAGAAATTATTATAAAGTGTTAACAGTGCTTCTATCAGAGTACATCTTTAGTAATACCTCTTAATTAAAGGGTTATTTTAATAATACCTCAGCAGCAATACTCTCGGTGGGTTATTTTGGTTATACTTCTACAGCAATACCTCTCAGTGATTTATTCGATAATGCCTTCACAGCAATACCTCTCAGTGGGCTGTTATTTATTGAGTTTTAATGTCATTACTATGACAAGATGGGGTCGTCACTAGTTGAATTTCATTTTTTTTACTACCATAATATGTACACGTGCTGGGCTAGCCCTAAGTTCAGCCAAGCACAATGTCAGCTGAATTTTCCAACAGTTGAGCCAGTGAGTTAAGATCAAGATTCGCAGTAATAATCAATAAATCCCAGTTTCTGAGAAATATGACAGAAATTATACTCTCACTTTTTTATTCTGACATCTAATTGAGTTTATTTAGCGATAAAATTGGTTTCAGCTGTTCCGTTGGGTGGCCTCTGGGACTTTTTGTACGACAAGTTGGTGAGGAGAGTTGTGTTGGTAGGCGTGCTGGTGCGCGCCGCCAGACGTTCTCTCGTGTCATCATTTGTTTCGCTGCAAAATCTGATACGACTGAAGAGACACTTCATGGCCTTCCGGATGTCGTGCAGTCCCACGACGTAAATGAACGTGTCTGCAAATACCTGTAAAATCATTAATCTATTAGTTTACTTCGAAAAAGTATTAGAAAAGATCTTTTACGAGTGTTTAGAAGCCTCCCTGTGTTAACGTGTGTTCTGAATTGTGACCAAGCTGCCGAGTATGGACAACAATGATCCCGTGCATAATTCCTTGTATGAAAGAATTGAGCTCTGAATTCAAATCATGAGAAGACTTTGAACAAATGAGGATGGAAAATAAAAGACTCCAAACTATCGACAAATAAAAAGGAATGAGCTCTGAAACGAAGAATTGCAAAATTAAGACAAAACGCACCAAACCTGAACGATAAATATGATTAGGAGCTATAATTTATCGCCCGTCTGGTACCCGCATGTATCTATAGGGGTTGTTCACAGGTACTCACTGGTACCTCTATGTCATCTTTGAACATGTTGACCACGTATTGGCCCATACATAAGTGTACCATTAAGCAAATTGCTCATTTACGAACCATTAAAAACGAATAATATTTCAGTTACTTCACAACTTTTTTCAAAACACATTTTAGCTTATAAGTTAAAATATAAGTATTCAATTATATTTTGTGTGCTTCTTAAGCTGCCGCCGCACGGAGACCAAATGGTAACGTTTCGTCATAATCGTCTACACAGCGGTACTACTCGTCTACACAGCGGTACTACTCGGTCTGACTAGCGCTACGAAACCGTCAGATTTCGGTCATGGGCGTCACAGAATGGCTGAAATATGGCTGAGATCTGACCATGTCACTACAACAAGGCTGAAATCTGACGGTTTTGTAGCTCTAGACATACCAAATGGTACCGCTGTGTATACGATTATGACCAACGTTACCATTTGGTCTCCATTTGACGGCGGCCTTAGAAAGGATAGATGAAGTATTCGAGCATTAAAATCGGTATTTCAATTCCGCTGTTTTTAACTTAACCTAAGCAACCGAAGCAGCCGTGCAAATGTAGTCAACGTCTTCAATACCTCTATGGTATCCGGCATGGGTCCCACCACTGCCCACCACTATGGGTACACTAACACTAGAACAACCAAAAGCTGATCGTTTCCACGAAAGTAACTTTGCCACAGCACACCATCTTACAAAAGTATACACATTCATTTTCCACGCAGTAACTAATCATTGCACTAACTCATGCACTACTTGTGTATAACATTGTCAGTCATAACTGCTTATCCTTGGACAAACCTGCTCAATGTCAGATTCAACAGTCCACAGTCTTTCAGAACTCTTCTCTATCTGACGGAACTGTTCGTCTAACAGAACACTTCATCATCCGTTCGAATTTTGTTTCGTCTTGTAGAACTGTACATTGTTGGAGAGAATACTTTTGTCTTCTGACAGAACAATTCGTTACCATAAAGAACTGTTCTTTGCCTGATCGAGCCGCTGCTCGCCAAACAGAACTGTTCATTAGGACCGAAAGGTATCGGAGTAAATGAACACCCACTCTTTGAAGAAATCATTTGCTGATGGAGACGGACTGATGAAAAAATATAGGGTATTTCTGTTCTGCAATCCAATCTGGGAATTTAATTGTGTTATTTTTAAGAATTAGGACGACAGTAGCGCCACTTAAAGTTAACTTAGCACTGACGCTAGCACTCGTAGAAACATTGGGTAGAGTCCAAAGGCAGCAAAATTCAGCGAAGAGACAATTTTATTTATTGTCCTTAATAAAATGATTGCATTAAATGACTGATTACAATAAGATATCGTTCTCAATTTTCTTACAAGTGAAAATATCACGCTCGGGAAAACTGATATGATTAAACGTACCGTAAGAAAACAACAAAATGCAAATGAAAGAATAGGAATTGTTCAAGCAAAGAATGTGTTAGAAAAAAAGCGATGGAATTTCAGATCACAGGACAGGAAGTTGATAAAGAATGATTAGGAAAATAAGAAATAAACTGAATATACTGATCAGAGAACGAGGCATGTAAATCAGAGGATATGAAGAATAGAAGAAAAGAACGTGAACGTAAAAGAGAGGATTCGTTTGGATATATCCAAAGTCAAACTTATTTATTATTTAGATTGTTATCATTAAAAGACAGGCGAAAATAGCTGTGCGAATAGCCATTTTATTATTACAAATAGTAAAGTCTAAATAAATAAAATTGAATGTTTCGAACTAGCGATTTTCGCCTTACTTTCATTTTTAATAATAAGACTCATCAATGCGGATTCAGTTTCAGATTGTTATCATTAGCGTTTTTTCATAGTTTTAGCTCTATATTGATGATGAAGATGATCTAGGAGGCCGTGTGACCTTGACGATGAAGATGGTGATGTTGATGAAGATGATGTAGGAGGCAGTGTGATGTTGACGATAATGTAACCTTGATAATGAAGGTGAAGTAGGAGGCGGTGTGACTTTGATGATGAAGATGTTGCAGATGATAAAAGAGGCTTTGTGATATTGACGATAACGTAGACCTTGACGATGAAGATGATGTAGGAGGCGGTGTGGACGGCCATGCGAGTGGCAACGGAGGCAGAAGGGACGGGGCAGGAGGCGCACAGCAGCACGTAGGAGACGGAGGCGGGCAGCCAGCCAACGGCGAACGTGCCCACGATCAGCAACGAGGTGGTCATGGCCTAGGGACAATCATGGTTTGGTCATGAGACAATCATGTCCAATCATTGATAAGTCATGAAGAAATATCGTAGCTTGGTCATGGGAGAATCTTTGCCTGGAGGCAATCATTGATTGGTCATGGGATAACCATTGCCTAATCGTTGATTAATCATCAGGAAATAATTGATTATTCATGAGGAAATCATTGCCTAATCACTGATTAGTCATGAGAAAATCATTGCTAGGTCGTGGGATGAACGTTGCTTAGGGGTAATCATTGATTGGTCATGAGACAATCATGGTTTAATCATTGATTAGTTATGAGGAAATCATTGCTTGGTCGTGGAATAATCATTACCTAGGGGCAATCGTTGATTGGTCATAAAGCAGTCATTGTCTAGGGGTATTCATTGCTTAATCGTGGGGCAATCATTGTGTGGAGACGATCATTGCTTAGGCATGTGGTAATCATTACTTGGTTTCTCAAATGCCTTATAACTAGCACCAGGATGCCATGACGGTACCCCGAGTGGGTCCTGTACACATTTTAGACGCCTGTATGGCATGGGGTAATGCAAGTAAGTTCTCCCTTTTTCAAGTAACTTTTCCCTAACGAAGAGAATCACCGGGCGGTGCTGAGGGGATTCGAACCTATGACTCTCCCAGTGAAAGGTGCGCGCTCTTAACCACTCGGTTACGGGGACCACTGTGAATACAGCACTTTTCTTAAAGACACTCATTGCAATCATTCTGTTGTCGGAGCAATCAGACAGTGACGCTAATCTGTGCTACCAACCAAATTAGGTGTTTTATGAATTATTCCAAACATTATTGAATGTCACTATTTTTGAAAGAGACTCGTACACCAGTTCGATAATGTACCAGAACAATACTCCTACGAAAACTGAATAATGCTAGCATTAATCATTACTAAAAATCAAACGCCAGGTGTTTCCTTAAATTTATTGATAAATAGATAATTAAAAAAATTCAAACATTTTTCTACGTAACTTCTCATATGTTATTAAAATGAAAATTTCAAATAACACTTTAAATTAGTTGGTCCGTCTCTCTTTCACGCTCCATAAAGATGCTTAATGACCGTATCTGTGATACGAGTTTCATCAGTACATATGCACATGAATATCTTAATTTCGGGTACTATCGGGATGGATATATTTGTTTGGCATCCACATCCGGGAGATTTCTTTAAGGAAAATATCGAATTTCGTCATTTTTAACTGGCCGTGTACAATAGTAGTAACAATATTGGGTCTCACCTTCTTCCTCCGACGCAGTTGAACTCGTTGCTCCCCCGACACGAGGTCGTTCCCTCTGTCGCGCAGAAGCCTGAAGATCATGCAGTAGATGATGGTGAGCACCACCATCGGTGTCACTATCACCGTCAACGTCACCACCCGGAACTGAGGTCACCATTTTGTGTGTCATTATAACGAGATCAGAGGTTTTGTTCCCTCTCCGGATTTCAACAATCAAAATTGAATAAATGTGCGTTGTTTTAGGAAAACGCACAGCGTTCGCTCCTGATTAGGAAAACCCTCCAAAATTCCTCCAAAAATTTTTCTCTGAAAAATGCGAACGACAGAATATAAAATAATATTGCTATTGCCTATGATGAGCAGAAACCAAAATGAATGAGACAAAAAATATAAGCGGAATGTATTTGGAAAGGAAAGATAAGGGAATAAAACAAATATAGTGTTTTTATTCATTTTTAAACTAATTAGTGAATTAACACCGGTCGACCGCTGGTCAACAATAACCACAGCACTGCAGGTTATTACGTATTTATGTAATAACCTAAACAGCCTAAATAATTACTCAAAAATGAGCGTTATATTTAGTACGCTGTGATGGACCGTAAAAACCAAGTGAGGAAGTATTCCAACAGTGTTCTAGCTTATCAAAACTGTTGCTTCTCTGCAGAATTTACAAAATGAAAGCGCTGGTTGCGTTATTTGAGATTTTGTGAAAACAAGTTTAAAAATTACAGACAAGGTTACCGCTGTTAACTTATGATTGCAATTACTTACAAGGTTATTGTTGTTAACTTATTTTACTGGAATTTGTTTTTGTTCACCAGACCAATGGCCTCAAAACTCAGGATGTTTTTCTCTCATTTCAGAGCCCGCATTTTTAGACCATTTACGCCGTCGTAGCGGTAACGCTAACAGCGTAATTTCTTTAGTCAGCTTGGCTATATTGTGAGTTATTTTCATGGCTAATATCCTGAAAATTTAACAAAAAACTCAAAAAAATGCAGGAAGAATGCAGCTCATGGCTCAACCAAGTTTTCGAAAAACTTACATCAGCTACACCACTACGAAGAAAAACAATTATTTGAAAAACTGCTCAGGGCAGTCAGCAGTTTTTGTTTTCAATCACAGAACAGCGAAATTACTGGAAAAACTTACGACGTTAACTATTCCTCTTAGGAGTAGCAAATTATTTTTTCTGAGAAGTAGTGAATTGTCTTAAAATCCTGCCTAGGGGAGTCAATGGTCTTAGTTTTTAAGTGCACGTTCTGTCTTGGGGGAATGACGCCGAGCGACTTACGTTGACGTGGAAGTAGAAGTCGACTTTGGTGCAGTTGGGTGCCTGGAAACCTTGTCCGGGGATGGAGGCGAACCCAACGAAGAGGCACAAGTCTGTGAGGGAGTCAGGGGCACTAATATACATGCCTACTTGTCTACGTCTACTTTGTGTCTACTCGTCCACGTCATATCTACGTCGTGTCTACTTGTCTATGTCACATCTACTAGATCTACATTAAATTTACTCCGGTTCTCACTCCAGATATACTCTAGATCAGTGGTTCTTAACCTGAGGGGTGCGAGCCTCCGCAGTCAAGCCTGATTTTTCCCAGTGATGCTTTCGACAATGAGTTAACTTTCGCTGATGACTATGTTTGAAGGCCTGTTTACAATATTCTTTGTTGTGAGCTCTTATTGACCAGTCCATCTGCTCACAATTTCCTCTGGCACATCTTGAGGGGGCGTGGGAGTAAAAAGATTAAGAACCACTACTCTAGAACTATTCTAGATGTACTCCAGATGTCCAGGTTTCAAAAGGATTTACTCCAGCCTTTTTCAGGCTTTGCTTGAGATTAACAATCGTTACATTCCACATGCACTCCCGGCTTAGCAAACTGTTTTACAATCGTACAAGATCTGTTTATCAGCAAAGAATTCTTGTTCTTGCTGTTCGTATTACACATTCTACTCCTTGTGTTCTTAATGATTATTATCATTGGTATGATTGTTTATATTACATGTTTATATATTGACCACATATGTAAAGAATCAACACACAAAGGAAAAATATAACATTCTATTAATAGAAAATAAACGATCTCTTAACATGAACAAACAGAAAAGCAGCACGTCTAAATAGATTTTGACCACAGGTCTGGAGAATCAATACATAACGAAAAAGATAACATTTTATTAGAATGAGAAAGATAGTATTCTGAAAGAAGGAAAAGGATTAAATCGTATAAGAAGGAAAAAGATATCATTTCATATGAATAAAGAAGATAGTATTCTGTAAGAAGGAAAAGGATAACATTCCAAAACAAGGAAACAGATAACTTTCCATAAGAAGAAAAACGATAAAATTTTATAAGAAGGAAAAGGAAGACATTCTATAAGAAGGAAAAATATAAAATTCTATCAATAGTAAACAAAATATCTCCCAACACCAACAAACACAATATCAACACGTCGGAACACTCACGCGGCACGGCCCACAGCAGGGCTATGATGCCCTTGACGCGGCCAGGCGTGAGGGTGGCGTTGTAGTGGATGGGGCGCACGCACCCGTAGTAGTGGATGCAGGTGACGGCCAGCAGGTGGTACACCTGGGCATAGAATGGGGCTTAATTACATTATACCGTATAATTATGCCACCTTAATTATTTGCCGCCATATAATGATGCCGCCACCCTCATTTATGCCTTGATATACGATGCGTGAACGCTCGACGGGAGGGACACTTGTGAAATGGTCTGGAGAGATGCATCCTTTGTAATACGACGTTTATTGGAGAGTTTTAAATTTGTTATCGATTGATAAGTCCTGAAGAGAGAATTAGCGAGCCATAAAATATTTGCTTCATATTGACACTAGAGGCCAACGTTTAGTTACAGCAGAATAGTTGACATGGGCTGGAAAACGCAACTTCATTCATGACTGTAAAAAATCTGCGAACAAAAATAACGGCAGGTTTTTTTACATTAGTGGAAGAACTTAAATTCATTAATTAGTTAAGAAGATAAGGGTTGAAATATCTTACGGCATCGTCATACCTCACAATAAGTAGTCGCAAAATGGAAATGTTGCATTTTCTGAAGACATCACACAAACTACCCTGTCATAGTATTAATTTAATTTCAAGAGGGCGCTGAAAATTGGGAATTTAAAAACACTTGAAGGAACTTATTTGTGATATTTTTCAGGACAAAGAATGGTATATGAATGCAATGGACTCTAGTATATGGTATACCCGACTAGCGCACATGACTGTCTAAGATCTGCCAGACGATATAGGTGGACTATCTAGTATACCAGACTAGTCTGGTATACTAGATACAGATAGTCCAGCGCTCCAGTCTGGAATACTATGTAGATACTCCAGCGCACTATATATCTGGTATAATGGAAACTAGATAGTCCATTCTATTCATATATCTTTCTCTGTTGCACTTGCCTGCACGACGATGATACTCAGACGCACGGCTTCCAATGACAGCCGTATGCAGTCGTCGATGTCGATACCAAGCACGTACGGCATGTACGACTGTACCATGATACCTGCGGCGCACGTGTACGACAGTGTCAGTGCACGCACATTTATGTACTGTAAGATAAAATTCTGGGATTGGAATACCAACGATTGATTACTTTGCTTGAGAGTTCGTGTATAATTTACGCTCTTGTGTTATATACGAATTTTGTTTCTGATGAAGTGATGTTCACGCAGGAACAACACTTTATTTCTGAAATTTAAAACACTTTATCGTTTACACTGTATTCTTTTATTTTACGAGAGGAAACAGTGGCCCAAATCTTGCTATATCAATCCAGATTATTGCCATCGAGTTTCAAATTTAAGATTTTACAAAATCTCATTTCATTCCGCTGCGATTTATACACGAGCCCAAATGAGCTCACGCTAATGTAGATTTATTCCCTTGGTGACCACCTACGTTTAAATAGAGGTATTAACAAGCACTTACTTCCTGTAATAATATTTGAAGATCGCTTAAATCGAATCGAAGGCTGGTTCTCTCATTATCAAGAAAAGCTTTTGAAGTTGAAATGAAAGATCAAATTAAATTGAGTAGTTTGATTGGCTTTCAGTAACAGCTTGCGGTGATTACCTGGCGGTGAGTCATGATTTAGCTCATTTTTTTTTTGTTTGGAATTAGGCCCCAGTAAATGCGGACGAAAGAATTAACCAATTATAACTCTTGAAATGAATAAATATTCAAAAAATGCGATACAAATACAATATTTTGCCGACACATTGTCAATAGAACTGCAAAAAAGATGCAGTAAATAATGAGCATGAGCGAGCACTGTCTTATGAATCACTAAACATTGAGGAAAATTTGTCATGCTGAGCAAATGAATCTAATGATGCTAAAATATCTAATTACTGGTGATGTATGTCTGATCAAGAACACAAATGATGACATTCTTATATCTGCAGGAACCCGGAAAAGTGTCTACAGAAATCTATTGCTGAAATAGTGGCCTTGTCTGTGGAAGATTAGATTTTTTAACCTTCCAGAACGAGTTTGCTTGTCTAGAAAAGTATTTTCTCTTGAAAGAGGATATTTCATTCAAAATAATCCTCATTTTAACAATGGCATACAGAGGATAATCACAAAAAGTAAGACGATGATGAAGAATGGCGACGATGATGAAAAATGCACAGAAATGATCCTTCACGACTATATAATGATCCTTCACGACTTCATGACTATATAATGGATATGGCGAGGAAATGAACGCTGATGTTGACAATCAGGGAAATGGTCGAGAAATGGTCACTTGCTGGCGGTAAGGATGGAGGATATGGCAGAGAAATGACCAATTTGGGCAACGATGGCAGAAATGAAAAAGAGAAGCTTGATGACGGCGACGATGTAATTGAATGAACCCTTGGAAACAGATAAATGAAGCTAAAGGAAAGATCAATTATGACGACAATGATAGAGAAAGCAGAGAAATAACCAAGATTGTGACGACGATGAAGAAAATGACAGAGACATGATTACCGATGGTGACTATCTAATCAAGAATCAGGGACGCTTACTGATGATGAAGGAAGTAACAGAGACACCATTACTGATGGAAATGATAAGCAAAAGAAGGAGGGATGCTCTCTGATGATGAAGGAAGTAGCAGAGACACCATTACTGATGGAAATGATAAGCAAAAGAAGCAGGGATGCTTTCTGATAGTGAAGGAAGAAATTGAGTCACCATTTCTGATGGAAATGATAATAAAATGAAGCAGAGATACTTACTGATGGCCACCACGATGGAGAAGGCGGCGTTGGCAGTGTTATGGGAGAGGGAGAGGCGCACTATCGGCGATATTGGTCGTTTGAGGTAGGGGACGCTCACTAGGATAGTGAGGCTGGTCAGGGCAGACACCAGCAGGAATGCCACCAGAACCTGCGGATAAATGTAAAACGTGGAATAGAATTAATTACCCTCGTTAAATATAATAAACCTTATGATCAATTATAAATAAACTCTTAGAAGTAATGTAGCTCACAAATTAATTCAACTCACAAAATTAATCAAACTCATAGAATATAATTAAACTCACAAAACTAATTAAACTTAAAAAGGTAATTAAAGTCACAAAATTATTTAATTAACAAAATATAATTGAACTTACAGATTTAATAAAACTCACAAATTTAATTAAACTTGCAAGATATAATTAACTATAAGAACATAAACCGTCCTACGCGTGTGGATTTTAGGCCATCCCCAAGTGCAGTGCTCCTAAAACGGTTGGTACTCTTAAACCTTGATGTTCTGGTTGGGTGGACATCCTAAACGGAAGAGGTCGGAAAATCATTGCTAAATGTTATTAAAAATTTTTTGAAGAACAGTATAAAGAAAACTGTGAGCTTTAAGCAACCATTAAGATTCAGGTTCTAGCAAGACTGATATGTGAAAAAATTTAGTAAGAACGGGAGGCAAAGGTGTTTCCCCTTCATGGTGCAAAATCAGCTAAGCCTGTCATATGTTCAAACTGGACATGGTGATAGAATTTCATGAACGAAATTTCTGTAAACAATTAAATGCAATAAATATAACTATGTATTCAGTTCAAACCACGAACACCCTGACAAATTGTGGTTAAGTTCCCCATCGCATTATGAGCTAACAGCTGTACAAATGCAGCAGTACAGCCAACACGGAAAAGTAGATGTATGCCTAATTTTAAAAGCCTATTCTACACACCATGTATTTTTTAGTGTGCGTACGTTTGTCGCCAAGACAAAATGACTATTCCATATTTGCGCATGTTTAAGACACCCCAGTGAACCAGGGTCCTGATATCTACCAAGGTCATGATATCTACCAAGGTCCTGATATCTACCAAGGTCCTGATATCTACCAAGGTCCTGATATCTACCAAGGTCCTGATATCTACCAAGGTCCTGATATCTACCAAGGTCTTGATATCTACCAAGGTCCTGATATCTACCAGGGTCCTCATATCTCCCAAGGTCCTGATATCTACCAAGGTTCTGATATCTACCAAGGTCCTGATATCTACCAAGGTCCTCATATCTACCAAGGTCCTCATATCTAGCAAGGTCCTCATATCTACCAAGGTCCTCATATCTACCAAGGTCCTTATATCTACCAAGGTCCTCATATCTACCAAGGTCCTCATATCTACCAAGGTCCTCATATCTATCAAGGTCCTCATATCTACCAAGGTCCTCAATCTACAAAGGTCCTCATATCTACCAAGGTCCTCATATCTACCAAGGTCCTCATATCTACCAAGGTCCTGATATCTACCAAAGTCCTGATATATTAGGGCATCTAAGTCTAAAATTCACGCTCGGTGGTTCACACTTATTAGAACTTGCACACTCATGTTAAAACAAAACGCAAAAAAGATTACGTACTCATTCACTCTTTTGAATGTTTGTTTTGAATATTCTGCTGGAGAATGCGTAACATTGATTACGCGTATGCTTAATTTTATGAAACTTCCTTAATTCAATGTAAAAATTTGGCCATTGACCTCATATGTGACCATTGTACTAAGAAACAATTTACTTCTGTACCGCTAGTGGTAAACAAATTATTTAAGTTGTATTTAACCATTGACCTCATTTATGACCATCGTACTAAGAAACAATCTACTTCTGTGCCGCTTGTGATAAATAAATTATTTAAGTTGTATTTAAACATTGACCTCATTTATGACCATCGTACTAAGAAACAATCTACTTCTGTGCCGCTTGTGATAAATAAATTATTTAAGTTGTATTTAAACATTGACCTCATTTATGACCATCGTACTAAGAAACAATCTACTTCTGTGCCGCTTGTGGTAAATAAATTATTTAAGTTGTATTTAACCATTGACCTCATTTATGACCATGGTACTAAGAAACAATCTACTTCTGTGCCGCTTGTGGTAAATAAATTATTTAAGTTGTATTTAACCATTGACCTCATTTATGACCATCGTACTAAGAAACAATCTACTTCTGTGCCGCTTGTGATAAATAAATTATTTAAGTTGTATTTAAACATTGACCTCATTTATGACCATCGTACTAAGAAACAATCTACTTCTGTGCCGCTTGTGGTAAATAAATTATTTAAGTTGTATTTAAACATTGACCTCATTTATGACCATCGTACTAAGAAACAATCTACTTCTGTGCCGCTTGTGATAAATAAATTATTTAAGTTGTATTTAAACATTGACCTCATTTATGACCATCGTACTAAGAAACAATCTACTTCTGTGCCGCTTGTGGTAAATAAATTATTTAAGTTGTATTTAACCATTGACCTCATTTATGACCATGGTACTAAGAAACAATCTACTTCTGTGCCGCTTGTGGTAAATAAATTGAGTTGCTTAAAATGCTTCCCGCGTGATTTGCTCTGCTAGAGGTGGAAACAAAATCCTGTTTTTTACGGCGATTGCCAGCCTCTGGCCTTGAGGGTGACAAATGATGCAAGTCTCTCGGGCCTGGAGCTGGAAGGCATCGTACGGCAAAGACGTGTTATTTTTTACACGGATTGTTACCAGCTGAAAAAAGACGTCACGCATTTTCCGTTTGAAGGAGTTCAACAAACCGCCATGTTAGATTGATTGGCGGAATTTCGAACTGAAAAATTATTCTTCGTTGAATTTGCTCTCCCAGGCTATTTGAAGAATTGAAAAGGAGAAGAGAGAAAACGCAGAAGTATAGCGGCTTACAACACATAGTTTGGTCTTTCAGAAAGGCAGTTGAAATTTTACGTAGGCCGTATATCGTAGAAAAAATGCATCAAAGAAACTAAAAATGCGCATATTTTGGATTAAATCTTTGACTTGGAGAAAAATAAAAACGATCTATCATATAATAAACGTGATTCAAACAGCCACTGTTATTTTCCCGAAGCAATTTCGAAGTATCGAGTAAATGCGCTGCCACATTCTTCGATGTAAATAATCAAAGTTCCACGGCGGTGACCCGTGCTGCAAGTTTCTTGAATGGCGGCTTTATAATTCTGTTCCCGCGGAAATGAGGTCTTAAAAGTGCGGAATGTCATCAGAGTTTGGACGCTCGTAAATGGACTCGAAGCTTCCGGTGACAGCGAAACTTGACGCCAGCCAACGAGGATCTGGGGTAAAATGCGCTCCTTTTTAGGGGAAAAACGAAAATTGGCCGACGGCAAAGCCATCTTCAGCGAAGATGATGCGAGTGTTTGGGGTAAATAGGCGGTGAAGAGGATGATGATTGAAGGTGATACCAGAGTCTGAAGAGGATGATGATTGAAGGGTGATCCCAGTGTCGGGTGGGGAATAGGAAGTGATTGGCAGAGTTTCAGAATCGAATCACTACTGCGTAGAAGATGTGGGAATGGTTAGGAAAGATTTCGGTTTCAATCACTCATGCAAAACGCGGCTTTTGAGAAGAGCCAAGTCGTATTTGAACTGTTTGATGTCATATTACAGAAACGAACACGTTGTTGTTCGGTATGAATGGGCAATTTAAATTTTGATGATTTGGTAGATAGGAGTAAATCGATGCAAGGAAATCAGGGACGTAATTATGATTCACTGGATCAGGAATACTAAAAAAGATGAGAGACTGTTTATTTTCAAAAAAGTTGATAGGTTAAACCTTCGACATCGTTTTTGAACTTGTTCAACATGAAGATTCTTCATTAGTAAACAAATATGGGTTTCATAAAAGCCATGCCAATGATTGAGCAAAATATTTTGTAAAAAAAGAAACGCATCTCCTTGCGTATTTTATTGTAAATTTAAGATGGTATTTTAGTTTAATTCATAAAAAATATATACTGCGTGACATCGCCGAACGTTTTGGAGGAAAGTCTTCGCGTGCATTTGCCTATGAGATTTGGCTCCAGCAATATCCGGGGATATTAATGAAAATAAAATGGGTGAAAGTAAACTATTCTGCATTTAAACTAAACGGTAGACCTGGCAGAAGTTTGAAGTTATTTTTTCGGAAAAGTATATGAACGGGAACCAAGAAACCAGCTCGAAAAACATGCTACATTAAATATTAAAATGTCAGACTATTTTAAAATAGATCATATCCGAATAATGCCCTCGCAAATGATTTTCAAGGTATGGCAAAGGGTTGCCAACATAACATAATTTACAAAAGTTATTCCGCTGGCACTCACTTAAGTAACAAATGAACATTTTGGCATTAGTAAATTTGAATGCGTACATATATATTTAATACAGTGCATTGGAACCGGTTGGAAAAATGGCTAATTAGCTAATAGCTAATTCTTAAAGAATTGCCATAGGAGTAGTTAATTAAATAGCAATAAAATTATCATCACCAGATCAAAATGAAATCAGGACTCACGATAAAGTCCTGGTGCTTAGAACTGGCATATCATGACGAAGGAATGATCTTACCAGTATCTTGAGGGTAGATTGGAGCGATAATCTCACCGATACCATGACGGTTGTAAGAGTAATAACCTCGTCCCAATCATCACGATATATCGAAGTAATAATCTACCTGGAGCCATGGTAAAGCGAAGAAATAGTCTTACTGGGACAGTTCTTGAAGTATTGATCTCATTCCTATCATCACAATATATCGGAGTGATAATCTTACCAGAAACCATGGCGGTGTAACGCAGGAATTATCTTATGGGGACGTAATAGTATTTTAGAGTCAATATCTTACCGGTGTCTCAACGGTAGATGGAGTAATAATCTCACCGAAAACGTTGGTGGTGTGACGTAGGAATTATCCTAATGGTACGGTTGTCGAAGTATTGATTTCATCCTCATCATCACAAAATATCAGAGAAATTAAATTATCTCTTGATGCAACGAAGGAATAATCTTAGAGGGACCATAATAGTATGAAATTAGAATTATAATCTTACCGGTATCATGACGGGGTAGACGTTCTCCCGCAGCTCATTAAGCTCCAGTTCTTCAGCGGTGTAGTTAAGTTGCGCGTTATGAGCGGTGGCACCGTCGTGTTGCGGCCAGGCAGAGCAGTTTGCAGCGGCGTTTGACTGCTCTGAGCAGTCGTAAACTGCAGTGACGTTTCCAGGGTCGTCTCGCAAGACGGAAGTGTTGTTGTCGTCATCCATGGTTGCCATTTCAGTTACAGAGGTTATCTATCTAACGGCTCAAATAGGTTTCAGTTGTTAACTTTAAATTAAGTTCTTTTGAGCAGAGTTTCTTCAAATTAGTCTGAATATTTAACTCACATTTCACGTTTCCCAAGAACACGAGGCATTGTCGCACTGGTAAAAATGAGCGTGCTATAGTTGAAGAAATTGTTTACCAATTATACATTCCTTGTGCTCTGATATCAAACAACAGCAGCACAATTAGTGATCATTTACTATGGAAAAAAGCACTTCGAAGATCCTTGTATTGAAATAACGCTTTCAAGCCACGGTTCTATCTGAATAAGCTCTCCCATTAGCAATGCTTGAGTCACTTTACAACCCATTTAGCTGCAAAGGAAAGCTTTCATAACATCGAATTCTAAGCCTCGTGGTAACGTCCTGATTGAGAACCTCATGTTATACCAGAACCGCCATTGGCTGAACATGCCCTGACACGGGGTCTGCTTAAAACTGCGATACTTCTTTTAGTTATCGTCTTTTGGTTATCGCCAGAGGAACATGACGCGCTCGCCTAATTAGAGAATGCGACCGCGTCGGATTTAGGAGGTAAGGGGATGCCTGCGATGTAGACAAGGGCTGCTAGATTGGCGTTTTTTAGTCGAAAGCATGACCAATGCCTAACATTTGGTTAATAATTCATGACACCGAGAAGGCCAGCATAATAATAAGCTAAATGTAGAAACGTTGGTGAAAATATGGCCGGTGCTTCATGCTCCTAGAAACGCCAACCTAGCAGCTCGGGTGTAGAAACTAGCAACTCTGGTGTAGAAATTAGCAGCTCTGGTGTAGAAACTAGCAACTCTGGTGTAGAAATTAGCAGCTCTGGTATACAAACTAGCAACTCTGGTGTAGAAATTAGCTGCTCGGGTATAGAAACTAGCAACTCTGGTGTAGAAATTAGCTGCTCGGGTATAGAAACTAGCAACTCTCGTGTAGAAATTAGCTGCTCGGGTATAGAAACTAGCAACTCTGGTGTAGAAATTAGCAGCTCGGGTGTAGAAACTTGCTGCTCGGGTGTAGAAGGTAGCAACTCTGAGGTAGAATCATTAGCGAAAACATGGCCAATGCTTAATGTACGTAAAAAGACCCACCTGGCAACCCAGGCGCCGAAAACTGAAAGTGGTTCTCCAGGCTTAGAGTCTTTCATTGCTCGAAGTTTCGTATTTATATCAAATCACACTTGTATGGCGTAACAATGAAAATACCAAGGCGGGACCACGAATAACGAAAGTATGGTGAAATATTTTTCGCCATAATGCAGTTCAATATTTCTAGTGTACACGACCCATCAAAAACAACGGAGTTCGATATTTTCTTTAAAACTTCGACAAATCCTCCAGATGTGGATGCCAAACAAATATATATATCCATGCTAATAGTACCTGCGAATAAAATATTCTCGAACTTTTGCAATGGTGAAACTCGTATCACAGATACGGTCATTCAGCGATCTAAAGAGGGTGACGAAGAGTCGCACTAAGCAATTTAATGTGCTTAATGAGGTTCCCATTGCAATAACATATGAGAAATTACGCAAAAAATACGTAAATTTATTTATTAATTTATTCATCAATGAATAAATATAAGGAGACACCTGTTGTGTTATATAGCATTGATGTTTCCACTGAACTTTTATCTTTTCAGTGCAGTATTGCCACCGTAGAAACTTGCGCTCTCATGAGCCACTAAGTCCCTACAACTCGCCTGCATATTATTCCAACTTACGGCTACACGCACATGACATACTGTACAGTGAGTGCACAAGCAGTATGTTCATGCACAGTATGTGTGTACACGTGCAGTGAATGAGCTTAGAGTGAGTGAACGTACGTTATGTGCACGTGTAATACCTACACATAAATTACGAGTACGTGCAGTACAGTGGAGTCCAGCATGTGCACGTGCAGTACTGTGTGTGCACGTGCAGTACGTGTACGTGCAGCATGTGCACGTGCAGTTCGGAGTGTGCACGTGCTACTAATTTCATTCATCAAAGCTGTGTTCGCACGTCGGGTTCAAGTCAGTCGGTCATCTGTCTCTATCCTGAGAGTCAGAGCTCAGTTGTCGATATTGCTGGTTCCAGCAATGACAGGTTTGGTGTGCCAGCACTGACAGGTTTGGTGTGCCATCACTGACAGGAGTGGTGTGCCAGCACTGACAGGAGTGGTGTGCCATCACTGACAGGGGTAGTGTGCCAGCACTGACAGGAATGGTGTGCCAGCACTGACAGGAGTGGTGTGCCAGCACTGACAGGGGTGGTGTGCCAGCACTGACAGTTATGGTGTGCCAGCACTGACAGGAGTGGTGTGCCAGCACTGACAGGGGTGGTGTGCCAGCACTGACAGTTATGGTGTGCCATCACTGACAGGAGTGGTGTGCCAGCACTGACAGGAGTGGTGTGCCAGTACTGACAGGAGTGGTGTGCCAGCACTGACAGGAGTGGTGTGCCAGCACTGACAGGAGTGGTGTGCCAGCACTGACAGGAGTGGTCTGACAGCATTGACAGGAGTGGTGTGCCAGCACTGACAGGAGTGGTGTGCCAGCCCTTACAGGAGTGGTGTGCCAGCACTGACAGGAGTAGGGTCCTTCGCTTTTCAGAAACAGCACCAAAATTAACTTGTTCAACCCCTTGTTCCACTTGCTGCCATTTCCTAAGTATAGTGTTTACATTGCTTTCAGATGAAGCTTGTTTTCCAATGTCAGTGAGACATTCCTTATGACAGCTTCTCAAAGTGAAGATTTCAGAGTCAGGTCAACAAGACTTTTTTTATGACAGATGACAACATTTCCAAGCAAAGGTTTCGAAGAAGACAATGATGAATTTGTACGATATTTACCTATTTCTCAATTTTCTATAAGATGTCCCAGTTCAGTGAGAATGGATGCCATACAAAGACAAAATCATTTCAGTTGGACAGAGAACATTAGATGCAAAGGCAAAGATGCCCTCCGTTCAAAAAAATGGCCTGAGAAATAGGCTTAAATGCGGAGTGTTTTTCTTTTTGTATTTCTTCAAAATAAATTCTTTAGGGAAATTAAATTACCGCACGTCGCAAATATTAATATAAACTACGAAGTCCATTGATACAAATGCAATGCCATGTTCTTAAAAATCTTTTCACGCCTAATGAAGCAACTGTTCCTAAAACATCGCACAGTTTTTCCACTCTATTTTCACGCACTTGATTACATTTGCATCGAATTTATATAAGTGTTTTCCCAACGAGCGCATCATCTTCAACACTTCGAGAGGGGTGAGCGGAAAAGATTCCCCCTAAGAAAATTTTAGAATAAAAATTGATGTTGGGATCGTTAGAAATAAATAATTTCTAAATAGAGCTAAGTGATTTGATAATACCTCCGTAACATAACACACAATTGATTCACCCTGTAATTCTTGCGAATACGGTCTGAAAAATGGTAATAGTGTTGAATACCAAGGCGTATCATACGAAAACTTTACATTATATACCAAAACGGAAACAAATGGAAGGTTTAAGGGACGTAATCAATTTTGAGCTGTTTTAGTTAATTGTTTACATGATTTAAGTATGAACGAGAATGTACTACCATGCCTCAATGTAGGATCAGGATGTCACAGTAGTGTAAAAACAGTTAAATACACTAAATATATGCACTTATATACATTAAATGTCTTCCTTCGCAAAGCTTTTCAAAAAAAATACTGAGCCGCACCCAAATCAGCACCATTCGTTCAAAATTGAGCTAGAAAGGAATAAAGTTTGTATCGATACAGCTCGGTGGAACCTAAATTCTATAAAACAAAATGTAAATTCAGGGGAGAAGTGTTGGCCAGTTTCCTAACTGTTAGAAAGGATAAAGCAAAGGATTTATGACCGGAATCTTCTACATAACGCAATCTAAACAAGTACGCAGCAGAACTAAGCATTGGTTCAGAAGCCAAAAGCTTTATCTAGAATTGAAAACTCAGAAGCCCTGTTTTATTGTGCTCAGAGATTGGATCCAATCTCTTGGAATCAAAGCAAATCCTTGGTTGAGGGATGTTTTTAGAGAGACTGCGAGACTGCTAGGCATGCGTGATGCGATGTGTGGAGACAGAAGCGGTGTCTCGTTGGACTCTGTTTTTGTGAAGGTGATGTCGAGACATTGGGGCTGATGCGGTGTATATTTGTGTCCAACTAATTAGAAGTTTATATTTGAGTTAAAATACTACACCATGGTATTATACCACAGCACGAGAATTGAAAACTGAACAGTTAATTAAAATATTTTATTCTGGTATATCAAAGGTCCGGAGAGTGAGCTTACATGTATATTTTAAGTTGATTATTCTGTAAAAATTTTATACTCTTGTATATAATAGCAGTAAAGAGTGAGTGTACGTGTTTTTTTAAAGTTGATAATTGAATTAGAATATTATTCTAGTAAATCTAAGCTTTTAAAATTGAGTTAAAAATTATTCTTTCAACCATTAGGTGGTGTAAATTTATGATCATGAAATGCTACAAATCCCGATGGCGTTTTTATGTGTCCTTGTTTGCTTTTATATTTTTTGCAGCGCGTCACTTCACACGTGCCTCCTAATTCCGTGAACCATCCCCGGATGTGTCTCTGTTTGTGCATGTCATATCTTTTGTTGACGTATAGTGTTGAACATAGAAAATGGAGTTACATGTTTAGGGGATACTGTGTTAAACTCCTAACATGGTGTGTATATTTAAACAATTTAAACAATTTAAACAATTTATTTACCACAGGAGATACAGAGGTAGAATGTTTCTTAAGTCTAATACAATGGTCAGAGTTGAGTATAGCTACCTGTGGGCCCGAATAAGTTCAGCGACTTCTAGGGCATCCTACCATTACATTATTCTAGGGCGTACAATAATGTTTAACCTAATTCACTTAGCCTAGTTTCGCATTAGACTGATCAACAGGATAATGAACTGGATATTGATGTTTTAATTTTACAATATAGGTCATATGGACAATATTTAACAGTATATTCGATAACGATTTGGGAGCAGACTGATAATCGGCGATATAACTCATGGCAAATTGCATTATTAGGACCAGACATGTAGGAGGCAGGATTTGACTTGGTGATCTTACACGACTAGTATTCTGATAAGAAGTGAGACTCAAGATTTCTTTTAAATACCTTGTAAGAATTACTTTCACGGATCTCCGCAGGTATTGAGTTCCAGGTTTTAGTTCCAACGAATAGTATACTATGTTGCGAGCGGGCCTTTGAATAATAAGGAAGCATGAATTTACTTTTATTTCGTGTTAAATGGTCGTGATGACCAGTTTGAGCAGTTAATAACTGTTGAAGGCTATTGTCGCCATCATTAGCTAATGTTTTGTAGATGAAATTGCAGATGGAGATTTTGTAGAGATCCGAGAGTTTAAGTATTTGTAAATTTTTGAATGAATCATTTGTGTGAGAATTATATTCTAGGTTCTTTACCGCTCTGATGGCTCTTTTTTGCAGAGTAAAAATTATATTGGTTTTATTTTTATCAGTTCCATGCCATGCTTCTATTCCGTATTGCAGGTATGGTGAAATGAGCGTTCGATAAAGCATTAGTAAGGCTGTTTCAGGCAGGAAATTTTTAACTTTATTCAGGATTCCGATGGATTTTGATAATTTAGAACTAATATGAGTGATGTGCTCTTTGAAGGTCAGATGTTTATCTATTATGATGCCCAGAAATTTACATGAGTTGGTTTCTTTGATTTCACCTTCGCCAATTTTAATGGATGGTAGAGATATATTTTTCTTGTATGAGAACGTAATATAATTTGTTTTATCGATATTGAGGCTTATTTTATTAGCTTTAAGCCACAGTGAAACCTTATGGAGTTCATTATTTATACTCTCCGCAATCGTAGTGGGATTTTCGTTCGGAAGGACCGCAGAAAGCGTACTGTCATCGGCAAAAAGTATGAATTTAAAAAATGATGTAGATTTAATAATATCATTGATAAAAATCAGAAAAAGGAGAGGCCCAAGAACAGATCCTTGTGGAACTCCATGGCTAATTTTCTGTGGGTCCGATTTTGCGTCGTCAATGACAACGTATTGCTTCCGATTTGTTAGGTATGATCTGAACCAATCATGGGCAACCCCACGAATCATTTAGCCTTGGGTAGAAAAGTAAGGCAAAGTATAAAATGTATAAAAATTTATTTACATATTACATGAAACACATGCTTTGGGTATACTGTGTGGAATTTCTACACTAAAATGAATTCCAAATAGCCTTAACTTTGAATTATTTTCGTATTCAAAAAGTACCTTAAAACAAAATAAGTAAAATTGTGACAAATTGTAGATGCGGAGCGTCAGTCAATACCTTAGTATTGTGTTGAGGTGTGCCTACCTACCATCAGGGGGGTCTCCAGCGCACAATCTATTTATCGATTAATGGTTTGTGATGCGCCAGGTTATAGTGTAGGTATCATAAAGTATATTGTAGTGTGTAGTCAGTGCTAAGATATCAAGTATATTTTTTAAGGTACGTAAGCGCACTATCTAGGTAGGTATCATAATGTGTATTCTGGTACTTCTGTATCGTACAGTTTTTAGTATATATATATATATATATATATATATCAATATTATGATTAATACCACGATATTATATATTATGTGGTTTTTATGATGCTGTATACATTATTTTTTCCACTGAGTTTCTTCGTCTGTGCTACGAGTTTCATCCAAATAAAAATTATTTTTAATTTCTTTTCAAACGATGGTTTATTAAGTATAGTTACGACTTCATTCATCTAACCGGCAAGCATAACTCGAGATCCCATACATATTTTTTTCAACGATGAAGCATTATGTGCAGTTACTATCCCATTCATGCAACGGGAATTTACAACTCGCGTTACGCTTTATTCTCGAATGGAATTTCGCGTGCCATATCCGCTGAAGTGAGACGCTTTCAGTCGACAACCGCAATATGACTACAGACCAACCACAAATTGAGCAACATTGTTTGTTGTGTTTGTGTTTGCCGGCAATCGTCTGCAACCTGACTCAGCTCCGCTGAGGTGACAGCAAACACCGACGCTGTCGTTGTGAAATATTCTCACCTGAGGGAAAATTTTCAAACAAATCAACGTCGTCGTAGCCGTACAGCTGGCAGCGCAGGTTGTACTGTCGACTTGGCTATGTTACGTGCTCTTTCTTCCAGCCAAAATCCTAGAGTTTTAACTTTTTCAAATCAATTTTGAGGTTTGAGGAAGAACAAATTTGCTCTTGTCACTACTCTTTGAAGAACTACAATTAAGCTACGCATTCGCAGAACAAATAGCGTTAACGAAGTCGCAGAATGACTTTCACTGCCGGCTGTACCGCTGCAACGACGACATTTTCTTGAGTATACATAACGATTTAAAGATTTCGACACAATTTACGTCATCGGAGCGTAAAATTTCCTCACAATATACGTCATCGGAGCGTAAGATTTCCTCACAATATACGTCATCGGAGCGTAAGATTTTCTCCCAATTTATATCATCGGAGCGTAAGATTTCCTCACAATTGACGTCATCGGAGCGTAATATTTCCTCACAATTGACGTTATCGGAGCGTAATATTTCCTCACAATTGACGTCATCGGAGCGTAATATTTCCTCACAATTGACGTTATCGGAGCGTAATATTTCCTCACAATTGACGTTATCGGAGCGTAAGATTTCCTCAGAATTGACGTCATCGCAGCGGAACAGTTGGTGGCTTAAGTTCGTCTCGGTGGACTTCACTAAGCCACTTAATGGAGAGCGTTCTGTACGTAACTACCTTACACGTAATTTTTACACTCAATCTTTACACAAACGTACGTCCTTACACAGTAAGCTAACCAGTCAATGTCCATACGCTCATTTACGGGGCGTTGTCGAAGACTTACTCTGTGAATTCACCTTACCGATGTCTCTACGTAAACTTCAAGATAAGGACAACACAAATTGTTACAAAAATTCATAATCGACATAATGGATGGTGGTTGCTAATGACTGAACATAAAGTTATTAATGAATTGAAATGGTCGAACATTGTAAATTTTAATCAGCTGAAAAGAGAATAGATTCGTTGAACTTAACTGTATCTGTGCCAAATTATGAGTGCCTACAGAGTATAGTTTTGCAGTTGAGTTTGTAAATCATTGGGCTCCTTTAGCACATGCATGCCTTGTGTTGTTTGCCGTGGCAAGAAAAGGAACTCAAGTGTATCTGTTGTATCAGTGATACCTTGCTTTGCGACGTGACATGCGAACGAGCTACGACTCAATGACTTCAATGATGGCTTACTCAGGGCCGGCCTTCAGAGAAGCTGGTGCTCCATCAGTGGCATATGTGGTACATAAATCAGTAGTGGCCTCAGTAGCGGCAACAGTAGCCTAGTAGTGGTAAAAGTGGCTTAGTAGTGGCATTAGTGGCTTAGAAGTGGCATAAGTGCATTATAAATGGTATAAGTGGCTTAGCAGTGGCATATGCAGCTTAGTAATGGAATAGAAGTCGCATAGTAGTAACATATGTGACACTTACGCTGCTCAAATATGCCTGTGGTATCACTGATACCTTGCTTAGTATCGTGGCATGCGAGAGAGCCAGAGAGCAGTGGTATCTCTGATGGCTTACTTAGAGCCGGCTTTCAGAAGCACTGGCGCTCCATCAGTGGCATCTATGGTACCTAAACAAACACCCTTTGAGCCCGCTTTAAAACGGCGGTCTCTGGCGTGCGTGTTTACGACGAGTGGCAAACGAGGATCCGTTCGATGTGTTTGTGTGCTGCTTAATTGTTCTGTATCGAACGTCTCTTTTTTAGCGATGCCAAAACACATGTGTTTTTTCAGAATGTGATCACGCAGTACGCAAGTGGACAACTGAATTCAGGAACTAATCAGGACAGATCACACGGGAAATGTATATCAGATCAAAGACATAGTATTGGCAATTTAGATTTGGATCATTTTGGTAGTTTAGCGAGACGTAAACGGAACATTTCAGTAACAATCATTAATTAATCGAAAATTTTAATCCATTAGCCAATCTGTTACTTGTATTATTTTTAAACATTTACAATTTTAAGAACATTTTTCATACTCAAAACAGATATACACCAACACGTACAGAAATCCAAGTTTTGAGGATTGATGTATCTTTGGAAGGAAGAGCTGAAAAAGATCTCGCAGACCTTCGATAAAATTTCACCGGAAAAGGCTGCATCAGCTAAGGGAAAGAGCGAAGTTTGTCTGGTGCCGCAGCGGCAGTTCACGTCTCTGTTTACCCATCGCCTCCGTGGGGACGGAATGAGAAGTGCAAACAACTTTGATATGCAACGGTGCCCTTGAGGGGCTTTATTTTGCGGCATATTGCTTCATTTTGCTCTGTGTTCCTGAATTTTGATGGTTGCAACTCTATTATGGGTAATTTCGTTACAATTTACCATGTATTGTTTTATTTTGCAGTATAACCTTCCATGGGCACAACTTTATTTTGATGCATGTTTTTTTTTCAATTTATCGTATATTGGTTTATTTTTCGGTTTAAACTTGCATGGGCACAATTCTTCATTTTGGTGCATTAGGTTTCATTGTATCGTATATTGGTTTATTTTGGATTATAAACCTGCATTTTATTGCGTATAGCCGCATTCTACGATATCCTTTATTAATCTGCATCTCGTAATCTTATTTTACTATGTAATGATTAATTTCACGGACTTTGCGATGAGAGTCGACGTATTTTGTGCATGGAACAGTCTACTTCTGTATTTTATTACGTTAAGCTATATCTCACTATACCTCTACTGCTGTAGCTTGCTCGGCGTCCCCAGGTTTTGCAGCATTGTGCTGTATTCTGTAGTGTAGGGCACCATTTACTTGTGTTTTTTTTTTGTTTTTGTTTCTACATCGTTAAAAAACGAAGCTCATGCAATTTGTGTACGAAAATGCAGGCAGCCCTCGCGTTATTTTATTAGGGAACCGATACCTTAATAACCCCTTATGGTACCAAAACCGTAAAAATTCCGTAGAGTGACGAACCTTCAATATTTCCTTAGAGTACCGAAGCCTTAGAAATTCCTGAGTACCGAAACCTTAATAACAAACGGAAAGCATTCCGAGCAGTGAAATTCTACGAATATAAATGAAATTACCTAAACGTTTGTCTTTTTTTCACCTCTACATGCATCTGCTCTTTTAAATATTTTTTCCAAAAAATAATACGTTCTAGAAATGCACGCTGAACTTGTGAATAGCGTCCAATATGAACAAATCCGATACATGAAGTTACATTTCAAAAATTCAGCTTGTACCTTTTTGCAAATTAGCGAACGAATGAAAATCTAAGGTGAAAAATTTGGTTATGTTGTGTAGTTAAAATTAGATCATGGGTATCATGAGTCGTATGGAGTAATATCATAATTACATGATATCAGATATAATTTGGCATAAACATCCTTTTTCTTAAAAACATTTTAGCACATTGAACATAAATGGCTTTTTTATGATGTCGTTATATAAATAGCACCATGAATGATGCGAATTAAATCAACGATTGATTTCTATTCTAAAATCTTGACCCATTATTTCACATATTTCTAAACTAAATCTTTCTAAATTTAAAATTCTAAAATTCTAAAATCTTTCACTTAAGATACTATTTATCAAGATCTTACTATTTTTCGCTTGGCTGCAGGGGCCACCTCACCATTAAAGTTATCGTCATTTTAATAGAGTAAAAGGATCAAAGTGAACACATAGGGCGGGATTTATGAACACGACTCTAACTGTCAATGTAAAATCCCATTTTCGAAAGTGTAACTATTCGGCAAACGCTTCGTACAAATGTGATAACTGAAGTGCTGACGTATGAAAGCACGATCAAGTTAGTGTTTGCTATTTTCAAAATGTTTCCCACAATTATTGACTTTTAAATTTAGTTGAAAATTGAACTTTAGTAACCCATTGCGGTTAACGTGTTAAGAAGCAGGTTCACCCCTGACGCATCATTTTTGCTTCTATGACACGCGATACTTTTTAAGTTTTTAGTTATGTCTAGTTTTTTCCTTGCATATTTCTGTGACGCAACTTGAAGAAAACTAACTCATCAAAAAGAGGTTCAATGCTTGTAATGCTAAGAAATAGAGAAGATAATGCATGGTGTTTTAGTCCTAAAATTATATTTAGCCAAGACCATCTGAGTCATCTAAAACGGAACAAGAGAAGTAAACGTAAAGCGTTCCGTAGTTTAGTGGCCACTTTACCGCATCCACATTTAAGAAAAACTTCCACTGAATTTCAGTTTGCTGCCGCTGATGATGATGATTTTGCCGCAAATTTCATGGCGAATTTTCTGGCGGAGAATTTCATCACCCGAGCGCGTCATAAAATCTTCAGGACTTTAGCACCTTCAGGTCTGCCTGCGGCCTCGCAAGCATCAATTTAATAATATTTTAAGGAAGTTCGTATACCAATATTATACTGTAAGTACATAAACGCAAGCATCAACTCAATAAAGTTTTCGAAAATAATTATCACCGAAATTAGAAGTATGAAAACACAGGTATCAATGCATTAACGTTTTTAAGAAAATTTTACGCCGAAATTATAAATAGTAAAACGCAAGCATCAATTCATAACCAATTTTGAATTTTTTTGTAACTAAAATTAAATGTATGAAAATCCAAGTATCAATTCAATAACATTTTTGAGTATTTTTAACGTTAACTATATCATTTAAAAAATTATTTCACTATGATCGTTTCAGTGGAAGCGCTCGCCCTGACGTCGTCGAAATAAAAAGCGGGACTTTTGAGGGCAACGCGCTAGGCTCGCCCTTCTGATTGGTTGACTTTAACTGCCTGCCATAATACGTGAGCCAATAGGAGGCCTCGCTGTCAGTAAACTGGTCCTCAAATTTGTGACAGGCTGGCAGCGTCAGAGCCTGCAACGGATATTGTGTGGCTTATAAAATGTTCTGGTTGAACATGGCATTAAAGAATGCTGTACTTATTTCCAAAATCGTCTTGGGCAATTTTGCGCAAGTTTTTACCGCTTTTGCTTGAGGACTTTTATAATTTCAACATTATTCGAAATACTGCAAATGTGCTCTACTACTCTTGAGTTATCAGTAACTTTGAAAATATTTCAAACTAAGAAGAAACCACAGCCTTATGACAGTTTTTGGTTAATGACGTCAGCAAGGAACGCGTGATGAACTACAACGGTGCTCATCAATACACGATGATGGAAAATTAAATAATGCAGCTGCAGTATTAAAATATTAAATATTTTTCAATACCATGATGAATTATTTGTCGTAAAATATTATAGTCTGAGACAAAAATATTAAATATTGGAACCGTTGCGTGCAGTATCTGAGACACAAATATTAAGATGAGATGCTGTTTTAAAATATTACATATTAATATAACAATTTTAAATATTATAAAATGGTAAATAATATGAAATATTATGTATTACAAAATTTTAAATATTGGAACCGTTGTGCGCAGTATCTGAGACACAAATATTGAGATAAGATGCTGTATTAAAATATTACATATTAATATTACAATTTTAAATATTATAAAATGGTGAATAATATGAAATATTATGTATTACAAAATATTAAATATTGGAACCGTTGTGCGCAGTATCTGAGACACAAATATTGAGATAAGATGCTGTATTAAAATATTACATATTAATATTACAATTTTAAATATTATAAAATGGTGAATAATATGAAATATTATGTATTACAAAATATTAAATATTGGAACCGTTGTGCGCAGTATCTGAGACACAAATATTGAGATAAGATGCTGTATTAAAATATTACATATTAATATTACAATTTTAAATATTATAAAATGGTGAATAATATGAAATATTATGTATTACAAAATATTAAATATTGGAACCGTTGTGCGCAGTATCTGAGACACAAATATTGAGATAAGATGCTGTATTAAAATATTACATATTAATATTACAATTTTAAATATTATAAAATGGTGAATAATATGAAATATTATGTATTACAAAATATTAAATATTGGAACCGTTGTGCGCAGTATCTGAGACACAAATATTAACACGAGATGCTGTACAGCAAGGCAGGTCTTTGATGTGCACATGGCCGTTGAAATATACTCCACCGTTCAGATTTTTGTTTTCGTTAAATCATTTGGGTAGAGTGTGCACTTTAGTCATTCTTATGCTAGCTCAATTATGACCGTAGGCGCAGTTTGAGTGCTCACACTCAAAAATACTCGTCATAGAAATGAATTTCCATTCTAATTGGAAAAAATTGTGGTGAATTCATTGGAAGTGCACTAAATGAAGCGACATTACAAAAATCAGTTGTTGGCAAATTCAAAATTCAAAATTAATCGTGATTTTGCTAAAACTCGACACTGAAATAAGAAAAAAATACACATTAATGAAAATTCACTGATAATAACATGAGTTTCATTTAATTTATGTTATACGGTTTATTATACGTGTCACTTCCTATTACAATTTTTTTTAAATTAAAACTGTGACAAATTTTTGTAAACACGCGTTATAAAGTCATTAATTTAATCGACTGTAGGGCTAAAAAATTTCACACATGGAAGCAGCCATGCTGGGTAACTACCTTCATTTTTTGCTTAAATTTAGGTTGAAAATGCTAATGTTGAAAATTCCAAGCGAGAAACTTTCTAATGAATCTTAACTCTAGAGAAATGTGTTGAGTTTTTATGCAGTTCGAGCGAGCGTGAAGAGTCCAAAAAAATTTAAAAATCATTATTTAAACAAAGCAAGATGAAAAAGAAACTATGATATGACGGAACACTTCACCATGTTGTATATTTTTCGCTCGGAACACACATATTTTTTTATCCTGAACTAAAAAGTAATTACGATTTTAAAACCATTCAAGTTCTAATCCCGCTTGTTTAATCATTTAATTTATGACGTTAAAATATTTTAAAATTCAATCACTAAGCCAATTAGACGAGCGAAGCCTAAGCAAACTAGCTAGCTCGACCAGTCCTTAAATCGCAGTTTCCAATAAATTTCAAAGTGTTACGAAATTCTACCGCTTTTGACTTTCCTATGGTATAATTTATTAATCATTTATGACTGAATTTGACGACTAAATCTATATATTTTTGTTTTCATCAAACGAAATAACCTTTCCAGAACAACAATTTTTTGGTGGACGGTAGTAATTTCAGAAGAATTAATATTTCAAAAGTAATAATTTTTACCACCGCTTCACCGGAGCCGTACATTTGAACAGTGTCGTGTTTGTGCAGCTCCTCCAACAAATACGCTCTGAGCGCAGTGATTGGACCGCGTTATTGTAAACAAGGTAGGGTCATTTTCATGGGGTAAAATACACCTCTTGTTCGGTTAGCTTATAGAAAGGCTTCATTTCAAACTAACTTTATGACGTCACCATTGCAACATGTCGTTTGGCCAACAGTACTGTTAGATTTAGGACTAGCAGTGTTGCCAGATGTAATATGAGAGCTACTATTGGTTCGTTGCCCTGACGTCAGCATTGCCACATGGTCGACGAAAAAATGTCTGGTTTGACCCTACCTTGTTTCTTCTACCGTAGATTGGACCAGGTCTCAGGCGTTGTTGCTTTAGCGTTCGTGACGCACGTTATGTTTGTGTGCGGCATGATTATTTTGAGGTGTGGGCCCGTGCTCCGATGTGCTGTTTGTTGTTGCGGTGCCTTCATTTATTGGTTAGAGCTCGCAAGCTTGCGATGATACCCCGCCACATCTTGTAGCTAAGATACAGTTTCTTTACTTGTGCTGCATGATTAATTTTTCGATCATTTATAATTGCGTAGATGTCCCATTGCACTTAGCACGCCTTAATGCATTAATCGCATCCTCAACCCATGTGCACGGTGAAAAAATTCACGAAGAAGTTGAAATTGCAGGGAAAATTTCGTGTATTTAGAGATAAGAACGTGATAAGCAAATGTTTTATACAGCAAGAAGAAGGAATTTTTTATTTATTCACTTCTAAATTTATAGTGGAATCTATGGCGTGGTGCAAACTATTAACTCTTCAGTTAGCATCAAAAGAGTGGGTCATCGTAAGAAAAAATTACAATTGAAAAAATATCCAGTGTTTGCCTCGACGTTCGCCACACTTCATGGCACTCAACTCGAACAACTATGACCCAGTGTTAGCACTTTTGGTGTCCATGTTTAACTCGACTTGAACCTTTACAAAATTTCACCGGGATAAGGTCTTCTACAGCGAGGTTGCCTCATAATATTTCATTGTATTTTTTAATTTTGGGGTGTGTTGATTGCCTATTTGAAAATTGTAGAAGGGCCGAAAAAAAATCTTGAAAATTAGCACTCGAATTTTTTCTCAATGAATTCAAAATAAAAACATTCACTATAATTATGTTAACATCTCGTTGTTGGGTGACGTCATTCTCAAAATTTGTTTCGGCTGAATGGCAAGAACGGATTTTGACGAGGCCTACGGACTCTCCTGTCAGAGTGCCATGAGCGAGACACCGCACCACCTCTCACCGCAGCGGTCAGCGCAACACTGCCTACGGCTTCTGTGTTCAACAAGAGGGGCCAGGGCGCAAATTTCCTCCCTCGGGGTAATTTGAATAATGCAGAATTTTTACAGCAGCTGATCCCATATTTTCAGTCGATGTTGACGTTGGTGGCGGTGGTTGATATCAAAGCCGCCACTCTGACGGCCCAAGTTTGCTGGTATTTGCATGGGAAATTCAAGATGGAATATCTCCCGCCATATCCGCGTTATCTGACGCCATAAATTTCGCAAATAAGTCATGAATATATAGATATATACACACGTAATAAAATGCATGGCCCGTCAAAAATTATGGGAATTTATTTTTTCCGTAAATAAACCTTGCAGATGTGGATGACAAACAAGTATATCCCTCCCAATAGCACCCGCCATTAAAATATTCTTGTACTTGTGCACTGGTGAAACTCGTATCACAGATACAGTGATTAAGAATCCTTATTTGTGTCACAGACACACGCACCAACCAAGCAAGCAGCAACTGTATCATTGTGTAGCAGATGACGGAACGATGCGTATCTGAGAAACATTATATCACAATAGCTGGACTGGTATACTGCAAAAAATGTAGAATTTAACTACCGAATCGCATGCGTTGCAGCTATGGAGTAAAATGTTAGTTCTTTCTAAATTTGATGAGAGAAAAAAAAATTTTGGGGACTTTGCTGAGGACGATTGAAAAAAATACTAGGGTAACTGAAGTCCCATCCTGTAGTTGGTGAGCCATTGATGATTTAGCTTGTTTGCACATAGTTATTTACTCTTTAATTATTAGTATTGACGGTAGTTACATCTCGTTATTTTATTGGTAATGACGATATTTAAGCCTCATTAATGGTATTGACTATATTTACACTTCACTCATTGGTACTGATAATCTTTATTATTTCTTTCAATGGCATTGCCGGTACTTACTTTTCATTTTATGGTACTGATGGTATTCATTCCTAATTTATTTTACTAGTATTAATGGTATTTACACCTCAATAATTAGTATTGAGGGTATTTACTCTTCATATAATAGAAATAAGAAGATTTATTCTCCAATAATTGGCAATGAGAGACCTGTAAAAACCCACCGGCTGCAGCGCAACTTTTGACGGCGGATGAAAAAAGATCTTTGGGCGATAAGATCAATTTTCGTTTGTGTGCAGCAAATGTCATAAAATGCAGCTGCCCCTCTTGGTATTTTGTGATGCTGGGGTTGGGAGTTTAGTGCCTCTCCAGTCATTGGTGACTAGTCTGACTGCATTTCCAGTCGGCAGTGACTGGTCTGACTGCATTCCCAGTCATTAGTGGCTTGTCTGACTGCATTTCCAGTCAGCAGTGACTGGTCTGACTGCATTTCCAGTTGTCGGTCACTAGCCAAACTGCATTCCCAGTCGTCGGTAACTAGTCAGATTGCAAACCCAGTCATCGGTGACTAGTCTGACTGCATTTCCTTGAGAGCCGCAGCTGGTGGCAGGTTTCTTGGGTATTTCCGTATATTTTTCCAACACCGCGGTTGACCGTCATGCAACCTTTATTAGCGTTGTTCAAAAGTAAAGTAACTCCTGGTGAAACTACATTCAGTGTGTGATGATTTCTTTGCAACGTTCATGGCTATATGTACTCCATGAAAATAATGAATAATTATATTTATATTCATTATAGTATCTATGTATGTACCAGAGAATAGTGGATCTAATCGGTCAGTAATTTGGCGGGTGCTTCTATTACGCAGATAGTTTTGTTTTACTGTATGAGACGTGAAGATGAAACTAAGCTAGTAGATAAAAATAAAATTTCCTATTACGTTGTGGTAATTCGAACGAATGTAAATGTGTGATGAGTGTCTCTATGATACAGGTTTCGCTCTTTCCAATTTTCCACATTTTAGATCCTTTGTTGCGTATGTTTCTATAGAAGAAAATTACGTCATATAAACAAGTATTTGCAGTTACCTTAGAGAGTGTCCTTAAAAAATGGAGATTTAATTTTAAATTATTATGATTCAGAAGCTGTTGAAGCTACGCTGTGAATGATTAAAAATGGCCTTCGCAATATAAACGGTAGCTTTGATACGCCGAGCAAAGCCAAGCACGTTAATGTACGTATGGGAAAGCAATTTCAGAGTACAATAATTGAATTTGGCTTAACTTTTTTAGCTACACCCTATGCATCGATCTGGTATGCACATTACGCTGGGGGATTTTAGCAACATCGTGAAAGATCTATTTTGCTGAGGTAAATATTCGTGCTTTTAATCAGGCTCATAATTTCCCTATCTATGGGCTCTTATGTTTTCATATTTTAGGATGAGGCGCGTGTAGAGACCGTCCAAATACAATAGCAATCACCAGACTGGGTGTTATCACAAATGGTAATTATGCCGTCGCGGTTGAGCGAAAATTATAGCTCTATTGATATTTATCAAATTGTGTGTGATTATCCATAGTATATAGTGGCACTATGAATACTGTATTGGGCACTGTTTTTATGACGAACATTTTATTTTAACTTCCATTTCATTTTTAACGCACTGCATTTTTTACTCTCCCGTTTCATGTTTCATTTTGTAAAATGGGATTCACTGCAAACTGTCTCGAGTGGCAGTAAAATACGTAGAAATAACTGAAAAAAATATGGAAAACAAAGCTCTATGTTTCATACTGCTTTTCTAATTCAGATGAAATCTACGACAGTGAATTCGTTATGTACACATATGTACATGTAATGCCTACTGAATCATCTGATGCGTGTTTATAAATGAGAAGATATTTTGTTTAGTTTAAAACCTATGAGTCGTATCGCGTTCACTTGTTTCCATACACATGAAAAATGGTTAAAATTTGTCATATTATCTTTTGAATATATTTATTATGTAGGAAATGCCGTCGTTACATTTCATATGCTAATTTAAATCCTACAATAGATACTCGTTTCATTCTCATTGCTTATGTACTCAGTAAGGAATTAACGCTATTTTTTACTTACTGCTTCATTTATAGATCTTCTTTTCATACAATTAATTGGCGACAAAAACTAAAGCGTGGTTTGTTAGTAAGTTAACAGTCTGCATCGTTCGAGGATAATTTGATTGCACCTTATTTGTATACGCTCTTCTCTGCATACGTAAGCAATGAAGCGTAAACTATTTTTTTGAGAAAAGATTGAGTGATACTAGACGTGCGTGTCTGTACTTGGGATACGAAGAGTGGCAGTTTCTATAAATGTCGCGTGTTTGAAATTCTGTTCTTTAACAACAACAAGAGCTCAGCGCACACCAAAATGTGCTCTCTCTTCACAACTAGAAGATAGAGACAGGTGTGTCAACTTACAGTTTCAAGTTTTGGAGCAATCCACGGGAGTATTTTGAATCACCATGTTTTGCATTGGAAATTTTATGTTTAATCGTAAATAAAGTTCTGTGATCAAGTGCTTCCCATGTCTTATTTTCAAAATACTTTTTTTCTCTTGTTCATCATAACTTGAATGACTGTTTTCATAATCCTTTTTAGAGAATGTTGACAGAACGCCTGACCAACCGGTATCCTAAGTTTTTCCAAGCTCTCTGAAAAGTTTGCAAATATGTTTAAAAATTCCAAAGTCATCTGAATTTTTCAAGAACCTGAAACATTTCATGACGGTAACTTTGAGTCGCTATCCCGGTAGTGGAAACAAGGTATGGTCAAACAAGTCTTTTTTTGCTCGACTGTGTGGGTTTGCTGACGTCACGGCAACTAACCATTGGCAGCGCTCATATTGCTTCTGGTAGCACTGCTACCCCCAAATCCGCCTCCACTATTGGCTAAGGCCGAGGAATTTTGGTGACGTTACGAGGTTTGCTTGAAATAAAGTCTTTCTATTGGCCGGCTGAACCAGAAGAAGAGTATTTTCCACCATGGAAATGACCCTACCTTGTTTCCTCTACCGTGGTCGCTATACATTCGAGTAGGACGGCCTGCATTGCACATACTACAGCCTGCATTGTACATACGATGGCCTGCATTTTACATCTGACAGCTTGCATTTTACATCTGACAGTCGAAATTTTACATCCAACAGCCTGCATTTTGCATCCGACAGCCTGCATTACACACGCGAATTTAAAGCTTGCATTTTACATCCGACACCCTACATTGCACTTATATGCCCACATTGCACACACGACAGCCTGCATTGTACATACGACAGCCTGCATTTTACACACGACAGCCTGCATTGCACACACGACAGCCTGCATTGTACACACGACAGTCTGCATTGTTCACACGACAGCCTACATTGTACGCACGACAGCCTGCATTGTACGCACGACAGCCTGCATTGTACACACGACAGTCTGCATTGTTCACACGACAGCCTGCATTGTACGCACGACAGCCTGCATTGTACACACGACAGTCTGCATTGTTCACACGACAGCCTGCATTGTTCACACGACAGCCTGCATTTTACACACGACAGCCTGCATTGTACACACGACAGCCTGCATTGTACACACGACAGTCTGCATTGTTCACACGACAGCCTACATTGTACGCACGACAGCCTGCATTGTACGCACGACAGCCTGCATTGTACACACGACAGCCTGCATTGTAAACACGACAGCCTGCATTGTACACACGACAGTCTGCATTGTTCACACGACAGTCTGCATTGTACACACTACAGCCTGCATTGTACACACGACAGCCTGCATTGTACACACGACAGTCTGCATTGTTCACACGACAGCCTACATTGTACGCGCGACAGCCTGCATTGTACGCACGACAGCCTGCATTGTACACACGACAGCCTGCATTGTAAACACGACAGCCTGCATTGTACACACGACATCCTGCATTGTACACACGACAGTCTGCATTGTACACACGACAGTCTGCATTGTTCACACGACAGCCTACATCGTACGCACGACAGCCTGCATTGTACGCACGACAGCCTGCATTGTACGCACGACAGCCTGCATTGTACACACGACAGCCTGCATTGTAAACACGACAGCCTGCATTGTACACACGACAGTCTGCATTGTACACACGACAGCCTGCATCGCACGTCAAAAGCATAAAAAATCCTAGATTTCACCCAGCCTATTTCTCACCGCCGCGGTCACTCAGAGCGCGACGCCGCACATCTGAAGTGAGGGAATTTTTCGTGAGGGCAGGAAGGCATAAAGCTTTTCAGCACTGGCTGCCTTGATGCAAATATTATTGGTGAGAATATATACGGGGACATTTGTAAACAAACTAACTGTCAATTATGGCACGACCTTAGTGAGAGGCGCCTCGCAAACTGGGCAGGCAACATCGCCGGGAGATAGAGAAGGAGGGGAGAAAGTGGGGAGATCGAGGGGGAGAGGTGGAGAGATAGAGAAGGAGGGGAAAAGGTGGGGAGATAGAGAAGGAGGGAAACAAGTAAGCAATGGCACACGCAGTTCTGCTGAGGCTGAGCGAGGGGAGAGCAAAGGACGGAAGGCTGCTCGAGTCTTAACGGATGTTACAGAAGGAATTTGAGGGGGACGGGATGATTAAGACGAATGGAAGACTGGATGAGGGAAAAGAACGAAAGACTGGATGAAGAAAAGAATGAAAGACTGTATAAAGGAGAGGAATGAAAGAATGGATAAGGAAAAAGGACCGTAAAACTGTATGAAAGAAAAGATCATAGACTGGATGAAGAAAAAGAATGTAAGTTCAGCTAGGCAGGGCAGCTGAAGTAAGCAAATTATGAAGCCAAATAAGCTATTGGAGTGTAGCGAACATACAACTCCCCCATGGTTTTGAATACATACCCTGCTATGTTCATGAAATTTAGCAATCATTTACAAATGCTGAAAGAAAACCTGTGCCTGGAGTAAAAAATAATGAATTTTTCCATAATTTTTCAATATCATTTTGTCCGGGGCATCCAATTGAATTTGTAGTGCCCTACCTTAGTTACGCCTAAAATCTCGTTTCTAGTCATTTAACTGCTCAGTAACTGTAATATGTCCCAATGTAAATAAATTCAATAAAAAAGTTCCAACTCCTCCACCGCGTATCACCGATACCAACCGCAGGAGGAGTAGATAAGTAAGACCGCTGCACTTGCCTCAAACGGAACTGAACGTCCGAAGCAACAACATCATGGCCTTACAAATTACACGACTGAAGGAAGAGAATATCAAGCAACTGAACTCTCAGCTGCTAACAGACAGCAACAAAATATCTTACTAACGCAAACTCTAGGGTTTTCTCTTTCAAATGTTCAAAACAAATTTTAAACATTTCGTGTGACAATTCTGTTGGAAATAAACTGATTTCTAAACCTGGTTGCCTTTCAGTGTTAATTTTTTACATTTGATCAGGGTAATTCTCCTGCTCCATGGTACTGGAGTATTTATCATAATTTAATTGTTCAGGGTGCAGCGAGAAAATGTAAGGAGTGTATTTCTGCATTAAAATTGTATACGAAATCAACTTTATTTCTATAATGAAGAGATGAAATATGCATTTCAAACCATACATGACTAAGAATAAGACATTTTACATTATTTATTCTATCTTGTGATAAAACATCTTTTAATTTGCTTTCGTTGTACCACAATCAGGTACACTTCAGCAATAAAACGTTTCGAATATTAGGGAATACATGAATTGCGGAAAACACATGAACAAGAAACGTATATGAACACTGGAAAGTATTAGAATTTTGGAACGCTCTCGCATATCGGAACGTACAATGAACACAAGAACGTACAAGAACTTGAAAACGCACATGAAACCTAGAACGTACAGTGACACTAAAACCTACATAAAGATTGGGAACAATTCATCAGAGCGGTGTACAGAGTGCCTCAGATTGGCCAGAATTGCATCGGAATATATCAATGTTACATGAGACCTCAGCCACTCCTGCATTTCTGGTCTTCCACAGCCTCCTTGAAAATGCAAGATGGACTGCCGTACCCAAACATCAAGATGCGTCAGAAATCTTACTAAAATACCCTTGCTGTGTTTATTTATTGGTTTGGTGTCCGCTTCTCCCGTCTCTCTGTGACAGGACGTCCAATGACCGTATCTGTGATACGAGTTTCACCAGGGCACAAGTACAAGAATATTTTTATCGCGGGTACTATTGGCATGGATATATTTGTTCGTCATTCACAGCTGTAAAATTCATTCTAGGAAAATATTGAAACCCTTCTTTGTTGACGGCCGTGTACACTAATAGTGTTTCAATAATAACCAAACGTGAAAAAAAACGTACATGCAAGATTCCTCAGTCGCAGCTCCGTGTGTTCTAATATCGTTTCCAAGCAAAGCATTTGTTAAAGTTTTTCAACCGAGAATCTAAGAATGAATGCGAGTTTCTGCGAAAGAGCTTGCTGGTTCAATGAATCGGAACGCATGGAGAATGCAGGGAAGTTGAGTAGTGTGTGTTGTGGGGGGCGTCGGCGCTCTGCTTTGTTCGGACTAAATTCAGCAGGACTAACTTACTGAATATTTATCATTCAGCAGGACTAACTTACTGAATATTTATCATTCAGCAGGAGTTACTTACTGAATATTTATAGTTCAGCTGGGCTAATAAATTTAAGAAAAAGCAAATGGGAAAAATAGTGGGAGTTTTCCAATAGTATTCGCTTGAATTTTTCACTTTCTTATATATGGGAATTTTACTCTACCCTTTTTAGTGAGGCTCTTTTACTTTGGTTCACCCTGACTCCTCTCTCTTTACTAAGATTCTCTTCTACCCAGTTCACTGAGATTCTCCTTTTGTCTGTTCACTGAGAATGTTCTCACCTGTTAACTGAAATAAGATTAAGATTATAAGATTATGAGTTAGTTTAAGCCTCCCTAACCGCTACAAAAAAAAGAGCGTATCGAAGAGAGGAAGGAGGAAGGCACCATTTAGTATGGAGATGAGAGAATGGGGAATCTATGCAGAAAGGTCATAGAAACAGTAAGAGGAGAAAGAAGTTCATGAAACAAGATCAAAGTTGACGAAGAAAGTAGTAGGTGCTGAAAAAACAGGACAGCAGTGAACCGAAAGAAGATGGTCCGTAACAAAACAAAAACCTATTCTATTTTAACAAAAAAGAAAGCCTACCTAACATTCAGCTCGGGCCCTCACATTGTCCCCCTGGGAGCGTTAATTCCCATAGATACAATAATTGTATCCCCCTGAGGGGCTGTTAACTGAAATTGTCCACTTCTTTGCTTACTGAGATTCTCCTCTCCTTTGTTAACTGAAATTGTCCTCTCTTCTGTTAACTGAGATGCTGTGCTCGCCTATTAACTGAGTATGACCCTGCCACTCCTCAACTGAGTCTCCTCTCCTCTGATAACTAAAATTGACCTCCGTCAGTTGTCTGAAATTCTTCTCTCTTTTGCTTACTGAGATGCTCCTTTCGCCTATCATTGAGCATGACTTCTCCACTTCTTAACTGAGTCTCCTCTCCTTTTTTGACTGCTATAGTCCTTTTTTTTGTTCACTGAAATTCTTAACCCATGTGTTTACTGAAATTCTGGTAATTAACTGAGCATGACCCCTCCACTTCTAAACTGAGTCTCATCTCTTTTTCACTGCAATAGTCATTTCTTTTGTTCACTGAAATTCTTGTCACTTTTGTTTACTGAGATTGGCGTCCGTCTGTTAACTGAAATTCTTAACTCCTCTGTTTGCTGAGATTTTGCTAATTAACTAAGCATGGCCCCTGCAGTGCTCAGCAGCACCTGCCTTCTGCAGCAACACAACAGTCACACGCACAATAAAAAGCTGTCGATATCAAAGGTATCGCCGGTACTGCTCATCAAAATTAGTCATAGCGCTGCAAATGAGAAGAAAAGGGAGAAAAGATGCAAAATTAGGAAATAAAGTAAATAAGGATGTGATAAAGAGCGTAGGATTTCAAAAGAGCACAACGAGAAGTACATGAGAGACATATTTTTAATTAACTGGTCGAAATAAATGGTGTGATGTAACAAAATGGTAGCAAATTTAATCAACAGTGAACGGTTTTTCCGAGTATTATGGTTTTCTCTTCAGTTTTTGGCGCATTAATCAGCGGCGCATTAATCTGTAGAATACTGTCAGTATGTTAGAAGTGAAAGTACGTTTTCAATCATTACACACACTTTCGAATAGGGCGTGAGTTCTCAGTTGGCTACTGTCATAGAATGTTTGACACTTTGACTGAGGCAAGTAAAACTGACGTTCAGTATTCAATTAAAATTTTAAATCAATGGTAGAAAGCAACTCTTAAAATAGCAAACATTAACTGGATCGTGCCTTCATTTCGTTTTGATTAAGTGTTCATGAAAATTGAGTTTATGAGTACTAGTCGGTCAGCAGCATTATTGAAATTGCCTCCGTGTACCACCGTTGGCTCACCTTGCGATCAAAGTGTTAAAATGATTCTTTTTCATATAACCACGCAAGAGTGGTAATCACCTTTGTTCTTCCGCTTCACGAAGTTCACGTCTGGACTCCGCCACATCGCATTCGTTCCACACGCTTGCACATCCAACGGCCTGTGATGGAATGTTTGACTGGGCAGAACACATGTCTCAGACCTCACATGTACAGACGCCTCTCGTGCTCCTCACATTGAATACAAGCTGACTTGAATCGCGATTCAAGTCAGAACTTGAATAGACCATGGTAACGTTGGTGTCGTCTCAAATTGTGCATTCTCAGACCCTCATAGTGCTTTGTAGCTCACTGCGAGCACATAATGAGGTGACACATTGTAGATCAACACATTGTAGGTCAGCACATTATCGGTCAATTCATTATAGGTCAGCACATTATAGATCACGAGTATCGTCGCAATTTTCGATCATTTGACAAAGCATCAGAGCTCCTTGAAAAGTATTTCATTAAACTAGGGTAATCAGTTTCGTTAGATGGATGTTCGTGAAAAAATACTAAATCATCAAAATTTATTGTTATCAAAAAATACTAAAAAATTTAAATTTAATTTTATTTAAAATTTACTGCCGAGTTTTGAGAGGGATGGAAAATACTTTAGCATTTTTCTCTTCAATCTCGTTAGGTGAGGACCCTCGTGACCTTCACGACCCTCATGACCCTCGTGACCCACATGACCCTCATGACTCTCATGACCCTCATGACCCTCGTGACCCACACGACCCTCATGACCTTCATGACCCTTGACCCTCATGACCCTCATGACCCTCATGACCCTCGTGACCCACATGACCCTCATGACTCTCATGACCCTCATGACCCTCGTGACCCACATGACCCTCATGACCTTCATGACCCTTGACCCTCATGACCCTCATGACCCTCATGACCCTCGTGACCCACATGACCCTCATGACCTACATGACCCACATGACCCACGATTTACATGGAGCTGTAGATCACAGTTAAGGCGTCGTGATTAGCAATTAATATAAGCAGTGCATCGTATTTTTGTGCCCAGCTGCTTATCTTTAGCTGAAACTTCTTATAGTATTCGGCAAAGTGTTCCTTGTATAAAGGGTTAAATCGAGAACGTTAATTTAGGCTCACAGTGCGCTTGAGACAAGGCATACCTTGGAGAAAAGTACTTCGTTTTGTTAGGGTTGGAGGCATTTTTGTCAACGTTTTCCGAGAGAAAATGAAAAAATGACGAATAGAATATCAAGCAGGAATTTGTTCGCAATGATGACTAGTGTGAAAGAAATAAATGAATTGTGAAAATCAATACATATTTGTCGAAAATCATGAGCTGAAATGATACTGTCAACTCTATTTTATTTAGCCAAAGGAAATAGGAGTGAAGCAGTTAATGTACTTTGAAATTTTTAAACATTTAACTACACTAATAATATTATAGCTCTTAAATTATGCAAAGGAATAATATATTTCATTACATCTTTCAAATTTTATTTCGTTTTATCTGGCCTCAAATCCAACAGCCGAACAGGAAGACGGTCCTGTGCGTGTAAAATATTTTGTAAAAAATAAAATTTTCTAAAATGTGATAATGACGTGCCAATTTTTTCCTTGTATTTTTGCTATTTTTATTTTTCATAAAAATTGAAACGTTTCCCTTTCATTGGTGACTAGAAAAAAATAAAAAACTCCATAATAATGTTTCCCATATAATTTGCAGAATAGTTGAAAGATACATTTAATTTATAGAGGCTAAGGATTTCCAAGTTATTTAATGATCAAATTAATATTGTAAAATTTTATCAGCTCTGTAGAACTGTGAAAAACAGTTTTAATACATCAATTTCTCGAAAAGGTATATAGCACTAGTAGAATTCAAAATTTAATATAAAAAGAATGGCTTTTGATCTTCGCAATCGTCATTAAGTAATTTTTTACCACGAATCGATGTCATAAAAAATATTCGACCGTTCGTATTCGTTTAAAATAGCAAAAAAAATTCAGAGGCTCAATTGACTTCCAGGACGAGCATCATGCCGAAGTTGCTGGTGGAGCAAACGATGGCCTTCGCCTTTTGTATTTTTGCCTTCAAGGCTACGAGAATAAATATATTTCTAGGCCTTGCAAAGATCTATCAACATTCAGAGCTCGAGGCAAAATTGTCTGGAAGGAAGGGGCTGCAATCGACATACTGTATCAAACGATGAGCAACTACAGAGGCTCTTTTACAGAATTGTTTGCTCAAGTTCAGAGGGCGGAGTTCCGTTCCTATGAGGCAGTCTGCAATGGAAGAGGAAGTGCCCTGAGGGAACTATGCTGGGAAATGGCGTGTGTATTGCGGGCCGAGTGCCGAACTAACTTCTTTCTGGCCAAACTAGCTATTTCTGATAAAAATTACCAAATTTGGCTTTTTAATACCAGAAATTCTCGAATGAGCTGTTTTGCTGGAGAGATTTGTAGGGTGAGGCGATTGCCAAACTAGCTTCTTTCTGGCCAAAACTATAAAGTTTTGCCTTTCTAGTCCAGAAATTCTCGACTGATGTGTTTTTTCTGGTAAGATGTGTACTGTGGGGCGAGTGCCAAGCCCAGCTTCTTTCTGGCCAAAACAATGAAATTTTTCCTTTTTGCCCCAGAAATTTTCAATTTCAGGGTTGTAATTATCAAATGTCGATTGGAGGAGATGAAATTTGACCCCGATAGATTGTCGGTCCAGGCTTGAAAGAGAAGTCATTAAAATACGAATTTCTTTGTAGGCTGTGAAAAGCTAATTAATTTTCTGTTTAACGTCTTTTGAAACCTGGCCAACTTCAGAAGTTTTGGCCCCTTGTGTGGCCTCGCTGGATGCGTGGGAGATTGCAAGAATTTTTATACGAAGGCCACAAAAAAAGACGCTGAGAAGTTTTAGGCAGAGGAGCAAATTACTCCAGAATGCAAATTGAGCCGCACTGTTCAGACTGTTTATTTGTTATTTTCTGTTTGCCCTCTTTATCTTCTATTGGCAGCGCGTCTTAACTCTGCTACAAAAACTGGCGCAGGTTTGTATCTTTAGATCGTAAAGTGTGGCATTTTATTTGGATAACAGTCTCAAATAAAATTTCACACTTGGGTCTCTAAAAGATATAAACCTACTCCTGTTTTTTGTTCCTTATCACACCCATAAACACGTCGTTTCGCTCACGACATACACGCAGCACACCATGCGGAAAATCTCGACAGAAGTTTGGTAGGCCTGAAAATCTACAGAACCCATACGTCTCTTTTTGCTTCGAGCTCATTGCTGCCGCAACAGCAAGAAAAGAACGCTCTACATTATTCATACAATGTGAAGGTCTAACTCTGTGAATAATTTCTGACTTCAATTCGCAAATATTGTGTATTTCTCGTGATACATGTTCTGAGCAGTTTGATGATATTAATGTGAAATTATGAAACAAGATTTTAACATACTCGTAATTACGTTTACAAATACATATTTTGTTACCAAGTATCTTACATATTCACGTTTACAATTGCATGTTTTGTAACCAGGTTTTTTTATGTAACAACATTTTTAAGGGTCTATTGTTTTAGCTATAACATTGAGTTGGTCATAATTATGCGAAGAATGAGCCGAAAGCACGGAATGCATTCAGGTGAAGCATAATTGAAGAGAAACAACATCGCTGTCACGCTGACTTGTTTGTGTTGTAGAGAGGGCCGTGCGTTTGTATAAATGATTTTCTATTAGAACCATTTTTTTTTAGCCAGGTTTTTAGGGGGTTATGATATGAATATAACGTTAGGTTACTCATAATAATGTGAAGAATGAGCCGAAAGCACGGAATGTATTCGTACGAAGCCTAAGCGAAGAGGAGCAATATCGGTGACTTGCTGAACTGTTTGTGTTCTCACGAGGGTCGTGCGTTTGTTTGCAATCAGAAACTTCCCCTCGCTCTGCAGATTTGGCGATGATTCATCAAAGACGTATTCTTTCGTAAAATTAATTGTTTATCGAGAGTTAACTAGTGAAATATATAAGTGGTTGAAGGCCTTCTAAAAGGTAATCAAGTTACTCAAGTTAATTGTTTATCGAGGGTTAACTAGTAAGCGATAAAAACGTTTAAATGTCCTCGAAAAACTAACCAAGGTCCTCAAATGAATTGTTTATCGAGAATTAACTCATAAATGATAATCGAATTTCTCCTTTACGCTTGGAAGAATTCAGCTCTCCTATAAGGGAGGGAAAATGCTTATCCGTCGTATGCCATCAGGACTGGCATCCCAAAGGGAGATACTGAAAAATTTCAACAGCTCTATATAGTTCATCAATACTCCTAACTTTTATTTTGTCTGTGCTTATACCTTTTTCGTAATTCCATCTTTATTTTTTCCTTCTTATTCTGTCCTTATTTGCTGTATCAATGTGCTAGATATCATGTGGGGGAACAAACCTTGTGCATAGATTTCCGTTCTTCACCGTTCAGAACAAATAGTCCCTCCTCTTTGTACTTTTGAGATGGCTCTTGGTGTGGGGAGAAAGTTTCAAACAAATAAACATAAATTTAATGAATAAATCTAACATTGTCTTCACGCAAGGCTTCGTTCGTATAAATAAAGAAATTTTTATCCATTGAGAAGTTTTATGCAAGATTTACCGAGCGCAACTAATTTCTTTGCAGGATCATGAGGGTTGTGCGAGCGAAACTAGTGCTTTGTTGCAGAAAATAGAATTTGAAGAATACAATGGATGTGAACAATGGGATCAACCCATTTTAGGCACTCAACACGACAGCCGAGAAAATGGTCAAGAGGATTTTACTTCAAAGGGTGGCGATAAGCCGGCCTATTTCAACCGTCATCACCTGCATATATTTTTTTTGTATTTTCATTCAATTTTTCAAGTAACGATAAAACCTTTTGACCACTTTAATACGTAGTTGTGAATACGAAGTCATTCCCTGCAGCAAATATGAAGTGTGGCGGGTACGCAAAGCAATAAGAAGTTCAGGCAGTAAATACGAAGTCATTCCCAGCAGTAAATACGAAGTCATTCCCTGCAGCAAATATGAAGTGTGGCCGGTGCGCAAGGCAGTAAGAAGTTCAGGCAGTAAATACTGTCATTCCCAGCAGTAAATATGAAGTGATGCCGTAAATGGGGCTCGTAAAGAAGTCATTACGAAAGCCCTGTCTTGGCTCGCCCCCGGGCACCAGCTCAAGCGGCCGCGCTATCACCTCGCTTCTGTTAAATCAAGATAGATTATCGCGTCTAAATCTTTAGGGCAAAACTTGATGCCAGTCGAAAACGAGCGTCTCTACGACTGTCGTAAATGAAATGAAAGCTGAAATTAAAACGGAGTTTTTTGTTCAATTTTTGTTTAAGTTACGGGATGGTCTTCCGTCATTTTTTTGACGTTTGTTCAAGGATTTTATGCCATCTTCTGAAATTACTTCAAGGAATGTCACAATTATTCCTAATTTCGTTGGCTGACTCCTCCTACGAAAAAAATGGAATTAATTAACGCAGCGCACGGTTTCCTTTAACTTCGACTGAAGGAGCACTAAAGAAAAAAAATGGATATAAACCCTCTCCACGGTATCCCGTTTCTCTTTTTTTGGCAAAGATTCTGCAATTAGGCCAAACTTTCTTTGAAAAAAAGCGCAAGTTTGAGACCTTTGCTACGAAAAAATGGTAACTCAGGTGCAGCCAGGCTTTCCGACCTTACGCCCTCACAGCAACACGACCACATATACTATACTGCATTTGTGACCGTGTTATACACTTCCCGAATATTCTATACTGTACTATACCATACATTCTGATGTTATACTATACATTTGAATTTTGCTACAGTACACCCCACTTGTGATGCTATTCTATGCGAGGATATTGTCCCGCACTATACGATACTTGTATAGCATACTAAATTATATTACTCTGTCAGGTACCTATTTATGTGTCTCTACTACATTTATAACAAATCATAGTTGATCCTTGGTTGGGTGGTGCAGTTGTCTGTGATGCTCTTAATAATAATAATGATGAAGGGCGTTGATGAAATCAACACAAAAACACGGATGGCGCTGGTAAAGATGCTTAAAATAACCGTATCTGTGATACGAGTTTCACCAGTGCACGAGTAAAAGAAGATTTTAACGACGGGTACTGTTAGGATGGACATATTTGTTTGTCATCCACATCTGGACGAATTGTTCGAGGAAAATATCGAGTCCCATCATTTTGAAGTACCGTGTCTAAAATTGCTCTTATGAAAATTTCGTCTGTCCGTTCTTCAACACCCTCAAATGTTGTGAGGCTCTATCACGGATTTGCAATCCAACATCTTTGTAACGATGCACTGGTACATTGAAATACGCGGTGTGATATACTGTATATCGCCTAGTCTAAATGGAAGCGGATTCAAATGAACAGAAGCTCTGTTGTAAGGATACCGCCGTTATTTTTCATGGCACGAGCACAGCAGTAACCGAAAAAACATTATTTTTCACTTCGGCTTCCACTTTCGAAGCGTTAAAATTCATCTTGAAGAGCCTCTTTGCGGAATAAAAAGATCGGTAAGCAAATATTGCACTGGTAATACTCAGCAATTGTGGGTCTCCTTCAAGAGGTTCAATGGAGCCCATAATCGTTTCGAAAGCGATGCTGGATCGCCGATTAGGAGATCGGAAACTGAGAATTTGGTTCATCTTCAGCGGTCGAATGGCGGCGTTGAGAAGTCCGGAGAGGCTCAGCGTTTTGATTAGGAAACAAATATTTGCTAAAAAAGACAAGTATTTTTTCAAATCCGTATGAACTGCGGAGGAGGTGAAATAGCTCATTTTATGGGGGTATTTTGCTGTTAGGAAATTCAACAGTAAATAGGCATAACTCTAACAACTCCAATCGCACTAGTCCGAACCTTAAATTTGACTGTTCAACTAATTGAGCTTGTATCCTCGATTCTCAAAATATTACCGAGTGTGCCTTGCAGATTGACATGAATATTGATCTCAACGAGCTTGCACGGTATCCTGGATACTTGGATTACGATCACGCAAACCAGGCTTCTGCGAGCAATAAAAGATCGCTGCTAGAATTCAAATGTGAGAATACAGATGCCTAGACGCCTGCAATTGAATGGAACTCGTACCAGTTGAAAGAAGTCTTTGGCAACTAAATGGCAGATTATACGAGTGTTTTCTTTGTTACCATCACTATTATATTGGTTTTAAAACTTTCTAACCGCAACAAAGGTGATCTCAAGAGAGCAGCGATTAGATGAGCATATAAGTTATAGTTCTCTAACCACAACTAAAGTGTTGTGAAGATAGGAAAGAGGATGGCACCATTTAGTACGGAGTTAAGTCAACGCAGAATCTACATATGTGTAAGGTAGTCCCCACACAGGATACCCTCCGCGTAAAACCAGCAAGTTAAGAAACAAGAGGGAGAAAAGGCAATGAAGAGATAGGGAAGAAGATACGAAAACTGAAAGAAGCGAAGTAGTGACGAAAGACAGGAGTTCCGATAGCTTGTCTAAAGCCAACGAGAAGATGTGGTATCGAGTACATCCGGGCTAGGAGTCAATCACTCGCAATGTACGCACTATCTTTAATGAGAAACGGTAGAAAATTAAAAAGAAAACAATTCTTATTCATTAAACTATGCCAAGTATGCTGCAGGAACGAGTGTTGCTATTGATCTGTTATTTTCAAAGTTCGACACTAAAAAGCGTCAGTTCCTCATTATGGTACACATTAGTGCACACGGTCGTCAAAAATGACGGGATTCAATGTTTTCAATTATGACCAGCGATACATGTGCGCATAAATATTTGAGAACACAAACATGTTTTCCCATTCGCTCGTTAACATAAAATGTATCCTTTCAGATGAGCAAATATACCTCTAGGTCAGAGGTTCTCAACCTTGTTGGGGTACTGAACCCCACAAGTTCCAAACATGCATTCATCGAACCTTTCGTAGTTGGATAAATTAAATGTGTTTTTTCTTCTAATTCAGAACATATTTACGTAACTATATACTGTATTAGTGAACAAACTGTAACACGATGAACCCAGGGGTTCGACTCACCGAACCCAAGTTAAGAACCCCAGCTCTAGGGGTACATGTACCCCAAGTTGGGAACCCCTGCACTAGAACAGCGGTTCCCAAACTTTTTCATTTACCGCCTCTTTCTTATGAAATTTTTTAGCTACCGCCCCCTACAGATCTTTCTGCCCCTAATGGTCAATTATATTAAAATTTATCAGCGAATTATCGAAAAGATGAATTTGCTATATGTCAAAAATTTTCCGAGATGGGCTTCATAGGGGGCGGTAGCGCCTACTTTGGGAATCACTGCCCTAGAACATCCAGAGATCAGAGAACGCACACATACAGCGAGGAGCGCCGAGTCCGTCAGACAATACGGCGGTCACCTCTGTCATTTCAACTGCATTTAATCCTTTACCGTCGAAGTGGATTTCAAAATTCCCTTCCACAAACAGCCCTAATATATTTTATTCCTTGTGAAATTTGTGCCCTAATGTGTTCTTCGAAGTTCATTGTCGAGTGGCAGTCACTACCTCGTTGTGATGTCGGTGACGACATGATGCCGGTGCCAGTTTAGTGATGGTGGTTGTGATAACGGTAATGTGAGTACAAAATGGGGACGTTTAAGTGAATTTATTATACTTATAATTATGAAATAATTTTAATTAAGAATATCAGGTGAGCGCAATTTCCGTCCTCAACGAATTTGGGTTAATTAAAAGAGCGATCTTTTATCGAACTTTATTCCAAAAACCCAGAACACGAGAACAAGAAACGTAGAACAGCAGCACTATGAATACGATATCTCGGAGTGAACACAAACAAGCAGCAGATGAAATAAATACGTCTTATCTTCCTAATAAAAAACAATAACATACGTATCTTACGTAAGCTGATCTGTTACAGAGGAAAAAATGAAGAACTATTTTCGCAAAGTAAAAAAGAAGTGAAAACTTAAAATCATTCATCAGATATAAAAAAAATTGTCAGTGGACATTTTAAGAAAATAATGAAAATCTAAGAAAATAATGAAAATCTAAGAAAATTATCATAGAGTAAAAGTGTTAAATGGCAGCGAAAATACAACACAACTGGTTAAAATATCTACGGGGTTCGACCGCCGCAAGTTACAACAGCACCAGCCTACATTTCCAAAACACCAAAAACTTCTCAATCGAAATGTCAGTCAGCATCGAAAATTCAGGAGTCATTTGCTCTTCACCGGTCACTATCGTGACAGCTGGTCGAGGACCAGTGAGGAGCTATCCAATATTGGTTAAGTGAGGCCCATAGAATCACACGGTACCAAGCTCCATGCACAGCGATAACGAGTAGTGTACACCGCTGTCATCCCCAAGCCTTCCTCCGTCTGGGGAGCGAGTCGTAGGTACAGAGAGATAACCGTAAAATAGTCAAATGCCTCCATTGGTTGCACAGATATACGGGCATCAAAATCACTAAGCGTTTAAGCCGTTTTTAAACGACGGCGCTCGGTAGGTACAGTATGGTTCTAGGGACCTCGCGTAAATAAATATATATATGTATATATATATACATATATAGCTATGCATGTGATAATCTACGCGATATATGCTTGCCCCACGTGTAATTCACAGTTTCAAAGTGCACAGAAGAAGTATCTCAGCCACTTATCTATGCAAAACAATTCACAATACGTTAAGCTGAAATTCTTCCAGTGTAACGAAGCTGTCAAGAAAATATATATGACGCTGTTTTGAATATCTTCATAAAAACATTATCCGCAAGACACGCAAATCCAAAACCGATTTGGTCATTAGGTCATGAGAAATTTAGCTCAGAATTTACCCGTAAATAAGTTGGTAACGGAAGAAAACGGAAAGACTAACACAGGAATAAAAGAGACAGCAAACATTATGGGATACTATAAAAGAACAACGGGGAAAAATAGAGTCAAAGCAGAAAAATGGAATAGAAGTAACAAAAAATAGAAAAGAAGTAGAAGAAAAAGAAGCGAAATAGAAGATAAATTAGATAGCAGGGCCAATAAAGGGACAGAGGATGCAACGGGGGACACAGAACGAGCCCTGTAATAAACTGCAAACACGCGCACAAAGAAGTTAAGATGAATGTCCGGAGTATAGAACTGCTGGTGCAATCGTCTCTTTAAATTCATAGAAAAATAAGATTGCAAGGCCAGCAAGAGCTAACTGGCTGTTAGCCAACTGCAACCTCGTATCGCACCAATCGCGAGCCGTTTGCATTAAAACCAACGAAAAAAACATGAAAAAACGTGAAAAAATTAGACACCTCGTATCCAAGATACGCAACTTGAGATAGGGCTTTGACTCGGGACGACCAAGTCTCAGATTCTACAGGATTCCCAAGCTCCTCACGTGCCCTAACATCGAGAGACTCACAGGAGGTACGAGAATGTTTTCTAAAATTCTAAAATCATATAGCCTAAAACTATGGGGATAATTGATGTATATATTTTTTTATCTAAAATCAATGAAACTTAAGCCTAATGCCGTAACGACAGAATGAAGATTTTTAGAGCGCAGCTATAGAGTAGGAGTTGGTGGTGATTATTTTACTGTGTGCGTGTGTGTCGAGGAACGAGTGTCGATGTACGTGTATGCGTGTCTACACTTGAGTCGAGGGACCGTATTTTACATACGTTGTCATAATGACGTACAGTTGACAGCGTAAGTCTACATAAAAAAACTAACGCTTCGAGCTGTACCACTACGAACACGTGAATTAGTAAAGAAATACGAGACTATTTAATACTCGGCGCTTCCTTTTTCTTGAAGCAGGTTGAGGATTTATCATAATCACGTGAGATGGAGAAAGAATAGTCATTTCTGGTAATAAATATTGAGGTTACTTACGCGAGGTCGGTGGCAGCGAGAGGTCTGAACTTAGTAAAAAAAGAAGAAAAAAAAGTAGGCGAAACTGCACCACGAAACCGCAACCACGGAACATCGGGAGCCTCCCTTAATGACGGAAAATGGTAGGTACTTGGGGAATGACTTCTCCAAGGAGCGTTACTCTCTCCCCCCCCCCCCCAAGTTTGTCGAGATGAAAGCATGAACAGATTTACATTATCGAACCTCAGGAATCCTACCTCGGTATATAAGGTGGTTATGAATCTTTTCTTTCCCATTTACTACGAGATCTTCAAGAGGCACGAACATCACTAAATAAGAGGAAGAGAAGAGCAAAAAGAAGAGGAGGAACGAAATGACAAACTGAAATTAGCTACCCTACTCCTACCATTCAGCATTAAAATAATAGTACATGAATTCAGCATTATAGGAGAACTAATTAACACTTTAGGACTTATCTACTAAGGCAGAGCAGTGACCATTATGGACGCACTAATTAATAGTAACGGAATAACGCCTTTTATCACTATTAATTAGTAATATTACAACGCCTTTTATCGCAACTGAGATCAACGAACACATCACCATCAACCTGAGATCAAAACGCACTCAAAAAATCACAATTCCACACACACACACACAAAGCCAGAGAATGACAGTAGCACCGAGCCAGCCCAGCACCTCTCACGCACGCAAAGCAAGAGTTGAGCTTCCAGTGTGAAGAGCATTTAGCAGCTCTCTATGTACACTTATAACTCTGGTTTACTTATAACTCGCATCGCTGTTAGCAAACCTTATTTTTCAAGAACCATAGCAACTCTCTGCATCTAATATAATTTGGCTAACGTTTGTTTAAATTCAATTTTAAAAAACAGTCCATCGCTGTAAGTGAACCCTACTTTTCAAGTACCTACCACAGCAACTCTCCACATCCAACATAATTCAGCTAACGTTAGTCTAAATTATATTCCAAAAACCAGCGAAGATGCTCAGCATAGGCACAACTAAATATAGGTTTGAATTATTTGCATTGGAGCACGAAGAGAGGCAAAGAACTGGTCACAGCGATAATAACTACGCTCTGTATTCTAAACGAGAAAAATGCTTAAAATCCTTAGGGTAAAATACGTGTTAGTTATAAATGGCACTTACATAATCTAAATATTATTGACCACAGTTGTGTGTCCACTGCGACTACGCACATCAATAACATTGCATAACATCTAACTCAAAATATATGTCTTCACGTGCTAGAGATCATTGGGTGAAATATAGAATTAGGTTTCATCTAACTTAAATCACTTGTCAAATTTTCATAACACAAGCTCTGAACTTGAAGAGTGGTGCTGAAGTAGCGAAGGAGAACGATATTGATGGAGAAATGGATGGACTTGGTTAAGTTACGAGGATAAGCATATATGTCCGTATGACACGACCGCATGTCGCGGTCATGACACACTCAGATGTGTCAGAGCTTCGGAACCTGACACGGCGTCGTGTGTCATACCAAACACACGGCCACTTAACGGCAAAGTTTAAAAACTTTATTATATGAGAAAAATCAAGTTGAACTTACAACGTGAAATTAACAACATTAAATTCAATTTCTTTACGTGGTAAAAATTCTATAAGATCACATTGCGTTAGAAAAATTCATATAAATTTGACGTGAGAAATATTAAAAGGATTTTCTTACGAGCGAAAATAATGTGTGAACTATGCGTACCGGTTATGAAGACTCCAGTAATCAATCACAGTGAGTGCATAAGGTAAAGGTGTACTTAGCACATTGACCACATACAGCGTACCAATCCCACGGGCTGCCCGCAGGAGCAGCAAGCTTGAGGCAGAGAATAAGCCATGAGTAATTCTAGAGTAACAAGTATTCTTCGCTCACGATAAGCAAAACTGATACAATTGCTTATTGCAGCATCACAGGTCATGATAGAGTGAAAACACACAAAACCGAGCACAACTGCTCTCTGAATGAGGTAGAGGCTACCATTCTTCGTTAAAGATAGTAAGGAAATATGAGCTAGGGCGCATGGTGACTGTGAGCACACATGTGACCGACGCCAATACTTCACCAACAATGTATCAGTGATACCTGATGATGAAACAAGAACCAATGGCACTACTGCATTCTGACTGATTCATAACACAATAAATTATTATGAAAATAGCCGGCCCCTACTCTTGATTTCATCTCAGTTTACAAGTAATACTCAAAATCATAGGTCTTGTCTTCAGGCTGCTCGAAAGAATAAGAGGGCTCTCCGTCAACTTCGTTTACCACCAAACGCAGCCTGGAGGAGGACGAAGTATGTTTGGGGTATTCTACACATTTGTATTCGCCTCCGCACATTTTACAGTCGCCGGAATTTCGGCCATCACAGTTCCAATTCTTCCTGGACTCGGAGTTTGTGCCAGCAGGTTCACCAAAATCTTCGTCGTTGTCGTCGTCGTCTAAGCTGTCGTACGGGAAATAGAACAAATTTTCCAGGAAAACGTCATCACCAGGACCGTTTTGTTGCGGTTGATCAGAGGTCTCCACATCTGCGCCCGTATTTAGGATACGGGAGAAGGACCGGCGCACGCTCCTGCGCATGCGCCCAAACAAACTGTTCGACTCAGGCCGGCCCTGTGGCAACCGTAAAAAAAGTAAACTAATACAGGAAAAATGGAACAAATGAGAGACAAAAATAATAAGAAAAAGAAAGAATATTTCACTTTATTTAGAATACTAAAAGGTTAAAACCCTTTACGCCCCAGTGTGACAAATTCGTCACACAAAAATGACAAGCTTCATATGTACAAAATTACAGGAAAAGCTTCTACCATATGAATGCGATAACTTAGGTACGTGTTACCTTGAAGCAGAGTTTATTGTTGTTTCAGTAATTGCGCGCCATACTTAACACATTCACAACGATACGATCCACCGGTGGGTCGTGCTTAAGATTTCCCTGCTGCAAAACGACCCATCGACGGGTCGTTTGGATAAGTTTTAAGAATCTTTTAAAATAAATGGTATTTAAATGAACACAGTTAATTTTTGGTATTTACAAAATTTCTAATAACTTTTGAATATAAATTGAATACTGAACTTCAGTTTAACCCATCGCAGTCAATGTGTCAAGTTATTCAACAAACGTTGCGTGTGTGCGACATAACAGTTCGCAGCACAGATTTCACAACCCTATGCTTTTAACTGCTGTTCACTTCATTGCTGCCAGGCATATAGAGAAGCCTCTCAACACAACTAATTCAAATACTTGTCTCACACGCTATAGTAATCATACGCAAAATAATATATAATTCCAACGGCTGCAAGTGTTCTGAACTCGAAAAAGAATAATACGAAAATAGTACGTCACCCTACGACTACGACACAGGTCTATTTTCTGTAGACTCTGTACTGTGCAACACAACTACAGCCCATAATCGAGTCCCTATGCAAACCTCAACTTATACGGGTAAAACTAACCCCAGGTGATACATATACTAATGAGATGGTTGACGGGGATTCAAACAACTAGCACTAATTCAATATGCTTAAGTTAAGCTTCACACAAGTAAATGAATAACTCGAGCGTCGACTACAGAGCCAAAATTTACCTTATACCTGCAATGTCCAGGGAAAGAATTTACCTGCAATCTCTTCGGTTCGAAGCTATCAGCGATGTGACGCAAGGTACGTCCGACGGTCTCTTCGAGCGTGACGTCACATGACAAAGCCCGTGGACGGCCCGTACTTCGCTTGGGCCGTAGGACGACGGGCGACGTCCCAGACGGGTCCCGTAGAGGTCCCAGCCCGTCTCTGGAGCAGCTCGAGTTCTGCCGGGACATGTAGGGTTGAATGGCGTATAAATGGAGGCTGAATCGTTAAAAATGGTAGCCGAATCGTCAAAAATAGTGGCTGAATCGTAAGATTAGATTAGATTTTTAGTAAGTTTAAACCTCCCTAACCGCAACAAACGTGATCCAAAGAGAGGAAGGAGGAAGGCACCATTCTGTTTGAAATTGAGGGAACGTGGAATCTATGCAGGAAGGGCATAGAAACAGTAAGTTGAGAAAGAAGATTATGAAACAAGATCAAAGTTGAAGAAGAAAGTAATAGGTGCTGAAAAACAGGACAGCAGTGAACAGAAAAGATAGTCCTTGGCATAACAAAAATGTTTTTTTATTCCAACAAAAAAAAAGCCTACCTAATTCTAAGCTCGGGCCTTCACAGGCTGAATCGTCAATAGTGGTGGCGGAATCGTCAATAGTGGTGGCGGAATCGTCAATAGTGGTGGCGGAATCGTCAATAGTGGTGGCGGAATCGTCAATAGTGGTGGCGGAATCGTCAATAGTGGTGGCGGAATCGTCAATAGTGGTGGCGGAATCGTCAATAGTGGTGGCGGAATCGTCAATAGTGGTGGCGGAATCGTCAATAGTGGTGGCGGAATCGTCAATAGTGGTGACTGAATCGTCAATAGTGGTGACTGAATCGTCAATAGTGGTGACTGAATCGTCAATAGTGGTGACTGAATCGTCAATAGTGGTGACAGAATCGTCAATAGTGGTGACAGAATCGTCAATAGTGGTGACAGAATCGTCAATAGTGGTGACAGAATCGTCAATAGTGGTGACAGAATCGTCAATAGTGGTGACAGAATCGTCAATAGTGGTGACAGAATCGTCAATAGTGGTGACAGAATCGTCAATGGTGGTGACAGAATCGTCAATGGTGGTGACAGAATCGTCAATGGTGGTGACAGAATCGTCAATGGTGGTGACAGAATCGTCAATGGTGGTGACAGAATCGTCAATGGTGGTGACAGAATCGTCAATGGTGGTGACTGAATCGTCAATGGTGGTGACTGAATCGTCAATGGTGGTGACTGAATCGTCAATGGTGGTGACTGAATCGTCAATGGTGGTGACTGAATCGTCAATGGTGGTGACTGAATCGTCAATGGTGGTGACTGAATCGTCAATGGTGGTGACTGAATCGTCAATGGTGGTGACTGAATCGTCAATGGTGGTGACTGAATCGTCAATGGTGGTGACTGAATCGTCAATGGTGGTGACTGAATCGTCAATGGTGGTGACTGAATCGTCAATGGTGGTGACTGAATCGTCAATGGTGGTGACTGAATCGTCAATGGTGGTGACTGAATCGTCAATGGTGGTGACTGAATCGTCAATGGTGGTGACTGAATCGTCAATGGTGGTGACTGAATCGTCAATGGTGGTGACTGAATCGTCAATGGTGGTGACTGAATCGTCAATGGTGGTGACTGAATCGTCAATGGTGGTGACTGAATCGTCAATGGTGGTGACTGAATCGTCAATGGTGGTGACTGAATCGTCAATGGTGGTGACTGAATCGTCAATGGTGGTGACTGAATCGTCAATGGTGGTGACTGAATCGTCAATAGTGGTGACTGAATCGTCAATAGTGGTGACTGAATCGTCAATAGTGGTGACTGAATCGTCAATAGTGGTGACTGAATCGTCAATAGTGGTGACTGAATCGTCAATAGTGGTGACTGAATCGTCAATAGTGGTGACTGAATCGTCAATAGTGGTGACTGAATCGTCAATAGTGGTGACTGAATCGTCAATAGTGGTGACTGAATCGTCAATAGTGGTGACTGAATCGTCAATAGTGGTGACTGAATCGTCAATAGTGGTGACTGAATCGTCAATAGTGGTGACTGAATCGTCAATAGTGGTGACTGAATCGTCAATAGTGGTGACTGAATCGTCAATAGTGGTGACTGAATCGTCAATACTGGTGACTGAATCGTCAATAGTGGTGACTGAATCGTCAATACTGGTGACTGAATCGTCAATAGTGGTGACTGAATCGTCAATAGTGGTGACTGAATCGTCAATAGTGGTGACTGAATCGTCAATAGTGGTGACTGAATCGTCAATAGTGGTGACTGAATCGTCAATAGTGGTGACTGAATCGTCAATAGTGGTGACTGAATCGTCAATAGTGGTGACTGGATCGTCAATAGTGGTGACTGGATCGTCAATAGTGGTGACTGGATCGTCAATAGTGGTGACTGGATCGTCAATAGTGGTGACTGGATCGTCAATAGTGGTGACTGGATCGTCAATAGTGGTGACTGGATCGTCAATAGTGGTGACTGGATCGTCAATAGTGGTGACTGAATCGTCAATAGTGGTGACTGAATCGTCAATAGTGGTGACTGAATCGTCAATAGTGGTGACTGAATCGTCAATAGTGGTGACTGAATCGTCAATAGTGGTGACTGAATCGTCAATAGTGGTGACTGAATCGTCAATAGTGGTGACTGAATCGTCAATAGTGGTGACTGAATCGTCAATAGTGGTGACTGAATCGTCAATAGTGGTGACTGAATCGTCAATAGTGGTGACTGAATCGTCAATAGTGGTGACTGAATCGTCAATAGTGGTGACTGAATCGTCAATAGTGGTGACTGAATCGCCCAAAAAATGGGGGTCGAATCGTCAAAAATGGTAACTAAATCATCCAAAATGAAATCTAAAGCATCAAGTAGTACAATCGTCAAAATTGTCCACTTCTGCCCAAAGCACCTACTACTACCCTCTAACACCAGCATTAAATATGCATCATGTGCCACTTTATGTAACTCAGCATTTTTGTTCGCCTCCACTTCTTTTTGTCCCCATCCTTTCTGTCCTTTATCTTCTCTGTTCTTCATCCTTTCTGTCCCTCATCTTCCCTGTTCCCCATCTTCCCTGTTCCCCATCTTCCCTGTTCCCCATCTTCCCTGTTCCCCATCTTCCCTGTTCCCCATCTTCCCTGTTCCCCCTCTTCCCTGTTCCCCCTCTTCCCTGTTCCCCCTCTTCCCTGTTCCCCATCTTCCCTGTTCCCCATCTTCCCTGTTCCCCATCTTCCCTGTTCCCCATCTTCCCTGTTCCCCATCTTCCCTGTTCCCCATCTTCCCTGTTCCCCATCTTCTCTGTTCCCCATCGTTTCTGTTCGCCATCCTTTTGGTACCCCATCCTAACTATCGTTCTTTACTATCGCTCATCGATACTTTTCTGATTTTCCCTATCAATTATCCATACTTTCCTCATTTTCCCTATCAATCATCCATCCTAATCATCTATTTCCCATTGTTTCTTCCAAACGCACCTAGCTTTTTTTTTCATCAGCAGCTCAACTTCATCAGCACCAAGCGGATATTTTTTAATCAGGGTCAAGCTGATAATGTTTCATCAGTATCCACCACCACTACTTCGATCTCTGTATTAACAACTGCTGCTCAGAACTGACAAACTTTGCCACACACCCCCGGAACTTGAGCTAAACGCAGAACTGACCTCTCGTGTGTGCTGAGAAAGAGACGTCGAGTCTTCGGTCACATCGACGTCAGTACGGTAGCTTGGACTGGTCTCGACAACCACGTCTGGCAGCGACAACACCAGGACACGTCGTCGATGACCTGCAAAAAATATACGAAAATAAGGAAAAACTAAAATATTCATTTATGACCGTTTCTCTATGACAGTCGTTCAGATTTGTGATGAGATAGTAACCACTATGAAAATTTGTGACATGGTAATAACCGGCATGAAAATAGCCAAGAGCCTTGAGAACAGTATATAGACTATAAAACTTCAAAAACTACCAAGACTTTATGATGAATTTCATAAGACATTTTCAGTTGGACGGATTTTTTCCACTTATGAAAAAAACGAAAAACATTACCAAGATTGAACAATCTTTTCAGATTTCAGATCACACGAAGCTTTGCGTAACAAACGGCTCAAGCAACGGGGAATTCAAGCTATTTCGAAATGAGAATACATTTTGTAGACATCGAAAAAGTAACGCGAATGTGTGAGGTAAGTTGGAAGGGCGAGAAAAAGATGTGATGTAAAAATAACCCATTAGAAACAATATCTTCTACAACCATCAACAACTGATACATACTTCGGCTGGTCGTCCGATTTCCTCCATCCAAAATACGAACTACCTTGAGAAAAGTTATTGAAAACCTATCATGAAACGCACCCAGGGGATATATACGAGGTCACGTGCTCAAGGCTAGGTAGGCCTTCCTTTTGTTGAAATAGAATAGGTTTTTGTTTTGTAACGGACCACGTTTTACTAACTGTACACCAAATAGTGCCTCCCTCTCTTTGAAACACCTATATTGCGGTTAGGGAGGCTTAAACTAACATCGAATCTAATCTAACCTATCATAAAAGAATTCCACTCCAAGACAATGCTTAACCTATAAAATTCAAGTTAAGCTGAAAATCTAAAATATTAGAAACAAATTAAGTGCACCCAGTTGCACTTAGTAGCGCTCATCCGAGATAACAAAAACTGCCAGGTAACGGTTCGAGAGAACGTGGTTCGTGCTGAACCCACGCACTCCCGTGGTAAAACTACAAAAGAAGACCACCATGACTAAACCGATTTACCATCGTTTGACAGCCCGAAAAAAAGAACAGAAAAATAGCAACCTAAAATGAACACTGCGAATCTAAACTAAAATCTGGGCCCCCATGTCAATTTCTCATCTTGCGAAGTAATATTTACAGCATATTCATATAGTAGTGGTAGTATACATGATAATATATTCACATAGTAGTAGTATATAGTATAGTAGTAGGATGGTATATAGTAGTAGTAAAGTTTATATGGCACTATATAGTAGTAGTATGTAGTATAATCATCAGCAAAAGCTCTCACCTGGACCCGTGTGCGAGAGATTCACGATTGCGTCTCTGGATCCTGATGGCTTGATGTTGATCGGCGTGGGAGGGACTAGCAATGGTCGGCCATCGGAGGCCGTCGTGACAGGTGAGGACCAAAAGCGGGTGTGTTGGACGTAGCCTTTCGACAAACAATCGTCCCTAGCGCCAGAACACCCGTACCCCATACCATGATTCGACTGGTCTTCCTGCCCGTTCACAGCTGAGTTTTGTCCTCCATTGCGAAGAAACTGGGTTGCTTCCAGAAATGTTTTAGGAGTCTCACACAGATATTGCTGGACCTTCCCCGTACATGGATCGGTGTGGGCTTTAGGGAGATATACACGACGATCAGCATACTGGCGATCAAATACTTCAGGCGTCACAGGAGAAATGATCGGTGGAAAGAGTGGCACGGCTGCGCGATTTGGAGTAAAGCGCGATGTTTCCGGGCATGAATATGTTCGTGGTCGACCAAAACGGGTTGAGGGAGAACGATCTATTTCCTGTTCATCTCCTACATTCCTTTCAATTGTTTTCTTAGCTTTCATGTCTAAAAATTCAAGTTCACCGTAAGGTTTATTGCCGTCAAGTTGGCCATGCGTGTTCCCAGAGCTACCGATGCCTGCAGAGGTGTCTGAATCCTGAGTCGCAATTTGCAATTTCCCCGCCGGGATTTTAATGGGAGGGGTACCAGCACGAATGACAGTCCCTTCTAAATGTGATGAGAGGTGAGCTACATTCGGTGAAAAACAAGTTTTCTTCCCTTGAGGACGCAAGGAAGAGCACTGAACCGTTTCTTGAAAACCTGTTTCTGGGGTGCACCCGAAATCTTCGTCGTCGGAGACGCCATGACCGTCGTTCCTGGGGTAGGTAAACCTACTTCCGCTCGACTGGGGACTGGGCACATAGCCGGAGTCGTACGTGTTAGGAGGCCACTCAGAAATTAGGGATTCCAAAGTTACCATCGAGGGACTTAGGCGGTGCAAATTTTCGATGGTGAGCCCGCGACGCTGAAAAATAAAGAAAATACAGTATTATAATCTGTAGTTAATGATCACAGCACAAATTTAATATCTATATACGAGAAATTTCTACAAAAATATCGAAAACATTTGACTCACCCTAGGAAGAGAACAACTTTCTTGGTCCAGGCATTGGACGTTGTCTTCTTCGCGCTCTGGATCGTGCTGATTCATAGCTAACTATAAAGGAGAAATATTTCCACAACTCCAACTAATAAAGGGGCCAAAAACTACAAACAAATGAGCGAATTTCTCTTATTCGAATACCTTAGAGCTAATGAAAGACCTGGAAAAGAAAATTTAAAGTTAGTACACCAAGGCGATGACAATGTCCACAATTTAGTTTCCTATTTCATTGCCGCAGGAGACAACGACAAATAAGAAGGTAAAATTTCGTGCAACAACAGACTGTTAACAGAAATATTTGATTTTGTAACGGAACTACGTACTACTGAGGTAAAAAGTTGTTATTTTCATTGACGTGAAATAAAATAGCAAGTATTTTCACGCATTTTCATCTAGTGAACTGAGCATCACAATCTAGACCGAAGCTAAGAGCTGGTCGATGAATAAGATACGAAAACTATTTTTTCTACATTTCTAACAGCCAAGTAAACATTTGTACAGCTATGCTCCTCGTTGAAAAAAAGAAAGATTTGAGGATATCGGAAAATTTTTGAAAACACGTTTTTCTGATTTCCTCAAAAATGGTCATTCTCGGATTTTCAAAGAGTGGACTTTCAAAACAGAGTCGAAAAAAGGAGCCCAAACAAGCCCTTCGTTGTCAGGTTAGGCTAGTTTGAATACTAAGCAAATCGGTCAAATTTGGAACAAAGGCATAGATTCGTATGCAGTGGAGGTCAATGGTACGCTTCAGGTGTTCTTGGATGAGGCTTTATTGAAGAGTAACAGGTGCGGTACAAGTGATGCACGGGTATGATTGAGCGTCAAACGAAAGGTGACAACGCCTTATAAAGGCTGCGGGACGGGGAAGACAAGAGAAAACGCAAGACAATGAAGGCAAGAGTGAACGCTAGCGCACATTCGTTGGTGTACCAAATTTTTATTGCCGATACCATGGTGACAGTTGCTCCGGCATGCTGGAATCAGGGACTTAAAAATATGGGCAAATGTGGAGGAGAGGACCATAATCGATTTCCCACTTTTCGGTGCCTAAGCACAGTTAATTAGATCGAAATAAACAAGTTTTCTTGGTTAATGTTAAGGAGATGCAACTAATCGATTTTCGTAATTTTTTTGCCTGTATCATGGTAATTACATCGAAATGAGCAAGTTTTCTTCTATGCACTATTTGGGGCAAATGAGTATTTAACGAGTTATAGCGGTAGGTTTCGTTTGGGTAGAGTACGTTTGAATAATTTTAATTTATTATTTGCCAGCCCCGCGGAGCCTGAACCCATTTCTAGGATCTTTTAGTTAATAACACAATAGAAATTATCACCCATAAATAACGAGTTATAGCGGTATGTTAACTTTCGTCTTAGATGGCGGGAACGCACTCGATCATTCGAGCGCGTCAGAAGGGAGCGTCCATTACAGTGTTGCCATATGACACGCTCGATGAATTACTTCCCGCTTCAAACACTAGAGTGGCGATAACTAATTTACCGCTATAACTCGTAAAATACTCATTTCAGACGGGAAGTGCATAGAAGAAAACTTGTTTATTTCGACCTAATTAACTATCTATAGGCACCGAAAAGTGGGAAAACGATTATGGTCCTCTACTTCACATATACCAAAATATGTAACGCATTTCAATTTGATCTGTCCTACCAGTAACTCATATTTCAAGTTCAAGCGGTAAAAAAGAAACAACATAGGAAAAATAATATCAAAGAATATACTACACCACTTAGCAATTTATAATAACGCTGCGGTAATAATGACGAAAACTGCCAAAGTATCGTAAGCACAGAAGTTGAAGGAATGAAACTTAGGAGTCTGCCTGAATTTACAGGGCCGGCCTATGAACATCTTCTGAAGATATTCACATGCACTGGGCAGAGTACCTTAGTTCAAAACACAAATAAAACACTACACTTGTGTGAAAAAATGAAAACGAAGTAAATGAATATTAATATGAAACAAAAAAGAAATGTCAACCACTAGGTGTGTGAGGTAAGTACAGTGGGAAAAGCCTGGGTGCCCATGTTAGAAAAAACTATAGCGTACAAGAAGCAACAGGTCAATGGCTTCAAGATCTCATCAGAAGAGTATAGTCCCTCCCAACATGTGACTACCTTACCGAATGCATCTTCTAATTGCAAATCCATCACAAATAAACACTGATTCCGTAATCTAATAAAGACCGTAATCCGAAATTAAGCATAACATCCCAAATATGTTCAAACTTAATACAAATTTGTGAATTAGTTTTTTACGCGCAAGAGCGCACACCAACTCAACACAACAGCTGGTTGCCCACTGACACTTGAGTTACTGCGCAGGTGCGGACAGCGCGGCCAGAGGCCATTATCCTGCGGACATGCGTTCATTCAAGGACAAATGTAAACGTCACTTAACGCATTGTTCGTACTTATTTTTCGCGTGATTTCAATGTAGCATTCCGTTTGAACTAACGTAGCGCTAAACGGATCGTAAATGATCTGTAAAAGCTCAGTTTTTCCCAGTTGAAATGATTTTATATTGAAGTTCAAACTTGGACACGGGAGTGGTACTAGGAATGAAATAATAAATGAAAAAACAAATGACAAGTCGCGGTCGGCTACTGTTCACCTCCAAACATTAGCAGTTACCAGGAGTGGGACAATGAGCTAATTTCGTTTCTTCTTATTTTGTTTGATTGTGCAGCCTTAATTCCCGAAATGTTCCGCATAAACATGGTGATATGTTATTTACTATAAGCTTATGAAGTAATGGTTGCTATAGCTAAATTTCAAGCAAGTGATATAGTTCATATATTTTTACATGAAGAGGTATGCAGTCGTATTGTTATTGGAACGTCATGTTCAGGTGTGACTGTGAATCAAGATAAGGAAAAAAGAAAAACAGTTTGTTCGTAATAGAGATGATACAGAAAGCGCATCATTATTTCTTTAAAATATCTCAAAGTAAGGATCCTGAGTTCATACACGCACATGAGTATCGTTATACCCATGTCACTAGTCGAAATAAATGATTCAGTTGATATCAGACCGGAATCAAGAGCGGTGGGCTAAACAAGGACGAAATTAACTCAAGAGAAGTTTTATGCAATTTTTGACAACCAATCCCGAGGTTTATTTTTTGGACTATTAAACCAACTTTTATACCCCACGTGTCGATTTAGGAAATTAACAAATAAAATTTTAAAACAATTCTCGTCACATACGACGAAACCGAACATGGTTCCTATGTTTTTTGTAGAATAAAAGACAATTATACCATTGTCATGCAGTACAATGACAATGACAGTACAATGACGCATCAATGCTTTCAATTTTCTATACCCACAGTGCAGTCTGTTATCAAATATCGTTTTCTTTCATGGAGTTTCAGTAGCAGAAAACCAGAACACCAACTGATATTTGTCCGCCTACCAACCAGCTGAATATGTTTCTTTTGGTAGGGATTATTTAACGCATTAGTGCACGAAAATGAGGTTGTAGCTTACAGAAGTGAAAATCTCCAAATGCATTTTCTCTTCTTTTACGTTTGTCAATGACCGTTTCAAGAAGTCAGATGCATCGCTGTTCCACGCTACCTCTCAACCCCAGCACGTGTTATATTATAATGATAGGCATAAGAAAACATTGAAAAAAATTATATTCAAAAATTACAGCCAGTCCTGAAAAATGAATACTCAAGATTTTCAGACGCAAATCATCAGGCTTAAAACTTGAAGATTTAGCGAGTTGAACTCATGAAGAAAAACTGTAAATGGGATGACAATCAAATCATTATGAACAGCTGCCCTCTCCTGCATTAGGTGATGTTTTGAATTCTTTGATATACATTAAATTCATAAGAGAAATGATGGCAAGAGAAGATAATAGTACCTCCGAGTAATCGAAGCATTTCATTTTTATCGCCATAGCTAGGGCCATATTTTCCACTGTATTCGCCGTCGTAATAATACAGCCGTTCTCGAAAGACCTTCTGTATACTTGGCTACTTTACAGTCGATTTTTTATGGCCAAAATTCTCAAGCCCGAGCATTTTTGGATCACCTGGCGAATAAGCTTACCAAATCATGGAGGGGATAAGCCTATTTTTCAATTCATATGAAATGTAGGGCCTTTTCTTCAGGTGTAAGTTAAGCGATTGGGCTTGTTTTTACGATGCGGAATTTTTTACAAAATTTACAGAAATTTTTCCATCTACCTTCTTAGGAAAGGTTAAGTTAAGTACCTGAAATAAATACTTTTGTTAGTTATTCGTTTCAAAACTTTTTCTAGCAATGACGATTGCTTTCATAAATAATTACATCTTTAAGCCTTGATATTGTGTTGTATGTTTTTTCATGAGCAATAACGTATTTTACCAGTTGATTTTTTCGAATTCCTCTTTCTAAGCCAGCTCTAGATCTTAGGAGTGACTAATCTTGAGGTTGTATGTCAGGAAGTCACACCCTTTAGTGAAACTTCAAGTGTAATTTTATTTAGATAAAATGTGAGAAAACCCGAGGATTTTGTACAGAAAATAAACCTGGATTAGCCAAGTCGACCGGTGATTCTTTGTCATTGGATGTACCGCAACAACGATGTAAATTGTTGAAAGTTCGACTCTGAATAGTCTAGTCCGAGACGTTCAATTCACACCATGGATTGCACCCTGCATCCTGGAGGAGAATGGTTCAGTCGCTCCAAAAAGTTTCGTTCACTATGGTAACGGCAAGAAAAAATTAGAAAAAACTGACCCTGCAGTAATATAGCCAGATGTACGGAACTTGTTTGAATGTGTCTCACAAATTTCTCACTGACAGAGTAAAACACCTACAGAATGGATGATTTTATAGAAAATCTCTAGGAATGCAGTGAATCCTTCTCAAGTGAAGAGAGTGATGATTCGTAAAAAAATTCAGGAGCCACATTTTCTGGAGTGACCACGCAAAAAAACACTAAACGGCGTGAATTGCTTCTAATTGTTTACGAGGAATTTAAGTTTTTTGGTGCTGAAGTGATGCAACAATGATGACCGGTGCATCAGTGATGCAGAAGTGATGATCAGAGCAGTAGTGGTGCAGGAGTGATGCACCAGTGCAGCAGTGGTGCAAGAGTGATGCACCAAAGCAGCAGTGATGACCCAGTGCTGTTCTCGTGCATCATTACAGTACTGGTGTAATGTAATGATGCACCAGAACAGCAGTGGTGCAAGAAGGATGTACCAGAGCAAGAGTAATGCACCAGTGCAGCAGTGGTGCATGAGTGATGCACCAGTGCACCAGCGCAGGTGTGATGTACTAGTGATGCACCAGTGCAGTAGTAGTGCCCCAGAGTAAGAGTGATGCATGCACCAGAGCACCAGTGCAGCAGCAGCAGCGGCGCACCACCACCGCACCATGGCAGGGTGCCCACTACCCTCAGTCAGAACTTGACCACGGTGCAAGGTGGCGGAGCTCCTCAGTTTGTGGTTTGAGTTCAATTTCAATTCTCACACTAACTATTCTTTTTCGGATTTCCTAAAGTTACCCTAAAATTGCCCCAAATTTGAGTCGAACAGCTAGCGGTTGCGCGCTTTTTGGTGACAGTGCGGGGCATCAGCGACGCTTTTGCGTAACTTGACACCTTGTTCTTTAATAGAAGACTTCCGTGTGTGTTTTTCCCTCAACTTCCCATTTCTTTGCGAAGTTCGACTGCGAGAGGAAAGAATTTGGGGTCCAAAATCGGACACGCGGTTGCACGAGGTAAGACCATCTAGCACGCATTTACTATTTTTTATAAAAATTAAGCTTCGATTCTTGAGAGAACCAATTTATTGATCAGTCTTGGTCACGGTCGATAAATCCTGTGCTCCTAGGTTTGAGTGAATTAGGTGAAATATTAATTGTGCATCTTAAAATAGCGTTGATGATAGAATGCCCTAGAAGTTACTGAATTTATTCGGGCCCACAGGTAGCTATACTCAAATGTGTTCATTGTACTAGACCTAAAAAACAATCTACTGGTGAATCACTTGTGGTAAATGAATTTTTAAAATTGTTTAACTTGTTTAGAGATAGAAACGGAGGAGATGTAATGTCTCTTTCGTTTTTAATTTATATTCGTGTGTGTGTGTGTGTGTGAATTGAATCCTTAGACGAACAGTCTCATGAGATTTTGAATTAAGGTATAATCAGGTGCATTATTATGTTAACGTGAATTAAACGTTTATTCCATGAATAGATGCGACTAACCTACCAAGCTTTTCATGAAATATAGAGCATTCCTTCATTTGAACATCGATTTTTTTGAGTCTTTATTGATAACTTATTTCCTGAGGGATTAGGGTTGATATACTTTTTAACATTATTGAGTTCTGCGTTTATCACTGCTGATACAATATCGGAATTGTATCCTTGAAGGTGCATTAAGATTAGAAAGAAAGAAAGAAAAAAACTTTATTTCCAATAGAGATTGTACAATATTACAATCATTGGTTTTTAAATATCTTAAAATTAATACACTTAGATGATACACACACACGAGTATTGAAAAACTCGTGTCACTAGTCGAAAATAAATGATTGAGGGCAATGTACTCCTAATCATGCTTAATCTACATTTGACAATACATGTAATGATAATTATAAGAGATAACGCAAATTCATGGACGATGCATTTTCATTGTGGGGTGAAAAAACTTTTGACAGTTTACATGTACATGACATAAAACTTCGCAATTATTGATGCCAGGAAATAATATATGAATCGCTTGTTTCGGCAAATGTTCAAAAGTGTCATTTTAAGGAAGCATGAAAAAAAAATATATATATATAAATACAAATCCATATACATATATATACGTACATACATATATACATACATACATACACACATACAGACATATATATATATATATATATGCACGCATAAGCATGAGGACCAAGAAGATTATAAGTTTTGTATTTCTAATTCAACAATTTTAACATAACTGTCGTTAGTTAATAAGCATTTTATTTAAATATAAATGGATGATCGTACAACAAATGTATAGTTGGTACATGAATGCTTTGCAATAATAAAGAGATGACGAGTTAGGTAATGTTACAAGTTGAGAGTGAACAGAAAATGACCATTATCTCTAGTAAAATGCTAGTTGTCAGTTTAGTACGCACATATGTGCACACATACATGTAAATATATACACATATATGTACACATAAAAAAGAAAAAAAAAATGGTTTATTTCCAATAGAGATGGTACAAAAGTACCTTCATTGGTTTTTAAAATATCTTAAAATTAATACACTTAGATGATACACACACACGAGTATTGAAAAACTCGTGTCACTAGTCAAAAGAAATGATTGAGGGCAATGAACTCCTAATCTAGCTTAATCTACATCTGATAATACATGTAATGAAAATTGTAAGAGATAACACAATTTCATGGACGATGCATTTTCATTGTGGGGTGAAAACACTTTTGACAGTTTACATGTACATGACATAAGACTTCGCAATTCTTGACGCCAGGAAATAATATATGAAATCGCTTGTTTCGGTCAATGTTTACAAGTGTCATTTTGAGGAAGCATAAAAAAAAGAAAAATATATATAAATATATACCCACATACACACATATGTACATATACGTATGCATGTGTGTATATATCCATACACACACTCACACACATACACACACACACACACACATATATACACGCGTTTTACGGCCATGTGTGTGCCTAGGTTACGAAAAACACCGGTTTCGTTAACATGGACACACACGTGTGTACATATAAGCAAGAGGACCAAGAAGATTATAGGTTTTGCATTTCTGATTCAACAATTTTAACATAACGGTCATTAGTTAACAAGCATTTTATTTAAATATAAATGGATGATCGCACAACAAATGTATAGTTTTTACATGAATGCTTTACAATACTAAAGATATGACGAGTTAGGTAATGTTACAAGTTGAGAGTGCACTGAAAAAAAGACCATTATCTCTAGTAAAATGCTAGTTGTCAGTCTAGTACACACATATATGCACGTATACATGTAAATATTTACACATACACATGCACACATATACCCACGCACATATTTACACCTGACTCGTAAGCATACGCAAATGCATTTCTATGCATCGAGGCAATACATACGCATTCTACAGAGTGTCATACGCATAGCGTGGACACGTACACATTTACACAAGTAAGCATGTGCGCAAATATCAGCGTAAACTAGTCAGTATAAACCAGAATTCCAATCGAGGGAAACGGAGAAAATATCTTTTATTATAGCATGAATTTTATAAAATTTCGTACTAAAAATAGTGGCACAAAACAGTCTACTTAAGTCAGAAACATGAAAACGATTGTGGGACGTGAATAAGAAAGAAAACCTTAATGTCCTATAATGGTTTCATATTAGAAAAAAAAATCACATTATCTTTGAAATATGGCGCAAATTGTCGTCAATTGATAAACAAACATAGGTATCACATTATTATAAGCATATAACTATAGGCCGAATAAGTATATTACTGCAGTATAAATGGATGATCACACAACGAATTTATTTTTTTTTACATGGATGCTTTACAATTTCATATTAGAAAAAATACATTATCTTTGTAATATGGTGCAGAATGTCTGTAATTGATCAACACACACACACATAGGTACCATGACGGTCTAGTTTGATGCTTGCACAGAAACGGAGAGGAATGACATAAAATGCACCTTCGACTGGTTCATCTACTCTAGTGCACACAGTTGTACGTGCACATATACACACCCATATGCGCACATACACCTATATACGTACACACATATACAAGTAAGCATGTTTGCAAATGACAACGTATAGGCGGTCAAATCATAATACCTACGCATACTTCAAAACTGTTGTTTGATGTCTTGAATTATAACACAATGAGCGAGGGAGATTGTTCAGCAATGGAGATACCAGGTAAATGAGATTCGTCAGTACTCATTCAGTATGTTCTGTAACTAAGGATTATTATTGAGACACAAGATGACGAGTTATTTTGGCTTTAAATTCTCTCGGTCTTTGAGGGACTTTAATACTCAGGGGAAGTTTGTTCCACAGTAAGGCGCCTGATATGGACAGAGCCTTCTGCCCTAAGTGAGATGAACGATAGTTGACTAAGACATTATTGTTTCTGTTCGGTTTTTGATTGGTTACAGTGGGTGGGTGGAAACGCACTATCTCAGCATTGCTCTGAGGAAGATATAACGAGGAGAATACGTATTGGGCCTTCTGCATGAGGAGCCTTTCTTGGATAGGGATCCAGCCGAGTTTATTGAGGAGAGGGGTTACGTGATCACGTCTTTTGAAATTACCGTTGCATACCACCTTGGCTGCAAAATTCATGCATTTTTGTAAGTCCCTTTGAAGGTATTGAGGTAAGTCTCCCCATACTAGGCTGCAGTAGTCAATGCGCGATAACACAAGGGATTGAATGGCTAATAATCTGGATTTTTCGTCTAGCATACTTTTTATTCGATGAAAAAACATTAAAGTTCCGTAGATTTTGTTGCAAGTAGTCTCAACGTGAGATTTGAAGGACATATTTCTATCGAACCAGATACCTAGATTTTTAACTTTTTCTGATGCATCAATTTTATCATTTCCAACTGCAAGAGTAAGATCTGAAGTTTTTTTAATTGCATCTTTGGATCCAAAAATGATGCATTGTGTTTTGTTAGCATTTAATTTGAGACCATTTCGGTCGTACCATGATTTCAGGCTAGTCAGTAAAGTTTCGGCTTTAATTTGCGTCTGTGGTATTTCCGATACAGAACTTGTTATTGCAATTTGAACATCATCTGCATACATAGAGATCCGTGTGTTAGAAGGCATTGGAGGGAAATCATTAATGAAAATAGAAAACAGTAGCGGACCAAGAATGGATCCTTGGGGAACACCAAAATTGTTTTGAATGAATGGGGACAATTTGTTTTCTATGCGGACTGCATGAGATCGATTTGACAAGTAACTTTCAAACCATTGCGTGTCTATTCCCAAGTTCAGTATTTTACGTAGAAGTCTTTCATGTTGGACGCTATCGAACGCCTTAGAGAGATCGAGTAGTAGCAAGAGTGTTACATTCTTTTGATCGATGTCACTGTATATTTTTTCAGATATATTGAGCAGAGCGTCTTGAGTGCTAGTATTTCTTCTATAGGCATATTGATTTTGGTGGAGTAAATTTGACTCGTCCAGGTGAAATGACAGTTGATTTGTCACCACTTTCTCCAGTAGTTTGGACATGACAGGCAAAAGACTGATGGGCCTGTAGTTTGATGCTGTATTTAGGTCACCACTTTTGTGCAACGGTCTAATAATGGAGTGTTTCCATTGGTTTGGAAACGTATTGGTTACTATTGATGTATTAATTATCAGACGAATCCATGGTGCTGTAACAGGGAAACTATCTTTGATATATTGAAGACTGATACCATCATGTCCAACTGCCTTTGTGTTTTTTAGTGAGTATAAGATGTTTCGTAACTCTGGTAAATCGACAGGGCGTGGTCTCCACTTGACATCAGTCCTCGAGGGTGCAGTGGGGCATGAATTTTCAATTGTCGTTTCATCTGGATTGGTACACACCTCACTGAAAACTTGAGCCCCTACTTTTGAAAAGAATGTGTTGAAATCCGTGGCTGTTGCCAAGGGATTTTCAAAATTACTTATGCGATCTAAATTTTTATATGGGGCTACCTCACTAATGATTTCCCAAGTTCGCTTCGGGTTATTTTTAGCCGTTATCAGTGCCTGGTGGAAGTGAGTTTGTTTCGCTTCAGTGATTTTCTTTCGAAGAATTTTTTCATGTTCTTTATATCTCTTGTATAAGGTACTGTTTGATCTATTGTTTTTGTACTCTCGCAAGTTAGCTTTCTTTATTCTGCTCATCTCTTTAACTTCGTCAGTGATCCAAACAGTTCGTTTTGGCTTGGTTTTTTTGGTGACGTAAGGTGCACATTCGTCGAGAGCTGCTGTGAAGTTCTCGTTGAAAATTGACACTTGTATATCAACATCGTCAGATTGCATCATTTTCTGGAATTCGGTAGACCTATCGAGTAGTTTTTCTTGAAATAGTTCTGCTGAATAGTGCCTTTTCGAGCGATAGGTCATTAAGCGGTATTTTTGTCTTTCCTTCGCAATATTAATTTCACATTCTATAGAATGGTGATCGGAAATAGAAGGTGATATTACTGTACTAAGTATTGCGGTGGGATTATTTGTGATTGCTAGATCGAGGAGAGTTGCAGAGATTTTAGTGATGCGAGTCGGTTCTTTGACCATTTGTGATAAGCTTAGTTTATACAATAGTTTGCTTAGCTGATTGTTTTTATCCGTTAGGTCAACATTGAAATCTCCGAAAGCAAAGAATGATCTTTTTGCCTGAAGGATTTCTTTGAAGGTTTCCTCAATGAAATCTAGTGTTCGATTTAGGGGAGACGATGGGTGCCGGTAAAGGCTGCCAATGATTATTGATTTGTGTTTATTTATTTGCACTTCTAACCAAACCATTTCAATGCCTTCGCAAACTTTATTCACTAGTAGTGAAGATGTTGAGTACATTTCTTTCACAAAAATACAAGATCCACTACCTCGGCTGGTTTTAGCGCCATCGTAGCGGTACAACACGTAATCAGGAATGTTAAAAAATGAACTTTGGGTTCGTGAATCAAACCATGTTTCTGAGACACACAAAATGTCAATTTTTTCATACGCACAACTAGAAGTATCTTTACGGGACAGTTTGATGCAAACCTTGCCCAAATGTGTATAGATTCTAGTGAAAGCAGTTTATTTATGTATGATTTCAGCAAAAGTAAATGATTTGATAGGCTTTTTAAAGTTATTTCTTAACATTTTTCTTTGAAACGTACAGGTGATTTACACTTGGTGGACAAAAAGAGTCTCCCACACCATTCTACCTATTCTGAATATATTGAGTTATTTTACACAGTTCATTTCGGTAAGACTGTATTTGGCAACATACTAGCAGTTTTTGAAAAGTTATAAAGTTCTATTTTGTACGCATATATAAATTTAAATTTTCATTCATATCGAAAATTTGAAGACTCGGGGAATGGACCTAACAGCAGTCAACAAAGAACGAATCAATGACTTTTATCAAAGTGGAAAATTAATAATCCTGAAAACTAAAATTGTGGAAGGCGAAACATTTTGATGCCAGTGACAAACGCTCTTTGAAGAAATTGAGGAAGAAAAATTAGCGTTCTTCAATGCAAATTGTAACTAGCGAGTTTTGTGACGGTCCAAAAACAATTTCTCGAAAGGCTGAGCCTCGAAAGTTAAAGAAAATGAATTAAGGTAAGCCCAAATTCACCAGGATATATCCACACTTTTTTATTCCAGTCTCCGCAGCAAATCGAAAAAAAACGTTTTTCATTTGCTCTAGGGTACCGAGGTTAAACTCTTGAGGATTCGAAGCATGTAATGTGGTCTGATGAGTACAGTTCAAATTCTCTCTTGTTTCATTTCTTTCAATTTTGTTGTTTCTGCGCGCAGGGTGCTAGAGCACGCCTTGTGCATAGAATCTACAGATTCAACTTCTTTCAGAACTATGGACGAGTTAGGGTATGGTGAGAGCCACATGAAGTGATGGATTTATCTTGTATCGTCCCAGCTGTTCTAAAATCTGGCAGAAGTGCAATTCTTTAGGGCTATATTTTGCTGGGATCGACTCAAATCTGCCCACTCTTTGCAACATGATGATTGCCCGCTTTTACTAAATCTTACATCGTTCAAAATGTTTAGTAATCTGGAGCCAGTGCAATGTTTTGGGGCTGTTTTTTGCTGGGATGGTCACAAATTTGCCTACTGCGACAACACGATTAACTATATAATAGGACTATTTGCATGCTTTTACTCATCTCGTTCAACATGCCATGGATTTTTATTTTCCTGATGGAAATCGAATTCTTCTGGAGGACAGTGCTAACATACGCACAACTAGAAATGTTAAGATTGGTCTATTTCGAATGAAGGAACATTGGAGTGCATGGTCTGGCCTCAGTCTTAAACTCTTGGCAAAATTTTATGCTAAATCGTTGCAAATTTTGAACTATTTTTTTATTATATATATCATACCAACATAAAAACTAACCAACAATTGTATTTTGAAGTTATATCGATTGAAATCTAAAGAAATAAAAACAAGTGTTCGAATTAACTCAAATTCATTAAAAAGCATGTAAAAATACGGCAAATTTTAATTTCTTCAGTTTAAGATAGGAACTGATAGGATATAAACGGATACTCCAAAAATACTAAGCCACCAGAGGGTGGATATTTCGTGGTAAAACCTGATAGAGGTTATGTAGTTATTACTTTTGGTACCGATATCTTAATCTAGTAGAATGAATGTCAGGTGGAATGAAAGCTGTAATTCGGGCTAAAGGCTGTTATATCGCCTAATGATAAATAAATAAGTCTCGCGCGATTTTTCGATCACTCTGTGTACTTGGCGTTTGGAACGTTTCCGTTCGCAGATTTTCAAAAATTTTCCACAATGTTACAAGTCATTCACATAAGTCAATTCTTCCCATAACATAGCATAATTGTCATCCCATGTACCTATTGTTGCATTGAATTTAAAATCAATTACCTGACTTGAGAATTATACTCCCGAGCGTCTGTACAAAATCCTAGATTATTAGTAATCTTTGAATATTCTCCATGCAAAACGTCTGATGTCAGAATGAATTCAATAAGATTATTTTTTCAGCTCATCTCACGTATTAATTTTCTTTACCATTAGCGAGGCTTGTAAAACATAACATTTGTTCATGAAAGAACATCATTTGAGTTCATTCGAGTATCTGCAACTCAAGAATTATTCTATTCCATTTAATTGCCTGAGATTTTATTGTATCTACCATTTCCCCCCTTCCCCAGCAGCCACCCCCCCTCCACTCTAGATTTTATTGTATCCCCTATTTCCATTCTCCCACTCCCCCCTTGCAGTCATACCCTCTCCCGGTTTTATTGTAACTCCTATTTATAATCTCCCCCCCTCCCCCAGCAGCCAACCCCTTCCCCCCAAAACCACGAATTTTAAGAAAACTTTCTTGCATCCTCTATTTCCTATCTCCCCCCCCCCCCCCCCCCGCAGCCATCCCCCCTACCGCCTATTTTGAGTGGACTGTATTGTTTCCCCTATTTCCACCCCTCCCTCCCCTCATACTGCAGATTTAATTTTATTTCCTAATTTTAATCTCCTCCCCCCCCTTACCCCAGCCCCCCTCCCACCCGCGTATTTTGATCCCAGCGTGTGCCCGCCTGTCGCCGCGAGCCTCCATGTGCCGCCCTCTGTTCTAGACAGTAAACAAAGACTCCTCGGACCGTAAACAAACTGAGCAGACCTTTAACCAGCCTTCAAGGCTTCAAGTAGCTTCCGTGAGACCTAAGAGTGTGAAACGCCTGCTGAATTTGCGGTTTTAAAACATTTTGAAAATTCCGCCACGTAACAAGTCTCGTTCGGACTTCGGTATGACATCGAGTGCGGATTGGCATAATTGACAACACTCATCCGTCCATTTCCGTGTGTACTTGTCTCGGTAAATCAGCATGAATTTGGAAGAATTTTACAATAAGTAGTGTCAAAATTACTTCATCACATAAATTTCTACAGTAATTTTGTTCTAAAATAGGATTTCTCTCAATTTAACGCTTTTCTTTGCTAACATACGGTTTATTTGTTCGCAGGCCATCGACCTCGAGTTTTTCATACAAATTGATATATTAGGTAAGAGGAACCATTAAAATTCAATCAGAAATTGCTGTTTCTGCTCACATCACTTCTTCACGGCCCAAAATTACAGATCACATCTCATGGACCAGTAAAGATCGCGTGGATGCTGAAGATGTAGAGCCACATATTAATGACCAACGTCAGTCCTGTTTTTAACGTTTATAATTCTTAAATGTATTTATTCATGCATGAAAAAGATTGAGCCATTTTAAACGATTACCATTGTTAACTGTAAACAACTCACAAATATGTTTTTTTCACTCGCCTTACCGAAAAGATAATAACTTCAACACAGCATTTGTAGACACAAATGACATACGTAGAAGACGTCGGTGATGAATTTGAGCATAGATGGATGAATGAATAAGCTATTATTGTTGCAGGCTAAGAGGAGCAGTGACACTATTCTGCTTAAGTGAATTGCTTTTATTTTTGCACAACCTCTGTTTGTAAAGATGACATTGTTGTTGCTCGTATAATCACTTATATTCTATTTTATTCATTGAGTATGATATGTTTCTTTCTTTTAATTGTCTGTGCGTAGAAACTTCGTTCTTGAGAGCCAGAAATCTCGATGAGTTTGAGCTTTTTAATTACTATCTCACGAAGGTGTTTCTCTATTTTACAGGATGTTTTTTTAAATACAAGACCCGACAAAAATCTTTAATAACTTTTGATACAATGAACGGATTTCTACAAACAAAACGGGAGTAGATTCCTGAAATTTAAATATTTTATTTGGCACCTACGTATTTATGATACAACAGTCGAAATAAGATTCAGAGGACACTGTAAAATTCATTCTGCTTTGAAACTGCCGCCAAGATGACGAACTGGACAAATTTAGGAACAATTAGCTTTCATAAGCACTGAATACTTCTCAATGGAAGGAGCATTGTCCTAGTCCAGCGAAGTTTCAGGAGAGAGAGTGTATGTTATTCACTTCGATATTAACAACTACTTGTGACATTTAGGTGGACGAACTGTAAAGTTTTAAAGGTCCTTGACCTTATTACCACTGACTTGAAACATTTCTCTCATGTCTGCATTCATAATGAGGTGAAGATACACTGTAACGCTGTTGACGCGCTTGAGATGAAAAATGTAAAATGCTGAATGATTTTTGCTGTAGGTAAAAATAACTTCATATTCCCTTCCCCAAAATGTCGGTAAGTATTTGTTAGCTAGCGTACTGAAGTTTGAACTGATTTTGAACAGTTAATTAGCTGAAAATAAGCCCAGGATGGAGGCGAAAGGTGAAAAGTCTTCAAAAGAAAAGAAAGAAAAACTACAAGCACGCGTTCCTCAACAATTTCCACTTCGTCTTTAATATATGTAAGAATTAGGACCTCCTCCCAAATTTGATAACATTTCGCTATTATCATATCAAGTTTAAAACCATGCAAGAGGATCCGGACCTCTACTGTTAAACATCAAATGTGAGAGTGTTCCCGAGTTCAGCAATGATCAGATGAGTGGTGACAGCGCAAGTTTTCTGATGAGCGTCGAATCACTAGATTGGTCTCACTTGTACCCGTGCCGTTAACCTGAATCAGTCCTAGCATTTCTCTTCAAAGTGAGTTTTAAAGTACTTTCGGTGCGTCATAAAAATGGCGTCTACTTGTAAGATTCACTATACTTTTGGTCTTCCTGTATGTCTTAACAAAGTTATGATCCCTCCAAACCCTTTTTAAATATAACATGGGGCTGCTATGCTCCTCTTCCATGTTTCTAAACTGAAAATATAAATGTATTTCTCAAACAAAGTAGGTTTGAGGTACTACTGAGCGCCTAAAAATATAGAGTAATTCCTAAGACAAAGTGGGTTTGAGGTGCTTCTGGGCGCCTGAAAATATAGACTTATTCCTCAGATAAGGTGGGCTTGAGGTGCTGCTGGGCGCCTGAAAATATAGACTTATTCCTCAGATAAGGTGGGCTTGAGGTGCTGCTGGGTGCCTGAAAATATAAACTAATTCCTCAAACAAAGTAGGTTTGAGGTGCTGCTGAGCGCCTGAAATTATAAAATTTTTCCCCAAACAAAGTGGGTTTGAGCAGCGCTGAAGCTATAGGTGCATGTCTCCATTGCATGCTGCCCACGAAGTTGGCACTGCAGTGAAGAGACCGTCTGGTGTCGGCTTACCCAGACGCTGTGGAGAGAGCAATTATTCATAACTCTTAGCAACGCTTATATCAATTGCACGGCAGGTAGCCCCAGTGATCTGCGTGGGTGCTTGTCTGATGATGAAGCATCTTAAATCGTTCCCGCACTCTGCTTCAGGTTGACACTGACAGCAAGAACAGAAAAGTTTTGTGTGTAGCTGGGCGTCGATTATTTCACGATCATGTACAGGAACATGTGAAACCATTTGAATGGCTTAGGTTTTTTCAAAGTTGGCCTCGTTTTCAAACGAGTCTCCAACTTCTCCAGTTGTCTTGTGCTACGAGTTCACATCGTTTTTATAAGAAGTACTAACTACGACACGCTGATCGTCCATTGACTGATATGGCGTAGGTTTCTATCAGATGGGAAATAGTGATGGATAAATGAAGTAAATTCAATGCATTTCCTCTTTGACTGCAGCTGGTATATTTTCTGATAATTCGACTGCAAGCTTAATGAAGAAAAGCTGCCAGGCATAATTTGAGTTGCTTCGCATATGAAGAGCAATTTCTCGCTTTGCAGACGTGCTATGCGGAAAAAGCTACGTGTTAGTTCTTTGCTCTCGAATAGCTCTGTGTTCTTTCATTCTTGTATGGTAAAAACTGTGGCTTTCACAGCGGTTACTCCAACAGGTACAACCATTGCTACTGTCGGGGCTTTTAATAAGACCGGACATAACGATCAAATTTGTACCCCGTTATGAAGTTGGCATAGTTTCTTATCCCTTCCTTATTGCCTTCTTTGAAACTTGGACTTTGAACAATATCGAGTGGAACAAGCAATTTTTTCTTTTTTAGTGGTGAAAGGACTAAAGTACCCATTTTATGTTCGATATTCAATTCATTTGAGTCATTTAATATCTAAGCATTCTCGACCCCTCATTTTTTCAACATTTTACTTCCAATTATAACTTTGACTTTGATAATTTTGTAATCGCTTTGTGTGTTTATTTTTTCATAACATTTCTACTTCGACCGCAACCACTTTTTTGAAAATCATTCAACGATCAATAGTGCACACCATAACTGTCTCTTAACCAACCTATTTCACCGTCATTATGCACATTTTAGTACTAAATATATTAACTATTTATTGACAATGAATTAATTTCCTATTAATTATTCATTTTATTTGCTCGAACTACCAATTTGTCTCTTCCATTGAAGTTCCTTTCCGTTTCTTTCGATGAAAATTATTCCTAAGCTTCCCTTCAGTTTTTATGAGGTGGAGCTTCTCGCTTTACTACTCAAACAGCCACGAGAATCGAATTTAGCACTTCTTGCCTAGCGATCGCTTCTTTTACTTCGGTGGAAAACATCGATTAATGCTTGCTTTCTCCAACGTTTGGTTCCCTTAGCAAGGGCAGCACTTTAATCCATAGCGGCAGTGATACAGCTCTCACGTTGTTACACTTGGTAAATTAGGTTAGGCAAATTTTTATGTTGCCGGATAATGGTGTGATTTGAAGAAACATTCAGGTGCGTAATTATTTATTATACTGTCATAGGAAATTGTCAGTTGAGGTGAAAAATTCGATTCGATTCTGAACCAGCAGTTGGATTTTTCCCAACTGCATATCGATTACCATGGGTCTGCAACCGTCATTTTCAAGGTAGTTTTTTGAACAATACCAGCAAAAAAAGAATAAAGCTTTCACTAATTTCATATTTTCCCTATCCCTTTATTTTGTTGCTTGAACTATACCCGGCATGCTATTTAATCATACGCCAAGTAACACGAGTAAAATTAACGTTTCAGTGGCGTGCAAATAATTTCATTTTTTTACAAGAACGTGGTACGTATTTTAAAGTGTTGACTACATACCCGATTCAAAAAAAAATTCAGGTTGGCACAGCGCGAAAAGTTTTAAATTCAAAGATATTTACGTTTGTTAAAATTTAAAATTATGGTAAAATGGTTAATTTAAGCATTGCGTAATTTTACGTCTGTGTCAAATCCAAATTTAATGTGAAAAAGTAAATCTGAGCTTTGCGTAATTCAGTCTATCAGTTCCGCATGTAATCTTAATTTGCAATCTACAATGAAGAGGCAGTTGGCACTGCGCAGGCGCTTTGTCTGCTGCAAGTGCCAACTCTGGCTGACAACAGCCCCACATTTTGGCACGGCGCGACTGCATTGCGGGGTTTGCAGTGCAGTAAAAATATAACAGTTACCGTTAATTACGATCGTTTTCTCTCGAATAACACCCGTTTTCTGAGAAGGGTTTTACTGCGCCGCAATGGGATACTGGGTTATATTTTAACTAAGTGTATTCGATAAGAGGCCGCTTGATGGCGTTTCTGCAACATACCTGTAGCCACACCCCAATTTTGCTTAACTTTGACCTGCGCAAGAACATATGCTTGGGCAGACGTGTAGGCGAGTATGAATGCCTTTCAGAAAATTGAAAAACGATGAAATTACTTTGACCTTCCACTTCTTGATTAGTTAATTTGAATTCCGGAAACCGTATTTGCGTGCTAAAATCGGGAGTCGAAATGATGCCAGAAAAGGGGATTTTGATAATGCTGCAAATAAAATATCAAATAACTTCTCGTATTTTCTTATCATTTTGGTCGTTTTGGGCTCAGCAATCGTTGAATTCGCATGTAATGAATCAAGTTCTGTTACCGCATATTGTTGAACGTGTGACTGAACTGTTATTTAAGATTTCAGCAATTTATTGTTGTTAGTGAGTCAGACACTATTACAGTAGTTTATTATCCGTAACTTAGATTTGATGACTGCACTTGATGCTGCGTCCGGCACTGCTGGACTGTACAGAAAAGAAAGAAAGAAAGAAAGAAAGAAAAGAAAGATAAACAGTTTAATTCCAATAGAGTTAAAATATGAAATGTTTAACGTTGATTTTTCAAATATCAGAAGGCTTGGTAGAAATGGCAGGCGAACTGTGAGAGCTGGTCTGATAAAGTGAACAAGAGAAATTTTTTATGAATTTGTTGCACGTGTTAGTGTTATTTGAACGAACGTTCGCAATTCCAATGTTATCTCGATGAGGAAACTCGGATTTATTTGGATTTGTGTACATGACTATGAGGTGAGGAAATTTTTTTTATGCCAATTGAGTTTGTCAGTAATGAACTTTTTATTTGTTTTATCCCTATTTTTTGTTGTATTATAATCGGCATTGATATTGTCCACTTTTTCATGCATGTGGAACGTACTCACAAATTTATTAAAGAAGGGGCGAAAATTTATCTTTTTTCTACTCTATAAGATTTTTTACGTACCACGATTTTAGATCGCTCAAATGTAGTGTTCTATTGACCATCAATAATTACTTGGAACAACTTTCTCATTCTTTTTTCATCCACTTTCTGGCCTGGTTGAAGCTCCTACAGAGGATTTCTTGAAATTAGGTTTGCGTGGGTATTAATATACTTCTGCACACATCCCTAGAGGCCTAACCTAACGTTTGCATCGAATTCATCGACGTTGATTTGAATCAAACTTATGAAAAGTTTGAAACGTAATTCTCTGTAGTTGATTTCAAGTAAAACTTTTAGTTAGTGGTTGAAGTCCTGGTCTCTGCATTCAGCTTTTAATTATGGATGAAAACATCAGTTATTATTGTTGAATAGAAGTGTAATCGAAGGAAATTTTCAGCTTATTGATTTTCAACTAATGTGAGTAAGGAGTGGGGTGTTTTAATTAAATTCTTAGTTTCGCACAAATATGTGTGCATCCACAACGACACCGTCCTCACAGGTTTAGACCGAAGCAGCACTAGCACCCTCGCTCTGTACTGCGACATGCAAATGTCACCAGAGGTAATTTTTTTCAAAAAGATTACCGCCCGTGGGTTCCTCGTCTTAGTGAAGCCAATTTATTGAGCTTATTATAGTAAAAAATTATCCCAGAAGAAAATTGCAGTCCCCGCCCCTCACATTAATGCCTTCTCTGGCAGGTTGCCAACTACATGCCTTTTTCACTATGGCACTATTGAAGCATTGCATCACACGCTGACTGCTTTCTGCGTACAATCCACAGTGATAAATAAATGTGACCCTCAGTGGAATACAACTATTAAATACAGTAGTTAGTGGGATGCAACTATTATTAAAATACAACCACGTGTCTATGGGAATAAGCAGTCTGAAGGGGAAAATGAATGAGGGCTCGAGCTGAAAGTTAGGCAGTCCTTTTTCTTCTCTTAAAATGCTTTTCTCATGTTAAGGACCACTTTTCTCGGTTCACTGCTGTCCTGTTTTTCAGCATCTACTACTTTCTTCTTCAATTATATCTGGTTTCATGAACTTATTTCTTAACTCACTGATTCTATGCCTCTTCTGCATAAATAATTCTGCGTTTCGTTATCTCCATACTAAATTGTGATTTCCTCCTTCCTCTCTTTGGAATGCTTTTTTTGTAGTTAGGGGGCTTTAACGAACATCGAATCTAATCTAGAATGATGCACAGCTGTTTCTTGCGCATCTGTGTTCGAATTTTCTTACTATACGTATAATTGGAGGGCAAATATGCTGAGTGCCTAACCCACAAAACACAGAATTTTAGGACACTCAAGTGAGGGGCGTGGTGTTAATCGCAGGATGCCGAACTGGCTTTTCCTAGCTAAGTTACTAACTAGGAACTAACCACTCTGCCTGCCGCCGCTATGAGGTGAAATTATCACTAAATTCACTCTCCAGTTTTGACCTCTGATTTGTGGGTTAGGACACTCTGCATATTTGCCCCCAATTGTCAGCTGTTCAGTGATTGTGAACAGATTATATTGACTAAATTACCTTCAAACTTGAAAAGAAGTGTTAAGCGTCCAGACACCCAGTAGAGCTAAACGGTTCTTTGCTCGATTATATAGTCAATAACTGGTAAAAAAAAGTTTGTCAAGAAAACTTAATCGTAATATGTACCCAATTCTGGCACCAACTCTATGTTCACGTGGTACTGTCCATGTTTAATAACAATCAGTATCTCATGAGGTACCACGTGAACTCAGAGATACCATGTGAACTCGATGAAACCACGTGAACTCAATGGAACCACGTGAACTCAATGGAACCACGTGAACTCAATGGAACCACGTGAACTCGATGAAACCACGTGAACTCGATGAAACCACGTGAACTCGATGAAACCACGTGAACTCGATGAAACCACGTGAACTCGATGAAACCACGTGAACTCAATGGAACCACGTGAACTCAATGGAACCACGTGAACTCAATGGAACCACGTGAACTCAATGGAACCACGTGAACTCAATGGAAACACGTGAACTCAATGGAACCTCGTGAACTCAATGGAACCACGTGAACTCGATGAAACCACGTGAACTCGATGAAACCACGTGAACTCGATGAAACCACGTGAACTCGATGAAACCACGTGAACTCGATGAAACCACGTGAACTCGATGAAACCACGTGAACTCGATGAAACCACGTGAACTCGATGAAACCACGTGAACTCGATGAAACCACGTGAACTCGATGAAACCACGTGAACTCGATGAAACCACGTGAACTCGATGAAACCACGTGAACTCGATGAAACCACGTGAACTCGATGAAACCACGTGAACTCGATGAAACCACGTGAACTCGATGAAACCACGTGAACTCGATGAAACCACGTGAACTCGATGAAACCACGTGAACTCGATGAAACCACGTGAACTCGATGAAACCACGTGAACTCGATGAAACCACGTGAACTCGATGAAACCACGTGAACTCGATGAAACCACGTGAACTCGATGAAACCACGTGAACTCAATGGAACCACGTGAACTCAATGGAACCACGTGAACTCATTGGTACTACGAAATTTCGGTAATTAGGCCTAAATTCAAGAAATTTTGTGCTTACCTTTTAATTCACATGAAATTATAAAATCACCGGCCTTTGAATTGTCTATTAACTTCTGTGATGAATGAGGGCGTGTAAAGCCGCGTTCGGTCCGACAGTTTTTTGCTTAATTGTAACTTTCTTCTATTCGGACCTACGCTAAGTTAATATTTTTATTGATGTGGCTTGTATAAATGAAATCCCTCCCCTACATCGTTGTACCATCTTTCAAGTCAGTTCAGAAGTGTCTCTTCTGTTTCCCAGCACAGCTGCGTTGTATTTTAGAGGCAGGCAAAGTATTATTATTGTAGTTCCCGCGTGTCGAGACGTCAGGGTGGCATTGTGCACTGTATAAATTCTCTACAGCTATTATCATTGAATGGGAAATATTGTAATCTGATAATTGACAATAAGGTGATCACAATTGCAATTTTTTTTAATGTGCTTGCTGTCTGCTAGCAATTTCAAATTTATTTTTTCTAGTTGTATTTTTACTTATGCAGTTTTTGTGCATCTATGATAGTCCGTACATACCGTCTGTTAGGTTAGATGAATGGCTTACTCTGATGTCAATTTGAATTATGAATGATATTCAAAAACGAAACGCATCGAATTACAAACTGCGGGCAAATTACAATCAAGGGCATAAGTATTTTAAATTGAGCGTAAATGCAAAATATAACAGAAAAGGCTTTATAATTCTCATTGAAGAGAAAAGTACTAGAAATTCAAGTTGACAAGATCACTTTTGTCATGATGGGTTGTTTCTTCCACTAATAAGTCTATAATTAGAGCTTCTTTTTCGTGATTGAAGACTTTAATGATCAAACTCCGCGTTTTTTGTCGAGGACTCATGCGAATTTTTTATTTTGGGATAGACATTTTTTTGGCTCGTTCGTTTTGGCAATTTGATGATTGTCTTCGATTTATACCCAACACATGCAAATGTGTAGGACGGGATATCGAACTTATCAGCTGCTAAAATTTTTTTTTCATTGATCCGTATAAATGAGCTGCAACTCTCAGCATTAAAGACTCATCGCAGAATTTTAGCTGTCGTATTTTTTCATCTTCCAATGTGCTCTTTGGTAGACTTTAACTTCGTAAACTCTGCAATGTACCACCAAGACGAACTGTAATGCCTAATCAATTGCAAAGCATTTCAAATTACCCTCTTGCTTAGCATGAAAGCATATTACCTTGAACTCACAAATTTTATCGTCGGTTGGAATGAAAACAAAGAAAATAAAGAGCTAGCACAAGAATATGTCATACACAATATTTTCCCTGAAAAGATGTTCTTTGTGGTTGTAGGTGACTGCATTAATTCTGCTGTAAATGGTAATTTTTGAACGCAACCTTAAATCTTACTAGCTAAATGAAATTAGGCTGTTTTCAACGTATGTGCGCCTAGTAGCTTAAATCTGCCACCTGAACTGTTTACAGGAGACTCTAGTTTGCTCGAAATTTGTTTACTACGAAGGAAAGAAGATCTAACACTCTCTGTGTCCTCTGGTCTGCGAGTGGGAGTGTTTGGGAGCATGACTTTGGGGATGTATCTAATCTCAGCCGGGATCAGTGGGGCCCTTCACGATTAATGTAAGATGTAAATACACTAGGATGCCTTGCTACTAAGTTTGGAGCGTGAGATGAAAAAAGCGACGCGTTGTGCGCTGCTCAAAAGTTCTTCTCATGATGGTATGAAAAAAAACTTCTAAGCCCATGTTACGATTCCGAAAATTTGTGTGTATTCCTGCTAATTTTTACAGATTATCCCCCTTCCGTTTTGCATCCTTCCTACTTGAATTTGTTCATCTATTCTCGATAATTTTCAAAGGTTATTTTCTGTTTTCGTGCCTCTTGTGCTGTCACATAGCAGAACCTGACAGCTCATTTCGCCTCCCAATATTTCCGTACGTGCATCCCACAGCGAGTAGCGTCTGAAAATCGTCTATGGTTGTTTGCTACTCGTCTGAAATATTGAATATCTCGCCTCAGTACGATGCAAAAAGTGGTGGCCTGTCTTTTCAACCAGGTTTGAGGCTTTGTAACCCCTCGAAGTTTGCGTAGACTAAGAGTACCAGAATCTATTATTTTAGTTCTGTGAGAAAATGCCAGTTGTTGAGATGTGGTGGAGTTTTCTTCTAGTTCCTTTGTCGGCGTTTTTTGTTTCTCTTTCACTAAATGCTTATGACGCTTTTGCGACTTCTGCCTGCAGTTCCCGATTTATATTTAGTTTTTCCAATTTCGTATTCGTTTCACAGATAATTTGTATAATGGAACTTTGGTGAGCGATAATACATGCGTGGAATTCTATACCCTTTTTTCTTAAATACTTTTTCATTTTAGTTTTGTTGTGAGCATAGAACCTAATTTGACAAAGATTCTAATTTAGAACGTACAACTTCCTGCCATTTCGTTGTGCATACCTCGAGTTGATGTTTCACGGTGAATCTGCCTTTTTAATTCTCATATAAATGTTAATAAATATGCCATTAATATGTTAATAGACCATTGAATTGTTAACAATTATTCTTAGTCGGATAGTTTTCGAGATAGGACTTGTGTCGTTTTTGAACAGAGATCTATTACTTTAATACCTAACACGTAAGCTCTTAATGTGGGCACAGGGTTCTCAGAATTAGATGAAAGTAAAACTTGTGGCAGGAAATTAAGTGTTCTCATGACGCAGAAATATACCTCTCATAATCTCAACGAGAGAATTACTCGGAGAAGGAGGAGATGAAAACAAATTTTCTGTTTAGCAATCTGGAAGAAGATATGCATGCGAAGCTGAAATTATGCGTTGAAATAAATAATAAAAATATTTTTCTCAGATATGCTACGAAAAAAAGTCGAATGCTTGAAACTAAAGCCCAATTCAAATGAAACATGGACTGACTTAGAATGATGGAATGAAAATCAAACTAACATCGTGTATATGCTTTTAGATGATTCCTAACATGGACATGCTGGTCAACTTCCTAGAGTATGGAATTATATATTATTTACTCCTGCTAATGTATATTTTGAGAGATATTCGTGCCACAAAGGCTGTAAATATTACAAAGGTGCGCTACCCTTGAGTACATTGCGTTAACTGTTGGATTCCGTGCACGTCAGGGGAGTAATTCTTCAAAGCTGGCGGGTGGAAAGGGAGTAAAGAAGAGCCTCCAAGTGACTGTAGCTCATGAGTCTGTGCCAGATTGTTCTCCAATTATTCCAGAAGTGGAAAGCTGCTTGCAGCACCTTGCAGAATTTTAGTAATGAATTGTCACTTTAGAACTGGGAAAAACGCATATGACTTGTACACAGCGTTTCTGACATAATTATTCGCAGATTATTTCAGACGCGAATAATAGGAAGAAAGTTTAGCTGGATACCTTCAATTTACCGCAGAAATAAAGGGACACGATGCAATAATTGTGGCTCAGTTGAAGTGACGTAATGCGTACTGTAGATGCCGATGCAAAAGTGATTCGGGGAAAAAATTTCTTATTATAAAGGTAATCAACATGAAGGTGACTTGAAATATGGGTGACTTGACACAAGGGTGACTTGACACAAGGGTGACTTGACACAAGGGTGACTTGACACAAGGGTGACTTGACACAAGGGTGACTTGACACAAGGGTGACTTGACACAAGGGTGACTTAACCCAAACTGTTCTTCATGCAGAGAACACTTCAGGCAAGTATACCTGATACGAAAGGAGCTTGATATAAAATATAATTGATGCGAAGGTCTCTTGATGCGAGCCGTTGATGTGAAGATGTCTCGAAACGCATCAAAAGCACCATCAAGTTCAGCGCATCAGCAGGCAGAGAAGTGTGGCCTCGAAACTTTAGCCTGCCACGTGTGGAAGAATATTTTTTAATCCCATTTGAAATGCAAAAATAATTTAGTCATCGTAACGATGATATTTTAGAATCTTTTCACATCGTTGATATTTTAGAATCTTTTCACATCGTTGATATTTTAGAATCTTTTCACATCGTTGATATTTTAGAATCTTTTCACATCGTTGATATCTTAGAATCTTTTCACATCGTTGATATTCTAGAATCTTTTCACATCGTTGATATCTTAGAATCTTTTCACATCGTTGATATTTTAGAATCTTTTCACATCGTTGATATTTTAGAATCTTTTCACATCGTTGATATTTTAGAATCTTTTCACATCGTTGATATTTTAGAATCTTTTCACATCGTTGATATTTTAGAATCTTTTCACATCGTTGATATTTTAGAATCTTTTCACATCGTTGATATTTTAGAATCTTTTCACATCGTTGATATTTTAGAATCTTTTCACATCGTTGATATTCTAGAATCTTTTCACATCGTTGATATCTTAGAATCTTTTCACATCGTTGATATTTTAGAATCTTTTCACATCGTTGATATTTTAGAATCTTTTCACATCGTTGATATTTTAGAATCTTTTCACATCGTTGATATTTTAGAATCTTTTCACATCGTTGATATTTTAGAATCTTTTCACATCGTTGATATTTTAGAATCTTTTCACATCGTTGATATTTTAGAATCTTTTCACATCGTTGATATTTTAGAATCTTTTCACATCGTTGATATTTTAGAATCTTTTCACATCGTTGATATCTTAGAATCTTTTCACATCGTTGATATTTTAGAATCTTTTCACATCGTTGATATTTTAGAATCTTTTCACATCGTTGATATTTTAGAATCTTTTCACATCGTTGATATTTTAGAATCTTTTCACATCGTTGATATTTTAGAATCTTTTCACATCGTTGATATCTTAGAATCTTTTCACACCGTTGATATTTTAGAATCTTTTCACATCGTTGATATTTTAGAATCTTTTCACATCGTTGATATTTTAAAATCTTTTCACATCGTTGATATTTTAGAATCTTTTCACATCGTTGATATTTTAGAATCTTTTCACATCGTTGATATCTTAGAATCTTTTCACATCGTTGATATTTCAGAATCTTTTCACATCGTTGATATTTCAGAATCTTTTCACATCGTTGATATTTTAGAATCTTTTCACATCGTTGATATTTTAAAATCTTTTCACATCGTTGATATTTTAGAATCTTTTCACATCGTTGATATTTTAGAATCTTTTCACATCGTTGATATTTTAGAATCTTTTCACATCGTTGATATTTTAGAATCTTTTCACATCGTTGATATTTTAGAATCTTTTCACATCGTTGATATTTTAGAATCTTTTCACATCGTTGATATTTTAGAATCTTTTCACATCGTTGATATTTTAGAATCTTTTCACATCGTTGATATTTTAGAATCTTTTCACATCGTTGATATTTTAAAATCTTTTCACATCGTTGATATTTTAGAATCTTTTCACATCGTTGATATTTTAGAATCTTTTCACATCGTTGATATTTTAGAATCTTTTCACATCGTTGATATTTTAGAATCTTTTCACATCGTTGATATTTTAGAATCTTTTCACATCGTTGATATTTTAGAAACTTTTCCACGTCGTTGATATTATCCGACACTAGCACATTTTTCCACTTTGCTTCAGGTATGTGAAAACTCTTTCCGTAGCTCCTGAGTATACTTTAAATTTACCATCATACTTAAAAATTTTCTTACTTATTCCCCACATTTATGCTTCAGCAATCCCAGCGCTATAAAACCTCTACCTACGGTAATTAACACGCTAAGTGCAGCGAGTTAAACTGGAGTTTAATATCCAGCTCAAATTTAGAATCAATTGTAGTAAGAAATTTTGAAAATAGCAAACATTGACTGGATCATGCCTTCATTTAACTTTCATTTAGTATTTATAAAAATTGAGTCAGTGACTGCTGGTCGGCCAGCAGCATTATGAAAATCACCTAAATGACCACCGGTGGGTCACGCCGCACTTAACGTGGTAATTCTCCTTTATTGTCACTTTCCCTCAATCCATACCTAGCTTCAGCAGCAGTGACAGGTAGCGGATATAGGTAGGTCTTTATTACAGCATATTCTGCATCGTAAACCTCCTCGTCTTTTTGGGACACCTACGTTGGGGTTGGGGAGACTTAAACTAACATCTAATCATTTTCCATCTGTAACTGATCGCACCATTTTTCGAACAGGTTTTTTTTTTTTGTTTGAAATACCGCCTACTCACAGATGCCGTACTGATCATTTTCTGCCAGTACCTAATCAAGAAGTCTTATTCTTCATCAATTTTTGGAGATTACTCCAGCGCCTGCTCTAATTAACACGTTAACCGCCATCGGTTAAACTAAAGCTCAACATTCAACTCCAATTTCAACACGTTAATCGCTATGGGTTAAACAGATGTTCAATATTCACCTCCAAATTTAAATTCAATTGTGGTAAGTTACTTTGAAAATAGCAAACATTAACTGGATCGCACTTTCATTTAACTTTGATTAAGTATTTATCAAAATTGAGTTTTTGACTACTTGCCGGTCAGCAGCATTACGAAAATTTCCTCCGTATACCATCGGTGGCTCACGTGACTGTTAACGTGTTAACCAATCGCAAAGCTCTCTAAAGCATTTGCCAGAGACGTCTTTTGAAATTTTCTCTTGCGAAGTCGATCGCATCGATTTACGAATTGGGTTGAGGTGAATTTCTCTTCAGTGAACCAATTATACATTTCTACACCTAAGCATTGCCGGGCACCGTGATGTAAATAAAATTGATAACTGATGGTTCTGTCTATAGGCTTCTCCAAAATGTCGACAACTTCTAACGAAGTCGACTCGTTAAAGAAGACTATGCGGCCAGCAATCTTTATGTAATTGAATTTTTATTGAATATTCTGACTTTCGAATAGTGTTGCATATCCTTCACAAACCTGGGAAATTTTGAAGCTCTCATTACTCATTGGGAATGAATTTAACTACAAATGGTCTCTAAATTTACAAATGGTCTCTAAATCTCTAACACTGAAACCTACACTGAAGTAGGTACACTAAAACCTACACTGAAGTAGGTACACTAAAACCTACACTGAAGTCCACTCAAACCTACACTGAAGTAAGTACACTAAAACCTACACTGAAGTAAGTACACTAAGCCCTACACTGAAGTAAGTACACTAAGCCCTACACAGAAGTAAGTACACTAAGCCCTACACTGAAGTAAGTACACTAAGCCCTACACTGAAGTAAGTACTCTAAAACCTACACTGAAGTAGGTACACTAAAACCTACACTGAAGTAGGTACACTAAAACCTACACTGAAGTAGGTACACTAAAACCTACACTGAAGTAGGTACACTAAAACCTACACTGAAGTAGGTACACTAAAAACTACACTGAAGTAAGTACACTAAGCCCTATACAGAAGTAAGTACACTGAAACCTACACTGAAGTAAGTACACTAAGACCTACACTGAAGTAGGTACATTAAAACCGACACTGAAGTAGGTACACTAAAACCTACACTGAAACCTACGCTGAGCAGCTGAACAGGAACTTCGAGTCGGTGTGTACTGCAGCGGCCAGTGTATTTGTTCCCTTCAGTTTTATTTTTTGTCATTTGGCAGCTCACTGACCGACACTCGCCAAGCGCAGAACAACCAACGGCTCCAACGCCGTCACCCCAGAGTTGGGAAGTGAAAAGAACGGGATAACTTCTCTGCAATTAAACCTTAGTAACACGTTACTTATTTGAACCCTTAACGCTCCTTCCCTTCCTCAGCGTTGGGAAGTGAAGGCACGGGATAACTTCTCTGCAATTAGACCTTAGTAACATATTACCTATTCAAACCCCAATGGATTCAACTTAAAATGGTGCCAACGTCTCTCCTATTAGACCTCAGTAACAAGTTACTCATTTAAACAACTGCTTTTTCTTTCCTCAGCGTTGGGGAAAAAAAGGCATGGGATTACTTCTCTTCAATTAAACCTTAGTTACAAGTTACTTCTTCGAACCCTGATAAGTGTGCTTCTCCGATCAGAAGGGATGGGATAGGCAATAGGGTCAGGTTACGTTAAGTTTGCCTATCCGTGCTGTAGGGACTAGCACCCCTAAGTGAGATCTGTGAGGTTGCCTCAGCTACAGCTCCTCAAGAGGATACAACTTATTTAACTATGAGAATTAGTACTCCCAGGGAAAGTATGTGAAGATCCGAGTCAAGGCTAGATAGGCTTTCTTTTTGTTTAAATAGAATAGCTTTTTGTTTTGGTACGAGCCATCGTTTTTCAGTTCCTTGCTGGCATGTTTTAATGGACCTATGACTTTCGTCTTCCCCTTTTGTCTAGTTTCATGAACTTCTTCCTCAACTTACTGTTTCTATGGCCTTGTGTATAGATTCCGAGTTTCCTAAGTCCATATTAAATGGTGCCTTCCTGTCTTAGGAACTTTTTTTACGATTAGGGAGGCTTAAATTAATATAAAACATACCTCAGCTATAGATAGGCCTTCGGGACTTCTGTCTTTAATGACTACTGTGCTTCATTCAATTTTTTATTCGTTATCTCTTTTTTTGTCTTTTGTCCCTTTTTCTTCAAAAATTTCTGTTTCTTCTTTTGCGAGATATCTATGCTTAAGATTTTGCCCTATTTTTTACAGTCCGTATTAAATAACTTTTCTTCGCTCTCCCCTAACATCGCCTTTGTTGCTAAATGTCTCAAGCTGATATATTGTGATACGATTGAATCAATGGAAATGTGCGATAATAGGGGAAAGATGTGAGGTTCCAAGCTGAAGATTAGGTAGTCTTTCGTTTTGCTAAAACCAGATTTTTTTATTATTGTGACCCATTATTTTATAGTGTTTGATTTTTCTCAGAGCTTATTAGTTTCTTTTCTTACGTTTACTCTGTTTTCCTTGGATATATGGCATAGATAGACACTAAGCTTATGTTATTTTAGTAGCGTTAGTGGAATAAACGTATCTGCAAGAATTAGCGCTCCCAAGGGAAAAATTCGAAGTTCCGATCTGGAGAGTTAAGTAGGCCTTCTTTTTGTTCAAACAGAAAAGGTGTTGGTTTTGTTTTGCCACTGACCTTTTGTTTTTGCTTTACTGCTGTCCTGTTTTGCAGCACTTACTACTTTGTTCTTCGGCGTTTTCATACATTTCTTTCCTAACTTACTATGAGCTAGTGTGGGAACACACCATGGGCATATATGTATTCCGAGTTCCCTAAACTCCATACTAATTGGTGCCATCTTTCTCTTTAGAACACCTTACTTATGGTTTGGGAGGCTTTAACTAACTGACAATCTAATCAGTCATTGAGAACAATAAAACGTGTGCACATAGAACAAACCCTTGGGGTAATCGTTCTAGGGGATTTCGAGAATGGACACCTCCCAACTTCTGAAGGACAAATTTTAACTGAAAATGAATTTTTTTATTAACTGAATTAATTAAAGTTTTTGTGGGCAGAGCTGGGCGATGCAGTGAAGGCCGCCCGCTGATCAGCGGAGGAGGAAGCAAACCCGACCCTGGTGATGGCTGACCAAGAGAGAACGAGCGAAACAAAAGAAATTCCCCAAAACCTGGAGCCAGAAGCCGCTGATGACGGAAGCGCTCCAAAAACTGAGAGTGAGCGAAACGCAAGAAATGAAGAGGATGATGGTGAGCAAAGGGCGAGCGGTAGCAGGGGTACAGCTGGAGCGAGTGATGCACCATCGGCTGAGCGGAGGAGAGAAGGAAGTGATGCACCGAGAAATGCGAGCGAGGAAGTCGAGAAGGAAGTAACAGAGAAAAGAGTAGAGAAGGAAGAAAACGTTGAGGTCCATGAGACGGTGAGAAGTTCTTCTTATGTGTGCATATTCTTTTAACCTTTTCAACGTGCATCCTTTCTTGGATATGAGCGAACTTCGATTTATTACATAAGGTGTTATTCTTCGTTTTTACTTATCTGAAACATCCAAATTCAGGGCTCATTCGTAGGGAAAGAGGAAATGGGAAGATTTTAAATCATGAAAATTAAATTATGTATAGAATTTTGCAATTTCACTTCACTTCATTCCTAATTGATATTTTCAAATTCTGCTTTAGCTTCTGTGATCAAATGGAACCAAAAGCAGAGGTTTGCATGCGTAATTTACTTCTAACGATAAATTCATGACTATGACGTACTTTCCGAATAATAATTGTGAAAACTCAAATATTTCACACCCGGTAAATTAACGAATGAAATTTTCAAATGAATCACTTGATGAATGTTGAATCTTATCCCACTAAAATAACTATTTTATTGTGCCAAGTGGATCGAGTGCTAATAAATGAATTCAGTCGTAGGACCGGGTTACATCCTCTTAACAAATATTGTTTTATTCAATGAATCATATCTTGCATGATTGATCATATTCTACTAATTAATGATTTCTTGCTTAAAAAAGAACATACTGCCATGTAACTATGGCTTACTAACATCACCTGAACCTACCTCCCTTTTTAAAGTCCCTCGTATGTTCGCGACACGTGCCTTGTAGAATTTAAAAATTTGGTAATAATGCAAATTTCAACAATTTTATTAGTGGCTTTCATTGACACGTTAGGGTGCATGTTGAGAGCTAAAACGTACCTCCAAAGTTCAAAATTTCGTTGAGGGTTTTTTGAACGACCGAAGCGCAGTTAACTTAAATCCTTGGGTGCCAAGGTACGAATTACTAAATTTATTTTTACGTTAACCATATTTCCTTTCATCTACACTTCTGTGAGATGTGGCAGGCAAGTCGCCAAGTTAAACCTAGACTATGAGCGCAAAATTGACTAAAATTAATTTGTTGTCATCCAGGTACGGGAAACCCAATCTGGCCTGCGCATTCGGGAAGTTCGAATGTTCGATTCCTTGGGAAATTTGGAATATTCGGCAGTCCTCAGTGGGGACAAAAATATTCCTTGTACATCGCCTTTTCCCCCGAATTCGAAGCAATTCGGCCTTGTCTCCGCACCACCCTGTCCTCGATACGAACCTGGCTCCTCCTCATTCCACCCTCCTGCCACAGAGACCTTTCTTGCTAACTCTGGACCCTATCGAACTAAAACTGGAATCTATTCTGCTAAAACTGAGCCTTACCCTACAACCACTGGATCATCTCCTCGAGTGACTAGAGCAAATCCTGCTGATGCTGGTTCAAATCCGACTAACACAGCTTATTTTCGCAGTGTTACTGGATTCCTTCCTACTAACTGCAGTACAAATCCTGCAGCTAAAGATTTATTTCACTTCACGATTGGATCTAACCCTGCAATCCCTGGATTGGCTTCCTCTGCTACAGAATCCTACCCTCTAAGCAATGGATCTGGCAATGCTCGGGTTACAACCTATCATTTCGCATCGCCTGGATTTCATTCCGGTATTGAGTCATCTAAACCCTGCGCTGTTTTCTCTCCAATTGGGACTAAAAACTACCGTTCCCATTCTTACGTGAATTTTCTAAACAAAGACTCCAACGTTCTCCCAAATGCGTTTGCTTCAAACAACCTCCGGAATTTCAAGTCAGTTTACTATCGACCAATCAGCGCACAGGGAGGCGCGACTAATGAGAGCGATTTTGAGCAATCTGACCGGGGACGAAACCAAGAGGGCAGCTCTGTTCGTCCTACCCATTCGCTTCCGGGGCAAATTGCTAAATACACGAACGATTGTTACTCCGCAATATTAAAAAATTCCCCTGAAAATTGTGAACGAAATGTCGGAAAAGCTGCGCTAATGTCGTGGACTTCTGCACACAAATCTTCGAAAATTTATGAGACTCTCAATAATGCATGCAAGGTGAGACATTTGAAACATAAGTTAGCTGAGTCATAAATAGCAATGTAAAGAAGAAAAACCTTAATTAATACCAATTAGAGATTCTTCCTATTAAGATTGAAGAATTGAGTCTTCACCATTGAATGAAAACTATTCGAAGTATTGTAATTACTATTGTAATTCGATGTCTCCCGGTGTTCTCTCACGCTGTGAGTTGTAACGCTGATGCCATACAATATTTTATAGCGAGTAGATGCTGGAGTATCGAAACTACACTTTCCTTTACACGAATCTACGTTCCCTTGGAAAGCGAATTCCAATCTGTAATTAGGAGAGTAAGAAGAGTAAAGGAAAGTTCTTTGAAATGAAAGGGAGTTAGATTACCTGATTGGACAGAAAAAATCTGATTTGTTTCTCACCTTAAGTTTTACAGCGAGAAAGACCCACATAGACTGACACCGGTCGTTTTTAGAATCTACTCGTCTTAATCGTTGTTTTAGTTAAGCGCTGCTTGTGTATGCATGATTCAGAAATAATGCAACTAATTAACTCAAATTTAACAATTTTTTCCCTATTCACAAATTAAATTGTGTATTCGTGCATGAGTTTATCCTACGTAGATAAGTGATTGATTTACGTAATTGTGGAACCACCCACTCCCAGTAGAGGGTAAGTAACAGTGCTATTCTGAGAGAAGTATAGAAATTCGAAACTGAGGGCAGTGCCCTCAGTTTCGGGAGGGCAGTTTCGTGAACTGAGTGCAATGAGGGCACTGCCCTCAGGACACCTGTGACGCTTGAACTGAGTGAGGACAGATTTCAGATCACGAGCAAAACTTGAGAGCAGCATTTGCTATGCCATACATAGCCTGTGAAACAAGGCAAATAATTTGTTCTTAGAGAAGAATGGAACATTGGTCTGAGGGTTGAGTAGATTACGAAGATTACAGCTTATACAAACAATACAGAGAAGAACTATAAAATTCGAAGTTGGGTTAATTTCCGTGTATTTAAGAAGTATTCAGAAAATAGGTTTTCTTACTTGTGTTTACCTTTTGTAAATTTTTTCGGGTCTTAACTACGGTTAATCTTTCTTCTTCTTCATCGTGACGCTAACCATATCATGAGTTGAACAACTTTTTTAATTTTAATTCATTCTGTTGAACATGTAGCTACTTCTTGTCTCTTTTGTTGTGTTTTTGGTTCGCTATTCTATGATGAATGCATTTTTGAGTTTACGATCAGTTTTCTTTTGATACTTTTACGTTTATTGTATTTAATATTTTCCCTTTTGCCTATGGCAAAAAGTACCGCAACTATAAAGAAAGTTTGAAAATCAGCACCCTAATTTAAGAAAATGCCCTGGTTCTTTCTTTGCTCTAGTTCTCTTCATTCAAAGTTATTCAATTTAATTTTTTGACTTTTTTGTTTATTTTTACAGCATGAAACAATCACTGAAGAAGTGGGGCACAGAGAATCGAACGTTGAATCCTCTGAAGCTGTTGAAGTTGAAAAAAAGAGTGACGAACAGTCCCAGGAACCTCAAGTTCAACAACCATCAACCGAAAGAAGCCCCGATGTTGAAGTTCTGAACTCAGCAAATTCAGAGACTGCAAAGCCATATTCAGCAGAACAGTATGAGCCTTTACCAGAATACCTGCCTGACTCAGCTGAGCAGGAGGAAGCGAAAGAAACACGCGAGCAAGTTGATGAAGAACCAGTTAGAGTTGAAACCTCAGCAGAGGCTCCAGCTGAGACAGAGCCTGCAGTTCCTGAAAGAAGTCCTCCACCGGCAGAGGTACTAAAAAGTCCTGCGCTTGTGAGGAACATACCTCAAGTGATTGAGAGAAGCCCGAGGCCCTTTGAGAAAAGCCCGCTCCGCTCTGGGAGTTTGGGTAGGGCAGAGAGAGAAGAAACTCCTACAGAAAAGAGGGTGAAACTTTCAACTGGGGAAATCCGCATACCGAACTTGAAGGCCCAGCTGAACAGCATCATTAAAGACATCGAGGACAACGTGGATGCGCCTCCCCATGAGGAGATGCAGGAAGAAGTTGGGGAGGATGGACAGGTGCGATAAAAATATGTTCCTTTATAAAAATATTGCTCAATGAATATTGTTCAATAACTATTGCTCAATAACATTTCATCATCAGAATATGTTTTTGGCTTGTGTATTCATGTTCAAGTTAATGACTGCCCCTTGTGAGAGAGATTAAATATCTATCACTCAGTCTCTCGCCTCTGTCGAACATCTCTTAATCCTCCAAGCATTTTGCTCTCGTACAGTTTTATAGGGGCAAATTATTCTTCTGATCGCATTAAGCTATAGAGGAACTTCCGTTTTCGTTTCAATAAAATTTAAGGGCAAACCAGATTTGAAAAGAGCTGGAATCTACAGATCTAAGCCTGAATGATGAAGATAAAATAGAAACAAGACTCAACTTGAATGAGTCTTTCCGTGGCTGAATAAATTATTTCGGCTCTTAATTTTAATCCACGCTTCGAAAAGTGCTAATCATTTTTCATTTACTTTTGTGTTACTTTCCCTCAGGGGGATACAACTATTGTATCTATGGGAATTAGCGCTACCTGGGGGAAAATGTTAAGGCCCGAGCTGAGAGTTAGGTAGGCCTTCTTTTTGTTTGAATAAAATTTATTTTTTGTTATGTTGACCACATTTTTTCGGTTCACTACTGTCCTGTTTTTCAGCACCTCTGACTTTTTTTTCTTCAACGTTTATCTTATTTCATCAACTTCTTTCTCAACTTGTTGTTTCTACGCCTCTTCTGCATAGATTCCTCATTCTCTTAGCTCCATACTAAATGGTGCTTTCCTACTTCCTCTCTTCGACTCGCTTTTTTTTTGTAGCGGTTAAGGAGGCTTAAACTAACTTATAATCTTAATCTTTTCTGTTACTTTCATTACTAGCTCACGTCAACTCTTACTTACTGGTTCCAAAATTAAGTTCTTATGCAATTGCCACGTACGTTAGATACTTTTATCCTTTATTCATTTTGCATTTGTTCTGTGTCATATTCGTCTTATCCTTTTGATTACTGACTTTCTATATGCCATCTGTGTAACAACGTGTAACTCATAACGAAGTTAAACTTAGTTTTCAGAACACCTTGTATATTGTGACCAATACCAAAATATAGAATATGTTGATGAAAATGGGCTTATGTCTGTATCCTAGAATGCATGAACCATATAATGCCTTCTCAAATTTTGAGAGAGCTACCGGTTTCTCTAGAATGTTTAGTTAATGAAAATGTCAATTTGCGTACTATTGCTAAGATTTGTTTACCTGTGCCGATTCACACTCTTAATGCTCATTGAACACTCGATTGGGCTAAGGCGACATCAAAGAACCAAAATTGTATATTTATCAGTGTGTGAGTCGAAAGGAAAATTTGTTAACAGTGTGATTTGATCTCAGGTCTACCACACTTGGAAGCCGAAGGGAAAATACGACTTCGAGCAGACCCCTGTTGTGGTGAGTCCGTATATCTTTGTAAATTACTAAAATGTGTCATTTCTGACTCGGGAATGATTGATTCAAATCAGCTGATAAATGTGGACTAACACTATTACCAAAAAAATACAGGCTTGAACAGCCTACATGGAGAAGTAAGTTATTAACAAGCAAAATTCGTAATGAAAAATAGCAAGAAATCTTTTAAGGCGCTGAAGCCATTGTATGGATGTGATACTATAATTGACATGCGTGACGTAAAAAAAATAATTCTCATGTTTTTATGAATATTTTCGGCGTGTTTGATCCTTTTTCTGATGAAGTGCGACAATACAGAGACCTGGCTGCTGTAGGAGCAATAATTTTCGATTCATTTGTAGGGTTATGGAATCTGTGTCTGAAAGTCCTGAATGCGGACCAGAATGAGTCTCGCAGAGTTCTGCTTATTTCAAGGATTAGGTACTACATGTTGGGTAATGGGTCTCGTCAAGTACTACACGTATGAAGTATTAGGTAACACATAAAAGAAACTATAAATAACCGCGATCAAAGAATACAAAAAGTAAAATTTTGTTGCATTTCAGCAGGCGAAACCTCATGCCTAGCTTTCAGATAGAGGATTTCAGCTTGTTAGTGTGTCTGAGTGAACAAAATGACCCATACACAAGTATACAGTTTAATGAGCGTGTGCGAGTGAAACACGTGTGTGTGCATAGAGGTACGTGCAGGTATAAAGGTACGTAATGCTGTACATGTGTTCCAGAGGGAAGAAGTGGTGCCCATCTCCGTAGACGACGTACCTGAGCCACCACCTCAGCAACAGACACCTCCTTCTGAGGCGCAGGATGCGGCCGAGCGGCAGGAGTACGAGCAGATGGTAACTGTGTGTCAGGTGGTAGCTGTAACCAGCTGAACGTGGTGTGGCAGATGGTAACTGTGTGTGTGGCCAGCTGCAGGTGGTGATGTGGCAGATGGTAACAGTTTTTTAGGCATAAATTTAACTAAATATGTCCCTTTTCTCATTCGGTTCTGATTTCGTCCTCTGCAACATTATTTTCTTTTTGCTTTTTCGTTCTCTGACACTTTTCTTTTGATATCTTCTAACGCTCACTCTCGTCACTATTTATTTTATACACCGTGTGTTTTTCAAATCGTTTTTTTATAAGTACCACTCGTTTTATGTTTTATTTATTATCTAAATAGTTATGCTTCTCTTCTCCTTGATGTTAGAATTTAGTCAATCATTCATCATCATTAGTTATAAAATCTAATTTTTCATTGGACTTCGAGCAATTTTTCCCTAAAATGCAATTCTCTGGTGATAGGAGAATAGTAAGAAGGCGAGTAGAGGAGGTTAGTGAGAGAAGTCCCTACTCATCAAGCTTGCTCAGCAGACATTCACTCACTCAAAAATAGACTTAAATACCTGGAAAAAATTCCACTACCCTATTGTGATAATGGAGTAACCAATACAGAGGTTTCTTTTCAAAAGCGTTGTTTTCTAACAATTCGTTTTCTCTGCTGTACATTTTCTACACGCTCCATTTTCTGTTCAGCAGGGGGATGGATCGGGGACTGTAAGAATCCAGCCAGTGATGCCCAACGGAGCCCCAGCTTCGCCAATAGAAATACCCGAGGGCATTCCTCTGTTAGCCAGAATTCTGCCGAAGGTGAGTTATGAACAGAAAATTTTACAAGCTTGCATTTTGTGAATGTTATCACAAATCAACATTTGTGTTTTCTGAAGCCCTGTGTGAGGTGGCAAACAGAGCACGTACATGTATAACTCGTGTGAGTGGAGAACATGAAAAGAAAGAAACAAAAAAAATTAATTTCCTATATAGTTGATACATGAAATGAACAATATTATTTTTTTAAACATCTTGTTATTAGAGTCCTTAACTGCTATTCGAACATGGGTATAGTAATACCAATGTCTATTTTTGATAAAGGATTTGAAAACAAGCAACAAAGAATACCTAATCCTAGCGACGCATTGTTGAAAACTATAAGTGATCATGTTGGAGGCTTACATGGACAGTTTGACGCTCATTGAGAGTATCTCATACCTGGAGGGTAGATATAAACGATTTAAACAATTTATTTACCGTAGCGATACAGAAGTAGATTATTTCTCAAGTCTCGTACAATGGTCAAATTTGAGTAGAGCTATAGCTCAAATTTGAGTGTAGATAGTTCATTTGTGAGCGGTACGAATGATACGTACATGATGCTAATTATTGTTAGGAGTGAACCTTTGGTGCAGTTGTGGGTGTGGCGTGGGTGGTGCTCTGGGTGTGCAGGCGTGGCACCCACCTCACACCGGCTGGGGAGGAGTGGGAGATGGGGGGGGGGATTGGGCGATGGAGAGTGGAACTGAGGGAGGAGGGAGAGTGGGGAGTGGGGAAGGACTAGGGGAGGACTATGGGAGGAGGAGGAGTGGGGATGTGGGGGATGGAGGAGTGGGACTAGGGGAGTGGGACTGAGGGAGGAGGGTGAGTGGGCGATGGAGAGTGGAACTGAGGGAGGAGAGGGAGGAGAGGGAGAGGGGAGGTAGCCATAATTGCACGGCGAAGCGCAGCTCTGACCCTCTCTGGCATGCCAGTCAGCTGTGGGCTGCGGAGGTGCCACTGTGGCGTCAGTGTGCCACTGTGGCGTCAGTGTGGCACTGTGGCGTCAGTGTGGCACTGTGGCGTCAGTGTGGCACTGTGGCGTCAGTGTGGCACTGTGGCATCCATGTGGTACTGGGGTGTCTGTGTGGCATTCATGTGGTGCTATGGCATCTGTGTGGTAGAGTGGTGTCCGTGTGGCACTGTGGTATTATTTGGTTTCCCTAGTAGTTGATAGCTTATCCTTAATTATATTCCTACGTTTATTTATTTTTCGTTAATTTATTTTTAAATCATGTATTTTCTTTTTGGCATTGATAAAGTGTGATAAAAGTCTGAATATTTTACGAGCAGGAGTGAATTTTCGTCACTCATGACTGAATTTCATTTCTCTGAATGAGAAAAGTTAAAGCTACTTAATACTTGAAAATAAATGATGGACAGTCGGAGACATGTCATGTCGTTATGACAAAAGCGTCTGCCCTTTTCTTTTTAGTTTGTCCTTTATTATCGTGTGCAATTTTTGTCCATTTTTCAATTCGTTAACTTTTTTGCGCTTTCGCACGCCAGCTTGACAAGCACATGCTTGAAACTAAACCAGTTCTCAACGCTTGTCGTATGGTTGTTTGACAGGTGAGAAATTTCTGGGTTGTTGGGTATTTTGGCCGAGTTCTGAACTGCTGAAAGTATTTCATCACAAGCCTCGTGCAAGTGCGTCATTTCTACATCCATTAAACTGACGTGATGTCGGCTTCACCAACTGTGTTCGTTGTTTGTGTGTTAGCATATATGTGCGTTAGTATGCATGTATGTTGTGTGTGTGATGTATGTGCAACTAGAGGACTTGCATTTAAAGTGTGATGATGTGGTGTTACGATGTGTGATTATGGCACTGTTAATATGGTGATTGAAGAGTTAGGGTCCTGTGATTTAGTGGTTAGTGCAGTGCATGATGACTGAGTGTGATAGGGTTGGGAAGGGAGTCTGCTTTTAAACATCGCCCAGATTTTGAATATTTATTCAAATTTTTAAGAGATATTGATTTTTCTTATCGATGTTTTCACTGTTATGGTCTCATAAGCGAAAGTTTTTGCTTCCAACGTACGTACGGTATGAAAATTCAGTAACAGGGTTTAAAAGGTTCACTCGGTGACCTTATCGCAGCGGCTGTTTCACACCTGAACATCGTTAACTAGATTAACGACCATTGTTGCCATCCTCGCATTGTGACTGTCCCTATCGTGTGAATCTCGTGAGCCCCGCGATAGTTGCTATTGCAATTTTTATTAGGATATTATTAAAGCTATTGTCATAATATATATATAATCATGGAATAAATATCAAAACTCTGAAAAAAGTTATCAAAATTATTGTGGATATTGTCATAATATTTAATCATGGAATAAATATCATAACTCTTGAAAAACTGTCATGAACACTACAATAATGACGTTCTATCATAAGACCCGCATATATTAACCTTTACATGAAGTTTAACGTAACGGTGTGCAACTGCCTAAAATAGGTGTATATATAGTATTTTGGAATATACCAGAGTTTTTAGATTCTACTGAACAACGTGAACATGAAGTATTGCTCTGTGGATTAGAGCTAAAAATGTGATGTTTCCACAACACTTCTTCAAAATCACGGAAACGAGGTTTCATGAGCAGAGCAATCTAAATCAAGGGAATGCCAGCAAAGTTAATCAAAACAGAAAATTACGGAAAAAATCAGGTATTTTTGTAATCTCGTTAATACAAAGTTCATGCAAGTGTTAAAAGAGGACAAATCTTTAGTACGTTGCTCGACATGACGCCCCTGAGGAGGATAAAACTATTGTATCAGTGGGGATTGGCGCTCCCAGGAGGACAATGTGAGGGCCCGAGCTAAAGGTCAGGTAGGCTTTCTTTTATTAAAATAGAATAAGTTTTCGTTTTGTTACGGACCATCTTTTTCCGTTCACTGCTGTCTTTTTTTTCAGCACCTCCTACTTTCTTCTTCAACTTTAATCTTGTTTCATGAACTTCCTTCTCATCTTACTGTTTCTATGTCCTTTCTGCATAGATTCTGCGTTCCCTTTACTCCATACTAAATGGTGCCTTCTTCCTTTCTCTCTTTGGATCGCATTTGTTGCTGCTAGTAGGGAGGCTTAAACTAACGACTAATCTAATCTGTTCGACATGACATTTGAGTTAACACAACAAAAATAATTAAACGATCTGAACTAAATCCTCCGAACGACCTGAAATAAATAAATCCTCCGAAAAAAATTCCTTGAACTTTTGGAGGCATGAAGTCCAAACGTCCAGCACTAGCACAACCGGCGGCCTGATGCGACCTGGACCGTGATGGCAAAATGATGCTCATTTGGTGCAATTTAGCGCACGTAATCAAGCACACAAAGCGCGGTTGTGTTGTGCGAGGCTTTGATTTCCATGAACCCCTGCTTTTATGTTGCAATAGTCGCGCTGTTTGGTGCATACTCTGCCCTGCGCTTCTGCTGTTGTTGTGCATGATTTTCAAGTCGAATTCTTTTTTTGTATAGTGAATGAACAAGTTTAGCTTCTCTTACTTCTTCTTAGTGAAATTTTTGAAAATTTCTAGAACAAATTCAATTCAAAAATGCTTGAAAAATAGATTTGATTGCATTTTAGATTGAACTCTAGAGTATACACCGAAGCCTGCGTACATATATGCAAGTTTCGATGATCCTATTCTGAACTACAGCGAAAAAAGTCAGAACTAATTTTGAAGCATATATTTCTGCGCTCCCATTTTTCTACGATCACAGTATTACGGCATTTCAGTAACGATAGCGGTGAAATTACGGTGTATCGGTTGCGATTGTTGCAACATTACGGCGTGTCGGTTACGATAGCGGTGAAATTACGGTGTATCGGTTGCGATTGTTGCAACATTACGGCGTGTCGGTTACGATAGCGATGAAGTTACGGCGTATCGGTTACGATTGTTGCAACATTACGGCGTGTCGGTTACGATTGTTGCAACGTTACGGCGTATCGGTTGCGATTGTGCAACATTACGGCGTGTCGGTTACGATAGCGATGAAGTTACGGTGTGTCTGTTACAATTGTTTAAACAATAAGGTGTGTCGGCTTCTATGGACGTAGCATTACGATGTGCTAACCACGATCGATAAATAGGATATTACGGTGTGTTGGTTACATGGTCGTGGGGTTAATAGAGAGCCGATTACGATAATGGTGGCGTTATGGTGTGCTTGCAATGATGGCTGTGGGGTTATGGGGAGCCAATTACGATGATTGTGGCATTACAGTGAGACAGAGACAACATGAATGAATGAGCAAAGAAACATGCCGATATATTGTTCATAAAAACTTATTAAATTTAGCTAATAAAAAAGAAAACTAAGATGGTTTCGACCTCTGCGGTATTCTTAAATGCTGGGAAAAGGCAATTCAATCCAAGTTGTGATTGACTTCGTTTGCTGTTTCTAAAATTAAATTGAAAAAAACAGAATTCATTTTCAAAAAATTGAAATAAAAAAATTAAAAGTGCCGAGCAAAATTTATTCACGTGCATAACAAGTGTCAGTGTAAAGAATATTTTTTCGACATTTTTTTTTCTCCAGATGTGATGACCGTGACTGTCCAAAGGTCATTCGTTTTCTTTTTTACTTATTGGCTCGATTTAATAAGATATAACTAAGCCAACACAGTGTTTCTTTACACTCTCAATTATGATTAAGACTTGCGAGAATCAAGGCATTTGCATGCATCAAAACCTCCAAGATTAATAACTCACGTAGCGCGTACTCTGAACGTCATATAAGTAATTACTACAGGCTATGGACATGATAAACTGCATCTGATGCTACATATATCAGCCCAGTATTCGATATTAAAATAGGATGTTGTAATTAATTGCTATGGCTCATTTCGACTCGTTGATATTGAATGGTATAACTGAGTAATAATTCAGAAAACAAATGTAAAATTCCGCTCAGGATATTGCAACTATTGTATGTATGGGAATTAGCGCTCCCAGGGAGATTGTGTGAGATCGCGGCCTGAAGGTTAAGTAGGTCTTCTTTTTATTGGAATAGAATAGATATTTTGTTTTGGTAAGGACCATGTATTTTACGGTTGATCGCTGTCCTGTTTTCCAGCCGCTACTACTTTCCTTTTCAACTTTTATCTTGTTTCATAAGCTTCTTCCTTTCCTTACAGTATCTATGCAGCTTGTGCATAGATTCCACGCTCCCTGTAGTCCCTACTAAATGGTACTTTTCTTCTTCCTCTCTTTGGGACACCTTTGTTGCTGTGAGGGAGGATTATATTAACATCTAATCGAATCAAAGTACGTTAAGGAATGTAGGGCACACATGGCATATTTTCATACATTATTATAGGATTAGATTTTACAAATAATTGTGTCACTAAAATTGTGTTTTGCAGTATCTGATATATAAAAATTGCAGCAAAAATCTTCCCGAAATTCAGAGCTCGTAGCACGGTTCTACATAACCAAATATTTGTGGCTTTTGCCACTGGTTTAAAAAAAAACTAACTAAAGCACTCCGGTGTTCTTTCTTAATGTATCATTTCTCACAAAAATCGACACAAGACATATGAGTGAAGATGTCATATTAAAAAAAATACTCCAACCTTGACAGCAGCATTCATATACATACATAAGACCATACATTATGCTCGTTATCTCCCGAACCTCTCGCATGTGTGCTCCGTCGTCTGCACGAGTAATTAGTCATTTCCTGACGAACAAATACCTGCATGAAACTTGACTAATAATGTTTTGGTATAAAAAGTATTGAAGGTCGTGAGGGTATTTATAGGCGCCGCCTTCTCAGCCCTCGCAGGACCGTCGCTTTCGTCGTATGTTTTTTTTTTGTGGGCCTCTAGGTTCAGAATACCAGGGATTTTCTTGATATTCGTCATTCTTTATGGGTCTTTAAATTAAGAATGTCAAGGATTTTCTTGATATTTGTCATTTTTTATGGGCCTCTACGTTCAGAATACCAAGAATATTCTTGATTTTCGTCGTATGGTTTTAAAATGGACAGCCATTCAACGCTACGGAACTCTAGGTTCAAAACACCCAGGAATTTCTTGAATACTCGTAATTTTTTGACAACCTATTCGCTGGCGAGCAGTTATATTTTTAGTATTCTGCTGACGTTGTTGAATTGGCCCTATTTTCCTGTAAAGTTATTTCCATTAAACTGAGCCTTGCTACGCCTTTTTCTGTATTCATATGACCAGACACACTACGTAGATTTCAATTTTTTGTATCGTGAATTGTATTTAATGGTAACCTGACCCAATTTCATACTCTCCCATTTGTCTGGGTCGAAGTTCGAGTAAATTTTGCATGTATTTATGAGTAATGAAATTCACAATCTCTCAATCATCACACATAAATGGATATATTGTCATGGTTATGGCCATATAATTTATATTAAAGTACATACAATCATAAGCCCACTCTTGTTTGCCTTGCCTTGAGTTCAAACAATATTTCTGTGTCTTAGTGACACCATCAGTAATTGACTCGCAGAGCGTTCGGATCAAGCAGTGCTCCACAAATAATATATTCAGTGCAATTACTCAAAATTATTCGTGAATATTTACGGTCTGAATTGGCGAGCCGAATTTCTGTTCATTATGCTTGTATGTTTAATAAGATGCATTAAAAAAAAAACTTTCTGAGATATTACAAGGAATTCAAGCTCGAATTAAACGTCATGTTGCACCCACGCGAACGTGCGCTCAGCTACGAAAAACTGTTGCAGTAAACTGAAATATTTTCATCACTATTTGCTCGTTTCCTTTTCTTTAATGAAGCCAGTACATCTCAGTGAGGCAGATCATTTGAACCTGATAAAATAAAACTTGATATTTAATGCGAGATTTAACTGATTTCAAATAGATTGCTGTGATGAAGTTGGTGCCAGTCGTGCTGTTGCAACGCCGCCCAAGACTCCACTAATAAATCAGTAGCGCCTTTGATTTCCCTTTCATTCGGCGATAAAGTTAGAACCCCCTGGCAGTCGCTATGAAAGGCAGCTTACGTGCATTAAGAACCTCTCCTCTGCCAAAGATCTAATTTTAGCTGCAAGTGAGAACGCCCGTCTTTCGGCATCGTCCCACGCAGTCTCTCCTCAAAATAGGTCTCTCGGGTCTTCGTTTTCTGTTGGGCTTGTCATTTTCTTTCGACACTCTTCGTTTTATTCTGGCAGCATGTTTAGCCACGAAATTCCGAGGCCTCCTCCCTCGGCTGCATGCTACAGTGACAAGCGTGATAAGGGTTACCTGATTCGCATTTTTTCGCGAAAATTCTTGAATTCTGTCTCATTTTATTTTACGAATGTCTAATTTTTTGATCTTGCCTAGAGAAAAAAACGATCTTGTTGCTCCAACTGTCACTGCACCTCTGTAGGCTTTCAAAATGATAATCAAAATTAGACAAAACTCGCTTCCAATGATGTTTTCAAACAAAGGATTTATCACTAAATGCATTTTTCAGTCACGAAGAGCTAGATTGCCAAGCAATCTCGCATCATTTTCGAACCTCAGCCTAATTTATTTGGCGCAAACTACGTACCTAACAAATAATGTTTTTCTGCTCTTGGTATCACAATGCAAAACTAACGCTTGTCACTGGAATTATCGGACTTATCTGCGTCTCTTCCTAGTCTAACTTTTTCATCGAAACATTCATGTTTTTAGCCTCCTAGTGCAGAAACTATACTTAGGCGGCTAAAATCAACGATGACTGACAAAATTGAAGGCTGAGTGGCTAAAATCACAATTACGCAGGCAAAAGTTCAAACTGGGTGGCTAAAATCAAAGATAAGCCGGCGAAAAGTTAAAAATCAAAGATGCGTCGACGAAAAGTTAGGACTGGACGGCAAAAATCAAAGAAGCGCCGGCGAAAAGCAAAGACTGGGCTGAGTGTCGCCAGGTGTGGACAAGGCGCTGGCTCGCTACATGGGTGGCTCTTAAAGCTAGGGATGACTCAGAAAATAATGTATAATTAGTGCGCGCAATGCCAAGGCGGCAGCGCCATCTTCCCTGCTCTGGTGTGCGAGGCCTGATTTTGCGCGCCTTGTTAGTCATCAGTGGTGACCGGGCTTGCTGTGTTGCAGCAGCTGTTTCCAATTCTATCTTCGTAAATTAATTACACGAAGCACCGAACTGAGCAGTTTTGTGAATTGCAATTAGCCGGTAGGTTTTTCAGCACTCGTTGCTCGTGTGATTATCGAAAGAGCACAGAGTGATCTCTGTTCAGTTCCTGAGCAGTGATTTGTTTTTGCCGTGATTTTTTCTGCATGCACGTTTTTTCTACATTAGAGCAGGACAACGATGGCAGATTTTCAAATTTCCATTGCCCTCGTATGAGATGGATTGTTTTCCCTTTTGTTAATATAAAGTCGTCTGAGTTTGAAACCCATATTGTCAGCGCTTTTTCGAATTTTCTCATTCTAGCGGGGTAACCAAAATGAATTTCCTCCTGCATACTTTGAAATCGGTTTCGTGCATTAATGAATAAGCAGAGTCTTCCGCAAAATCTTCTTTTTATTCTGGTCGATACTTCTATAAAGGACTTAAAATTGATCAGTGTGACTTAATTATCAGACCTCGTTTTGCTGGCAATGTTGGGCAGGGAAATTTTGTTTAGAATTAATTCTCGAACCAAAGAACGAGCAAAAAGAGGATAAGTTCAAGGAAAGTACCACGCGAACTCCTGCTGCAAAATCAGCTACGCTTTTTGATATAGTCTTTTGGGGTTACTCTAGATTGAATTGGCTTCTGTTTTCTTGTTTATTACCTCACTTTATTTGCTTTATTCCATCAATTACTTAGAGCATTGCCATTTTTATCCAGTTTTTAGCATTGTGAATTCGTTAAGGCTTAATTTTTCTCGTAACTCCCCGCGTTTTTCTTCAGAGATTTTCAAACTTCATGTAGTTTTCTTGTTTTTTCTTTCGTACCTGCGTTAATCGCATGCATGATTCTACGCCCTCTCATTGCATTAGAACCAACACGCAATAGTCCGCAAATGCACATAGATTTGTTAAAACGATAATTGCGAAAAAAAAGTTCCGTTAAAAAATTATCCTCAAATTTCATGGAAGCATTCAAAATCAATTTAGATTTATAACATAGAGGTACAAGTTTACAGCCTGGTGCACGGTTCGTCAAGACGAGATCTCATATATTGAAGTTCATTCAATATCGGAATATTGGATTGAATGGAATATCGGAGTCTGACCCACCTGGCCAACACTTGACTGATCTCGAATATTAGAGTGAACATTTTTAAACTTTTTGCATCGAGTTAAACTAAATTTTGTAGTGTACTTTCGAATCATGAAGTTTCTGCTCTCGCATGACCTGTTCTTTCGAATGAGTCGCTATTACTCGTAACGAATTTAATTCATGATATTCATTCAAGGATCTAAACAATTTAATGATCAGTTTACAGGCCAAAGACATTACGTTCTTTCTACAGAAATATCTCGCTTCCAAATTTCAGAGCTATTTTTGAAGAGTGATTTTCTTTCCTAGTTGAACAGCAGTTATTTAATTTTTCTTAACGAAAAGCTCGGTAGCGCATCAAAAAGTATGGATCCCGAAACCTATTATTTCTGGTGAGGAAAATGTTTTCTCCAGATCGTTTTTCCAGCAACCGAGACGCAAGTTACTACCGAATTAGCAGCTCCACTTCCACCCCCGCCATTCGATCCAACCCGAACGCTTTAGTGAGGCCCAATGAAGAAACTGTGAGGCCTGTGATTCCTTTAAAAACTGCGTTTAGACCCACAATAAGCAAACAAAGTTCGGCCAAAAAGAGCCAGAGGAAAACGTTCAGTGATCCTGTGACCCCGGCTGTCCTTAAAGACCGAGGTCTCAGACCCTCAGACCTGAATGACCCTCATAAGAAGGAATTCCTCACTAACCTCACGAGCCGAGTCTTCCATCTGGCGCTGGTGAGTATTGGTCTCTTTAGAAGTCAACTATGTAAGTACTGATCTCTTTAGTATCTTCAATGGCCAATTATTTCAGTACTTGTCCTTTGATTTAGTGGTCAATTACTGGGCTCCTGAGTAGTAAATTATTTCAGTACTGCTCTCATGGGTAGTCAATTATTCAAGTACTGGTCTCTTTAATGGTCACTTATTTCAGAGCTAGTCTCATCCGTAGCTAATTATTTCAGTATTATTCACTTAAGTGGTCAATTATTTCAGTGCTAGTCTCATCCGTAGCTAATTATTTCAGTATGGTTCACTTGAGTGGTCAATTATTTCAGTGCTATTCACATCAAAAGCTTCGATTTAGGAACTCCTACGGCCGAGTTCTCTCATTCGAGAGTTTTTAGAGGTAAATAGGTTGATTGCGGTGCAGGCAATAAATATTGAAGATTTTCAAGTAAATCTTTCATGTCAATATTGGTCAATCTTGTAGCAAACTTCAACTTGAGTTGTAACATTTTCTGACTTAGAAATTAAAAGAAAAAAAAGACTCAACTTTTTTAAAAGACTCAACGTAGAAATTAAAAGAAAATTATTCGCAAATGCAGGCGTTGCCAGTTATTGATCATAGTAGATGTTAATTGGACGTCAACGTTAATTAAAACATGGGTTAACATTTACACTTAGGAAGGAGGAACACTTGATGATGTCATCTGAAGGCTTCTGTGAAGGAAGCTTGAAGTGAATGTCTTATTTTCATTGTGTCACCTCACAAATGTGGGTTCAGAAAATTTATAATATTACCCGAAAATGAAAAAAAAGCCTCGGTAACTTTTTCGTTGAAAATATTTTTTCAGATCGTAATATTATTTTATTGTTATTCTGTCGCATAGGTGCATTAGCTTGCTTAATCTTAGATGATTGACTGCCATAATCTTGTCAATGATAAAATTCTTCAACATTTCACCTAAATCTAGCACAGTCTCATGCTGTTGGCTATATTTCCAAAAATATCATACGTCGTAAATGTAACAAAATATATAACATGCTTAATTCAACAACATTTTATCTAATTTAGTAATTTTAGCTAAATCTCTGCAAGCATTCTATGATTTTTGCATACATAGCATCATCTAACCGAAGGCTTGTATTGTAAAATATTTTAATTTCAATTTTCCAGCGAAATATTAATATTACTCACTCTACAAGATTCATGACAAATTATGTGATGCCTAGTATAGTCCATGCAAGTCTGGCATCATGCATTAGGAAGTACTCTCATTTGAGAATTAGCTTATGATGTATAATTTTTTCTTCTACGTACTTCCTCTTTCATAATTACTCCCTCCTTCACAGTTACTCCCTCCTTCACAGTTACTCCCTCCTTCACAGTTACTCCCTCCTTCACAGTTACTCCCTCCTTCACAGTTACTCCCTCCTTTACAGTTACTCCCTCCTTCACAGTTACTCCCTCCTTCTCAGTTACTCCCTCCTTCACAGTTACTCCCTCCTTCACAGTTACTCCCTCCTTCACAGTTACTCCCTCCTTCACAGTTACTCCCTCCTTCACAGTTACTCCCTCCTTCACAGTTACTCCCTCCTTTACAGTTACTCCCTCCTTCACAGTTACTCCCTCCTTCTCAGTTACTCCCTCCTTCACAGTTACTCCCTCCTTCACAGTTACTCCCTCCTTTACAGTTACTCCCTCCTTCACAGTTACTCCCTCCTTCACAGTTACTCCCTTCTTCACAGTTACTCCCTCCTTTACAGTTACTCCCTCCTTCACAGTTACTCCCTCCTTCACAGTTACTCCCTCCTTCACATACTCCCTCCTTTACAGTTACTCCCTCCTTCACAGTTACTCCCTCCTTCACAGTTACTCCCTCCTTCACAGTTACTCCCTCCTTCATAGTTACTCCCTCCTTCACAGTTACTCCCTCCTTCTCAGTTACTCCCTTCTTCACAGTTACTCCCTCCTTCACAGTTACTCCCTCCTTCACAGTTACTCCCTCCTTCACAGTTACTCCCTCCTTCACAGTTACTCTCTCCTTCACAGTTACTCCCTCCTTCACAGTTACTCCCTCCTTCACAGTTACTCCCTCCTTCACAGAGACTCCCTCCTTCACAGTTACTCCCTCCTTCACAGTTATTCACTCCTTCACAGTTATTCCCTCCTTCACAGTTATTCCCTCCTTCACAGTTATTCCCTCCTTCACAGTTATTCCCTCCTTCACAGTTATTCCCTCCTTCACAGTTTTTCCCTCCTTCACAGTTATTCCCTTCTTCACAGTTATTCCCTCCTTCACAGTTATTCCCTCCTTCACAGTTATTCCCTCCTTCACAGTTATTCCCTCCTTCACAGTTATTCCCTCCTTCACAGTTATTCCCTCCTTCACAGTTTTTCCCTCCTTCACAGTTATTCCCTCCTTCACAGTTACTCCCTCCTTCACAGTTATTCACTCCTTCACAGTTATTCCCTCCTTCACAGTTATTCCCTCCTTCACAGTTATTCCCTCCTTCACAGTTATTCCCTCCTTCACAGTTTTTCCCTCCTTCACAGTTATTCCCTCATTTACAGTCACCCTTTCCTTCTCAATTAATACCTCTTGTAATTACTACTTCTTCAATCATGGGGTAGGGAAAATGTTCGGTCCTGAATTGAAATCAGGTAGCGCTTCTTTTTGGTCAATTTAGAATACGTGGTTTGTTTATTTAAGAACGTTTGTGGGTTCACCGCTGTCTTGTTTTCCTGCACTTGCGACTACTTTTTTCCACTTTTGTTGTGTGTCATAAACATTCTTCGTAACTTACGGTTTCTGACTTGCGTTGGAACACCTTGTGCATAGATTTTGCGTTCCCTCAGCTTCATAATAAGTTGTGCTTTCCTCTTTTCTCTTTTATGGCTCACTTTTGTTGTGGGTAGGGAGGCTGAAGTTAACTCACATTCTAACCAAATCAAATCCTAATTTTTTGTCATCGCAATTCGAGGTAAACAAAGTCCCATTTATTCCCATTGTCTGTTTCTTGCTTATCTTCTTCTGTTAATTTAATGCTCTGAGGACTGAAAGTCTTTTCACTTTCTACCTTTTATTTGCTTTAATTTCTTGTTTCTATTTTGATTGAACGCCCAAATATCATTTGCTGCAGAGCAGCTAGGTACCATCTACTTCAAACTGCCGGCTACATCAAACGCCAATTGGAAACCAAACACAACTAACAATGTCATGAAAACGTATATATTTACTCTGACTCATTTCAAACATATCGTACCTTGCTCATCTTGTACTGAAGCATCACAACGAAGACTCCCTTCTAATTTTAATGTGCCTCATCAATATTGGAAACAGTTTGCTCTTATTTAGTACGACTTCTTTCTAACACGTCGTTATACCTTCCTCATTTTGTACTGAAGCATCCCTCACAACGAAGACTCATTTTAAATTTAGATGCGCCTGATAATTCTAATTATTCGATATAGTTTGCTTATTTCCCACAGAGCACAGATGTAGTCCGACCTGACAACCAGGGTCCATTTGTTAGAAGATTGTATCGAACATCAAATTAGTGTACAATACTTTGTGTGCCTTCACTGACTACGGGAAGAAACGTATCCAGCGTTGCATTCCAGAAAACACAAATTATTTAAATTATTAAATGAATTAATTTAACAAATCCCCGAAATACTGTATGTTAAGATACTACTTACAATGATTCAATGATATTGATTAATTTTTGACCTACACAACACGCTTCGCTGTATTTCTGCTGTTCAAGTACGGAAGTTCAGCACAACATATAACTCTTTCATGATCACATGACTCACATCCGGGCATCTCGCGCAAGAAATCCAAAATTCCTGCCCAGTTTCTCACCCTCTTAAATTAGCAGGTGATGTTTTTGCCTCCCTCACGAGACAAAGCGCTTGCTCGCGTCACAGCGGCCCTCGCATGCGTCTCCGTGCAGTTATTTCTGTATTTTTATATTCGTTCTGCGTAATTCTTGCTGTCTGCCAACGTCAGTTTTTGTTGCACCGTCTGGCAGCTGGCCACCGCAACGCTGGCACTGCACTCACGGTGCTCCTGTCAGCTCTTAATATTTCATGCTGCAATCTAGCTATACCAGGCAATCTACAGGAACTGATAGGGAATCTACTCGTATCTACCAGACAATCTAGCCACCTGACAATACCGTAATCTAACTAACAGGCAAGCTAACTACCAGGGAATCTAAATACAAAACAATGGCTTAATCTTCCTACCAGGCAATAGCGTAATCTGACTACTAGATAATAACGCAATGTTACTAACAGGAAATACCGTAATCTGACTACCGAACAAGAGGGTGCTTCAGCTATCTGGCGTATCACAGGACTCTGTGATATTCAACAGGGGGATGCTAAATTGTACCAACAGACAGTTGGCTCCTTAATTTGGGAAAAAGGAGAACTCAGCCGCAATTCCCCACTGAACCCATGGAGGTGTCGGAAATGAGTACCTGCTTGGCCGGGGGTAACCATCATTGCGTCCTAGTGTCAATTATAAGGCATTTGAAAAAACAGTGTACAAGGTAGTATGTATCAAGCTTGATTTCTTAAAATAAAGCATCCTTGTTCAGCTATCTAGCGCATCACAGAACTCCGTGATACTAAACAGGCAGATATCTCAGTCCAACAACTGAGTAATAGATCGTTTGGGCTGAAATTTTACATCTTGTATGATGTCGTGAACATGTTTTGACAGAACAGCACATCAAACATAAAGAATTGACAGATACAAAACACCGTCTCAGGATGCGAGCGTAATCTTTCCACAATTTTACACTAAATGGAATCGTCAATAAAAAACCCTGAAACTTGAATATTATTTGTAGGTACTTCAAGTTTTGGCTTAGTGTTCATGACTGTTGTTCATTTCTGCTTGCCGTGTACTTCTGGTGTGCTGAATAATTTAAATGCAACGAACATGTCATTGTTTCAAGCACTGTGATGCACGCGATATTTTGAAGACTAACTCTTGGTGAATGAAAATAACAAATATAATTTAAAGTTTCCCTAAAGTTAACGGAAAAATAACGAGCTGTGAAAATGGGTGGATTTGTGGGCAGTGTGCTTCTGTGCTGGGCAGTGTGGTGTGCTGGGCAGTGTGGTGTGCTGGGCAGTGTGGTGTGCTGGGCAGTGTGGTGTGCTGGGCAGTGTGCTTCTGTGCTGGGCAGTGTGGTGAGCTGGGCAGTGTGGTGTGCTGGGCTTTGCAAAGTTCTCATTGGTCTTAGTTTGCTTGCATTAAAGTTTGCAGCTACACTTGAAGTTGTCGTTTGACTGACTGCCTGCGTGTTTTGTGTTGCGCGTTGAAGAAAAAGAATTTCCTGTCTAGTGATATTTTACTGAAGGTTATTCATCGGTATTATCAGCTGGTGTTTTGAACAACAATAGCAATGGTTAGCGTGAACAGTATTATGGCTGATTTTTTATGGGAGGTTTTACTTGGATTTTTTGATCAGAAATCCCGACGAATATCTCGAAAATATTGGTTTTACCAACTGTTCTTTTGGTTTTACCAACTGTTATTTTGGTTTTACCAACTGCTATTTTGGTTTTACCAACTGTTGTTTTTGTTTTACCAACTGAACAGTATTGACAACGGTTATTCTGAACAGCTCTACCGATGGTTATTTTGATGAGTACTGTTATTACGCACTTATTCTGTACGGCACTGCCGAAGGGTAATCAGAACAGTAATAACGACTATTATTCTGTACTAGTTTATACAGCCCGTCATCAATGACAGAATTCAATATTTTCATTGAATAAATCCTCCAGATGTGGATGCCAAACAAATATATCCATCCTAATAGTACCCGGGATTAAAATATTCTTGTACTGAAGCACTGGTGAAACTCGTATCATAGATACGGTCATTAAGCATCCTTATGAGCGTCATAGAGAGACCGAAGAAGCGAACACCTAACAAATATGTAAATAAACGAACGCACCAAGGGTATTATTCGATTAGAGGGCCTTAACGGCAGTTTTTTTTTCCAGTATTAATACTGACGGCTTTTTCTGAACAGCGTTCAAAGTATGGATGGAAAGCTTTGGTATGGATGGTATGGAAAGCTTTGGCTCGGCGTAACCACGGAAGAAGAAACAAGGTAGTGTCAAACCTGTCTTTTTTTCGTCGACAGTGTGGTAATGTTGACTTCATGACAAAGAGCCAATAGCAGCGTTCATATTGCATCTGATCATACTGCTGGCCCAAAATCTCGCACCGTTATTGGCCCAACCACATGTCGCAAAGGTGACATCACAAAGTTTGTTTGAATAGACGCCGTTCTATTGAACAAGAGGAGGTGTATTTTCCCCCATAGAAATGACCCTACCTTGTTTCCTCTACCGTGGGCGTAACGTTTTGTGTGTTCCACCAGGAGGAGGACGCCAACAGAGAGAGAATCCCGCTAGAGCGTCTTTTCACCCCTGCTACAGACTCGGGAGAGATCAGCCCTAGAAAAAGTGAGTCACTTCGCTAATTTATCTAATTTACTCAATATTGGTGTCATCTGAATACTAGTCTAAAAATACTCATTTTGCTAATTTGTTCCATCTGAATTCATATAAAAAATACTAGCTTCGTTAACTTGTTTCATCTGATTTCGTGTCCATAACTCACTTTGCTAACCTGTTATGTCTGAATTCATGTTAAAAAATTCACTTTCCTATCCTGTTTCACATGGATTCATGTCTAAAAGCTCCGTTTGCTATCCTGGCTAATTTTTTCACGATTAGTGTCAACTGAATTTATTTTCAGATGGTCCCCTCAGGGGGATACAATTATTGTATCTATGGGAATTAGCGCTCCCAGGGGGACTATGTGAGGGCCTGAGCTAAAGGTTAGGTAGGCTTCCTTTTTGTTGTAATAAAATATGTTTTTGCTTTGTTACGGACCACCTTTTTTCGGTTCACTGCTGTGCTGTTTTTCAGCACCTACTACTTTCTTCTTCAACTTTTTCTTGTTTCATGAACTTCTTTCCTAGCTTACTGTTTCTGTGCACCTTGTGCATAGATTATGCGTTCTCGCAACTCCATACTAAATAGTGCCTTCCTCTTTCCTCTCTTGGAACATCTTTGTCGTGGTTAAGGGAGGCTAAAACTTTCTTATATAATAATAATAATAATATTTTCAGATGGTTAGTATTGATTTCATCAGAATTCATGCCTAAAATCTTCACTTTTCTAACCTGTTTAGAATTGGTTCTATCTGAATTCATGTTCAGATGTTTGGTATTGGTTTCACCTGAATTCATGACCAGAGAACTCACTTTGCTAACCTGGTTAGTAATGGTTTCATCTGGATTCATGACGCAAAAAACACTATGATTACCTGTTGAGTACCGGATTCATCTGTAGCAACGTAGAAGAAGCAGAAACGAGTATTTTTTTGTTCCTTTATTGTGAGTTTTCCATCTTTTTGCAGAAAAAGCGTTCGCCTCGAGCGACTTCTACGCTCCTGACCACCCGACCATCGACGACCAGCTGCAGCTGGCGCAGAAAATCAGCGGCAGTCTAGTGGACCAGACCAACAAGACCAGCCGCGGCCAGGCTATGTACGAGAAGCGCAAGCAGCGCTCAGAGAAGTGGATACACACAGGTCGGTCGGCTGCTTTCTTACGGTGAACTGGCCCCTTCTTTCTTACGGTGAACTGGCCCCTTCTTTCTTACGGTGAACTGGCCCCTTCTTTCTTACGGTGAACTGGCCCCTTCTTTCTTACGGTGAACTGGCCCCTTCTTTCTTACGGTGAACTGGCCCCTTCTTTCTTACGGTGAACTGGCCCCTTCTTTCTTACGGTGAACTGGCCCCTTCTTTCTTACGGTGAACTGGCCCCTTCTTTCTTACGGTGAACTGGCCCCTTCTTTCTTCTTGTGAACTGGTCTCTTTTTTCTTCTTGTGAACTGGTCCCTTCTTTCTTACTGTGAACTGGCCTCTTCTTTCTTCTTGTGAACTGGCCGGTTCTTTCTTACGGTGAACTGGCCTCGTCTTTCTTCTTGTGAACTGGTCCCTTCTTTCTTGCTGTGAACTGGAACCTTCTTTCTTACTGTGAACTGGAACCTTTTTTCTTGCTGTGAACTGGTCCCTTTTTTCTTACTGTGAACTGGTCCCTTTTTTCTTACTGTGAACTGGTCCCTTTTTCTTACTGTGAACTGGTATCTTCTTTCTTCATGTGAACTGGCCTCTTCTCCCTAGCGCTATGTAAAGGCACTTCTTTCTGCTGCTCTGGGTCTCTTTTTCTGTTGCTCTGAGTTTCTTTTCCTGCTGCTCTGAGTTTCTTTTTGTTTGCTCTGAGTTTCTTTTCCTGTTTCTCTGAGTTTCTTTTCCTGTTGCTCTGAGTTTATTTTTCTGTTGCTCTGAGTTTCTTTGCCTGTTGTTCTGAGTTTCTTTGCCCGTTGTTCTGGGATTCTTTTCTTGTTGCCCTGAGTTTCTTTTCCTGTTGCTCTGAGTTTCTTTTCCAGTTGCTCTGAGTTTCTTTTTTTGTTGCTCTGAGTTTCTTTTTCTGTTGCTCTGAGTTTCTTTTTCTGTTGCTCTGAGTTTCTTTTTCTGATGCCCTGAGTTTCTTTTTCTGTTGCCCTGAGTTTCTTTTTCTGTTGCTCTGAGTTTCTTTTTCTGATGCCCTGAGTTTCTTTTTCTGATGCCCTGAGTTTCTTTTTCTGTTGCCCTGAGTTTCTTTTTCTGTTGCTCTGAGTTTCTTTTTCTGTTGCTCTGAGTTTATTTTTCTGCTGCTCTGAGTTTCTTCTTCTGATGCTCTGACCTTCTCCTTATGTTACTCTTGACTCCACCATTCTGTTGCCATGACTTTTTTTCTTTTTCTTTTTTTTTTGTTGCTCTGATCATTTTCTTCTTCTGCTGCTCTGGCCTTCTTCTCCTTCTGGCGCTTTGAATTTTCCCTTCTGATGCTCTAAATTTTCCCTTCTGATTATCTGAATTTCTCCTTTTTCTGATAATTCTCTGAATTTCCCCTTCTGTTGCTCTGAATTTCCCCTTCTGTTGCTCTGAATTTCCCCTACTGATGCTCTGAATTTCCCTTTCTGATGCTCTGAATTTCCCCTTCTGATGCTCTGAATTTCCCCTTCTGATGCTCTGAATTTCCCCTTCTGATGCTCTGAATTTCCCCTTCTGATGCTCTGAATTTCCCCTTCTGATGCTCTGAATTTCCCCTTCTGATGCTCTGAATTTCCCCTTCTGATACTCTGAATTTCCCCTTCTGATGCTCTGAATTTCCCCTTCTGATGCTCTGAATTTTTCTCCTGATGCTTTGACCTTCATCATCTGGCGCCTTGAGTTTCTATTTCTGTCACTGAGACCTCCTTTTAGTGCTCTGAACTTCGGTGTCAGGAGCGGAGAGAAAGACCGATCCAAGATTCGAAGGGTCGATTCCTTGGTGACCGCTGAGCGATATATTCCTGATAACGAGACTTTTGGCGAAGAGTGGATGTAACGCACGCATGCTCAGTAACTATGCATCGAGAGCAACTGAGCAGAGAATCTTCTCATTTTACAACAAAATTTCATAAGCCTCGAACCACTGCCTTTCAACCTCGCAGCTGTGAAAATATCGTTTTGTGTGCATTTTTGAACGATAAGTATATGTCGAAAGGGTTACGTATGGATTTTTGCAAAGCGATTAATCAGAAGTATTTACCGAAGGGGTTATGAATATATTTGGGCAAAGCTATAAATACACAAAAAGTTTACCGAAAGGGCATCAGCTGTTGAATGCAACCCAGGCGATGCTCTCCTCACACCGTTGGTTGATGCGACACGTCGATACACGACATACATGCCACGGACCTGCCACGGACCTGCCACGGACCTGCCACGGACCTGCCACGGACCTGCCACGGACCTGCCACGGACCTGCCACGGACCTGCCACGGACATGCCACGGACATGCCACGGACATGCCACGGACATGCCACGGACATGCCACGGACATGCCACGGACATGCCACGGACATGCCACGGACATGCCACGGACATGCCACGGACATGCCACGGACATGCCACGGACATGCCACGGACATGCCACGGACATGCCACGGACATGCCACGGACATGCCACGGACATGCCACGGACATGCCACGGACATGCCACGGACATGCCACGGACATGCCACGGACATGCCACGGACATGCCACGGACATGCCACGGACATGCCACGGACATGCCACGGACATGCCACGGACATGCCACGGACATGCCACGGACATGCCACGGACATGCCACGGACATGCCACGGACATGCCACGGACATGCCACGGACATGCCACGGACATGCCACGGACATGCCACGGACATGCCACGGACATGCCACGGACATGCCACGGACATGCCACGGACATGCCACGGACATGCCACGGACATGCCACGGACATGCCACGGACATGCCACGGACATGCCACGGACATGCCACGGACATGCCACGGACATGCCACGGACATGCCACGGACATGCCACGGACATGCCACGGACATGCCACGGACATGCCACGGACATGCCACGGACATGCCACGGACATGCCACGGACATGCCACGGACATGCCACGGACATGCCACGGACATGCCACGGACATGCCACGGACATGCCACGGACATGCCACGGACATGCCACGGACATGCCACGGACATGCCACGGACATGCCACGGACATGCCACGGACATGCCACGGACATGCCACGGACATGCCACGGACATGCCACGGACATGCCACGCACATGCCACGCACATGCCACGGACATGCCACGCACATGCCACGGACATGCCACGCACATGACACGCACATGACACGCACATGACCCGCACATGACACGCACATGACACGGACATGCCACGGACATGCCACGGACATGCCACGGACATGCCACGGACATGCCTCGGACATGCCACGGACATGCCACGGACATGCCACGGACATGCCACGGACATGCCACGGACATGCCACGGACATGCCACGGACATGCCCCGGACATGCCCCGTACATGCCCCGTACATGCCACGTACATGCCACGTACATGCCACGTACATGACACATACATGACACATACATGACACATACATGATACATACATGACACATACATGACACATACATGACACATACATGACACATACATGACACATACATGACACATACATGACACATACATGACACATACATGACACATACATGACACATACATGACACATACATGACACATACATGACACATACATGACACATACATGACACATACATGACACATACATGACACATACATGACACATACATGACACATACATGACACATACATGACACGTGGGAAATTTCATGTCAATTAAATTACGAGGGCTTCTACTTACCGAAAGCTTGAGCTGTCGACAGTGTCTTGTTTTGTTCATTTGTAGCCGCACCGCCTAGTATTGGTTCGATGAGGTATTCTGTGGTCGCACTTAGATGCTAGTTTAAAACTTCGGTCAAAACTCATCAAAGTATAAAAAATTCGTTGACTTGATAGGAATGTGGCATAACTCTTGGTAATATCTGTGCAATACTTTGAAGAGCTTGATCTTAATATTGAACTATTTCAGAGTTACATTATATGAACCATTCATTGACAAACATCGTGCATATACAGAAAATAAGAAGGGAAAAGGGCTTCTGGAGTGTTGCCACATGTAGATCATGTGCAGGATATCTGTTTCCGTGAAATAAATTTCACTTGGAGAATGTTTTTTTAAGTTGTTTGTTAGTAGGTGATTCAAATTCAACCAAAAGAGCTTTGTAGATTTCACCTGCCCACGAAAGCTACATGTTCCACGGTTTTCATACGAGAATGTGTAGGTAAATGAAAAAAATATACTCAAGCCATTGATTTCACTTGGTTTCAAGATAAGACTAACTAAACCATCTAGGGCCGAATTACATGTATTACTACTCATTAACATATTGACTGTGATACGACCAATCGATGGGTCGCTTACAAAAGTCATAACAAGCTTTAAAATTGATGGTATTTAATGAAACCATTTAGGTTTAATATTTGTGAAATTTCTAACAAATTTTTAGTTTAAATTTGAGTTGAATACTTAAATTCAGTTTGACCCATCGCGGTCAACTTGTTAACTATCGTCGAAACTCGTGAAATATTTACTTTAGTTCGTGTAGGTCATAGAGTTTGTTCCTCCCAAACATCCATGCTACTCCAATGCGTTTTCTTCTGTCTATTTTCTGTTCAATTCGTTTTCTTTCGTTTTGGGGAAACCGAAACAAACAGACGGAGATCAGCTCGTGCAGCAGCGCGTTCAGGAAGAATTTCAAGGTAATCTTTTTTTTTGCATCCGAGCTGCATGTGATCTTTGCTTTGCGCTTCTTAGCGTGCAGAAATTGCACGGATTTTAAAGTTTAAATTGCCAAATTTCGCACGCTGGAAAACAGGGTGTTATGCAATTTTTAATCAGGGGAATATTTACAGTTTATTTTAAGGCAATAATCGCTTGACGTAGAGTAGTATAATGAGAGTGAATTTTGCAAGAATAACGCGCAAGGTATTGAATGCAAACTATCATTTCGGCCTAACAAACTCATCAATTTAGTTTCCCATCGTAGCTACGTGGGAGTGTGACATTGTGAACCGATTCATCATTCAAGGAAAAAAGGTACTTAGCAATTAATCGGATTCCAATTTCAGATGAAACTAAAAGTTTAGTTTACCATATAATAAAATTCATGCGATTGAGTTTCATTTGGTTGCAAAGAAATATTTTTCTGTAGAAAAATAAAATGCACTTGAAGAAGATGTTGAAGTTTGCAAAACTTCAAACAATATTTTTGTCCGCTCGTGAACAGATTTTGGCTTCAGAAACCTGGTATCGTTGGTATCATTGTGTACCTGCAAGTTCTTTCTAATATTTTCACATCCTTAATAACGATTTTTTTCCATAGGATCTACGTAGATCATTGTGTTTTCTTCATGGATTCTTTGCCATTTTGATATTATTCCAGGCTCGAAATTTCTTCTTCACCCAGCGCATGATTTAAAATAGGATTCCTTTGGCTGAAATTTCATTCGTGCATGCAACAAAATTTTACATCCAGGAGTCGTTCTTCCTAAAAATCGAATTCTTATTCAATCCAATCAAATTTTTTTTAATAGAATCGCTCAATATTTCATCATGAAAATGACATTCACATAGAATTCAATCGTCTTATTTCTCTGACATTTGTTAGTCTGCTTTCATTCTGAAACGCAATAATTATTTTTTGCATTGAGGCACATTTTTCAGCAACATTCGCACGGTTGCACACTTCTTCTGCAGCATGATAACTTTAAGCCAAATACGATACTTGAGTAGTGTCGGATAAGTAGTAGTGTTCGATACTGTTAAGATTTTCATGATGTTATGAAAGATTTTGATACCCATATTGTTCTCGCATACAAGTTTCAAAAGTTTGTGCGCTTGCAATGTCGCATTAGAATAGATCAAATGCCATCAACGAACAAGTTTCATGTGTAATCCTGCGCAAGAGAATCTGGTTGGAATTAAGGTGCTAAAAAAATGTTCATTCACTCCATCTATTGAGGGCTGATAGTCTGGAAGGCTCACGATGACGGCGCCAGCAAATCTACCCCTTTAACTTATTTTCGAGGACTTGGAATTGGCAGCAAAAAAGCCTGAATTATTTGTGATATTTAGGTCGAAAATTTCGCTGCAGCGTATGGCTTTTCTCAGGTAACAGGTTTGTTGCTTACTTTCTTGATGTGTGGAGATATTGCAACTATATTGAGTTGGACGAGAAGAGAACAAATGTATTTAGAAGCCTTACTTTAGGATGAATAATTTTTTACGCCAAAAAGACGTGCTCAGCACGATCACACACAAATCATGTAAAAAATTCAGAACTGCTTTTAAACACATCCTGTATGTTCAAGAATAAAAAAGAAATAGTACGTTCAATCTCATGTAGAAGTGTAAATTATTAATGAGGAAAAATAAGCTGTTACATTTTACATTTAAGTTCATCTTTTTTTAAATCGGTGCCCAAGTTTATGCGCAAAATAATTTTAGTCAAGTTAGGTTATTGTAAACATAACCATTTTCAAACAACATCTGACTTGAAAATTTAACCCTGTAGTTTTTTCCTTGTTTTGTAGACTGAACTTCCAGTGACAGTAAGACGGAGAATATGCCCGTAACTAAATTAGAAAATTGAGCTGTACTGAGCAGCACCCAGTATTTAGCAAACCTTAGCGTTCTTTGACTCGATTTACTACTACGCACAATGTTTAGAGAGAAGCGAGATAAGCACGAGGGAATGAGCTACGAGCCAGGGCAGCGAACAAAAGTACCTGAAGCTAATTAATAGCAAGCACTCAGGAACTGGCAACGAGACCAACGTGAACAAAGGCAGAAAAAGACTAAATAAAACTTGCTATATTTTTCCCCGCGTGAGAAAACTTCAAATATTTCCCATGCATCAGGGGATACTATTTGAATGAGTTAAGTTCTTCCGAATACAGGCTTCCAATTCCTATTGAACAAAAAACATGCAGTTACTGAGGAGCCAGGATTAGAAGCTGGTGCTGGCATAACCTACGTTAAATAAATATAGGCTCTTTCAATTCTTGAAATTGATTTCGTTATTCAGCACCTCAGAACATCCTTTGAATGTCTTTGCGACAAGTGCAGCTATTTTGAGAGGAAAATCGTTCGCTAAAACTGTTCTAACTGCATTACATGTGTTCTATTACAAACTCTTCAGATCGTAGGTGCATACAAGGATAGTCAGCATAAATTGAATCTCATTCTCTCCTCTTCTGTGTATCTGTTGAGATTTTTTTCGCGGTAAAATTCCTGCGGTCGGCATCAGGCGAGATTTAATACCTTAAATTGGGACACCTCCCTTAAAAAATTTTCTTTATTCGCAATAATTCTTCAAGCTCAGCGAAGCTGATAACGCGATACTCTTTTTTTTATTTCATTTTAAACGAATCATTTTGATTTTTTTTGCGCTATGCAAGGCAAGCTCGATAGATATCATGCTGAAAACTGGATCGGTTAACATAATTGTTCAAAGTTTCACAAACTGCACTTTTTTTTGAAGACCAAATACAGGGGATTTTTTTTCAAATTGCAGGTATAAAAACCTTTCCTTCCAACAGTCTGGTAGCAGGAAGTGGAGATGAAGTACTCAATATCAGCTCTAGAGTCTGGCAAAGAATGCAGTTTTACTAACAATAGAGAAATATAAGGCGTGTCGACGAAGCAAACTCGCCCAACTCTGCTCTGATTTAAACGAAAAGTTGAGTTATTTTCCTTGACATTCGTGGGCTTGGCAAAGTCTGCTGTTGTCTTTCTTGAGTTTCGAGGCTCTATTCTTCTTCCGACAGCTGCATAAATGTCACGGGTAGAACTTAGCCTATGGCTCGCACACAGAAATTCTGTGTGTTAGCTCGGGTCACATGCGCACAGCCGCTGTAATTCGTACAATCGGCAAGTACTTACGTACCATCTAGCACAGCTGCAACTTGCGCGTTCACGTGTGCAGATTACGAGCACGGGCATAACGTTCATGGTGACAACGTACACAGCTCTAATGTACACAGCCGTAACGCACACGGCTGTATATAGACCCAATGGGTTTCCCGCTGCCGCCACCGCCACTTCTGTCGCTGCACTTCTTGGGCTTTTTACGCCATCTTTTTCTGATATCAGTCTTGAATCTTGCTTAAGTGTTCTAAAATCTACTGCTGCGTTATCTCTGAAGTGAACATTTCCTTGTTATTTTACATTGCGTGTTACATTCATGTAATGTGATACTGATGTGATGAGCAAAATCTGGCCAGAGCTACTGTAGATGGAAGAAGAAATTACTTCAACCGAAATTCTGGCAGAACTTCAATGCTCGTGCGGAGAAGGTGTAATTCTAAACACTGCTTGTGTCGCAATAAAGTTAATGATGATCCAAATTTGCGAGAAACCTGTAGCCTATAGTCTTATTTATTGAAATATTTCTTCATCGTGATGCACTGTTCGACTTGAGTTAGTTAAATATTCGTTTCATTTACCGTAGATTTTTTTTCAAAAATTCACCCAAATGAATTCTGACTGCTTAAAACGTTTAATTTTTCTTGAGCATTTACTAAATGGGTAATATTTTTGCAGGTATTCAACCTTAGCAGTTAGAGACCATCGGTTCCTTAACGATTTTGAAGAATTCGATCCATGAATGCTAAAATTGTGCATGTAAGCAGAATTCTGCTCCCCGAAAAATACTTAATCCATTTCATGTATACTGTTCATAACAAATTGATAAACAAAACTTTTGAACAATATTTTTTGTTCAATGCAAAAATAATAAAAAAGTGCGAGCAAAACTTGGCAGAGGTTTGGTAACTTGACGCTTTGGCAAGGCTTCCTGAGGCGACTTGACCGTGACGGAAAACGTCAGTTGCGCCCATCAGTGACCAAATCCGATGACATTTGCTGTTAATGGCCCTGAGTACACAAAAATGTAGTTTGTCTTAACCCATTAACGCTCGAGTGGACTCTACAGTCTATTTTCAAAAATAGCCTCAATATATTGCAATTCGCGTTAAATTAGTTCCTTAACGTGTTCTTTGGAGTTCACTGGCGACTGGCAGTTCTTTGCTCATCCTGATATCGGGGACTCTTTGACGGAGGTTACAGCTTAGGTTGTGATAACGGTAATATGATTACTAAAAACCCGACGTCAAAGTTTTAACTGACAGATTGTCTATCTTAACTCATTTCATGATTGGCGAGTTAAAACAATGCTGCGTGTAGCTTTAACGAATGATGTCAGTTGCGTTCAGACCTCGTGCGTATTACTGATTCATTTGATTTTAGTAGACGTCCTTGTCTTTGAATGAAATAATTTGGTTCAAATAGTACTATTTATGTCATTATAAAGTAGCTAATATTGCACGAGCTTTACAGGAGAACTGTACGCTCTTTTCAATTCGTTAGCAAACTTTACAGTCGTCGAGCTTTCTATAAACGTATTTTACTGACATTTGTAACTCGTAGCAAATGATGTATTCAGATCTTGATTATTTTCAGAGTAAGAATCCCTGAATCGAAACTAAAAGACTACGCAAACAAAGGGAACCCTCTCGGGTAGTCAACTGACAGGTAAATTTCATCAATATATGGCATGAGTCAGCTGAATCTAGTCTAAAATTTTACCTCTAATTATTTAGCTGAAATCCTTCCATTAACCCAACAAACGTACCATCAATTTATTTTAAAAAAAATTTCTGGACTTTGTATGATATTTTAAAGATAAAAGTGGCGTCTAAATATATATAAGCACGCAGTTGATATTAAAAAAAAATTTAAATATTAATTCAGCGTGTTTAGCCCGTTTACCGATCAAATGTTTGTATTAGAATGGTGAGAAAACATCCTCATTGAAGTAAACAGTCGCACGAAAGATCGGGGAGCATAGGATGCTATATTATTCGAGGTTGTTTTGCTAATAAATAGGAATTCATTTGACATAATCTCCTGATTACAGCTGCTCAATGGTACTTCGGTTCGGTGAAAAAGATTATCTATCAATATATGTAGTGATTATTGACGTGAGGTACAAATCGCTCTTTAATTTTACTCCAAAAAAAATTACAAGGTCTTAGTGTGAATCTAAGTATCAGAGCACCTCAATATTATAGCAAGATTACGATATTACAACAAGGTTATTGCAATATTGCATGTATCTCACCGCAGCTAGCAAAGCTGTTAGCTATATAAACATTTTCAGTGGAAACCACACCCTCCACATAAATAGACTTGCATTTGTTTGCACGTCTTCATATTTCACCGCAGGAGTTTCTATCAAGACGGCTGCCAGACTGCCACTATATTTAGCAAGAGACGCACTTATCACTTTATTCCTCAATCGAACGCTCTTCGGCGATATTGGGTGGATCTGAAATTGCTACCTTGGGACGCATTCAGAGCTGACTCATGGGGAGAGCGCTGCTAGTGTGCAGAAAATATTCTGTTCTTATTCAGTTTAAACGCACAGAAAATATTCTGTTCTTATTCAGTTTAAACGCACAGAAAATATTTTGTTCTTATTCAGTTTTGGTGAGCAGAAAATATTCTGGTCTTACTCAGTTTTGGAGAGCAGAAAATATTCTGGTTTTATTCAGTTTTGGAGAGCAGAAAATTTTCTGGTCTTATTCAGTTTTGGGGAGCAGAAAATATTCTATTTTTAGTTCTGGCGTGCGGAAAATATTTTTTTCTTATTCTTTGTTGGCGAGCAGAAAATATTTTGTGGTTCAGTTTTGGGGCGCGAAAATGTATTCACTGCACAACGAGGGCAAGTTTGACCCTTTCGTTGCTTGCTGAACAATTACTTTAGTGGAAAAAATTGCATTTAAAAAATCGATAAGATTTATGATGATTAACGGTGACATATTTGTTCATGAAACATAGTTTAGTTTCACTTGGTTAGGAAATGCTTTAGCCCAGCCTAAGTTTATCAATCGTTTTGAAAAGCCGGTTGATGAACTGCCAAAGTAATTATTTCAGTAAAAGGCAGGGATTACCTCAATTTATCACTATGATTTTATTATCTAAGCTGGCCAAACCTGCACTTTTGTGTATAGAATGTGGTAAAAATTAAAAACACTGTGAAATTAAATAACAAGCAGCACATTGAAGAACACTGTACTTAATTTTTGAGTGCAAAGAGTATGTTATGCGTGAATACGTTTCAAATCAGATAATTAAGCTATTCACTAGCTTTAATATATTTGGAAATAATAATAAAGCAAAGAGCTACATTCACAAAAACTGAAGCAATAATGCCAGTCATTAGCAAGAATAATTTTCCATTATTTAGCAATCTACGCACACGAAATGTTAGCTCATTTGTTCTGAGAGAGAGCTCATGTTTACGACAGATGACTGTATAAAAAGCCATTTTATAGTTTTGAAATAATACAAGAAATAGGTTTGATACATGGTTAGCATAAATTCGCCAAAAAATCATCGATGTTCCCACAATTAAAACAAGGGTCAATTACATCCTGAATCATACGGTTAAAATATTCTGTCCAATTTTTACTCGTCCCAAAATGAGACTCGAAAATTTAAACTCGGATCACCTTTTGAATACTGTCCCCTTTTCAGAATCCTCCTCAAATTTTATTTTTGCAAGACTTTTTATATTAGTGTTGATAAGACTATTATGTCAAGTTCAGCTACCCATAATAAATCACTTTGTGTGTCACCGTTGAAACACTTTAACGGTGTAGCATGAAGTATTTGATCAACGTACATTAGTCTGATGTTCATGAGTGAAAGATTAATGTTGGGAAAGTTCTCCAGGCAGTGAAGCCTGTCATAAATACGCATTATGTGAACCTTTCCGGTGTTGAAACATCGAAAATTTGTTGGGTTCGATGCCATTAGAAACCTAACTGATTGATTAACGTCTTTCCGATCTTTTCCTAACCTGTCATTTATGCCGGGGCCTGCACACCAGTGGTCGATAACCGAGTAAAAAGTACAGAATTTGGAATGCTGGTGTCGGCAACAATGGTCACAGTTACTGGAAGCGATTCAAAACTACAGACAGAGAAAACTGATAAAGGTTGCTGAAGAAAAATTCACGTTTCATCAAGTGGATAGGATTTCAAGACACCGAGCGAAAACGTTATAAGTACTGAAGGAAGAGTACCACATCGTCAATATTGGCTTGTTTGAAAAACTCCGCAGATCAGCAGCAGATGCTATGTTCGTGCTTCACACAAGCATAGCACTAAAAAGAATTAAAAAGAACATAGCAGCGACTCAAGACGGTATTTTAACACCTACGTAGCCGCGGGAGTTAGCTCACTCACAGCAGAAGTGTCTCCGAAATTCGGCAAGAAATTAAGTACAGCATCGGTGCCCTGCGGCATGGGGAAGAGCTTCTGTAGACGATGCTTGCCAGGAGCAGTCAGTAGCGGTTGCGGAGTGGTGGCATTGACAGATGGGGATGAGTTCCAATTTGAAAAATCAGTTAAACAATAGAGCTAAATGTGGCCGAAAACTGCGGAGTATTTCAAGAAATTGAAGTTTCGTGAGAAAATGAACGAGTGTGGTGTCAAAAATAACTTGGAGATTGTTGTATTGACGGATGAGAACGAGTTCAAATTTGAAACATAAATTTTAGAATGAAAAATGTGGGGAAATACGCTAAATTTTGTGAGAACGTAAACGAGTATTGTGCTAAAAATAACTTAGGAGTGGTGGGATTGTCCGATGGGGAAGAGTTTCAATTTAAAAAATAATTGAAAAAAGGAGCTAGAGGTGGACTAAAAGTGCTGAATTTTGCGGGAAATTAAACGAGTGTGATTTAAAAAAAACTGATTGTGTGCGTGACGTGGAGTAAAGCAAAGCTCAACACACTGCAGCGACCAAATGCAACAGCTTACTTTGGATCTTGCTCGATATAACGAGTAAACACGCAAGAAGAGAATTGCATAACAGCGAATTACTTTGAAAAATATTTTTGTATGGTTTCAAATCATAGAATGAAGAAGTTCTAAGCGCGGTCATTTATTAAAGACCAAAGCATTAGATTTGCGCTAACTTGTTTTGATGGGTTACTAGTGATTGTCAAAGTGAAAAATTTACCATCGCTGGATGATTCAAAATATGTTACTTGTGCACATCTCCAAATCGAATTTCATGCGCCTCCCGAAAGCTCGTTTATCTTCTGTGATTAACTGAGAGCTCGTCAGCTGTGTTTTCATTTCTTCAAAGCCTTAGATTTTGTTCCAACTATAGATTACCGGCTTTAATTTCATGCTTGTACTTCTTTCAAAATGTTTCAACTGTTGATGAATGTTCTATGAACTGCGCATACATTGAAGATGTACAAACCGGTAATAACAAATATTTTTTTCGGGTTAAAATTCCCAATGTTTTGTAGTTTTGTAGGAACGCAAAATTAATACTTTATTTATAAGGAATTTTAACGACCTCAGCACGTGCACTGCGATTGACCGAACGCGACAAAGATCATTGTCCACTTTTGAGCAAATCCAAATTAAAGGAAACTTGCTTATTAACGAGGGTCACTTCAGCTCATGATTCAGTACTCGATTGTTGCATATGAAGTAACAGCTTGCACACTCGAACGATTCAGCGCTTCCCTCCTTCTTTGAAGAGGTAGAATTTCTGGGCAATGAATTTATAGCGCTCTGACCATCGTTAGTGTATATTAGAGAATGAGTATTCACATGCAACCGCTAACACAGAACTTGTGATGGTTTTCGAGAACCCATTAGAGTTCTGCATTCATTGTTAGCCGTCTATTTCATAGGGGTTCGAGAAATTTTTTTATAACCATCCGGGCATAATTCTCCTTTTTAATTCTGCTGCAGCATAATTACAGGTTTTTTACTTCTGCGAGACTTTTAGGAACATCTTAAGTTTGCGCAGCAAAGCTTGGTAAAAAAGTCTTCTCCTAACGTCATTGGGGATGCATCCTCACTTCATTTAAAGTTATTGCTGGTATGCAATAGAAACTTTTGAATTGATGGTTAAAACTAAAATGTTCTAACGGTCAAACGAGTACCAGTGTTTTTATATTTTGTTTTAACGCATTTCGTAAATTGTTGTCATTTAATGATAATTGAGGTGGTGTTTCATTGCATCACTTTGAGAGCCTGTGAATCACACTTTCAGGGCAGGGTGAAGAACACTTTAAACATAAATGAATTAAAAACGTTAAATATTTCAATATATAGTTGAAGCTACTTCAATTTGTTAGCAGCATTTTGTGCTCGTAAATTGATTGTACTTTTTTTGTGCTACGTTAAAAGTTCGAAGTTTCAGCTTTGAAATTTATCTGAAAATCACGTAACAAATTTATACCAGTGATTCGACGAAAATTATTATAAATTGTGTGTTTAATTATCTTTTCAGGGGTGGGCAGTGTTTGTTTCATATATTCAAGATAAAACTCGAGACCTACGTTTGTAATCAATGTTTGTCACGGTCTGATATGACTGTCACCAAATGTTCGAAAAACGTCGACCACACGAGCTAGCTTCATACAACCGATCATTTCGAACAGCAATCATAGTAACAACTTGTCATTGAGTTGACTGATAGATAATAAGTCTAGAGATAATACAGACACGTGATCATTTCGAGTGAAGAGACCAATATTCGTGCTGATCTCGCATCAACTGACGTCTGGCGCAGTGAAACTGAAATTACGATATCTCGTTGAGATAGCGGGAAGCTTGCCGTGATTTTAAGTAATTAGAAACATATAGATAGAGTGAATTTCCTCGCAAGTTGAAATTTGGAACCTACCATCTAAGTTTCAGTGAGGTAGCTTATTGAAATCGCATGACGTTTGATGCGAGTAGAAGAAATTAGAAACCTATCATAGATCGAACGCAGTTCCTAGGGAGGTGAAAAGTTAGAAGCCTTTCATCCAAGCTTTACCGAACTATCTTGTTGAGATCACTTGAAGTTTGTCGTGAGTAGAATAAATTAGAGTGAAGTGCCGGTATGGCCCTGCGTGCTGGGTGGGTGCCGTGTGTTGGCATCCAGCCCCCCAAGCCCAGCCTCCAGTTCATCGAGGAGGCCGCGACGGTCACCCGCGAGTGTGAGGGCATGCTGACGGGGGGAAAAGGTGGGTGTGGAGGTGAGAGAATTTTAGGGAGAGAAAGGGGAGTATTTGGCTGGCGGGAAAAACGTACTGACGGGGGAAAAGGCTGGTGAGGTGGTGGGGGAATTTCCTGCCGAAGCTTTTACCGGCGCTAATATGACAGCTGCACACGTTCTTTACGTACGATTTTTGTTGTGAAAATTCTTCTTCCCAAAAAGTAGCTCGGCTGGACATATGATGCTTTATAGGCGTTGATATTTGTTCACTTATTTTCCTTTGGAATTAATAAAACGTGTTTCTGCTTGAAAGCCAGCACCATCAGAGGTAAAATTCCTTTTCGCTCTCACAAAGCAGATCGTAGAGAAAACAGAAATTTCCAAGTCCGATAAACGTATTTCTTCAGATTTTCCTTGGCATTGAATTCGATTTTATTTTACATCTATGGGAACATAGAAGTTTTGATTCCAAAGTATAAATTTCAATCTTTCTTATATCTAAGAGAATCTGAAAGTTCTATTTCCATAGAATTAAACTCAATCTTTCAAAAACCAAAAGAGGTATAGAAATTTGGCGTCCTTAGCAATGAATTTTAGAAATCTAAAGGGTAACTGATGTTAAAATATTTAGTATTGAATTGTAATTCAAAATCAACAGACTGGCAGGCGTTGAACTTCCTGGATATAAATTTAAATTAAAATAATGACTTTGGCAAATAGGCCAAAGCAACAGCTTAATAGTCTATGACCGAAATTTTCGTTGAATGAATTTATAATTATAATTGAACATAAGGGATGGTGTAAGTTGTACTCAATACCTTTAATTAATTCCTCACAGTGAGAAGAGCAAAGCCGGCCTGACGGGGTCTATAAATACGCCTGCTATCTAATCTCTTCCGCATACTGCAGTAGGCCCCTCCCTCCTACCCCTCCCCCTCCCCTTCCCCCTCCCCTTGCCCATCCCCTTCCCCCTCCCCTTCCCCCTCCCCTTCCCCATCCACTTCCCGCTCTTCCCCCTCCCCCCTCCCTTTCCCCCTCCCAGCTCAGAAGCCCTCAATACCCCCCATGAGGTCCACCCTCTAAAAAGGGGAGTAAGTCTCTAAAAGGAGAAGTGAGTTTCTAAAAAGGTGAAGAAACTCTCCAAGGAGGTGAAGTCTCTTTCCAAAAAGTTGCAGAAACGCTCCAAAAAATTTAGTTCAAAGTAGGAGACGCGTTGAAGCGACAGATTTTCCTTAAACTACAGCGAAATGCAAGGAATAACTTGACTTTCACCCTTTTCGTTGAATATTGCTCCCACAATTTTCTTTCTTGTTTGAAAAAGGGCAACTTTGTGGGCATTGTTTTCAGTGGTCTTCATCAGTGATCTCAGAGAAATTGCTCGGTTCACCAGAAATCTTCTCTTATTTCGCGTATTTTAAAGAAGTCTTCTAATTTGGCAGCACACACGCTGATGCAGCTCATCATTTTCCTAATTTTTTGGTTGCTAATATTTGCTCTAAATACATTTTGCTTCATTTTCATCACCGACTTTTATTTATTTCTCGTTGTTTAATTAGGATTCTATGATGAGTAAAATGTAAACATGTTAAAAATGCACTGAAATCAGAACTATCATGAACAGAAATGTAGCCATTATGTACGTACTTTTTTAGTGTTTTGTTAATAAGGTTCACTTCGTCAGCTGATAACTTTTTATTCTTTCCTGTGCATCCTGTAACAGTGAGAAGCAAAATTTGAGGTGAGCAAATGTTCCACGTGACTTCACCTCATGATAACGTCGCTTTAAATAAGAATGTTGTACATTGCATAAAGAAAAGTTCCTTAAAATTGTGGTTCACAAAGGTTTTTAAAATCCGTTGTAGCCTTTCTACGGAGCATGAATGAAAACTTTTGATGAGAAATAATTTGTCGGAATTTATCTTTTTTACCTGGTATTTCTAAGCAAAATTTTCATCACATAAATGAAGCATAAATAAAGCAGAATAAATAAAGCAAAAATAAAGTTCTACGTTTAAAGCTCAGCCGCCAAATTCATTCTTTTGAAAACGCAGCAAGATGCGAAGTTGCGACCAGACTCCATCATAAAACACGGTTCTGACACCTCCAATTTACAGCATGAAGCCCACCTACATTTTCGGCCACGGGGCCTCGAGATATTTAAGTCCAACACGCTCATTCATCCAAAGATGAACTCGCATTCCTTCTCTCTCGCTTATTGCGACCCGGAAATTTTGTGTCTCCGATATGCGACTGCAGGAGCAGCGCTGCTGCAGTTTGTTTACAGATGATGTCTGCACTTTGCTAGCTTATTGGTGCAGAGGAGCAGCTGTAGCGGACTGAGCTCACCAGCTCCAAATGATTTGCGGATTGTGCTAAAAATATGAAATATAAAAATCAGTCACAAAATTTTTCGTCATTGAAGTTTTTGTTATTTTTTTTTTTTGAAATTCAATCAACGTGATCGATTTGTTGAAACGATTTTATATATTCTTCAATGTTGTGTGATGGAACTTTAGAACAAATCCATTTGTGACAAAAATTATTTCCCTAAAGACATAAATCTACAACTGTAGTGTACAAACTTCTGGTATCGAGTTTGAATTTATTGTATCCAGCACAAGGAAATGTCATCATGACCAGGGAAAGTCGGCTCGATTTCGAGTCAGCGCACCTACAGTTCAGGTATACCATCTCTCCCCAAAGAAAATGTTCGTTCAGAGGACATCGCACCATGATTCATCAACTTTATAATTCTTTATCACTCCCGCAATGCATCATTATGCAAGATTTACTGCCGCTGTCAGTGGACGATAAAATCTCGCTGAGAATTGAGGTGTTGTGGGGACAGTCAGCCACGCTTCGTGCGATGATTTACACCTTAACAAACAAAACAAAAATTATTTTTACAATTAGAAGGCCTTCTTACCATGGCAGAAGGCTGAAACAATATTTTATGTTCATTTTTGGCGAATGTGTATGTCAGACCAAAAAATTGGTCTCATCCTAGAAAATTTGGTTATAATTTGAACGATTTCAGTATTTCTAGTTCGCAAAACCACAAAAAATTCATGCTTTTTGGGCACACGTCATAGGGGAGGTTACTGCTTCGCCCGCTCGAATGGTTTGGATGGTGAATGTTGAATCCATATTCTCGACTCTTCGTCATGAAGTTCATGTGCTTTTCGCATTGTTAAGTGAAAACAATTATCCATTTCACTAGTCGGTATAAGCAAAATTCAAACATGTTTTATAGGGTTCAGCCCAAAGAGGTGACTTGTCAAGCCGTTTCACTTTCAACTTTAACATACCAAGTCCAAATTTTTTGCTGCCTGCATGAATGTATTTCGCCTCCCAAGTGATTTTAAAACATGCATGCTCCGGCGAAAATGTTAGACTGGGTAATTGAGCATTTTGAGTGCTTGCCTGCATGTCATGTAGCTGCCATAAGCACATAGTCTTAAATTAAAAAATAAATTTAAATTCTCAGCTACGTGTTTTAACGACGCACACAAACTCAAGATGAATCCACACGTTGGAATGCTTCGCTACTTTTTTGCTGGGCGCTCAACTGAGATTTATTCTTATCGGATCATCAGCGATCTACGAATAGACACAGTCAATACTGATGTCTTCATGAAGTTGTTTGTGTTCGCGTCTCTCAGCCGAGCTCCGAAGACTGATTCACATGCCAAGCAACACTAATGGCTACCTAAGATAGACTGACGTACGGGTTTGTTGTCAGGCTTGTGTTTGTTTGGGCGTCTTGCTGTGCTTGCTTTCATAACGGACTGGCGGAATTGTCGCTAAAAGCCTTCTCACAGCCTTGAGATGCCCGCTTTCTCAGTGGCACTGCAGGCCGAACTTTAACCCGTTGACTGCAATGGGTTAAATTGAAGTTCAATATTCAACTTAACTTTAAAGTTAAAAGCGATTTGCATATTTATAAATACCACATATCAACTGGGTTCATTAAATACCATTAATTTTGAAAAATTCGAATTTTTCAAGCGACCCATTGATGGGTTGTTTCACAGCAGGAAAAACCTAAGCCCGACCCGTCCGTGGGTCGTATCCCAAGCGGCGTGTTGAACGGTCGAGACTTCCATTTTCTAAAGTCCATCTAGCTCAGGCATTGTGAATGGAGTATTCAAAAGATCTATTTCATTTCATGTGCTGCCTTTTACAACTTCTACGTTAGATATTTGTACTTAGCAAATGCCGTAAAAATGTTTTAGGGGGACGTTACCTTGTATTATGAGCTCATAGAAATCGTCGCAATGAATTCCACCACTTTATTGGCCAAGATTTAATATCCATATGCTTTCAGAATAATTTGTTCACTAGGAAATAGACCAAGCATTTTTCAATACTACTGGCACTGAAATTTCATTTAACATTCAAATTTTAGGTACGCCTTCATCCGGATTTATATTCGAATACTTTGGTTTTGTTCACTGCCGACATTTCCTGTGGTATAACTTTTTTTGAAACTGATATTATCGTTGATTCATTTAGATTAAATTACTTATTTCTATTTCAGCTCAATCCTCTGAAGCCTTCAGCATCAACGACACCGTGCCAAAGGTACGACAATTTATCTTTCGCTACTGTAATACTGCAATGGCGAGTTTGTGTAAGCAAAATTAGTGAAATTAAAGAAATTCAAACAGTAAACATGATAATTTTCTTACATAGTTTGAATAACGAAAGTGATATTTTAATCTATTCTCAGTTTTTACCGTGTTTGAGGGTGCTGTGGGAAGGATGATTTAATGAACGTGACATGTTGCCTGATGTGACATTCTCAATTTTTACTGAAGTTTACCGTACAAAATTTACATCCGCAATATTTGTTCGATGTAAACTGTAAATCATCAATGGGCACGGATATGAAAATCCTCGACTCTGAGATACAACGACCCTGCGACTCCACGACCCTGCGACTCCACGACCCTGCGACTCCACGACCCTGCGACTCCACGACCCTGTTACTCCACGACCCTGTTACTCCACGACCCTGTTACTCCACGACCCTGTTACTCCACGACCCTGTTACTCCACGACCCTGTTACTCCACGACCCTGTTACTCCACGACCCTGCGACTCCACGACCCTGTTACTCCACGACCCTGTTACTCCACGACCCTGTTACTCCACGACCCTGTTACTCCACGACCCTGTTACTCCACGACCCTGTTACTCCACGACCCTGTTACTCCACGACTCTGTTACTCCACGACTCTGTTACTCCACGACCCTGTTACTCCACGACCCTGTTACTCCACGACCCTGTTACTCCACGACCCTGTTACTCCACGACCCTGTTACTCCACGACCCTGTTACTCCACGACCCTGTTACTCCACGACCCTGTTACTCCACGACCCTGTTACTCCACGACCCTGCGACTCCACAACCCTGTGACTCCACAACCCTGTGACTCCACAATCCTGTGACTCCACAACCCTGTGACTCCACAATCCTGTGACACCACAATTGTGTGACTCCGCGATTCTGTGACTACACGACTATGACTATACAACTCTTTGACTCTACGACTCTGACCCCACGATCCTGTGACTCTACAACTCTGACTTGTTGAATCACAGCCCACAAAACAGGCGATGAACACGTTCAAGTCACGCTCAGATCCTGAGGCCGGCATTTGCAGTCACGCGATTCGAGATAATCGTTGCGCCTCTGGCAGCTCAATCGATAAAACGGTCCTCTATAATTGATGCGACTAGTTCACTGGACCCCTTGTTTCTCTTGGCCGTACCCGTGACCGTAAGATGATGATTTTCTCTAACACACTTTGCAAGAAATGACAAGAGCACAGAAAAAAGTGGTCATGTAACCTTCATTTCCGTTTAGGTCCCCTCAGGGGGATACAACTATTGTATGTATGGGAATTGGCACTACTATGGGGAAAAGGGGACTTGATAAATTATCAAGTCTCTTACTCGTGTGTAACTTTGAGATTAATGTAAGAAACGAGATCCGTTTGTACAGTATCTCCTTTTTAGTCATCGAAACTATTCCTTACAAAGCGTAAACTTGTTGTCTATCACTGTAAATAGAGGGAGGGGACGGTATAAGTAATTGTTTTTTGCTGTGGGACAATTAATGAGCCCAACCTCTAAGAAAACACTAAAGGCGACGAAGACTCGAATGCTCAGAAAGCGTAACAAATATATTTCCTGGGATATACACTTCTTAACACGATATTGTCCTCAATACAATATGATGAAATGACATTTCAATTTCAGCTCAATCTTCAATCTGACAATTCCGATGAAGAAACCGACAGTCACAGTAACGTGCTATAGAGATTCGAATTATTTAACACTTGAAACGGCTATTTTCAAATTGCCGCAGCGCATATTCGTTTCACCCCTACTGCCATAAGCCGAAGGCTGGTATTGCTGGCGCTATCATTTCTCTGTACGCTCATTCCTCCTCGTTTGGTGCAGTCGAAGTTGATGGATTTTCCTATGGAGTTGATGATGAACCCAAATGTTTTTAAATTACCCTAGATCACATTAGTTTCATCTCTACTCCCATAAATCTTACAGTGATATTACTTGCGCTCATTTTCTCTTTATTCTCATTCCTCCTCGTTTGGTGCAGTCGAAGCCGGCTATGAAATTGGTGATGAACCCAAAAGGCGTGCAGGACCACACGACTGTCGAGCAGCATTACGAGCAGCTGATGCAGGAATCGAGCACCTCCTCTAGCGGAGCACTGCCCTCACACATCGGCCCCTCCGTGCACATCCCCTCCAGCCCTGAGATCGCCAAGGACATCATCAACGACATGCAAAGCCCCACAGGCAAAGGTAAAGTTCAAGTTAACGTTGTTACGTAAGCGAGGCTGCTCCGACGCCGCATTGCGCAGCGCAGAAGGGACATCGCAGCGTGCATTGCATTTCATTTGACGTTTCAGTTTTCTTCATGTTTCTAGAATGTTATTTTCAAATTATGTACGTGAAAAGATGTTACTAAATGTCTGTTATTTGTAGTGGAATATGTGTTAGCAGTACGATATTAAATATAATACGTTCAAATTGCACTCAGTCACATGTTAAATATTTCATCATATTTCTTTGATGTGCCTCCCTTGATCAACGTACCATTCCATCTTCAATCCACTGTTTAACTCGTATATTTTTATAATTTCATGGTCCAAAATCGAGTTTTCCATGTTGGAAAATATTGATGCCTTGTGAGTGCAAGGCTCGATTAGCATGGGTCACAAAGTCCAAGGCCCACGCAGATCACGTATGATATTATACTGTAAGGGAATATACTGTTAGCATCTAGCCCATATAAAATATTTTGTAAAATTAAGCATCGATTCTCTAGTGGACGAATTCAATTAGGTTAAACATAACTGTACACCTTATGCCGTTGATGATAGGATGCCGTAGAAATCAATGAACTTATTCGGGCCCACAAGTAGCTATACTCAAATGTGACCATTGTACTAGACAGGACACAATCTACTTCTGTATCACTTTTAGTAAATTACTTGTTTAAATTATTCAAATTGTAAGGCTTATTCTGATATGGAAAAATCTGAAGAAATAATTCAGCCTCCTTGTTCCCAGGCGCCGCACTCTTCGCCAAGCGCAAGAAGCGCATGGACAAATTCATTGTGGACGAGACGAACGTGCAACGCAGCAGCGCCTACCAGCAGCAGGGCGTTGTGGTGAGTCTCGCTCCTGTATGCTTCATTTCCATTCAATAACGATATGGTATAAAATTATAATTTTAAGGTATAAAATTTTGATTTTAAGGTATGAAATGATAATTTTAAGGGATAAATGATAATTTTAAGGCATAAAATGATAATTTTGAAGTATAAAATGATAATTTTGAAGTATAAAATGATAATTTTAAGGTATAAAATGATAATTTTAAGGGATAAATGATAATTTTAAGGTATAAAATTATAATTTTAAAGTATAAAATAATTTCAAGTCATAAAATAACCAGGGTATTGCTTTAAAACATGCGCTCAACGATAAGGCTTCGTTTCTCAAATTTCTGCTCCATTCTTTCATCATCTTTTCTACAAAAGTTCAGTTAGTGGGGCTCGAATATTTAGGTACGAATTATTAAATTTGCCCACAGACAACAAAAGAACCTTACAGCTCTTGTAAAATATTCCGTCATTTAAGCTCCTAATCACGAACCTTACCTTCTCTGAATGACATACTTGACTCTTAAGCTCAGCTCTAGGTATGGGTGGAAAGAAACAATGAATCAATCGTAAGCTAGAAATTCAATGAGTCCATCATCCATCATACCAATTTACATTTAAATTAGAATGAAGACTGAACATGACTAAATTAAAATTGAAACAAATTTAAATTAGAGACTGAAATTGAAATTAGAGACTGACATTGAAATTAGAGACTGAAATTTAAATTAGAGACTGAAATTTAAATTAGACACTGAAATTGAAATTAGAGACTGAAATTGAAATTAGAGACTGAAATTGAAATTAGAGACTGAAATTGAAATTAGAGACTGAAATTGAAATTAGAGACTGAAATTCAAATAAGAGACTGAAATTCATATTAGAGACCGAACATGACTGAATTCAAATTAGAGACAGAAATTCAAATTAGATAATGAACATGGGAAATATTGTAGACGTGATTTTTTCATATTGCAGCAGAACAGCAGCTTTGAGCAATCCTTCACGAACCAAGTGAGCAGTTTCAGCAGCACCAGCAGTGGCGGCGGCGGACTGCCGCAAGCTCCGGCGCCAGCCCCCGCCCTCACCGCGCCACCTGGCAGCAAGAAGCGAATGCAGCAGGAGCGAGACATGGAGCAACAGAAGATCATGGTGAGGGCAACTACTGTCATTATTATGTGATCAAAAAAGATAATGTCATCTATGGCAATTTATGAACAGATGACATCTGTGCCAATCATCTATACCAATTAATCTATAGATGACATCTATAACAACATATATACCAATTAATCTATAGATGAAATCTACACCAATCACCTATACCAATAAGTTAATAATAATTGCATAGACATGTCTTAGATGACGTAATGATTGTCAGAGTTGACACTGTCTATTATTATGTCTTCTAAGACATTGATCTAATCCATACCAATTAATATGCTATTGTTGTCAGTTGTTATATTATTTATGTCAATTCAAGATAATTATGGCACGAATGTATGACACGTGAAAATTAACATTTGGACAGACCCTTCAATAGTATTTTAATAGTTCTAAAAAAACTAGATTTGGAACCACGGTTGGCATTGAAGAGCCGACAACAAAAAATGTAAAGTCACAACAAGCCCTTATAGATACTGCAAAGGTTTTTTGTGCATTTCTATTAGCTGTTGTCAACAGATTTTTCGAAGCTTATGCCAGCACATTTTTAGAAGCGTTTGCCAGCGGATTTTTCGTATCTTTTGTGCGAATTTTTCGAAGCTTTTAACACAAAATTTTACATTTATTTTTGTCAGCGGAGTTTTTGAAGCTTTGGTCACCAGATTTTTCATGCCTTTTGTCAGCGGATTTTTCGAAGCTCTTATGAGTGGATTCTTCGAGTGATTTTGCAGAGGCAATCATAGCTGTCACCTGCATTCATTTTCCAGAACGAGTTCCTGAACAAGCGCGAGTCGCAGTTCCAGATGGTGAAGAGCCCCTGGGAGGCTGCACTGGAGGGCAACGCAGCGGCTGCATTCAAGCAGAACATGACCACCACCAAGGTTGGACACATATTATTACTGTTAATGTTAAACAGCCAATGGATCCAATAATTATTGTAAATGTTAAACAACCAACGGGCATGAGCACTTACCGTAAATGTTCAACAGCGAGTAGACATGAAAAATTACTGTAAATATAAAACAGCCATTGAATATGCAGAAAAACAATAAATGTAGGATAGCCAGTGAACATGAACAGTTACCGTTATTGCAGCATGATTGCAACAATTGCGTGATTGCAGCATGATGTGGAAATGCGTTAACTCGAACACAGATGAGCAGCAGCAGCAGCTTTTCGAGCACCTCGACAGTTGGAGTTGGAGGCCCCGCGACGTGGCTGGAGGGACCCAAGACTGTGCCTGTGAGTGCGCATGCCCTCAACTGGCATCGCACCGTGTTTTTTCCCGTGTTGTCTTACATAATCCTGTGTCCCCTTTGAAAAAAAAATTCCTCGCTTAGTTAATTTTTTACCAAATGCGAGTTGATGTGATGTCTTTCAATTTCCTGCACGGCTGTGTCCTCATTTGAAAAAAATCAATATGTTTCTAAAGTTTTTATCGTTTGCGAGTTGATTTCAATCTAGAGATATCTTACAATTTCCTGCGTTGTCTTCATTTGAAATTGTATTACAGTTTTCTGAAGCATTTTGCATTCTAGGTATGCGAGTTGATTTCAAACGTGCCGTTTTATCTTACAAAATCCTGCGTGGTTGTGTCCTCATTTTAAGAAAAAAAATTAAGTTATTTCAGAATTTTTTGAGGAAATTCGTTCTAATTTACAGAAATCCGTGTAGATTTCAAGCCGCTTGTGCCCTACAATTTCCTGCGGGTTATGTCCTATTTAAGAAAAAATTCCACACTTTTTGAATTTTGGGGGAAATTTTTTCGACTTTCCAGAAATGCGAGTTGATTCCCAGCCGGTGTTATCGTGCAAAATCCTGCGTGACGGTCTCCTGATTTTAAAAAATTTACATTTTTTGATATTTCGACAGAATTTTTGTCTACTATCTAGATATGCTAGTTGATTACAAACCGAGTTTGTGTTTTTAGAAAAATTTATTCATGAGTGCGAATACATTTTTGATACTTGCATGCTCGGTGAGAGATGCGTGAAGCCCATTTACGGCGTGATGATCCTTTAAAAATGATTTTGATTTAAAATATTCATTGCATGAAGTCCGATTTGATGTGTTAAATTTTAGAAACATTTTCGAATCTGTTCAACTATTTTAGCGTGCGTGAAAAAATCAGTGTGAGATACAATCCCCTTCTGTAACCATAGATAGTAAAATTCGTGATACTTTCTTTATCTTTACCGTTTAATCTAGTGAGTGCACCCAGAATTGACAGTTCATCCCTCATGTGTTGTATTTTCTAGCTCTAGTAATTCTATTGAATTAATTCTGTAAAGTTTATTTTTTCATTAATTTTAACGGACACCAATTAAAATTTATAAAGGATAAACTAGCGTATGATCTACACATAAATGTATCGTAAACTTGATCACTCACTCGGATAATTATTGAGGAAAACTGTTTTTCATTTAAATTTTCCGGCTAGTTGGGATGTTCTGACAGTAACTTAGGGCTTTAAATTGACTACAGGGCTTTAAATACACCATGCAAATAAAGAAACAAATTATCGAGGTAGCCATCTAAGCGTGGGTATGAAGTCAAACCCTTTCACTCCTGGAGTAATTGTCTATGAGTTTAATCTCGGAATAGAACTTCTTTATAACACATTGCTCGCGATACGACCTATCGGTGGGTCGTGCTCAAGTTCTTCCTGCTGCGAAACGACCCATCGATGGGTCGTTTGAAAAATTTTATCAATCTTTTAAAATTAATGGTATTTGATGGAACCACTTAATTTCTGATATTTATATAATTGCTAAAGACTTTTTACTTTACCCATGAGTTAAATATTGAATTTCAGTTTGAGCCCATATCAGTCAATGTGTTAATAAAGTTACTTAATGACAACCGGGTTATGACAGTCTCCAATTCTGCAGGAATTTGTTTCGTTTCGTGAAGATTCCAGCCCTGGAGGATCGGGAAAAATTAGCAGGGATGTATTTTCAATGATGTCGAATTGAAATTTTATCTCATTTCCAGGTGGCAGCGCCTCTGCCTAAACCAACAGGCGCAGCGAGTCTCCCCAACCCTCCCGCCCCGTTCGCTAGGCCGGCAGTCAATGGTAAGCCGTCATGTGGGTCAACATGCAAGATTGTTCAGTTTGCTGCTTGCTAAATGAACATTGCTCAGTTCGCTGCATGCTAGGTGAGCATGCAACATTGTTCAGTTCGCTGCATGCTAGATCAACATTGTTGACTTCGCTGCATGCCAAGTGAACATTCAACATTGTTCAGCTCACAGGATGCTTGTTTGCTCGCATGCTTGCTTCCCTTTTGCTCGACTGCAGGTTGAAATAAGCAGGTCCTGCTCAGTGTGAAGGTGTTGAATTAATTGTAATCTTGGTAGATTTCTGCACAATGCACGAAAAGTTCCTATAATTTGTGAAAATTAACTCTGCTCTGATGATGCGATGTAACCGCGAAGGACCACGTGACCTGGCCTGAGTTGCATAAGTAACAGCACTAATGAATAGATTAAGTACCACTGACGAGTTTTTTCATCTGTCATAAGTCAATATTAGTTCATTAGCTTAACCAGTGATTGGCTAAAATAATAAAAAGAATACTTTAATTCCTATGTACTGTGTAGTAATTTAGCCTAATGATATTCAGTTCTTTTTTTTACGGCTGTGGTTTGATGAGGTTTGAATTTGTACGTAGCTTAGATTCATTTTTCTATTAAAAATACCACACTAATTATTCATAAAGCAAAGTAAATTTCGAACCAACATTTTTTTTAAATTCGATCCGAGGAAATTTCGATCCACGTGATTTCAAACAATTTGAAAATTTCAGTAAATCCAAATAATTTCTAGTGGTTAAATTCATGATCTCAAAAAAATTAATGGAGAGAATGATGGAAATTTTGATGACTTGCCGAGCGATGTGTCGCTGTCAGAACGAACTCCGGCGTTTCATTTTCTGTTTGCATTGCGTTTCACGTAGATTTTTGGGTTCGGTGCAAATGCCCCAGCAAAATGAAAAGATTAATTATATGCTGGTACTAGAAACATGAATGCGTTAAATATATTATACACGCGCGTTGGTGCACAGTGTAATTGCATTTTGCACATGCATTTCAGAAAAATGTATGTAAATTTAAATGCATGCCGATGCATCATGTGTTTGCAGTGTGTACGCCTTGAATGAATGAGCATTGAATGGGTGATGCATTTTTGATGAGCGATGTTTATTTTTATTTGGCACGTATTCAATTTACATGTGGATCAGAAAATAAAGAAAAGTATTTCAAAAGCAAATTTAAATTCATTCAAGCGCATCTTAATAATTAGTTGATCATTTTTACTTAGATATGATTTTTAAAATGGTAGCATAATAAAGTGAATCTGTTTTAGAATAAGAGAACACTGCTGCTTTTATGCACAATACCTTGCAATAATAAGATGTTTTGCGGCTATTTATCTTTTTCCAAAACTGAAATATAATTAGGTACACCTTATATAATTCACTTGGACAATTTCTAGCATCAATTGCATGTCCAAAATTACGAAGAAGATAGAAAACATTTGTTGATTGATGCTCTCCACAGCCACTCTCCCCACCATCATAAACAATTAAATAGCATCAAAAATTTGAAATAGCTTCACAGAGAATAATTGTTTCGTAATTGTTGAAAAAATCCATGTACAACGAAGAACATTATCCTTAAATTGCCTGTTTAACACAATTCTATGCGCTCGACCTTTAACAACTGATGACGTAGCGGGCGAACGAGTGAACGCCCGAACCTCATTTTTTTCCCCACTCACATCTTACGCTTCTTATAGCAGCTACTCTCGACGTTTTGAAAAATTTTATGAATTACACCAAATTCTGGGGTACGATTCCCTTAAAAACGGATGACCTGATCTAGCAAATGCAATAAGTAAACAGAAGCATAAACAATTCGAAAGCTTGAAAGGTCCTCCGGCACTAAAACACCCATTCACTGTAGAGAATTTATTGTATATGTCGATTGATTTTGATTGGCTGGAAGATTATTCATCCCAAAAAAACTTTGAAGTTAACTTTCATCAAAAAAATAAAAATTTATAAAAAAACGTAGTCAAGGAACAAAAACTTCTAAAAACTATTTTTTACTAGAAATTTGTGAGGAATTTTCGTTTCAAAAATCAATTTCATGGATAAAAACGTGATAAAATTTATTTTTTTGACTCAGGACAACACAAATCATTTTTATTTCGAAATCAAGATTTGCAATCGAATATTGAACCCAAATTTCCCCCCGGGAGTATCCCGCTTTATTTCACGTTTTATAGACTTTCTGCGTGTTTCCATCGAGTATCATGTATAATGTTCAGCGTCTATCTTCATATTATCATTGTAATGAATAAGAAAAGAACCATATTTATTCGAAGGCGCCACTCATGAAACAACCCTCTGTTATTGTTCGCTCCCGAACCAGAAGCAACTTCTTGCAGTTTTCATGTGTCGTTTCCACTTGATGTACGTCATGTCATTGCTAGTGACGTAAATTCAGGTTTTGCAGAAGTGTTTCCCCGCTCAATTACTTCCACGGAAATAAAATTTTACATCTTCTAAAATTACAGGAATTTTAAAATCCCGGGTATTCTCTCATGAATTATCCCCGCTTGATTTTCAAATTCGACGACAATGACCGACTCAAATCATGACTCGCTCATTACTGATCATTGAACTAAATTTAATTAATTTTACTCTAAAGTCATTTATTTGCATATTAAAACGTTTTCATCAGTTCACTAATGATCTCGGGTTTCACGATTGTCATCTACTACTCTCTTCGGAACGTTTAGATTTCAACGTATCGAGTTAATGAAACATTGCTGTAGAAACCTAAATGTACAAATATCTGAAGTAAACCCTCCTAAATTCAAAACAGGTGGCTGAAAATGGCTCTCTAGCAGAAGCCTTTCAGCATTTGGCTGAAGTTTTTTCAAACTTCAATTTGTCCCGTTGAAATTTAGCAGGTTTACTTAAGATCCCAGCGTTGAACGCATTGAAGCTCTTGTAGAAGTATCAGATTATGTCAGTCAAAGGACGCCTGCTTATGGGAACCCTAATACACTAAAAATATTCATCTCAGTCAAAAGAGGACAACGTGAGTGTATCCTTTAAAGTTTTTTGTTTCAGAACATGAGATTTTTTTTACTCATAGCATAGAAAACCATCAAAGTAATTAAACTCTGGCCGACAACACAACTGTTCTAAATTGACTTCATCATCAGCAATTGGACTGAGATAGCAACTTTAGTCGTTTTACATTTCACTAGATCACAAATTCCCGTTGTTCTCAAATTTAGCGTCAGTGAATTTCAAGAATTATGGAGGGTCTACTTAACAACAATGATCACATGTAACCGTTTCATAATACCCTGGGTTCCTTTCCTCTGTTTTCAGGCCCTGCAACTCTACCCGATATCTCGACAATCTTGACCACTTCTAATCCAACTAAATCATTCAAGGCTGGTGGAGTGACCATCACTCCCACCCTCAGCCCTCATCTCGCGTCCAAACCTGTGTCTGTCAGATCCCCTCGCTCCTCATCAGTTGGTCACAAGCCAACTGAAAAACGGCTTTCGACTATCCCTAAAGCTGCGCAGTATCCTTTCCCGTCCTACCTCAGTCTGGCATCCAAACAAGGTGGATGTGTTCGTTCTTCATCCACTTCTTCCATCCCTAGTCTAGCGGCATCAGTCTCAGCTTCAAACCCAGTATGTGACAGCGACTTTGACCTTAAACCTGGAAGTCCACCTATTGTCGTGCAGCCCAGCCATACTGAAGCTCACACAAATGATCTCGTTAAAAACGGTGAAAGTGTAGTTGAATCGCACAGCTCTGTTCAAAACAACATCTACAAGGACGTCAAGCTCAGAAAAGTTCCAACCAAAGATCCGTCGGCGTCTGCCTCTCGTCCGTCGAGTGTTCACAGCGCGTCTGTGAAACACGGTATAGACTCCCCTTGGGAAGGTGGTAAAGCTTATGCTTCGTTTAGGCCCAGTAACAGCTCTTCTCCTTATGATTTCTCAGCTAACGCTTCTGCTGAAAAAGAAGTTTTGAAATTAATGTCGCAAAATGAAAAGACTTCTAACAGCAGCCGTTCGTTTATTTCTTTGAGTTCGCAAGACCGTAATAATTTTAATTCGGCTCTAACTAAGCCATCTACCATCGCTTCGTATCCACTAAACCCAACAACAGCTTCACTAACATCGACAAGCTCGGAAAAGGCCAGTAAGTTCAAACATGACTCTTCTTCATCTTTTCAGTCTATAGGGAAACGTTTTGAAAATAAGTTTGCACTTAACGATCAGTCTTCGTCCTTGAACCGTTCGAAATCATTTTCTAACTATGGTATGGAGAGTCCTATGAATTCACATGTAGATTCCCCGATCAAGTATGCCCAAGTCCATAAGGTGGCAACTCATCCTCCTGTTCAAAACTTTGCATCTACCTATTTGGTCTCGCCAAAAGTGGACAAAAAAGTTCATTCGTTTAATTTTGATGTCGGAGTTAAAATTCATCTGGACGCGAACGACGAAGATTCAAACGATGAAGAACTAGATGCATACGTTGCTGAGATCCAGAGGTCCATTACTTCGTCACCAATTCCCTTAGAAAACATTAGCGTGGAAGATTTGAAGCCTCCTGAATTTTTCAGGAGTGTATCCCGAAACGAAAACAAAGAGACGGAGAACAGTGATCAGTCGTTCGTTGACTTTGGAGATGGTCCATTTGAAGAACACAGTGTAGTTGTGGCAAGTATTTTTGGGAAAAAGTCGCCTATTCAACAGTGCACAGTTTCAAAACCTAAAGTTATGAACCGAGACTCGCTTTGCCCCTCAGGCTTGACTCTGAAGCAGCAAGCGGTTTCTAATCTTGAAATGCTGTCCACACTCTCAGCTCTGAGCAGAGCTAGTCCAGATCTTCGTTCAAGCAAAAGTCCAGAGCCAGCTTCACTTCCGCAGGAAACAGTGCAACATAATCATCAAACCATCGTCACCAGTTCCTTCGAGAAGTCTGAGGTAAAGTTGAGGTCTACGAGTATACGTTCATTCACCTCTAATTCTAGTGAAAAAGTAACTGCTTACTCCCCAACGGAGAAAACTAAAAATGAAGTTAAAGTTGACTATGATGGTTCGAACGCTACGCCTGCCTCATTGCTAGATGAATCTGGAGAAACCGAAAAGAAATTCACGCATGAAGACCAGAGATGCGATGTCGAAAGTGATTCCGATGCTGCCAATGGAAATGACGTACTCGAACAGAAGGGATCCAAACCTTCATCCTCTCCTTCAGAGAAACTTGATGGCGATCGAATGAACACCGAATTTTCTCCTGAACTTGTGAATGCTGCAAATCATTCGCCGAATGATGTAGAGAAACAAGAAATATTTGAGCAAGATCACAAAATGACTGAGGGTGAAGAAACTTCATCCTCTGTTGAAGACAGACAATTTGATGCAGAAAAAGCTGTTCGTGAAAGTTCTCAAAATCCAACTTCGCTAAATCCTCCCATTTCAAGTAGCAATCACATGGACGAGTCAATGACATGTTCAGCTTCGGAAGAGTATAATTCAAGTGTAGCTGATCCTAAATCAGTTAATTCTACATCCATGTCCTTCCTTGACGATGTTGTAACAAAACCTGTTCCCAAAACTCAAGAGCCATTCAGCTCGACTGACGACGCCATCTCTCCACACACTGAATTTAATCCTGAAACCTCTGACCCTGTTCCTATTTCAGACGGTAACGCTGACACTGCAGTCACGGCTAAATATCCTGATTCTAAAGGTGTTACTACTGCTGCTGCCATTGCCAGTTCGACTGCTGTTGCTTTTGAAACTACCTCTGCTTCTATTTCTGATCCGCATTCTGTAGCATTTGAAACCACCTCTGCTTCTATTTCTGATCCGCATTCTGTAGCTGAATTATCTGCTGCTTCGCCTGCTCTTCCTGCTGATAGTAATGCCGTTAACGATTATTCAGATTCAGCTGCTTCTGTTTCTGCTGCTTCGAATGTAGACCCAGTTTTGCCGTCCTCTGAGCTTGCTAAACCTGCTGAATCCTTGTCACCTGTCCCTCCCCCCTCCTTCACAGACGCCCCTGGAACTGGTCTGGTGTATTCTGCTGAGGTAAAGCTCGAGCACCCTCCGAAAAACTCTCTCTTCATGCAAAGTGGTCAGTATCATTCGTCGGTTAAGATTTGTCTTATTCACTGAATTTAGTAGAGAAAGCTTCAGCGGGATGCCAGGAGGGCAGATCAAATGTAGTGTACATCTATTGAGATGACCTGAGAATAGTTAGACGCTAGCAACTACCTTCACATTTACTGCACAACTTTTTGGGAAAACACGTGTGGGAAAATGTGGGAAAATGCGATATAGGGGAGTAAATGTATGTTTTCTACGTTTGAAATCAATTAATAAGAATACAATGAACTAATTTTAAACTTTTACAAATTTTTCAATCGTTTACTCCGACTTTTGTGCTTTTCTAGTATCTAAACTCAAGTTTAATTGAAGTCGCTCTGTTAAGCTTAGACAAGAAGTGATTAGCATTCACATAGAGTAGTTTGCTGAACTCAATACTTTTTGTCCGTAGCGTTTAGAGTCGCATGACGTCAAAATTGTCAATTTGAAAATAAATCCCCAACCCTTTCCTGCTCCGCGTGCCTGATATGGCACAATATGTATATATGTACGTTGGTTCTCCTTTTTATCTTACGCGTGAGATTCCCTAAGGCACAAACCAAATTACAGAAACCCAGCAAAATGCTTAATTACTACGCTTGTGCGCTATGTCATTTTTGTATAGAGCAACCGTTAAATTATTACCTATATTTTTCTTTGTTAATGGAAGTATTTAATGGAAGCCTGAACAGCGCGTGAACTAGCGAGGTGCTTAGTGTTGCTCATATCTTAAAGCAAGTTAAGTTTTCTTTTACTTTCGATTCTCTGAGTAAAGGAATAACTGCCGTACTTTTATAACTAATCAATGGAGAAGGGCATTTTTTACATTATTATTGAAACATAAGTCTAGCGAACTCGAGTTGCATTTTTTTAAATACTGCAGAACATTCTTCAATTGGATGAATTTAATTGAAGGACAACATTTACAACATAGCTTAAACACTCCAGAATTTTTTTCCAATTGAATGAATTATTTGTGTACTGGTTCCACAATATTGCGCTGATCTTGAATAACAACGCGATCTTGATGAAGAGAGGCTTTGAGCATAGCTAATTACTCAATCCTTGCAAACTACTCTCCGCATATATTAATGCTTGTACATTCAAATTCTTTTCGTTGATCCTGACTTGCTTCGTCGCCGTTCACAACCGCGCTTGACTAACAACATTAAATAATTACGTTGTACGTTCAAAAGCTGAATGTAACTTTCCTTAAACTAATAACTTTAGGCCTACGTAAATGTCAAGGAATATGCTTTATAATTTTACTAATACAAGAAATTCTCTCCAAGATATTCCCCATGAAATTAATTTTCTTAATACAAGAATCTGATGTATTGAAAGCAGAGCGCTGGTATATTTTGACTTCATAAATACTTTGGGCTTTTCATATTTTCTCCTGCTCTTGAAGACTTAGGTAACGTAGCACAATATTCGAAAGTGATGAGGAGTTATTACTTGTGTAGATTGCATCAATCCCACTCCAGTTATGTGCTTCAACATAAAATCAATAAACGAGTTCATTTTAAGAAAAAATTCTTTTGCTTTTATCATTAGCATAAATGCATATGAATTTTGCAAATACTAGCAGTTTAGACAGTAAGCTAGCTGTATACAATCTGTTCTTTTAAATGATAGATGTACACAAATATATCGTCTTTAAAAATTGTTCGATTGAATTTTCATTTTCTAATTTACTAAATGACCTTCATTCTTAAAGAGCATGACCTTCACCAAGCGACTTCCATACTTTTAGATAGAATTTGACCTTCACTAAATGACCTTCATTCATTTAGAGTATGACCATCACAAAGGGACGTTCATATTAGTGATATTGGGAATTTGTGCTGTGAAGAATTTGGTTTGATTCCCGAACTGCGGTGTCTGTTCTCGTGCTTGTATCATATTTATTAACTTTCATTTGAGAGCTATCAATAACAGCTTTGCTGGATTTGTCAGGCTTGCCGCTAAAAATATTAAGCCACCGTTCATTTGAAGGAACTTTTTATTTTTTCCCCTTAATCGTCCTTATCGGAGAAACTGATGTAATGAACAAGGAATCTTACACATGATAGTCAACGTTATACCTCCTGCCATTGTTTTCAGACGGTATGCGTAAAGGGGAGCAGGAAAGGACTTTTATCCGTGTTTTAATGTTGATTTTATCAACACCCTTCAAACAATATTATCCTTATTGCCTTCATTTCCTACACCTTTGTTTGCTCTCAGGACCCTCTTTTGGTATCAGGTGAGGGGTTGTGGGAGAGAATGCGAGAAGATTTGGCCATTATGGGGTCTTTTCCATTGAATTTCAGTCTTCAAAGTATGTTTCATCTCCCATAGATGTGGAAAAATTCAGAATAATCGTGCGTTATATAATATCAGTTTATCTGGGAATAAATCTTACTGGATGAGTTATCAATCTTATCGTGGTCCGAAATTTTTGCGAATTTTCTATCGACTAGGATTTCTTTTTCTGCATGAGCATACTATTTCAAGTCCGTATGTACCTTTATCTTATTCTTTGAATACCATAGTAATTTTTTCCCAAAACTGCTGCAAATTTTTGATTGGTTAAATGGTACGAAAATATTCATTCCATAATACAGTCTGCAAAAGAAATTTTATTTTACTGAAAAAAAGTTAATTAATGCTGGACTAGTGTATTTATTTCCATTTTTCTACCATCTGACAGGAGTAAACATTTTATAGCTCTTCCCTCCTATACCACAAACTTTGAGAACTCTTAGCTGGAGTTTTCAAAAAGCACTATTAAAAGTTAAATTATCTATTACACCTAACCAAGCTTGTGTGCGCTTCAGAAAGTATTGCTTCAATATCAAAATGCCATATCTGTAATGTGCCTCGACATTTTAGGAAAAATATTGGTCTGAAAATAAACGATTTAATCAATTTTAATTTAGCATTTTACTTTTCTAGAAAGTCTTTACCGCAGCTTTTCATTTGCTTCAGGTCGCCATTTTCTACATCAATATTCATTAATTATTGTTCAAAATGTTCCACCCATTGATAGCCTCTTTCAGTAAATAAGTTGACTGAAATCTTCTTATGCGTTATTAGAAAGTTTCTACGTACAAATTTATTTTATTTTTCTAGTCCATTAAATATTTCTAATAAGAAATAATTAGGGCTGAAAAATCTTTAAGTTTCATTATGAGCAGCGGCAATTTTTTCGAGTTCAGTCAATATTTCTAAACAAAAACCAATTCAGTTTGGGAAAATTTAACCAAGCATTTGTTACGAGCAGCAGCAATTTTACGGCTTTAGCGAATATAAAAAAACAATTAGGACTGGGAAAACTGACAAAACTTCTCTTTGAGCAGCTGAAATTTTTCGAGTTCAGTAAATATTTCTGAAAAAAAGGATTTAGTGTGGAAAAAATTGAAGCACATTTCGTTTTGAGCAGCCGCGTCTCCAACGCCTCCAGCCTTCAAAGCAGCAGCACCAGCCCCTGCAGTGCCGACCTTCATACCTGCAGCAGCTACTCCAGTGTTCGTGCCTGGAGCGTCGTCTGGAACCCCAGCTCCTCCCTCTGGAAATCAGGGAGTCGGGTTCGCCCAGAATGTTGGCGTTACAAACCCGAATGTTGGACTGGGAGCAGCAAACCCAGCATTGGGTGCCCAGTTCACACCCAGGGCCACCGTAGGGAACGTTGCATCCCCAAATTTCGCCGACAAAAGGAAGAGCGCAAACTTCAACCTCGCAGCTTCAGGGTGGGGCACCTATAACGAATATTATCGACCTACATCGTTTGCCTCGTCATGAGCGTAATGCGACTTGCAGATTTTCAAATATAGTGTAAGTGAATTTACGTCCGACTTTTCATAATCATTGAAGAAAGAAATGTTTTTTTTGTGCCCTTGTAAAAATTAAAAATATATTACTGCAGTTATCAATTTCGTCTAATTTGCTCTGCAAATATTGTAAGATTATTTCGGTATGATTTTGTTTAAATATTGTGCAGAAATCTAACTGACATGCTACCTTCTAGAAAGTTCTTATAAATCTAACAAGCTTCAGTGATGTTTGCTCAGGTGGCAGTTTATAACACCTGTTATTGGAACCAGAAAACTAAAATTAAACAAAGTTAGCAAAGTTATTTAAAGTAGTAAACATTGCAGCCTAACTTTCTTTTTATTCATATGACTCCCGAGCTTTTCCAAAATTTAAGAATAGTAACCAAAATCCTTGTCGAATTGAAATAATTTTACGTTGGCATAACGCACAAAGGTCTAGAAGAAATGCCTTAGAAACGATTTGATGTGAATTTACAAATTGAATCATTTTGCTTTCTTGGCAAGAAATATTCTAGATAGTCAGAAAGAAAACAAATCTAAACTTTATGATCGATTTTTATTCATACATTGACGGAAAATTTTAAATCTGTGTCGAGTTTGCATGGGTAAAATAGGTAAAATTAGCGAAGCTATCATGAAGTTTTCAATAAAAAAGACATATCTGTGCCTTCTTAGAGTTTTGATTGGATGAATCCTCGGTTCATTTTTTCATATGGTGTATATTTTTGTGTGTAACTTAATTTATCACAAGATGGAATTAATCTCTTTGAATCTAGCGCATTTGTCATGTAGGGAAAGGGCTTCCGAAAGTGACATAATATTTGAGAATTCTAGTTGCTGCTTTGGCACTTATACCGATCCTTTTACCTTTAATGGAAGAAACCACTACCTTCCCATCAAAAGAAAATGGAAATATTAGAATGTTTTTGAAAGATTTGATGGACTGAAAAAAGTTAAATTGTGTCTTATATTATTATCATAGTGTATAATTATTTTCCATTGAACAATACGTCATTTGACTACAAAGCACAATTTCTGAAGTCAATGCGAAGAACATAATTGTCAGGGAAAGGGCATTTACCCAATTTTTTTACCGCTCAAATTCTCAATCTTCAAACCGTACCCTAGATCTAGCAACCATCCAAAGGACGTTTTTAATCTTAGGACTCGCATATTTTGGGTAAAATTATTTTTCAATTTGACAAAAAAAGTTCTCATTACGGAGAAGAGTACTGAAATTCAGGCCTGCCATACTTCCGCTAAGTAAAACTGCGGAAGGAATTGTAAATGTAAATGTTATATATTGTAGCCTCGAAATTTTATTTTCGCCTATTTCTATGATCAAAATTTTTACGTATTCGGACATCCGATTTTTTTTACCTCGCTGCTGAGAAAATGAACAAACTTTCCATTACAAACTTCAAGATTCGATTACTTTCAAGTGCCTACTTGTCCCAATGAAGCTATGGAAGCAGAACGTATATCTGCTAAAAATAATACGCTAATGTATTTGGTGAAACCTTGCCCGTGTTTGTATATTATCTGTGTTCAATCCGCTTATGATGTTGAAGTGCAGAGTTGATTTTCGTCTTAAGTTGAAATTCTTCGTGGTGCTAGCCAACGTGTTGTTCTGTTCACGACGTTACTGTGGACTGCTCATATACAAATAGGGCTAGTTTTCTCAAAAATTGCCCCAAAAATATTTGACGCTTTTCAACAGTCTTGTTGGGAATCTTAGGACTGTTGAAATCCTAATGAGAATCGAATAATATTTTTAATGCTAGTCAAGTATGCGTGTGAAATCTCAGCAGGTGTTCTGCCTCTTAAAAAACAATTTTTGAATTATAGTTACTGCGCAATGCTCAATGATAGGAATTTGGTAATATTTTAATCAAAATTATTGACTAAGTTTAATACTGCTCCACATTTATTTTGTTTAATGAAAGAAAACGCGATATGTTTCTTGGAAGAGGGTAGACGTATTTGTAGGTTTCTGTGAAATAAGTATTTCTTTGACTGCGCTTCAATGTTGATATTTTCTAGGATCTTTAGAAAAAAATAAGGTCTTTTTCGCGTTCATTTTTTGAGTTACTACCCTAAATGCATGGATTTTATTTACAGAAAAACGGTGTGTTGATAAATTCAAAATTTATTGTCTAGCATCTCATTACAATGACGTTAAAATCAACTTACTGTATCACAGTACTGAAAATTTTAAATAAAACTCGCGCTTAGTCTAGGAGAAATCTTATTTGTAACCTTGATGCTGTTATTGTGTTTACGTTGTCTGTTATGAGAGAATTTCTTCGTCTGGTGCTGTTGGAGTTTCATCGAACACGACTTTTTTGAAATTTTGCATTTCAATTATCCTTCTTCAAAAAAACTTAACATTTCAATGACTGGATATTTAACGTTAAATCTCTTAAAGCAACATCGACATTCGCAAGCACGCAGGAATCCCACACCGAATACAAAATACCAATACTACATGTACTTGAGTTCGCATTCGATCTGTGTATGACATTGATCAATTTAGGTATCTGTGCTCGAATGAAGTTTTGTATCATGAATGAATTAGATTTGTTTAATTGTTTAGCTACCCTAGTTCAACAAGGTGAAGGGGTCCAATGCACTTCCTTAATTGCCGCTTGAACGTTATATGTTCTCACCACCGCCTTCAGCAAGATGAAGTCTCGTATTGGTCATTTACTTTTTCTCGTAGCAAGTTCCAAGCCATTCGGGGACCCAAAATTTACGAATTTCCTTAATTTTTATAATCCATAACTAATATCCGCCTTGCATTGACAACGAAAGAAAAACTGGGAATAACTCCTCACGCTTCAGTGTTTTGCATATGTTCTCTCTGACGGTATAAGTGAGATTTGCTATATTTAGAATAAAGATATCCAAGTGAATTTGTTTCTCTACTTAAAAACAGGCACTGAAGATTGAAATAGAAATTATTAGTATTTTTGCAAACGGTTTCAAATGATCAACATAAAAACTGAACAGTGCCAGAAAAGCTAAGTTACCGAACAAGTTTGTATGCTCAGTCATGGTTTCCCCTACAATATTTTCATGACTTGAATGAATGAAATTCAATTACCGCTATTTTTTCAATAAACTACTGTGGATGTAAACTGGAATTAAATTTCGCTGCGTCATTTGTGCTCAATCAAGAGACGAATTACGCAAAATCCGCTCATTATGCCTCATAAATCATTACATGGAATTATCTTAGAACTAAATTTATAAAGCAATATCCCAAGCTGCAAAGCTTACCAACTTGTTTATGTTTGTAGTCCGTGCGTCCGGCAGTCATAGTTCTCCCCTCGAGAGCAGAGTACGACAACTGCAGCGACCGTCAATATTGTGGAACTAACTCATTGCCGATGTGGCAGGTGCTGAGGGAGGATGCGAGTGCGCGAGTGCCGTACAATTTAATCCACTAACAGCTGAAAAAATTGAAAAAATCTCGGTAAATATCAAAAACTGATTACACATGATGTAAATTCGCAGTGTTAAGATTTAAATCCAAGCTATCGTGATGCCAGTGCTAAATCGATGACAGCAAAAAGAAAGTTCGGAGGGACCGCACCCTTTCGCCATCCATGCCGGCGAAAGTAACTCTTTATGTTAGTTACTTACTCTGTTCGAGAAAGTATTTTTCACTTCAATCTGGGAAATTATTTTCATATCTTACACAGATCAGCCAAAATTAAATTAAACTATGCTTTCTTTTCAATATTGATCCTGCTGAATCAAAAATTACAAGTTCAGTTAGTGTTCGGATTTATACACCTACCGGATTGGCGTCCACCCACTGAAAAGCATAGAAGGCTATGCCCTTCATTCTGAATGAAAAAATTCATTCAGGACTTATATAAGCTGAAAATTTTCTGTGAAAAATCTACGGATACCTAGTACTGAAAAAAACGATAGCATTCTTCCACAGATTTGAAGCGTATGTTAGTCTAAGGTATCTGGTTCCAGCATTTATTTTTTGAGCGATTTATCAAAAAGTCTACGGGAATTGCTTCCAACATTTTATTTACTTTTTAATCGCTTTGAATAAAATCTACGGTGCTAGGCTCCAACATTTAAGTAACTTTTTTGAGTGGTTTGCGAAAAGTCAACGGTATTTTTATCGAACATTTAACTTACTTCTCTACGTACAACGATATGAAATTAGTCTACGGTAATTAAATCTATTATTTAACTAACTTTTCTCCCCCAATTGCGTGAAAATCAATGAGATAAATTAAAACCTATTGTCTGTTTTCTGAGTTCAATTTTTGAACCCAGTCACGTGCAGCATTAAAAAAAATATTTTTTAAGGCGAACATGGATTAATTAACTTCATTTTGGCTCGGACGGAAGAAAATATTCAAATTTTATGGGGGCGCATGACAAAACCATTCCAAATCTAAAGAGAAACCATCATCTGAGCCACTAACTCGTTGTATAACCACCGGTATAAATTTATGCCGATATCTCCTTAAAATACTCGACGATTTATATTTTATTTCTAACCCACCAAAAAACGCGCTGCCTCATACGTGGCCTAAGAAGAGGTTCACTAACAAATTATCGCCATTATTTACTAATCTGTATGTGATTTACAACACCATTTGTTGAAATAAGGTATTGGAAAAATAATTTCAAGCAATTAAAACTATAATGGGGAAATAGGGCTTCCATTGCCTGCTTTCGAGGCACAATTACGCAAAGCTCGCCAAACAATACTTATGAAAATAAGCCATCATTGTTATAACCTACAAAATCAATTAATGACGGCTAATAACGCGTCAAGCTATGATTATTTTAAACTATAAAGACAAAAAAATATACTAAACGTTGAAAATCATATGAATAAAAAATGTGACGCATGATAAAATGTGTATAAAGAATCAAGAATTTTTTAGTTCACTTTTTAGAAGCGCATAAACTGCTGGTCATTTTGTTTTGAAATCCGCAACCAAGGACCCTGAAGTACAGCACTGGGTATAATTTGCAGTATAGCGCGATTGAGCGTGTGGAAAATATCACATCCGGATAATATTTCGTACATTAAAAATAATACAAACCAATTCGATAAGGACTACATAACTCTCATAAGGAAATTTTAAGAGTATTTCGTGTCTTTTTATCCATCAGAAAGGGTCGAGTATCAGTTTGATTCAAATCCAAGTACCACATTTTCCTAAACATGAGAACAAGCCTCATATTAATTCATTCAGGTTACTATTATTAACATTTATATTATTCAAAACATGCGAGTTTCAACCGAGAAAACTCTTCAGACCAACAAATTTTAGTTCAAAAGAGTTCAGTTGATACGAACATTTTCAGCAAAAAGTTTCACCCATTATGAATCGTTGAATCCATCAACAGTTTCAACTTTAATCTCTAAAACCCCTAGCAAACTATTTTTTTGTCGACTGTCCTCCGAGCTAAAATTTCAACGATAACCCTACATCGCAATGTTAACTCTAAACTCTAAACTTGCAGGTGCCTTTAGGCTGGCACATGCAATAGACCAGGTCGCAGCAATGGTCAGTACGAGTAATATCGAGGGCACTCGATAGTCTTGCATATTTCCTGTTATATACGTAAGTGGGCGAGCATCGATTTCCTTCCGGTAGCTATAGCGACTGCCACCCTCACGCCAGTGAAGTGCTGAATACCGTCAGAAAAGATTGCTTCTTTGTGTCACTGTCTTATTCAAATCAGTCGAACTGGCTTTAGTAGCTGTCTCTCCATTTTTCATTTTTTTCGTCATGAATCCATAAATTATCTTCTACAGAAGTTTCGCTTTTACAACGTACTTTATGTCTAGAAAATAGAGTGACTGAGAGAAAGGTTTCGTATGGAGTTTTCACGTGATATGCAAGTGATCTCCTTTGTAGGATCTTTTCTCAAAATGACGTTATCTAAAGTAAAGAGCAAACAAAATTAAAATTCAAGACTCGTCAATTCATCTAATAAGCCTAGCATGAATAAAATTTTAACAATACATTTCACGGAGGTTAAACATAAATCTGGACTTCTATAACATGCAAATATAAAATACAAGCTATATCACAAGCAATGCAGGAGTTGCAATTTTATTTCTGGAAGAAATAAAAGTCTTCCAGGTATAAAAAAATTGCAATTCATGATTGGAACATTAATTTTACGATGACCGAAAAAGTTTTTTGTGATTCCTTGCTTTTTATGTAATTTCTTGCAAGTTTAGGTTTAAGTGCAAGAACATAATTTCTCAAGAGCAAAATCCTGTGATATTGCATTGATAATTAACAACAAGGCCTACCATGGACTCTTAAGAGCGCTAATATTCTGTCCAGCTGATCTGTCAGTTATATCAGGAAAAAGCTCGCACAAAAGGTTAGTTTACCAAATTTTTTTTTTTTTTAAACAACTGCAAAATTTATCACTGTGGTACTATTAAATAATCGTGCGCTTTCTCCATCTTACAAAAGTTATAAAACCAAAGTCTGAAGAATTTCAGCGACCCGTTAGACATTAGAAGCCAATTAGCTCCATTCTTTTTCTCTTTTGCGAGCGACATGTCATTACTTTAATGTAATCGAGCCTGACCTATAAATTTTTGATCATGTGATGAAGGTTTCTGAACAATTCCTGATTACTTATATCTCCACAATTCGAGTCTGTTGAACCATGCTAAGATAATAGTCATGACTAATGTAAATCGAGTCTGTTGAACCCCGCCAAAATAATAGACATGACTAATGTAAAGAGTATTTCTGCCTGGTTCGAAGATTACTTCCCATGGTACTCTTGTAAATAAATACTCCATGTTATTCAACGATTGCTCTTAGGAACATATTGTGCTTTCCCGCTCAGGCTGGAAGATGCACAATAGCATCATTTTGCAAAAATATGTTATCGGTTCATTCCAATCAATGAAGACAACGTTTTACAAGCAAGGATTTCCAACTAAGTAGATTTTCTTCTTCATTATGATCATGTGTCCAACTCTCTAAACTTTACAAGCTAAACAAAATATTATCAGGCTAGACGAACAAGTCACTTGCCCCCATTGTAGATTCAAGTAATCATCATACCCATGATTCTTATTGTACCCCAATAATTCTTGACTATCAGGACTCGTAGAAGTTCCACGGACCCGTCAAGATTATCTAACCTTCCCTATGCCAACTTAACCTATATCTTAATAAAACGTCATTCATTTCAGTGAATGTAAAGGTCATCTTTTAATGATACACTGAGAAATTCGGTATCCATGCTACTGCAAACTGACGAAATCGTAACGGACGGACTAAGGAATAAGCACAATAGTATAGAGATCGGAAGTAAACTTTAATTCATTAGCCAGCTTGATCTTCATTTCAGAAAAATATAGTTTTGAGGACGTGATCAGTACAGTCGAGCATGTCAGGTGACCAAGGTCAGGTGCTGGTGCAGAGCTCACCTGGCAGCCAGGGCATAGACAGCTATGCCTGGAACGCCGCTCCCAGTATTGGAAATAATTCCACATTTTTAGCTATCCGACGGTCCACTGGTGATAAAAAGGAGAATGAAAAGAGCAACAGAAGAGAGGCGACGAAGAAACGAACTGAAGAAGAATCAGTACAGGTGAGAACTTTTTTTCGCATTAAACGAGAATAGGCGTGTAAGATTGTTAAACATAAGACGTAATAAGCCGTACAATTAATACGAAGCAATATTTAAAAGGATTTTGCCTGCCTCTGCCACGTTAAAACGAAAGAAAATTTGAAAATACAATTTATGTTAAATCATTAGAAAAATAATGGGTTGAAGTCGCACCCAGCAGTAGGAACAAAATTTTTGCAGGTGGATTCAAATGTTGATATTCCCAACAGTCAACTGCCATCAGCAGATAATCTCGGCAATTTGAACGAAGTTATGAATCTTCCCTAAGCTGCTCTTAAGCTGAAACTGCTAATTCAAGAAAATTTTTTCCTTCAATAAATGAAGTCCGACTCCGAATGGTAGACACGTGCGTACGCGGAGTTAAGGACATGGTGCAGGGTTTTCTAAAAATTCAACACTTCAAAGCCAACAAGCCACCAGTAAAAGTTCTGTCAACTTGGGAACCTCTGCCCTCTTATCACGGTCGAGGAAACAAGGTAGGGTCATTTCTATGGGAGAAAATACACCACCTCATGTTCGGTAAGCCAATCGAAAGGCTTTATTTCAAACTTTATGACGTCACCATACCGCCATGTCGTTAGGCCAATAGTGGAGAAGGATTTGGAGGTAGCAGTGCTACCAGATGCAAAATAAGCGCTGCCATTGGTTCGCTGCCGTGACGTTAGCAAACCCACACAGTCGACGAAAAAAAAGACTGGTTTGACCCTACCTTGTTTCCTCTACCGTGCCTCTAATCAATATTTTCTATTTTTGGATTTTTTGAGCACGATTTGAGCACACAACATCTAATAACCCAACACGATTGCCAGGCTTGTGCTTGAATTTCAATAATTTCGATCTTGAAAATACTCGAGTGGGAAAATCTCGCAGGCTCCCTACTAAGTTGAGAGAGGAAATTTTTATTGCCGGCCATACACCCGAGACGTAATATGTTTACTAGACACATCAGCTCTTGCTCTGCGAGTAACTGACTAAGGCAGCAAAATGGAGGAGAGAAAGTAACGTTTATCTTCGTATTCTTTCGCATTGATTTTTAGAGTTGTACATAGATCACTGTCGCTGTAACTTCGGTTAAGAAAATCTGTCTTACGTGAAGATGTTCGCTGAAAGGTCTTTAAAATATATTTTCTAGCCCGCGGCAAACTAAAGTATATTTATACTAACTTTTTTATAATTCCATGTTATTAAAAATCGATACCACTAGAAAATTTCGTATATGTAAAAATGTACTTTTAGTTAGTCAAATTTAGTAGTCTCCCTATCTATGAGAAACGATGAAAGATTACGGCAAAATTAACATTCATGACGGTTAGAGGAAACTAACAAATTTATGTTCATTGCCATCAACAAATTAAATTTATCAATTCGTAGTTTCCAAGGATTATTTTGGGCTACATTTCAAGTATCTAGTTCAAAATTGGAAAGTTTTACCCTTTATGGCGAGACGCGTTAAGTAAGACTGCTTGAAAGCTTAAACTGAGCTAAATTTAACTAACGTAATTAGAAAAACAAACAACACTTAGTTCACATGTAGTTTACAAGTTACAATTTAGAGGTGTTAGTTTCAAAGCTTTAGTGCAAAATACCTTGGAAAAAACGATGAAGTCAAAAGTCGGTGGTCAATAACCGTTCACGTCTCGACATTGACTGCGCTTGTTAAGTTTCAGAAGCGCACCCTACCAAGCCTCGTACAGTCATCAGCAGAAATTTCAGATTAATTCGATAGCTTATACAAATTGAAAATTCGGCTCATGGCCGCTGTGTTGGAGCTTGAAGAGTCACGCATAAAATTTAGATTGCTGGAAAAAATAAGGTTTCCATAATTTCTATAGCAGATCAGCTAAAATATCCATTACGTAAAGCTCATTGATCTGTTAAGTATTGTAAAACCTCATAAATGAAATACTCCACTACAGGGCATTGCTTCTTTGATTGTCCCCGTTCACTAAGAAGAAACACAGCTTTCCATTTAATTGTTTACTGGATCAGCACGAAATCATTAAATGAATTGAACCCAAATAAGTAGTTCCTTAGCACATTGACAGTGACGGGTTAAACTAAAGTTCACTTTTCAACTCAAATTTAAAGTCAATTGTAGTAAGCGATTTTAAAAATAAGAAACGTAAACTGGATGGCGTCTTCATTTGTCTTTGTATATTTTCAAGTATTTTATGAAAATTGAGTTTTTCACGACCTGTCGGTCAGCAGCACTATGAAAATTCTATCCGTGTACCCCGGAGGCCCACATTACGACCAATGTGTTGACAGAAAACTGCACAGGGTAATTATCTCCAGATTGGACGCTAGATTCTTATTCCACGGAAACTGGTTCAGACGCCTGGAAATTTGGTTTAGCCTTGATCGTGGCAGATAATTAACGTGATGACAAGGCTAGCCTTCATGAGCAAAGTAAGCTAAATGGTTTGAAAATCATTATGGTTAACAAAAAAGTGAGTTTGATATTTTCAGAAGTAAATTACGCGCAGTTAAGGTTATAAAAATAAAAGAAATTGTCGGTCTGGCAAAATTAGGCAGCTAAAATGATGTAATGCTAAGGTAAACTTGCACGTAACCACAAAATATTGTGTTCAGTTTTGAAACCCAAAAGATTGGTTGACGACAGGTCAACGTCAAGTAATTTTTATTATTTCACGATTGGGAGCTTTGGGAATGGCCTCTTGATCGTTGCGAGTGCCGTTTAAAATATAACGAGTTGATTAGGGAAAATAGAGGGTGAGAAAGTTTATGATATTTGGTATATAATGCTGAATTTTTAAGACTATTCTACCATTTTTAAATTTTAAATTTGAAATTTCGATCTAAATTTCTAATTAGAAACGTTGGACACATACGTGTGATGTTTTTTATGTAAAGTATACGAGACATGTAATAGTAAAAAATCGAAATAATTATTTTGACAGCTTTGTTTAGCTTTTCTCTGAATAAAGTAGAATAGAAGCTAAGGAAAATCTAGGAAAGTATTAGTTTTAACAAACGCAATATTTAGTGAAATAATATTAGAATTCAGCACATTCATCCATACTCAAAAACATACAACTAGTGACACAGCAGCCATTTGAACATTCCACATCTGCCACTTGATCCACTGAAAGTAATAAAGGAAAATACAGCGTCACTGCAGCTGTTCTTTATTTTTAGACCATAAAATTATAAAGCTGAATATGACGGGTAACTTACGTGCTTACGCGTCACTGAAGCTGTTTTTATTTTTTATTTTAAAACCATGTAGTCATAAAGCTTCTCGTGCCCGTGCAGCTGTGCTCGTGCGGGCTGGGGCCGCGAGTGGTGCAGCTGCGTCACGACCTCGCGCACGTGCATGACGTGCACGAGAAGCTGCTGCGCGGCCTGCACGAGCAGATCGAGTCGCTGAAGACGCGCAACAGGGGTGAGGTGCTGGGTTATAATTGCGTATTAAAATTGTGTTGGAATAACGCCTGTGAATAAATATATGGCAGAATCGTCTCGTGTATGCACATTTATCAGTATGTAATAACTGCTGACTATGCGCGTGTTTACATTTATTCGTTCATGTATACATATCTACACAGCATCTGCGCGCATGGCTGGGCATAAATTAGCGTAGTACCTCAAAGAGCCCAAATTTTCACATGTCCCTAAAACAGTTTCGGTTCTTGACGCGAGTTTCGCACTGGAATCGAGCATCAAGATATGAGTGGTAATTTGAAAAGCTTAATGTACCGTAAGACCTGTGCACTGTGATTAAAAACTCGCGTTGAGGTGAAAAAATTGCTTAGAGCTAAAGAATTCGGTGCTTTTAAAACGCTTTATGATCTCTGAATTCAGATTTCATTGAATTCGTTGTTTGTGATACGCGTTTTTTTTCAGATTTGACGTTCCAGCTGCTGCTTCGTCCCGATGCTGCGGCAGCTGCTGCAGCGCTCGTGCCCTTCAGTCCAGAGAGCGATGAAGGGGAGAGAGTGAGTGAAGGCGATAGTCGCGAAGTATTGCTGGCTACTACAGCGTGAGGCCTTCCGTTATACATTGCCTACCCATGGGTAGTTTAAGTTGTACAAATTAAGTGTTTATCGCCAAATTAATTGTATCGAAATCAATAACATCCATTAGTACCCTAACCTAACCTCACGCTGTAGTACTAGCTAGAGGTAAACCTCATGCCATATATAGTGTGGTAGACCTCACGCTATAGTACCAGCTAGCGGTAGATCTCATGGTACAGTGTGGTAGACCTCACGCTATAGCAGCACCAAATCTCGACTAGGGCGATAGTGGTGGTATCTTGACTAAGTTCCTTCACTAGAGTATTTTTAGTCATGCAATAGCTTGACCTGGATAAAAATTCTAGCAGTAGAGCATAAATACGTACTTACTACTCCTCTTTCGCCATCTCGGCGATACAAGATGTCTACTCTAGTGAATAAGTGATTTTAAGGTATCTTAGATCATATTTTATTATTTTACAAGTGTGCATGGCCCGCCAAAAATGACGGGATTCAATACCTTTCTTGAACAAACTTTCCAGACGTGGATGACTAACAAAAATATTTCTCCTAACAGTGCCCGCGATAAAAAATATTATAGTATTTGAGCACTGGGGAAACTCGTATCACAGATACGATCATTATAGCTATCATCATAAACATGACAGAGAAATGGAAGAAACGGACTCAAAACGAATAAACCAATGGTATTAATAACATGTAGCAGGACCCGTGGAAATTCCTAAGTGGACCCGTATTAAAATTTTGTCAATATTACCTAACCTATGCTAGCCTATCCTATACTAATCTAACCAAACGTATCCTAAACGAACACATCCTGGTACAATTCAAACATATCGAGGCGTGTAGAGGCCATCTTGTAATGTTATACTGAGGAATTCGGTATCCATGATACCCCAAACTCAGACATCCTATGTTTCTTAAGAAGAGGACACCAAACAGATATATAAATAAACACACGACCTCTATTATAAGGTTAGATCATTTTTATCATTCGGACAGCAGGACAAGTTGCAGCCCGGTATTAGCTTAAAAAATGGAATTCAATTCAGTTGAGGTTAGGCGTTGGAAAAAATATGTACGCCTCCAGTTTTGACCATTTGTTGGATAAAGGGTATCATTCGATAGGGTCAACAAGGATGCAAATTCAGGAGGGGTTATGATGGCTGGAAGATAATTTTCGTGTCATTATCTATCGGTGCACTTATTGCTTTACATTTTATTCTTTTCATCATTTTTTCAACATTTAACATTTAAGAGAAATGTCGAAACTTTTTTCTCCGCAAGAAAAAGATCCCATACATTTCGGGTTTTATTAAAATTTATGATTTAAATATAATTTTGAGACTAATAAGGATTGTCTCATACGAGGTACACATTTCTTCATGAAACGCATGAGTAAACATTTGTAAACGACATTCCGAAGTTCTTCAGAGGGTCGTTCGGTCGAACTACTATTTCATGCATCTTTCTTATAACAAAACATTTTCCTTTATTTATTTTTGATTGGATTTCTTTTTTCTTCCAGGCATCCCAAAGGACTTCAGCCTCTGCGTCCGAGGCAGTCACCCCCTCTGCTCCACAGGCTGGCAACAGCGGCGACCTGGCAACTCCCACTCGGTTGCCAGCACTTGACACGGCACCAACAACCCCTGCTTCCCATGTACCAAGTGCAGCCAGACGACAAGACTTGGCAAGCGGTGCTAGGCGACACAGCAATGCGTCAGCAGACTCGCGTGAAGCACAAAAAACTGGGCGCGAAACAGAAAAAGTTGAAGAAAAGCAGACTTATAATTCAAATTCTATCTCAGGATCGCCAGAGCAGAGAAATTCAGAGAAGAAAGATGAAAGTGGAGCAGATTCGAAAAATCAGGGATCTAGAAATAATACTCCGTTAGAAAAATCATATACTTACTCAGTCGCGGGATTGTCTGGGATGTCTGCAATCTCCACACCTCCACCACTCGACAGCTCGGATCCCTCGGCCATGTTGATTTGGTGATTATTGCATTGATGACCGTGTTCTAATGTTAACATAATACAGAACTAAAATGTAAAAATCAGAGCTTCGTACGAGTAGTTAAGCACCGGTCAAATTGAGGTTAGATTTAAAAAAATGGGAAGAGCCTAAATGTCATCCAAAGAAGATTGTTAGAAGTCAATCTTGGTTCATTAATCTTACTGGTCTGAGAAAAGTCAAATTGGATTATTATAATTATATCCTGAATATTTTTCGTCGTTCATTTAGAAATTTAATTTAGTGTTCATTATTCTTATGTACTAAACTTATGAGTTACGTTTTCATCATTCCTCAAGTCAAAAACAAGTGAGAAGACAATTTCTATTTCGGAGTGGAAGTAGTGGCGTATATTTGGTTAAAATATTTTTTGTGCATTGTTCTCGCATAATTGTACGAGCATCTCTCAAATTTTCCAGTACGCTGGCATATGTCCGAAAAAGGCTATATGTAACATTGAAGAAAAGTATGGTTTTATATTCGGTTTGTTATTCTAATGATAATAATTTTAAGACCATTAATGATTGGTTCATCTGAGGATCATATTTTTACAAAAAAGTTATGAGTAAACAGAGGTTCTGTCATGCGCCTTTCGAGACAAGTTTTCATTCAGTTATAAAGTCTATCATCGAATTAGCACAGAAAATTTACAGAACAAATTGCAAAAATGACAGAAAATGTATTAAATTAAAAAAATCGTATGAGCAGTGAAGTTCAAAAACTTCGAACGTGAAGTAACTAGATATGCATTTTGAGCGTAATTTGCGATTTTTGAAAATTCGAAGCATGGATAAAAAATCAGGCCAAAAACATTTTCAATTTGCGCGACTTATGCCTTTCAGGACGCCATGATGTTTATCCCCGGTATGAAACCCTTCAATATTTTCTTACCACAACGTAGCATGGTAGTAATGAGTGTACCTACCACAGACGGTAAAACCCATGCCGTATTTTCTTACCTCAAGTAGCATATAAGAATTAACAAAAAGTGTAAGCACGACAGCATTTTCTTACCTCAGAGCATGATAAAAGAATTAAAAACAAGTATACTCCCCCCCCCGCAGGTGGGCACAGAGAGGACAGCGTAGCATGAAAGTAATAAAGTAAGAAGAACAAGTGCCCCCCCCCCCCCCCCAAAGTAACGAGGAGTGTATCCCCAAGGAACGAGGAGTTACCCTCCCCCCGTAGACGAGCGGCAACGTAGTATGGAAGTAATAAAGTAATAACAATGAGTATACCACCCAAGTAACCAGAAGTATCCCCCCCGCAGGCGGGCACAGAGGGGGCGGGCGGGGCACGGGGACCCCCGCATGGTGCGGTCGCTGGACCGGGAGCTGCTGGACCAGCATGCCGCGGACACGGCGGGGCAGCTCAGGGCAGCGCAGCGCCGCAACGTCCAGCTCACCGGCCTGGTGGAGCGGCTGAGCAGGTGGTGTGAGAGGTGTGAGGGGCAGGTGGTGTGAGGGAGGTGAGGGGCAGGTGGTGTGAGGGGCAGGTTGTGTGAGGGGTGTAAAGGGCAGGTGGTGTGAGGGGCAGGTAGTGTTAGGGGCTGGTGCAGCGGCTGAGCAGGTGGTGTGAGGGATGTGAGGGGTTGTGAAAGGCTGGTGCAGTGGCTGAGCAGGTGGTGTGAGGGATTTTGAGAGGTTGTGAGGCGCTGTGAGGAGTTATAAGGGGCTGGTGCAGCGACTGAGCAGGTGGTGTGAGGGGTGTGAGATGTTGTGAGGGGTTTTGCGGCGTTGTGAGGGGTTGTGAGGCGTTGTGAGAGGTTGGGAGGGGCTGGTGCAACCATGAAGCAGGTGGTATGAGGAGTGTGAGGGGTTGTGAGGGACTGGTGTTGTGAGGAGCAGATGCTGGGAAATTGATATTTTGTAGGAGACGGCTTTATAAATTCTTTCTTGAGAAAAAACACTCAAAAATCAATGCTTCAAACAGCATTCCCTCGGGCTACAAAAATTGAGATGAATAATTAAAAGCCGTAATTCATTTTAACGAATACTTTTGTTTCAGGGAACTTGAGTCGAAATCTTCTCTCGTTGCGGACACTCACGCCCCTGTGGAGACGCTGCTGAAGAAACCTCTTCACCAGTCCGCACCTCCTGCCCTCAGGGTATCGGAAACCGGTTTCCCTCAGGAAACTGGCATTGTCAACATTCTCAAGCTCGACGACGATGATCAAGTCACAGAAACGACCATTGAAGTCCAGGATGACTTTGCAGTACCTACAGTGATTGCAGACGTCGAGCCATATCTGGAGGATGAAGACGGAAATCAAACGGAAATGATAAAGTTCGCAAACCATGAAACCACCGCCAGGATGGTTTCTGGTGAAGCAGATTTGAAGCAGCAGCAGCAGAGTGTGATCGAGTTTCAAAAGCAGATGCAAGCGCAGCAGCAGAAATTGCAGGCCATGAAAGATCATGGAAGTTCTGTTCCAGTTGCCCTTCCAGACTCTCTCATTATCAAGAGTCAAAAAAAGCAGGTAAAAGTAGTTCCTGTCCGCAAAGGTTGATTATTAACACATATTTCCACATATTTCACTTTGAAACTTTATTCGAGAAGGTATGCTATTTGAGGAACTTATAACATTTTCAATCTTTTTGAATACAAAGTGAATGTTGTTTACGTTCAAATACGGGATACCTGAAAAAAAACTTGTTGGCTGCATAATTAGTTTTATTGATGCAACTGAAAGTCATGTCCATTAAAATGATACCCGGGATTTTAAAAAATAAATCAGCTCCGTCGAAACTGATTCTTGCTCATACTTCATCAATGCCTTCCTGAAATAATTTTTCCACGAAATTTTATAAACGGAATATTTCCTTCCTTATGTTAACATTACCGTTTTTGTGCAGAAGTCTGGCTCGGATGAAAGTTCCACCGGCTTCCTGCCACCAATAAACGATAAGAAGAGCACCAGCAGGTGTGTCAGTAGCAGAGAAAACCTTTTTTGAGATCATGAAATGAGATATCTGTTATCTTCGACCTTCGTGCTCTCGTCAGACACAGAACTGATAGTTTCAGGCTTGTTAATAAACGGTACATTGATAATCAAACGGAAACTTTCTGATATTTTAACGAAATCAATGCATAAAAACTTTTTAAAGTAAAACATTCCACAACAAACATGAAAATACAAGAAGATACTCAATTTCGACCATGAATGCCAATTTAGTGTAAAATAGCTGCTGATTCGATTTTAATTTCAAAAAATTGTGTACGTTGAATTGAAGCTTCATGGCTTTCAAATAGGGTACGGATATGTTACAGGGATAACTCTATCAACAGAAATGGTTTATAACATCAAGCACTGAGCAATATCAATAAAATAATTTACTAACGAATGCTGAAAATTTGCTGCTGATATTACCCTCGTTGATAGTTTTCAACTGAACCTGATTTGAGAGTTTTAGAACGTAAACCTTATTGGATTTCCCCTCTTCATAAAAATTTAGCACAGGGCAAATTTTCCTCCGTTCTTCTTCTTTTAAATCTGTCTTGGTCAATCCTTTACATTAAATGGTAATTTTAATCTGTAACACCTTTATGGCAGTCATTTTTAATAACAGGAAGATATAACTTCTCTGAACAAGGATTACTCTGGGATTTTCACTCAAGTGTACAAACGGTTGACAACTAGAAAGAAAATCAAAAATGACCTAGGCCTTTCATGTAAATAAAATCATTTTGAAAAACATTGTTATAAGGTATGACAGAGCTTATTTTTAATTTGTAATGAAACGATCAAGGAACAGCCAGATGAAAATATAATGTAGCTGCATGAGAAGGTGCATTGGAGTGAGAGTGAATGGATGGTGCGGGTCAGGTAATGAGAATCCAATGATTGAGTTTAATTATCACGCTAATTTCATGTTGCCCTACGAAGCAATATAATCTGAATGACGCGCGCAGTTAATGTCAAACCAATAATTAAATTTAATTACTATGCTAATTTCAGATTGGCAAACGAGGCAATACAATTTATGCTTCTACTTTCAGCATCGGAACGCTTAGCAGCATCAACCTTCGTGTTCGCTATGTTTACCTCGCCTATTTTGTGCAGATCCTTTGCTCAGGACTGGCCTGCCTCTACCGTCCCTGTGCCCCAGCGCGCTCCCCCTGTCGTGCTGCCCGCCATCAGCTCCGATAAAGTAAAGGAAAACCAACGGAATGCAAGAGAACACGCTCCAACGCAGAAAAACCCGTCTGCCTACGAAGACTTTCTGATACGGAAACAGGAGCTGCTGCAAAAGAAGAATAAAGGGGACCAGAGCACCAGAGGCAGTGTCAGTCAAAAGTTCGCCTCGTCTGAGGCAGGTTCGTCAAGCTTGACTCCGATAGTGAATCATCGGGACAACAAACGTAGCAACCAAGTCTCCAGCTCTTCTAATGTTGGAGGGTTAAACAAGCGGCAGCCTGACCCCAAAGCTAATAGAAGCCCTAGTGCAGGTCCTCGAAAAAATTCTCCGTCTCACTCGATGAAAGGTCCCGAAAGCCCAAGCAGAAGGACTGCTCAATCTCGACGTATTTCATCTTCTCCATCATTAAATCCAAGCACTTCAACTAAATCAGATAATCTCAACCCATCCGGCGCTTCTGTTGCATCTCCAAATCATGACTCAGTTAATTCTCCAGTGGTCTCAAGGGTTGCAATCTCTCCCTCGCGACAGAGGTCTATATCTCGAACACGATCTAGATCGTCTTCCAAAAACAATCAGTCTGGAGGCCTAACTAATGCTGCTCCCCTTGCAATCTCCCATTTCGCAACCGCGCGGCTTGTTGGAGTCGTCGGAGGAGGGAAATCATCAGCTTCAGGCCGGAAAGAAATACCCGAAACAGCTTCCAAAGAGCATAAATCAGTACCGGATTCCCAACAGGAAAATCACATAAGGGAGCCGAATTCAGCATCTCGACGGTCAACTACGATTGTAGTAGATTCAGCGACGTCATCAACTGGAAACGATCACTACAATTCAAACAGGTCTTTGGAGTCCAATTCTTCGGTGACGCCATCGACTGGAAACGACTTAGAACATTCCAAACCAATCAGGTCTTCGGAGTCTAAGTCCTCGGGGGCACAACTCAAGTCCTCTGAAGCAGGCAGCTCTCGCCAGGCCAACCAGGAAGTTCCAGAAGACCCAAGTGCCGGACAACGAGGTGCGGGAGGCAGCAGAAGCAGAGGCAAAGCTCGCAACAGAAACAAAAGAGGATCCAGAGCTAAGAACAAAAAGCTACGGGAGAATGGATCTCCTGGTTAAATGGGGTTTCAATTTTAGGATAGTATGTAGGTGATCACTATAGTCAATTATTTCTTTCATCTTTTGAACCAAGAAACGATGATGGGTAGAGGTAAATAAATCTTCCGTGTGGAACGAGTTGTTTCGTATGTTATGATAGTTATTTTCATTCTAGCTTATAGTAATTGGAAAATTTTTGTAAGAATCGATCTTCTTCCTATGAATAAGTGAGAATATCCGTCACACATATTGGCGTACTAATTCCAGAAAGTAAATACACGCGCGTTACCAGGGCAAATTCAGCGTTTCTTAACTTGCATTCATGCAATGATAAAAAACAGTTTTGTTCGCAGGTATACATGTTTTTATTGTACTGGCGAAGTGTGTCTGTGATCGTTAAAAATTACGTCGTTACTAATCAGCCTGACTAGAGTGACAGGGCGATCAGTCACAATGATTAGACACAATCATTCGATCATTCTCAATGGCTGGACACCTGAAAACACAATTTCATTCTGAAATGAAATTAGCTGTAATTGGCTACGAATAAGGCGCATGAACGCTTAGAAATTACAATAAATTGTTTCTAAATTATATCGATCCTGACCAAAGCTTCTGGCTCCCAACCAAAATATTTGTGTTCATTGAATAAAACAATTTTTACATCATTCAAAGTAACGATTTTTCTGCTGTTTTACACCTGATTTTTTAATTTATTCAATTTACTACTCTGATGATGTAGGTGAGGAGCTAAAAAAAATATTTCCTGCTCATTTAAGGTAAACAGATGTTCGAGATTGTGATGTTACTAAAACAAAAATATAGATGGTGTTTAGAACTAGTTTGAGTACTCCCTGTGAGTGTTAAGAAATATATTTTTGATCCCTTTAAATGGCATTCATAATTTGGTGTCAATGAAAAACTTTCATTAACATTCCTAAGTTAAATTTCTGGCTAACTTTTGGCCTGGAGTCACATTAATTAAGGCTTACGTACCAGATATGTACTTCTGTTCTCTTGTTGTTGTGCGTATAGTTGTGTCATTCCGCTATTCTACTTGACATACTTCATACTTCGATTGTTCATGGTGAATTATATTGCTTACTTGCCCCGCAAGAGCTACTTATTGCGTACTGAAACTTACTGTGAACTAATACTTTTATTGCTCATACTTGTGTAGTAAACTTCAATATTGTCAAATTTATGTGTGGTACTCATATCCATGGAGGTGAAATTTTGGAACTCTAAGCATCCTGGAGCATGCGTCTGGCCTCACAGGATGTTATACTTATAATTTTACTGTGTGATGAGGGTGCGCTGTATTTGTAACTTTTGTTTTATTAGGCCAATTTTAGCACCTGAAATATTTTCCGTGAAAATCTAAAAAGTTCCGAGGATGGAGCCCAAGATTTTACACCACAGTGAACCAGATTGCGTTGCATTTTTGCTGTGTATTTTTTTTAATGTTTAGCATCTCATGATCTAGTTTTACCTTAAATATTCGAAATATCAGAATTTATTTTAGGCGGAGTTTCATCTTCGAAGAGCCCGCTTCGAAGAATTGAGCTGGCAATGCAATAAATTTTTCATTTTTCACAACTCACAATGAAAGTACCTCAGTATCCAGTTGATACTTCGGGTTAGATTCAATCCCGTACTTTTGGTCAGTAGAAAATGATCTATAAAAAATTTTGATCATTAGTGCGATTTAATTCTTCATTTAATGCTTAAAATTAAATTATTACCTCAATTTTTTGTAAAAAATTACGTAAATTTCGTGTGTGCGAAGTAACTTTCGGCAAGTCTCACAACAACTGAAAGGTCATTGAAGTTGAGCCAGCCCCGTAAGCAGCTCGTCGCTCGTTGTCGACCGTCCCTTTCGGTCCCAATACTAAGTTAACATTAATTAAAAATAGGAAGACTAATGACACAACGCTTAGACTCATTTTGTACTAATTTTGCACTAATTGGTTGATAAAATCGATACAAGTGAACGTTTCGACCAACTAGCAGCGATCATTCTCAACACTGTAAAAGTAAAGATAACAAATCAGACATCATTCAGAAAATCACAATGGTAAAAACAAACATAAAATTAGAAACATTTGCTTACAAACTATTTGTAGGGGATAGGCAGACTGCATATCATTGAGATTTGGCTTTAGTCTATAAATGAAAAGAGGTTCTAATATTCTGAGTTCTATTGGGTTACTTCCTCGGCCTAATACTTCAAAGTCAGATAGTCTAACAGGCAGGTCGCATTTTTCTGCATGTGTGCGTATTGCAGAGTGAGAAGGTGCTGATAAAAGGTTATTAGTACGGTGACTTCGTCCAGCATGCTCAGCCACACGAATACGCAGGCTACGGGATGTAGATCCAACGTATTCAGATGCACCACATCATGCACAACTATGCTTGTATACAACCGAGCTAAGCATGCCTTTAGGAAGTTCATCCTTAAATTTGAAAAATGATCCAACTGACAAGGAATTGACAAGAATAAATTTAAAATCACACTGCGTAAAAAACTTCGATAAAAGGAGGGATAGTTCAGATTTTAGTTTTTCCGACTGAGCACCAAAGTACAATAGTGAAACGTAACATTGTTTTCTATCAACAGAGGCAACCGATGGAACGTTTGTGCGAACAGAGGAGAGAAATTTTCTAATTGAGTCGTCTACTAGGCGAACAGGGAACCCATTCATAACAAAGTAGTTCTTTAAAAACATAAATTCCTCGCGGAGGAAATCAAATGTGCTGCAAACACTATAAGCCCTATACAGTAATGTTTTGATACCATTTATTTTGAATTGAAAACAGCAAAAACTAAAAAAAATCAATCCTAAACCAGTAAATGTTGGTTTGCGATAGACTGCACATTCAAAACTATTACCCATTCTACGAACATTGACATCTAAAAACGGGAGGCAATTATCTCTTTCTGTGTCCATGGTAAATTTGATATTCGGGTGCTTAGTATTCAAGTAATCTAAAAATAATGAACAATGGTGTTGGTCCCTGAACAAAATGAAAGTATCGTCTATATAACGCTTGTAAAAGGCTGGCTTAAATTCAATAGGACATTCCTCAATCCAGGATTTCTCGTGATGACACATAAAAATATTAGCCAACGTGGGACCCAACGGGAGGCCCATACCCAATCCATCCAGTTGTTTGTAAAGTTTATCATTAAAAATGAAAAAACTATTCAGAATCGAAAGTTCAAGAAATTTCTGAAGCAATTCACGGGTTAGGCCCAAAACTAAATTGCTGTTACTAAAAAGATAATTTAAACAGATCGAAATAGTTTCGTGCAATGGGATATTAGTGAACAGGTTTTCCACGTCAAATGATGCCATATAAAGTGAATTTGCATTTTTAACAGAGGAAATTTGCTGCGAAAATGATTTAGAATTTTCTACTGTGTACGAGTTTTGTGTGAACGGAGAAAGAATAGGCACCAGGGATTTTGCTAGTTTAAAGCTTGGAGTTTGATAAGCAGCAAATTTGGAGAAGTTTCAGAAGAAATGCACACATATATGTTACGCATCGAAGATAGAATAAATAATTTTTTACGTAAACTTAGAAAAATGCAAGTGATTTCAGACGAACTGTATATGCGCCTTTTTGTTTCTGGCTCCGCCCCTGGTATTTTATATGGCTTAGCCAAAATTCATAAACTGAATTTCAACGTGTCCTTTCCGTTCAGGCCCATTTTTGCTGCTTATCAAACTCCAAGCTTTAAACTAGCAAAATTCCTGGTGCCTATTCTTTCTCCGTTCACACAAAACTCGTACACAGTAGAAAATTCTAAATCATTTTCGCAGCAAATTTCCTCTGTTAAAAATGCAAATTCCCTTTATATGGCATCATTTGACGTGGAAAACCTGTTCACTAATATCCCATTGCACGAAACTATTTCGATCTGTTTGAATTATCTTTTTAGTAACAGCAATTTAGTTTTGGGCCTAACCCGTGAACTGCTTCAGAAATTTCTTGAACTTTCGGTTCTTAATAGTTTTTTCATTTTTAACGGTAAACTTTACAAACAACTGGATGGATTGGGTATGGGCCTCCCGTTGGGTCCCACGTTGGCTAATATTTTTATGTGTCATCACGAGAAATCCTGGATTGAGGAATGTCCTATTGAATTTAAGCCAGCCTTTTACAAGCGTTATATAGACGATACTTTCATTTTGTTCAGGGACCAACACCATTGTTCATTATTTTTAGATTACTTGAATACTAAGCACCCGAATATCAAATTTACCATGGACACAGAAAGAGATAATTGCCTCCCGTTTTTAGATGTCAATGTTCGTAGAATGGGTAATAGTTTTGAATGTGCAGTCTATCGCAAACCAACATTTACTGGTTTAGGATTGAATTTTTTTAGTTTTTGCTGTTTTCAATTCAAAATAAATGGTATCAAAACATTACTGTATAGGGTTTATAGTGTTTGCAGCACATTTGATTTCCTCCACGAGGAATTTATGTTCTTAAAGAACTACTTTGTTAAGAATGGGTTCCCTGTTCGCCTAGTAGACGACTCAATTAGAAAATTTCTCTCCTCTGTTCGCACAAACGTTCCATCGGTTGCCTCTGTTGATAGAAAACAATGTTACGTTTCACTATTGTACTTTGGTGCTCAGTCGGAAAAACTAAAATCTGAACTATCCCTCCTTTTATCGAAGTTTTTTACGCATTGTGATTTTAAATTTATTCTTGTCAATTCCTTGTCAGTTGGATCTTTTTTCAAATTTAAGGATGAACTTCCTAAAGGCATGCTTAGCTCGGTTGTATACAAGCATAGTTGTGCACGATGTGGTGCATCTGAATACGTTGGATCTACATCCCGTAGCCTGCGTATTCGTGTGGCTGAGCATGCTGGACGAAGTCACCGTACTAATAACCTTTTATCAGCACCTTCTCACTCTGCAATACGCACACATGCAGAAAAATGCGACCTGCCTGTTAGACTATCTGACTTTGAAGTATTAGGCCGAGGAAGTAACCCAATAGAACTCAGAATTTTAGAATCTCTTTTCATTTATAGACTAAAGCCAAATCTCAATGATATGCAGTCTGCCTATCCCCTACAAATAGTTTGTTAGCAAATGTTTCTAATTTTATGTTTGTTTTTACCATTGTGATTTTCTGAATGATGTCTGATTTGTAATCTTTACTTTTACAGTGTTGAGAATGACCACTGCTAGTTGGTCGAAACGTTCACTTTTATCGATTTTATCAACCAATTAGTACAAAATTAGTACAAAATGAGTCTAAGCGTTGTGTCATTAGTCTTCCTATTTTTAATTAAGATCTCCAAGAATTGGAACTTTGACTTCTTTAACTAAGTTAACATTGAAATATTAATTAAGCCTTCAGCATTAAACTTTCACTATTCACTACTGAAAACACAATTTCATCCTGAAGTCAACTTGGCTGTAATTCGCATGTGCGAATGATGCGCTCCGAAGTTTAATAATTTATTATAAGTTTATTTCAAATTATGTTGTGACTCTGGAAGCATGTAAGTGGGAAAGGAAATTTTACTCACTCTTACATACAGTGTGTTGGGTTCACAAGTGCGTTATGAATGCTTATAATGAACCGTGTAGAAGTTATGATTGTAATGTACACGTCATGCATACTGTGTATGCTCATTGATTTGCTTTCTCAATTACAAGAACTACAAATCCTCAAATCAATTTCTCGTAAATTCCTCAAGTCAATCCATCAATTCGATTCCTTTAGTCAACTCTCCTCGTTAGTCCCTCAATCCATGTCCTCAATCCAATTCCTCGGGTCAATTCGTTGTCAGCTTACAATGAATAGGTAGTAAAATGTTCCTCCGGATCATCACTCCTAAAAAATATCAGCACATTCAAAAAATTATTCGTCATAGATTCAGTAGCATAGGCGGATTTCCACAGCATCTCCCATCTACAATTGTTGCTGTTCGGCAAACTTCGTTTTGCGATTTCCCTCATTCATTTTCGATGTTTTCTTTCCCTCCCTTCATGAGCATCTCTTCTCTGTTAGATGCACATGAGAAGGAGAAAAACGAAAAGAAAGAGAAGAAATGCATGAGCATCTCTCCTCTTTCGTTTCCATACCATGTTTTCAGCTGTAAGTTATCTCGACATCCTGTCTATTTATTAATTTGCTGCGTTTTCTTGCTACATATCGAGACCAGCGTGCCTCGCAAGAATTATTATTATTATTATCATTGTCTTTATTGTTACTATTTTTCTTATTATATAGGATGTTTCACCACCGAAGATGCCACAGAGGCGTTTTATCGGTGCATTCGATATTCCTCAGATCATCATTTCTACATACAAGGCAAATTTCTTTTCTGGCATGTCCGTGTGACGGCATAGCTGCAATTTTGAGGTAACCTTTTACTTAGTGCTGGCACGGTGTGCCATGAAGTTCGCTCGGGCTAGGAAAGAGACCATTCCACCTCTAACCTACACTTTTTGCGCCATGTGTCCGCGCAAGTAACTTCCAGCAACCATTCAGTGGTGATTTTGGTTCGTTGCTGAAATTTTTTGTATTTTTCGCTGAGCGATGTCCAAAAATTCATGATGCCTTTGTCAAGTGAACCCTCGTGCTTATACTTCCGCAAACTTGATGAGAAGTCGCGTCTTGAAGTATCCTATCTTCTATACCCCATTCTCCGTGGAAAACTCAGACAGTATTAATAAAAATATCATTTCAATGAGTGTTCTTTTCCCCAATGCTGTCGTCACTAATTTGAGGTAGGAATATAACTTAATCTTTTTTACCTTTACGGAGCCTTTGTCGGAATAATAGAATATAAAAAATAACGTCCTTATTGCGTAGATATGTGTATGAAAGGAAATAATACTACCTGCATAGTCATGCTTTGAAGATGTATACTCAAATTTCTATTGAAAAACTGAAAAATGACAAATATTTTGGAAGAGATTTGTTTTTAAAGGAAAACAAATGTTGGACCTGGAAATGTAAATTACAAGTCTGCAATATGGAATTAGTGCACCGATGGGGTGAGTGCAAAACATTAGGAAACAATTCAAAAAAACAGCACATGGAAGTGAGCTATGAAATAATTAGCACAGCTTTGGAGAACTCAAGAAACTGGGCCTGGGGGCGGCCTCAGGAGGCTGACACATCACATGGCAGCAAAAGATAAAACAGGAAAAAATCAAAAATATTTTTTCAGCAGATTTTTAAATTTAAATTTTAATTTGAAATTTTAATTTTATTTTAAATTTTAAATTTTAAATCTTAATTTTAATGTTAATTTAAATTTCGAATTTTGAATTTTAATTTTAATTTTTAATTTTAAAGTTTAATTTTGATTTTAAATATCTGCTGCCTATAGGGTAAAATAACATAAAGAAGAACGCTAATAGATTAAAGTAACAATTGACTGATGTGGCGAGTTGATTCGAGGCAATAAAAATTAAAATCTGACAATGAAGTCGTAGAATAAGAAATGTAATTACAAGCAAAGTTGTTTGGTTTAGTTTGTCCCTCCCGCCGGTTTGTACGAATTAGGGTTGAGAGTGTATGAGTGTACATATATATATATATGTATAGATTATATATATAAACTAACGCAGCTCCAGAAGCTTCAAATTCAACGAAAGTATGTAACCAAATTTTGTTAAAAATGTATAAAATAAATAACTGCATAAACAAATAACGAAGCAAGGAGAGAAATCCAAAGTAATGAAATGGAATCCGAAGAGTAATTTTCCTCAGTAGATATGATGCAGTTACTCACCTAGAGCAGTCACAGTTGCGCCAATGCACGAATTCCTCAGTTTCATGCATTGTATTATGCCAACTAGTGTACACGGCCCGTCCAAAATAACGGAGTTCAATAATTGCCCTAAATAATATGAATATGAATTATTGGGAATATAAAGAAGAATATACTGTACAAGAAAAATAAGAATTTATTTATACCTATGTACATGTATGTACTTTATGAATGTGCATTTATAAAAACCCATATATATGTACATATTGATACACATATACAGGTATACATAGATATATATTCAAGAGTACAAATGAATAATCACCACAAAATTTTCTCTAGTTCATTTCTTTTTGACACAAAATGCGCACACAAAACCCTCGTGCCCAAGTCAAGTAGCTGGGGTGTCCGCCTCTGAAATAAGACCACCACTAATGAACGAGGCTAGTTCAAAAATCATTAACCTTCCCCCCCCCCCCTCCCTACCTTTCTGAGACCCGAACTGAAACAATGTTCGTGGTTACCTTCTCTCTGTCCACGACGCTGCGTTCATTTATACTTTTTTTTTAATTTTTCCCCTCACGACGGAAATTCTTCCCTTTCGCACCGGCAGGCAGTGTTGCCGTGCTGCAGAAATTTCTTGGAATTTGACGCATTATTTCTCCCATTTTGTGTGATAATGCAGACAGTGATTTCAGTTTTACAAACGAACGCTATTGATTTAACATTACTATTTAAAATGTATTTCATTATGATATTGCTTAATTATGTATGTATATCACTAGCGAATCAGTGTTTGCAATGAGTTTTTGTGCTCAAAACGAATGTATCTAAATTTAAATCGGTTTTTAACATACATTACATTTTCGTCATTTCCGATGCCATGATATCTCAATGGTATCTTCATTTTCCAAAGTTTGTTATAATATTTTCTGTCAGTGAGTGACGCTTCCTGCTCCCCCAACTCCCCAGACCAAACACCCTCAGCCCTCTCCCCTCCCCTACCGTCCCCCCTTCATCCTTTTCCCCTCACGCAACGCTTGTAACGCACATGGCGACAGTTTTTCGTTTACTTCCAATCAACTGGAGGATTAAACAAAATCTCGACGAATGTTATTTTTGTGTGAAAGATGATTGCACTGACTGAATGAATTCGACCATTTGGCGATCTTACTATTTGATAATGGTATTTATCATTGAAATGAGGGCTGGTGCCATTTATGTTTTTGCTTCACAAATTTTCGTGCCTTGATAATTTAGAAAAAAAAGTTAAATGTACAGCGTAACTTGGTTCTTTTAACGTTTTGACAGCGCCAGGTATAACTGAAGTTCAATATTCAACTCAAATTTAAAGTCAATTGTGGCATCCAATGTTGAAAATAGCAAACATCAAATGGATTGTGTCTTCACTTAGTTTGATTAAGTATTCATCGAAATTGAGTTTAAGGCTGCTGGTCGGTCAGCAACATTATGAAAATTCCTTCCGTGCACCACCGGTGGCCCACATCGCAGTCAAAGTTTCTTAAATTTTCCCGATGTTAAATTCTGCCGAGGTCGCTGTGGCTCTTTAGTAGCCGTCGTGCGGTGGTGGTGTGCGGTCGTGCGTCTGGCGGGGGTGTGCGTGGCTCCGTCTCATAACTGGGGAGTTAAAAAATAGATACTTGCTTCAATCGAGTTTGAGTGATTTCAAGCTATTATCCCGGTGCAATTATTTACTGACAATTTTTGAGTGCTTGATTTTTTATATAATAAATTTTATTCCGTGATATAAACTGGTACGCAAGTGTGATTTATTTAAACCATTGCGATAAGTAAGTTGAACTATAAACTGGATGTTGAACTCTCCACAGTACTGTAGATAATATACCATAAAGCACAACAGCTTCTGACTTTTTTTCATTAATTTTAATAAAAAACAAACTTAAGATAGAAGCAACGCTAAGAAAATATTTTAATAACGCCAAATGTTTTATTAATAGCGCACACATATACCAAATATATATTCTTTGCAGCAAGCAATCATTGCGTTAACTGTTAAGTGCCATTTAGGATTTGAATATCTTGATAAGTTAACAGAAATGACACGAGCGGAGGTGTGGCTGCGGCTCACCAGCAGGCGTGCGGCTGTGAACAACAAATTACCGGAAGGAAGTCGCTGAATTCTCTCCGCTGGGAGAAGCTCAAGTAGGAAAGAAAGAAAGTAGAAAGAAAAAGTAGGTATCAGTGCTACGTCCCAGGGAGCGTAGACGTAGCACTGATACGAGTGCGTAGAAGTAGCACTGACTCCTACTTTTCTTTCCTACTCTACGCCGGCCTGCCGTAAGTAGGATGCGGAGATGTTACGGCAGTGTTGAGGCAGAGGTTCGAGTTGAGGTAAACCATTCAGTCTTGTAAGAGAATAGTTAAGTGAATAAATGAGGCAATACAGGCGTTATATGCAAATCTCACTGACGTGTAATTGAGGAAAAAACAGTTCATTTTCATCACAATTTTATCCCTGAAATGCATTGAAATAAACAGGGTTTCAAATATTTCTTGACACATAGGTCGTAAATTAAACAATGAAGCTTTGCTGACGAGACCGCAAGGCTGAATTGAGTCACGCATGTTGATTTTGTAAGAAAAATGCAATTTTTGAGTGGCATCGAAGTAAAATAAAAAACTTACAAGTGATCAGGAACTAAAATTGCACTGAATCAATTTTGGTGTGGTACAAAAAATACATGGAAGTAACGCTATTTTGGCAATTTCGAAACGGCACTGCGACAGCGCTACATATTCCGGGGTTAAATTTATAGTCACACTGGAATAATTATGAGCTTTAGATCGAGTCAAAATTAATGCATTACAGAAGATTGTTAATGAATTTCTATGTCGTGTCTTACAATATTGAATTGCAACATGATTTAATATTAAGAGACGACGGAACCCTTGAATTTTTTAGCTTCATTGCGCAAGCAATTTGAGAGGCGCAATGTCTTCGCCTGAACTCAACAACAATAAACACGTGAACAACATTTATTTTTGCTCATTTATTTAAACTTATACAGGGCATCCGCAAAAATTGTATCCCCAGACCGGTGTATGTATGTATGATGCCCGAAATAAATCAGACCTTATTATGGTTCCGGTATCATACATACGTACGTATATCGGTCAGTGGACATACTTTTTGTGGACACTCTGTATACTCTTATGTTGTGACTATTGGTGTACTTTAATTTCTTTTCGGCAGGAGAAATCCTTTTTCTTAGCTCGTGATTATCATTTCCTATTCATATGAGTTCATTAAAATTTCCCTGTATAGAGGTTATGTTATGTGTTTCCATTTATTGAAAATTTGTTAATTTGTCATTTCGAGGATTCAAAAATGAATGATGAAGATTTTTAGCAAGCTTCATCCTATTATATTATTTAGACCTAAATTACTTGATTACGCTGTGTGTGCGAGTATGTGTTTTAGTGTGTGCATGTGTGTGTGTCTGTATATGTGTCTGTATAACGCATTAATTACCCTCTGGTTCCGTGAGTAACTGAGAGTGGACTATGAGCGTATCTGTGGTACAGATAAAAGAACTCTATCTACGTTAATTTTTCAGATTAGGCATAACGAAACATGTAAAATTTAGAAGGACACTTGTAAAAATTATCCCGTTTACTTTAATTTGAAGCAATAATTTTGATCAGATGCTAAGACAAGTCGCCGCTCAGATGCATTAGTGTTTTTTATTGAGAGCAGGTATAAAAGGTTCCAAGTAATGTAAGTGCTGACAAATGAGTCTATACAAAATTCATGAATGATGAATATAGATATAAACAATCCAGTCATTCTATAGCGGTCAGGCGCATAAAGTGTAACAACCTGGAAATAATCACACTTAAGTCAATTATTTCTGTTTTTTCTTGCTGCCGCTAATTTCCGGATTTTCATATTAGTGAACGGAATAGAGGGATTAACTAATCAACCAACAAACTACGTATTACTAATATACTCAGCCCGTTGTAAATAACGGGATTTAAAGTTTTCCGTGAATAAATCTTCCAGATCTGGATGCCAGACTAATATATCCATCCTAATAGCACCCGCAATTAGAATATTCATGTATTTGTGCACTGGTGAAACTCGCATCACAGATACGGTCATTGAGCGTCCTTATGAGCGTCACAGACACACGCACCAATCAATTTTAAGGAAGCAACCACTATGTTATTATAGTGGACTAGTCCACCCCCCTTAATTTGAAATAAAAAAGAGGACGAAATGAGAGAAAGGCCGTAAGAAATTAAAAAATACAATCTCTCGAGGGTTGATGAGGCCGCGTGAACACGGCCCGTCAAAATATATAGGACTGGAGCTTGTATCACAGATACGCTCATCACACACTGCAGGCTGGCTTCGGACGGACCGACGGACGGACGCGGCTTTTATTATAGTATAGATTATTGTATAGAAGTATGATGAACAAGCTGCGTATTCACACCAGGTGACGATCCTCGCTTCTTTTGATCACTCTTCTCACCGTCTTTGCGTAAGTTGCGTTATCGTAAAAAGCTCCCACTTGAACTGAACGATCTGTAGCCGTGAAAGATGGATGGCGTTTATGGATGGATGGATGGATGGAAAGATGGATGGCATTTATGGATGGATGGATGGATGGATGGAGAGATGGATGGCATTTTTCCCCAATAGTGACTTGATTCTAAATTTTGTTATCATTCCACATGCCTTCTGCAACCGTAATTCCGAGGCAAAGAAAGAATGACAATTTTTTAATCTTTAATTTATTCTAAGAACATTTTATCATCACTTATAAACACCGTGACCATGACACGAAAACAAGTAGTAGTACAAAGAGTGGATCTTTTAAAAATGTTCAGTTATTTAGGTTTATGAAGTTAACTATATAATTGCATATTACGTTTTGAAAATTTAGATGGTTGAAACTTGCGTAAGTGCATAGAATTACCATTGCTGCATCTAACACCTCTCCTAACCTCTCAATTTAGTTCTTCTTCGCAGATTCTCAAGCGCTGATATAGAGAACTGCAGCGTTACTTCCTTTTTTTCTAATTTCATTTCAAAACCAAATGCGCGCACGTAATTCAGTAATGAGCATTGGTGAAAATGTTTGTTTTCGTGAATTCAACATATTTCCTATCATAAACATTCATTCACTCCTTTTTAAAAAGGGTATACTGTCTGGACATTGATGTAGAACACGGTAGAGGAAACAAGGTAGGTTCAAACCAGTCTTTTTTCGTTGACGGCGTGGGTTTGCTGACGTCACGACAACGAACCAAAAGCAGCGCTCATATTGCATCTGGTAGCACTGCTACCCCCAAATCTGGCTCCACTATTGGTCTAACGACACCGCGTTTTGGTAACGTCATGAAGTTTGTTTAACATAAAGCCGTTCTATTGGCTAGCCGAAGAAGAGGAGGTGTATTTTCTCCCATAGAAATGACCCTACCTTGTTTCCTCTACCGTGATGTAGAAGCAGCATGTCTATCACTGTCACACTTAACATACTATTTTAAACGCTGTGAGATAACTGAATTTCAATATAATAATAAAATTCTCATTAAAAAATATTAGCGCCTACGCATCGATGCCTGCTCGGGAACCTATCTAAATAATGTTCATCGCTTCACTATCCCGTTCTCGGGTTACGGGATTATGAAGTTCATTTTTTTGCAGACAAGAGGATTACGTGACAGAAGTTTCTGTGCGGGTCCAGAGGAGGTCACGGCTGAGTGGGCTCACTTCATTCCGTCACTCGTTGCTTTGATGTGACTCACCATTTATTGAGGCGGCAGGTGGTATCGTTGATACAACAAGTTGAGTCATAGATTCACTATAAATTCAGGCGGCAGGTGGTATCGTTGATACAACAAGTTGAGTCATAGATTCACCATAAATTCAGGCGGCAGGTGGTATCGTTGATACAACAAGTTGAGTCATAGATTCACTATAAATTCAGGCGGCAGGTGGTATCGTTGATACAACAAGTTGAGTCATAGATTCACTATAAATTCAGGCGGCAGGTGGTATCGTTGATACAACAAGTTGAGTCATAGATTCACTATAAATTCAGGCGGCAGGTGGTATCGTTGATACAACAAGTTGAGTCATAGATTCACTATAAATTCAGGCGGCAGGTGGTATCGTTGATACAACAAGTTGAGTCATAGATTCACTATAAATTCAGGCGGCAGGTGGTATCGTTGATACAACAAGTTGAGTCATAGATTCACTATAAATTCAGGCGGCAGGTGGGATCGTTGATACAACAAGTTGAGTCATAGATTCACCATAAATTCAGGCGGCAGGTGGTATCGTTGATACAACAAGTTGAGTCATAGATTCACTATAAATTCAGGCGGCAGGTGGTATCGTTGATACAACAAGTTGAGTCATAGATTCACCATAAATTCAGGCGGCAGGTGGTATCGTTGATACAACAAGTTGAGTCATAGATTCACCATAAATTCAGGCGGCAGGTGGTATCATTGATACAACAAGTTGAGTCATAGATTCACTATAAATTCAGGCGGCAGGTGGTATCGTTGATACAACAAGTTGAGTCATAGATTCACCATAAATTCAGGCGGCAGGTGGTATCATTGATACAACAAGTTGAGTCATAGATTCACTATAAATTCAGGCGGCAGGTGGTATCGTTGATACAACAAGTTGAGTCATAGATTCACCATAAATTCAGGCGGCAGGTGGTATCGTGGATACAACACGTTGAGTCATAGGCAGGTGGTATCGTGGATACAGCAGGTTGAGTCATAAACTCACCATAAAATGAGGCTGCAGGTGGTATCGTTGACACAATAGGTTGAGTCACGTGATTCCAGCGTTTGACTTCGTAACCCAATGAACGAGTCCAAGTCGCGGTTAAATCGAATTAAAAGGATTTGAATTTCCCATGTGAACTTCATGTACACCAAAGGGCAGCGTTCTAACTAAGTAACACATGCGTCAAGCCTTGGAGTCTCCTACAGGGCTGAGAAGCTCTTGAAGCTCATAAAATGTTTCTTAAACCTCGAGTGTTTGAGCGTAAAATAAGAACTTCTTTGAAAGACCAAAATCTCGTAGTCATATTTATTTATTATATTTTTTTTTGTTTATGCGTGTTTGGAAAATGCCTTTCTTTCGAGCAGCCTCACGACTGGAGAGTTTGAATTTCTAATACAAATGGTGATTAATTTTAGACAGTCATTTTGTTCATTTTATTCATTTGTGGGCTGTACTCAACTGTATGTTTATTGCTCAGGAAGCGTAAACAATCTGAGTGTGCTGCAGCCAACACGGTCTTGCTGATACCCATACATGCACACCCCAATGAGCAGATGCGTTAATGCTAGGTGTGTTAAAAGGGTTATTATCGAATGTTAGGGATGTTAAATGGGTTAATATCCAATGTTAGGGGTGTTAAAAAGATTATTATTGAATGCTAGGGATGCTAAAAGGGTTATTATCGAATGTTAGGGGTGTTAAAAGGATTATTGTCGAATGTTAGGGGTGCTAAAAGGGTTATTATCGAATGTTAGGGGTGTTAAAAAGATTATTATTGAATGCTAGGGGTGTTAAAAGGGTTATTATCGAATGTTGGGGGTGTTGAAAGGGTTATTGTCGAACGTTAGGGGTGTTAAAAGGATATTATTGAATGTTAGGGGTGTTAAAAGCGTTATTATTCAATAATAGGGGTGTTAACACGCTTATTATCTTACTATTGATTTGTGTAATAGAAGAGATTTCTAGCACTTTTCTCTTGTCGTTACTGGGGTATGAATTGCCTGCGTATGAATCTGAAACACTATGAGATTTGACGGTAGAATATATCTGAGTTTCTATGCAGTTATGATTGCCCTGCTGGACTGACTGGCCATTTGTGTGTGCATATTTATGTTATTTTGGATACAACTTTCGCCTTCAGTAGAAAGTGAATTTAAATTACTATTGGATTTAAAGGGAATTTATATATGAATGTCTATAATGTTTAGTGAATGAGCAGCTGCTTTACGCCACACCGTTGTGTCATCAGCGCGAACATTCTAACGGAGTTTAACTAAAAAGTACATTCTGAGGTCCGAAACTCTCATTTTCAAACACATTGAGGTAGTACACTACGTTGCTAACTGTGTTGAAGCATCAATTTCGCTCTAAACGTTCAATTTCAGCATTTTTTTACCGGACCTGATGAATTAATTTTCAAATGTTCAGCAAAACACGCATCTGATTTTGTTTTCGTTGAGTTTATCAATGTCATAAAAGCTCGACTCCTCAAAAATTACAAAGAAATAACTAATTTTAACAACGGCTTACAGTGTCTATTCTTTACACCTTTGCTGTTGTTCAGACAGCGGAAAAGTTTGTGTGAAAAATTCAACATTAAGGTCATGAGGTTCAATACCGAAGCCGATACAGTAACACACCGAGTATAAAAGTAAGTCGGTGTGTAGAAAAATTACGTGTGTAAAACTCACGGCGGTGGCGTGGGCATACTTTCCATGCTTTGGTGAGGTATAATACCAAAGCTAATATACGAGGTATAATACCATAGCTAATATACGAGGTATAATACCGAATCTAATATACGAGGTATAATACCAAAGCTAATATACGAGGTATAATACCAGAGCTAATATACGAGGTATAATACCGAATCTAATATACGAGGTATAATACCAAAGCTAATATGCGAGGTACAATACCAGAGCTAATATACGAGGTATACTACCATAGCTAATATACGAGGTATAATACCGAATCTAATATACGAGGTATAATACCAAAGCTAATATGCGAGGTATAATACCAGAGCTAATATACGAGGTATAATACCATAGCTAATATACGAGGTATAATACCGAATCTAATATACGAGGTATAATACCAAAGCTAATATACGAGGTATAATACCAAAGCTAATATACGAGGTATAATACCAATGCTAATATGCGAGGTATAATACCAGAGCTAATATACGAGGTATAATACCATAGCTAATATACGAGGTATACTACCATAGCTAATATACGAGGTATAAAACCATAGCTAATTTACTCCCGTACTGGGTTTATAAGGAACAGCGTTTGCAAAAAAAAATTAGGTATGCAAAAATTACAACAGAATAAACTTACACGGTTTTTTACAGAGTGTAGTAGGTGTGTAGGTGTGTAGGTATGAGGGTGACGGTGTGTGTGTAGGTATGAGGGTGACGGTGTGTGTGTGTGTGTGTGTGTGTGTGTGTGTGTGTAGGTATGAGGGTGACGGTGTGTGTGTAGGTATGAGGGTGACGGTGTGTGTGTGTAGGTATGGGGGTGACGGGGTGTGTGTAGGTATGAGGGTGACGGTGTGTGTGCGTAGGTATGAGGGTGACGGTGTGTGTGTGTAGGTATGGGGTGACGGGGTGTGTGTAGGTATGAGGGTGACGGTGTGTGTGTAGGTATTAGGGTGACGGTGTGTGTGTGTGTGTAGGTATGAGGGTGACGGTGTGTGTAGGTATTAGGGTGACGGTGTGTGTGTGTGCAGGTATGAGGGTGACGGTGTGTGTGTAGGTATGAGGGTGACGGTGTATGTGTAGGTATGAGGGTGACGGTGTGTGTGTGTAGGTATGAGGGTGACGGTGTGTGTAGGTATGAGGGTGACGGGGTGAGTATGAGAGCTGTGGTGCTGCCCGAGTGTATATTCGTGTGTTTGTTCGCCACCATCAGCGGTGCCCGCCAGCTAAATATATCCTACCTTCTGTACGAAACATGGCACGGGAATAGACCGTGCCTTCCTCTCTTGCATCATGCTTGTTGTTGGCTCCGTCCCTCATATAGAGTTTCATTCACTTATACTTTGTGTATAAGGAACGCATGTCGAGTTTGGTTCTGTCTGAGTCTGCTCTGAATGCGACCTGCGTCCCGCCGTGATTGTTTGGAGTTCACTGTCAATCAACTCTCATTGATTGGGCCCGTGTGTTTGGATTGAGTTATAAGTAAATAACAATCTTACATAATAATTCTCCTTGTGTGTTTTTGTGTTTTATGTTTGCTGCTTCCGTGTGTTTGTGACGCTCACAAGGACGCTCAATGACCGTATCTGTGATACGAGTTTCACCAGTGCACAAATACAAGGATATTTTAATGGCGGGTACTGTTGGGATGGATATATTTGTTTGTCATTCAAACCTGGAAATTTTATTAAAGGAAAATATTGAATCCCGTATGTTCATAACCTCTGAAAAATATCTTCTTTGTAAATAGTGCTAGATCCAGCTAAACAGCCTTCAACTCCAAGCCTGTAGCTGACGTTCAAGTCAGTTCGAAGTACCTTAAATTGATAATAAAAAACTCTGTAAAGAGTTCGTACATAATAAAATCATTAAAAAACACGATTGTCTAAGCAAACGACACCTTAAATTAATAATAAAAAATTCAGCATGAAGATTTATTCATAACAAAGTCACTAAAATAACACGAATGTCTTAGTTCAAGACACCATAAATTAATTATTAAAAACCCATCATAAACATTCGTTCATAATAAAATCATTAACACGGCACGATTGTCTAAGTTAACCATAAATTAATAGTGAAGAACTCTGCATAAACAGTCTTTCATAATGATATCATTCAAACCAGGACGATTGTCATCATTCACGAGACGAAGCAGCTCGCTTTCATCTCGCTGTAGCGGTGATTGCGAGACTGTTGGTGCATCAACACACCTGGCTGTGATGCGGTGCTGTGGTGCTGTGATGCGGTGCTGTGGTGCTTTGATGCGATGCTGTGGTGCTTTGATGCCCTCATACTCTATCTCACCGCCTGTGGTGCGGAGAGGGACCTCACATCCTCAGGCCTAACGTAAAACTCTGGCTAAGTTGCCAGTGCTAGGCCCTGTGTAACGGGCCATTTTTAGCGGACAGTTCTTGTCCTTGAGACAACGGGCCATTCCAAATAGCCAGTTCTTGGAAGAATGTATAAGGAGCACTTCTATGTATGTGTCCAGTTCTAGGCCTAATGTAACGGGCCATCCTAAGTTGCCGGTTCTAAACGTTATGTAACGGGTCATCCTAAGTTGCCGGTTCTAAACGTTATGTAACGGGCCATCCTAAGTTGCCGGTTCTAAACGTTATGTAACGGGCCATCCTAAATTGCGGGTTCTAAACGTAATGTAACGGGTCATTCTAAGAATTGCCAGTTCAAAGCCTTGTCCAACAGGCCGTTTTGTGTAGGTTCTAATTTTATGCGTTGTATAACTGACCGTTCAGTGTTATTTTTAATTTCCAGACTATGTATGCGTACTTATAACGGTCAGTTATAGACCTTAATATACTCTGCGGATATTGTAAACTTTAGAGCTTGCAGAAGAGTTTTCCAAACTGCTTTGCCGAGACTGAATATTAAACTTGTGTCGCCCTACCTTTTTTAAAATCTAACCTAGCCAGCAGCGTGTTGTGGCTGATAACTCATGAATAAAAATCACCGTCATTGAATATCAAGGATCAATTGAACACAGCCGGATAACTTTTGCCGATCTGTAAGCACGTAAACTTTATTGGCGATTTATTGTTTTGCACAGATTGAACATATTACCATCCATGTTTCATATATTCACACTTCATATATTTTATTCACATATTTAATATTTTTATTCATGTTTCATATATTTTTACTCAAACCGTACGCATCAAAATTGAAGATTTTGTCAGTGCAGTGTTGATCCGTCTCCTTTTCCACTCCCTCACCACAGACCGGGACGCCGGCGCGAAGTTTATAAATATTTGCGTGGTGTGAGAGCTTCGTGGTGGATTAATTGGGGCTTTTGCTCCGATACTCTCGTTCTATTGGAGGTTATATCGCTCAATTGGTGGGTGTGTTTTGAAATGCTCAACTGTACGTGGCCCCTGGCCTTTATAGCAATCCTGGCGCCGCGCGGTGATTTCTCCCCGTTGAGAAAAGGGAGAACTCAGTCACAATTCCACACTCTACCCAGGTGTTTCTCCCCGTTCGGAGAGGGAGGACATGGCCACAATTCTCCGCTCTACTCAGGTATCTGAAACGGGTACCGGCTTGACCGGTGTAATCCTCTTCAGTTACGGAAGTGAATCTCAACAATAAATAATGCCCTATACAACTATACATAACTCAACTATTAAATCTCTTAATTAGAGGCAATGCTCTTCAATTACGGCGTACTTCTTCAGTTACGAGGCTAAATATCTTTTCTATAGGTATTGCCCTTTCAGTACGGTGCAATCGATTTGAATTATGAGATAACGTATTCTATTTTGAAGGTAAAGTGCTCCGTAATCCCGTATTCCTCATCTCTTATGACCCCAACCCATCTCTTATGACCCCAACCCATCTCTTATGACCCCAACCCATCTCTTATGTCCCCAACCCATCTCTTATGTCCCCAACCCATCTCTTATGTCCCCAACCCATCTTTTATGTCCCCAACCCATCTCTTATGTCCCCAACCCATCTCTTATGTCCCCAACCAATCTCTTATGCCCCCTACCTATTTCTTTTGACCCCAACTCATCTCTTATGTCCCCAACCCATCTCTTATGACCCCAAACCATTTCGTATGACCCCAACCATCTCTCATGACCCCAACCCATCTCTCATGACCCCAACACATCATCACCTTTCCAAATCGGGGGTTTCAATAGGCATCACCGATTAGCTTCCCGGTGACCTCACATTTGAGGATTGCTGATTGGCCAGCTGAAACATCCCTCATGTTGGATGATCACTAATTGGTGAGCTGTAGCAGACCTCAAGCTCGTCAGTAAAGCTCCATTAAAATAATTGCGAGCTGTCCCTGAGCTTAACTTATTCAACGGACGAGATATCGTTAATTCGCCGGGTGAGGTAGGACGAATTCAGCAGCTAAGATAAGATAAATTCACCGGGATGATAAGATGAGTTCAACAGACGTGATAAGATGAATTCATTGGGGACGGTAGGTCGAATTCAACAGGTAAGATATGAAAAATTCATAGGAAAGATAAGATGAATTCACAGGGCAAGATTAGTCGAATTCAGCGAGCAAGGTAGAACGAACTCAGCAGGCGAAAAAAAATATGAATTCCCTGAGGAAGATAAGTCGAATTCAGCAGCTAAGATAAGATAAATTCACCTGGAAGATAAGATGAATTCACAGGGCAAGATAGGATATATTCATCGTGCATAATAAGACGAATTCAATGAACAAGAAAGGACGAATTCAGCAGGCAAGAGAGGTGGAATTCAACAGGCAACATAGGACGATTCAGAAGGCTAGTTGACGACAATTTGAAAGATGAACAGTTGCGGTGTGTACTTGCCGACTGTGGGCGTGTTCTTTGCTGAATGGGAATGGTCACTTCTGAATAAATCACAACCTCTGTAAAACCCATCATTTCCATGTCTCTCATTACCTTTTTTTTGGCCATTTTTCTAGTGTTTCTAATTAATTTTGAACATGCTGAAGAATACCTTTGAAGACCTCGTCAACTTTGTGTAACTCATCATTTTCTTAAAGAACTTTGAAGACCTCATCATTGAGATTTTTATCGCCGTTATCATTCAAGAATTTTTACAAGAAATTACATAAAAAAGGTAAAATATTTCTGAAAGATTGATTGTCGAAATTTTCGAATGAACAGTTTGTAGGGGCATTGTTTTCCAAGTGTATCGTTGCTCTTATTGCTCTCATCTGCAGTGTGTAGAGTACCTTCTTTTATCTTCTGACAGTCCCATGCTATGTTTCTATTCTCTATTATCTGAATAAGACACACTACTGATCTACAAAATATTTTTAGTGATTCCTCAGCTAAGACATTTTTTACTCATTTGAAAATTCTAAATGATTTTGATATTTCATTACTGGTATAGAAGATGTGTTCTTTGGAAGGTACACTCTTATCTATCATAATTCCTAGCAATTTGAGTGAATTAGGGCTTTCACTCTTGCCATCGCCTATTTTAATTAGTATTAGAGATGTGTTTTGATTTTTGCTGAATATATGAAATGTTTATATTTATCGACTTGTTTTATAAACTTCGAGTCACACCACAACTTTTTTTCAGATTGCAATTTGTTTTGATTATCGTTGTATCGTAGCTTTTATTGGAATTTTCGGAGAGAGAGCACCATCGTCTCCAAAATTATGAGTAGAAAGAATAAATAATATTTAACGATATCGATAAAATAAAAAACAGACGAGGTCCCAAGACCGATCCTTGTGGAACGCCGTGCCGTAGCATTGAATGGCCACTTATAAATACTCAACTCTGCTTCTGAGACTAGGGAGAATAAACCCTCGTGGATATCGAAATTCAAAATAAATGCTCGTCTAAAATACGACCAGTTACGATGCCCCGACGCTCGCACAGCAGTCGTCGCAGTCGGCCGTCATTTTTGGGACGGAGTAAACACAAAACGGCATCCGAAATGAGAAATTTTAATTAGCAATGCTCTTCTCGAATCCTCCGTCAGAAACCAAGGCTGCCCAACCTCTTTCTCCTGTGATGTTCCCTCGCAAAATTTTTATGAAGTGATCATAAAGCTAATCTTCCAAAGCTTATATCATATTAAAGGGAATAACAATGTAGCAACTCGAGGTGTTCTTCTTACGGTATTCGTACCTCCGTCTAGTTGGACAGGTCACGTGATGCTATATGGTCTGTAACTGAGAATATTGCCATCGTTGATCCCGCTGCTGGTGATTATGATGGTGATGATGATAATGATGGTGATTGATGATTAATATAATGATAATTGATGACAATGCTGCTGGGCATGATGATGATTGCTGGTGCAGCTGCAGCTGGTGATGATGATGATGATGATGATGATGATGAGCTGCATGGTGAGTCACGAAAGTCATGCATGAATTTCATCGTAATCACATACATGATATTGTGGTGGTGTCGCATGTTCACAAAATATGTCTGCATTGTTGCTCGTACCATGACTAGGCTCATGTTCCGCATTCATGATAAATACGATGGTGCTGGTTGGGTTCATATCATTAAGGTCGCATTGTCATTCAATGATATTACTCATTAAAATCTTCTCTACTTTTCAATTATTGTGAGACAATTTACATGCTCACATTAAGGGGACCGTACTATCACCCTCACTTTCAATGCTCATATTGTTTTAAAAACTACGTTATTGAGCCGTTTTCATTGCCAAACCTTTTTATTTCGAAGTTCCTTTTTTTTAATGCTCCTATTCATCACCAAGCCCTTTTCATTGTCAACCCCTTTCCATTACCAAACCGTTTCCATTACTAAACCTTTTTCATTATCGACCCCATTTCATTGAAAACCATTTTCACTCCCAAGCTATTTTATTATTAATCCCTTTTTATTTAGATGATCTTATCATTACTAAACCTTTTCCATTGCCAAGCCCTTTCAATTACCTTTTCTATGTCACGCTCACGTATGAAGTTTCGTTGCAGCGTTTGAAAATGAATTCAAAATTAACTTTTACTTCGCTGACGAGCATCGATCCTGTGATGCAACGTATGGCATCACTGCATCACAATTGCATAAGAAATAAAGAGTAAAGCGATCCAGTTGAACTCCAGCAACGTCTAAAGAACAGTAACATTACTGAGAATGTTTTATTCATAACACTAGGTATTACTCTATACAATCTGAAGGCTGCTTCAATCAGCTAATTTTCACATTCTTCAAACCTTTGAAATTTTATTACAGTGGAGTGCAAAAATGTGTTTTTCTACGTTAAACCATGATTGACCTAACGAACGATGTTTTTGAAAGAGACCTCCGGATGCGTGCCGGTGTTTCATCCATCATTATAATTCGCTGCGAATATTCACAGAGCGAACGACTATTTGAGGATGATTTAGGCGTGTTTTAGGTGTTTGTTGGACTCAGCTCGCGCCTTTGATTCTATTTGGGAGTGTTTACCACAGAGGGTGACGCGTGACCGGTCCATTGACGCTGCAGCTGCTTGCTGCTCTGCTGCTCTAGGCAGTCACTATAGCTCGCCTGCCTGCTGTGGTGCTGTGGTGCCGGCTGTGGTGCTACTGGCGCGCTGTGGTGCCGGCTGTGGTGCTACTGGGGTGCTGTGGTGCCGGCTATGGTGTCGGCTGTGGTGCTGTGGTGCCGGCTGTGGTGCTACTGTGGTACTGTGGTGCTACTGTGGTGCTGTGGTGCCGGCTGTGGTGCTACTGGGGTGCTGTGGTGCCGGCTATGGTGTCGGCTGTGGTGCTGTGGTGCCGGCTGTGGTGCTACTGTGGTGCTGTGGTGCTACTGTGGTGCTGTGGTGCCCGCTGTGGTGCTACTGGGGTGCTGTGGTGCCGGCTATAGTGTCGGCTGTGGTGCTGGTTGTGGTGCTTTTGTGCTGGCTGTGATGCTGGGATTCTGGCTGTGGTGCTGTGGTCCGGGCTGTGGTGCTGCTTTGCTGGTTGTGGTGCTGTGTCGCTGTGGTGTCGGACTACTCCAAATGGTCACTTTAGCTCGCCTGCTAAGCTGCAGCTCAATGGTGCTGTGGTGAAGGCGGTATAGTGGCTGAGAGGGCTGAGCTTGGAGTGAGGGTAGGGTGTAGTTGAGAGAGAGTAAGCTGTAGTTAAATAAGGGTACGGTTTAGTTGAGCGGGGGAAGGGTGTAGTTAAATGAAGGTGGGATTTAGTTACATAAGGGTAGGGTGTATTCCAGTTAGGATAGAGAGTAGTTGAGTGAGGCTAGAGAGTAGTTGAGGGAAGGTAAGAAGTAGTTAAGTTAGGGTAGGCGGAATTTAAATGAAGGTAAATGTAGTTAAATGAGTAGCTAAATTACAATCACATTCAAGTTGCTGGCCCGAGCGGATCAAATTGAAGGTAAGAATTTCGTTGCAATAACGAATGCGCTTTCATGAAGGTAGAAGTTGATTGAACTGCAGGGAAGAACTTGCCTAATAATAGGAATTTAATCAATTGTAAGTAGGCATTGATTAACTTAAGGCAAGGCTTACTTTAAATGAAAGTAGGAGTTGATTGCACTGAGGGTCGGAATTGAAAAAGTTGTAGGCAGGGATTGACAAAATTTCAGGGAGGGATTGATTTAGTGTGAAGTGAGAGGTTGATAACGTTGCATAAAACAATTGATTAAGTTCTTAAAATGAATTACTAAATGATTAAACGATAACATATCAGTGAGTTAAATCTTTTGCAAAGGTTAGGGAAATTTTAAAAGTTATCTATTTAAGGTCAGACCACTCAGTACGCTGCGCGAGCCAATCGAAAATTTTTTCCTGTATAAAGAAACATGGAAAGTCCGTTAAGTCATTTTCCCAGTGATCCTGTAAAATAATACAGTTCAGCGGATAAGCACAAAAAAATCTGATATGTGTTAGTAATAATATTCTCACTAATGAAAATCGATAGAAAATTAGAAACAAAAAATGCATGATTCATTCAAACATTTGCTGTAGAAGCCAAAGATATTCGCCAAATTTTTGAGCTTTTGATTTTGTCCTTGTATATGTGAAATCTTAATTCGCAACTAATGATAATTAGTTCCGAATTATTCTATCAATGATAGTCTAAAGTGAAAATCTCTTCATTTATCAATGACTGAAACATTGGCTAAGCTATTTTACCGCAAAAAACACGGCTATTTTGCACGTAAGTACTCTCATTTTTTCAATTTTTCTAGAGCGTTCTCACTCATCTGACCTTTAAAGAAAAAGCAGAGGTAGTTTGGGCTGTTGTTTTTGGTTCTTTGGGCCGGTGAAAGGCATCAGTATGACCACCAAAAACGAACACAAGCATCTCTTGATTGTGCGTTCATTATGCGAGTAAAATGTACGATTTTTGTACACCTCTCGCCTTACAGAAATGAAATTTTACATTTAAGATCTTGGGCAGAACCATAACTATTTCATGAAAATTATGTACAAATAATGCTGAGGTCCAATTTTTTTTTGTTGAATATACTATCTCGTTTTAATATATGGACCGAAAATCCACTTTTTCCTCAAGCTGAAAAAACTCCCGTACCCTCTTCACAGAACTGAGGTCTTACAAGCAAATATTATGACTATTCCATGAAAATTATATTCAAACACGGCTCATGCCTAAAACTTTACTATGAATAGACTCATGACAGCATTATGTTCCAATAGAAATTTTGTTTTCCCTCAAGCTGGAAATACTCCCGTGGCCGTTTCCCCAAACTGCGGTACTAGAAGGAATTATTAGGACTATTCAATGTCAATGATGTACAAACACTGCTCAGGTTTAAAACTTTTCGATGGATAAACTTGTGACATTTTTACACATCGTTTGAAAGTCCACTTTTTCCTGAAGCTGGATTCCTGTGCCCGTTTCACACAACTGCAGTACTACAAGAAGGTAGCAGAACTCAAACAGCGCACAGTACGCTACGGCTTCAAAAAAAAGGTACCGAGGTCTGTCGCGTGAGCTTCAGCGAGCTGAGGAAAGCAATCTTCTTCTTCCGCCTCCCCACATGTGTTCCTCCCCAAGCCTGGGAAGCGAGGGGAATTCGGTTACAGGGAAGCTTCGGCGCTAGGGGAGACAAAGGCATTTAGTCTCCCCAGACGGTGGGGAGGGCAAGGGAGTGGCTGAGGCGATGAATAAGCCCCGGCGTGAGAGGAACTTGAGTATTCTGCTTCCCTAAGCTGCGAGGAGTATCGCCGTCTGGGTGATGGTTTCAAAGTGTTCCACACTTTGACCGCAACGTGCGCCACCGGTGGCCACGGACGAGATTTTCAAAATGCTGCTGACAGGCCAGAAGTCACAAAATGACTTTTCATGAATGCTTAATTGAAGTTAAATAAAGGCGTGATCCAGTTTATGATTGCTACTTTCAAAATTGCTCATTACAATTGACTTTATATTTGAGTTGAAAATTAGACTTCAGTTTTACCAGTTGCGGTCTAAGTGTTAAGCTTAAAGAAACGTTCGTCTTTACCATGCATTCCATTCCCTTGATTTCGAGTGATTCTGAAACTTATAATTCTATAAGAAAGCTTCTAAACCACGGTAAAACCTTCCTATTACAAGGTAATTACAGAGTTGGGTAATTCCAAGGAAGGAGTTTCTCAGTTCCCTCGCTGCTGGGTGGCCGTTGGGGCTACATAGCAGCGGCAGTCACCCCTGCCTTTGTTACCTGTTTCTCTTTAACTCTTAGCCTGCAATTTGTTAAACTGAAATATCCAACTCAATATCCAATTTGTTAAACTGAAATATCCAACTCAATATCCAATTTGTTAAACTGAAATATCCAACTCAATATCCAATTTGTTAAACTGAAATATCCAACTCAATATCCAATTTGTTAAACTGATGTCCAATATCCAACTCAAATTTAAAGACAGTTGTAGAAGGCAATTTGGAAAATAGGAAACATTAACAGGATCATGTATTCATTTAGCTTCAATCACGCATTCATGAAAGTTGAGTTTGTGACAACTGGTCGGTCAGCAATATTATAAAAATTCCCTCCGTGGCCACCGGTGGCGCACGTTGCGGTCAAAGTGTTAACACCTCATTCAAGAGTCGAACACAGCGCTCACGATAAGCGATCTCACGAATGCCTGGAGGACACAGCGCAATGAAATACAAACTCTAGCGCACCGCATACTGAAGTGACTCGAGACACACCACGAGATGCGCGAGACACACCACGAGACACACGAGACACCACGAGACACGCGAGACACACCACGTGACGCGCGAGACTTACAAGACACACGAGACACACGAGACACACCACGAGACACACGAGACACACGAGGCACATGAGACACATGATACACGCGAGACACACAACGAGACACACGAGACACCACGAGACACGCGAGACACACCACGTGACGCGCGAGACTTACAAGACACACGAGACACACGAGACACACGAGGTACATGAGACACACGAGACACACGAGACACACGAGGCACATGAGACACATGATACACGCGAGACACACCTCTAGACATACGAGACACATCACATGACACGCGAGACACACTACGAGACACGCGAGACACACCATGAGACACGCGAGACACACCACGTGATGCGCGAGACCCACAAGACACACGAGACACGAGACACACAAGATACGAGACACACGAGACACACCACGAGACACACCACGAGACACACCACGAGACACAAAAGACACACAAGACACATGAGACACACCACGAGACACACGAGACACACCACGAGACACACCACGAGACACACGAGACACACCACGAGACACACTACGAGTCACACGAGACAACCACGAGACACACGAGACACACCACAAGACACACCACGAGACAAACGAGACACACGAGACACACCACGAGACACACGAGACACACCACAAGACACACCACGAGACACACGAGACACACCACGGGACACACGAGACACACCACGAGACACACGAGACACACCACAAGACACACCACGAGACACACGAGACACACGAGACACACGAGACACACCACGAGACACACCAGGAGACACACGAGACACACCACGAGACACACCACGAGACACACGAGACACACGAGACACACGAGACACACCACGAGACACACCACGAGACACACGAGACACACCACAAGACACACCACGAGACACACGAGACACACCACGAGAAACACTACGAGACACACGAGACAACCACGAGACACACGAGACACACCACAAGACACACCACGAGACAAACGTGACACACGAGACACACCACGAGACACACGAGACACACCACCAGACACACCACGAGACACACGAGACACACCACAAGACACACCACGAGACACACGAAACACACCACGAGACACACGAGACACACCACAAGACACACCACGAGACACACGAGACACACGAGACACACGAGACACACGAGACACACCACGAGACACACCACGAGACACACGAAACACACCACGAGACACACCACGAGACACACGAGACACACCACAAGACACACCACGAGACACACGAGACACACCACGAGACACACAAGACACGCCACGAGACACACCACGAGACACACGAGACACACCACGAGACACACCACGAGACACACGAGACACACCACAAGACACACCACGAGACACACGAGACACACGAGACACCACGAGACACACGAGGCACACCACGAGACACACGAGACACACCACGAGACAAACCACGAGACACACGAGACACACCACGAGACACACCACGAGACACACGAGACACACCACAAGACACACCACGAGACACACGAGACACACCACGAGACACACGAGACACACAATACACACGAGACACACCACGAGACACACCACGAGACACACCACAAGACATACGAGACACACCACGAGACACACCACGAGACACACGAGACACACCACGAGACACACGAGACACACAATACACACGAGACACACCACGAGACACACCACGAGACACACCACAAGACATACGAGACACACGAGACACACCACGAGACACACAATACACACGAGACATACCACGAGACACACCTCGAGACACACCACAAGACATACGAGACACACGAGACACACCACGAGACACACGAGACACACCACGAGACACACCACGAGACAGCTCCACAAGAGGGTGCAGAAGAAAGCCTCTCAGAAGCGGGTGCCCGAACTCGACTCCCTGCGCCTCGCTTCAGAAGTTTATTTCTCAAACTCGAGTTTGCAGCGTGAACGCGAGGAGTGGCGAGCGTGCGCTGCATGCTGAGTGCGTGAATCACTCACGCTGCCACTGTGCGCTGAGTGCCAGGACGTCGCGTTGCTTCAGCGTAATTTAGAATTTGTTCAAATAGGAACGAGTCCATGATCCCGGACCCGAGAACAAAATTTGAAGTTTCTCGGTTTTACGCTTCACTTTTTACGTGGTGCCTTTATGTATTATATAGCAATATATGTATTACATCGCTCTGGCACCATATAAATATATATGTGCAATCTATTTACATAGTACTAGAAATGTCTGTTTATATTCCCCGGTCAAAATACCGGGGTATTATACTTCTAACCTTGGTTATTATTACTTCTAATAGTCTACCCCCCTTTATTTGAAATAAAAAACAGGGCGAAATGAGAGAAAAACCGTAAGAAATAAAAAAATACACTCTCTCGAGAGTTGATGAGGCCGCGTGAACACGGCCCGTCAAAATATATAGGGCTGGAGCTTGTATCACAGATACGCTCATCACACACTGCAGGCTGGCTTCGGACGGACGGACGTGGCTCTTATCATAGTATAGATTGCGCCACACTGTGGCACTATCACCTAAGATCATCACCCCCATCATTACTGCCACGTTACCTGCCAACATCATCACCCTCATCGAGTCCTATCAAGTCACAAATCCCTGAGGGAAGAAGTTTGTCGCTTGCTTCCGCAAGAGGAAGGCTTTCCGATCCCGCGATCCCCGAGCCAATGTCGAGCGCTGCAAGAAATTATAATAACTGCCACTCATCGGCGTCGAGATTGATGAATTCTTTTTATTATTAATTGGAACTGTGATTCGTTACTGGGTTACTGATCTTTAGAATAATCGTTTAAATGAGCGTGTTTCCTTGCTTTGACTCTTCCATTTTCTGGTTTGATTCGCTTCCTAATGACTTTCCATCAATATATGAGAATGGATTGCAAGACAAAATTCAGGAATTTTTAGTTATTCTGAAGTGCTGTGCAGTGCAGTTTGCAGGGTGGGATTGCATCAAATTTTTTATTATATCAATGGATTTTCTATAAACTTGCCAGGAAACTGACCAATTTATATCTCCTTATTTACACGTACTGCATTCTCAAATAGCATGCTATGTATTACATCGCTCTGACACCATATAGATATATATGTGCACCAAATAAATATATATATCTATAGACTCGACCAACATTAACGCCAAAAGTTCATTTTTTTTCATTTCCGAGAGCGCCCCATATCCTTGATATTAATGTCTAATTGTTTTATGCTAGTGTGCATGGCCCGTCAAAAATGACAGGGATCAAATCCTTTCTTGAACGAATTTTTATTCAAGCGGAGTTTCATTGCTTAAGCTTATTTCAAAAGCAACTTTTTTTTACAGTAATAATTACTTAAAATACAGTATTTTCAAGCCGCAATAGAAGTACATGTAGTTAGAGCCATTCGTGTCATATCCTAGGTAGAAAAATTCAGCATTACTGCATGCAACTGCGAGCTTGTGTACGTATTGTGTTATGCAATAACCGCAGAACTCGGTATCCACGATACGGACTTGATTAATTATATAAGGCTCTTGATCTCGCTAATTATATTTTTAAATAAACTTATCATAGTGCACTGGCACAGCGAAAATATGCGTGCTAATTTACCAGTGAACTGAAACAAAGCTCACTAGTCCTATTTTGTTCCCATCTCTTTTTCAAGAGCGTTACACGACACATATATATATAAACTCACAACGTTCATTCTTAGTAGTAAATTCACTTATTTATATGTTCTGCGTTCTCAAATGACACGATATGCGAGACTCTGAGAACATAAACACCTGGAGTTCATTTCTTTGGTCTCGAAGCGCGGGCCACAATCTTGATATTTATGTCCAATTATTATCGCCGTCGTCATTTATTGGTATCCGTGCTCCGCGGGTCCGGACCGCATTTCATATGCATTGCTTGCCTGATTTTAATCCAGGCACAACCGCGACCGCCTCAGTCGGCCGTAAACACGGCTCGTGGGAGGGGGGTGTTGTTTATGCAAGTGCAAGCTCAATGATAGTCACACTCGCTCTTCATATTACTTCAGAGCGATGACTCTCGAACCTATTCTTTTTGTTATTGATGATCAATACCATTTAGAGAGTTTTGTTACTCTGAAGTCAGCTAATGAAGATGTTGTTTATGATTTTATGCGGAACGTCGTTTACGCGAGTGCTGTCGCGTAAACAATCATAGTCACGAATGATGGTCGTACGCTCTTTATATTTACGTCAAAGGGATGATGGTCACACTCTATTCTCGAACCTATTTTTAAAGCTATTTTGAGTAAACATCAAAAAATAGTATTGGTTTCTTCAGGCCAGAAGCAGTTTATGGAGACATTGTTTGCCTTTTTCCACTCGTCCGTAACATTACGACTAGTCAGGACCTTCTCGTAAAATTGCCCTTCATTTACATCCGTCCCAGTCTAACTTTTTCGCCGCCTGCATGCATGTTTTTCGCCGCCTTAGTGATTTAAGCAATCAAATCGCTATATGTAAATAAGTATATATGTATATATACCCAATATATATACCCTATATATATAGGGTTTAAATATATATTCATTCTGAAATATACGCTTTCGTGTAAAACTCCCATACGATGTGAATTGGTACGTACAGAATTGTAATTATGAAACATTTGAGTTGCTTCTCCGTCTTGTTATTAGAGTTTTGTTTATTTCCGTGAAAATTAGAGGATTTTTACTTCCGTGAAAATTAGGGGATTTTTATTTACGTGAAAATTAGGGGATTTTTACTTCCGTGAATATTAGAGGATTTTTATTTACGTGAAAATTAGAGGATTTTTATTTCCGTGAATATTAGAGGATTTTTATTTACGTGAAAATTAGAGGATTTTTACTTCCGTGAAAATTAGGGGATTTTTACTTCCGTGAATATTAGAGGATTTTTATTTACGTGAAAATTAGAGGATTTTTACTTCCGTGAATATTAGAGGATTTTTATTTACGTGAAAATTAGAGGATTTTTATTTCCGTGAATATTAGAGGATTTTTATTTACGTGAAAATTAGAGGATTTTTACTTCCGTGAATATTAGAGGATTTTTATTTACGTGAAAATTAGAGGATTTTTATTTTACGTGAAAATTAGAGGATTTTTATTTACGTGAAAATTAGAGGATTTTTATTTACGTGAAAATTAGAGGATTTTTACTTCCGTGAAAATTAGAGGATTTTTACTTCCGTGAAAATTAGGGGATTTTTACTTCCGTGAATATTAGAGGATTTTTAATTTCGTGAATATTAGAGGATTTTTATTTACGTGAAAATTAGAGGATTTTTACTTCCGTGAAAATTAGAGGATTTTTACTTGAGCGAAAATTAGAGGATTTTTATTTCCGTGAAAATTAGAGGATTTTTACTTGAGCGAAAATTAGAGGATTTTTACTTCCGTGAAAATTAGTTGATTTTTACTTCCGTGAAAATTAGAGGATTTTTATTTACATGAGAAAAGACAGTCCCAGTGAACTGTTCAGGTTTCCTTCGTACACAAAACACATTGTAATACAATGATTGTGACACTTGATTACATTTAATGTAAGTGTAATACATGTGCTAAATATCCGCTTTCCTTCACACGCCGTCAAATATTTTATCAGACTGCCACAATGTTCAAATAATTTCCTGAACTCTTTTGACTTCATGCAATGTGATTTTTAGGCACGGGCAGTGAATTTGGCAGCCGTCAACCTCGGAAAGTAAAGAAGTTTGAAAACAAATCTAGTCTCCGCGCGTGCTAACGAGTCTGTAACATGATTCCTGCGCAGCTATTTTGACATGCTGATATCATTATGACATGCTGGTATCATTATGACATGCTGATATCATTCTGTCATGCTGGAATCATTCTGATATGCTGATATCATTATGACATGCTGATATAATTATGACATGCTGGTATCATTATGACATGCTGATATCATTATGACATGCTGATATCATTATGACATGCTGATATCATTATGGCATTCTGATATCATTATGACATGCTGGTATCATTAAGACATGCTGATATCGTTATGACATGCTGATATCATTTTGACGGGCTGATGATATCATTATGACATGCATATATCATTATGACATGCTGATATCATTTTGACATGCTGGTATCATTATGACATGCTGATATCATTATGACATGCTGGTATCATTAAGACATGCTGATATCGTTATGACATGCTGATATCATTTTGACGGGCTGATGATATCATTATGACATGCATATATCATTATGACATGCTGATATCATTTTGACATGCTGGTATCATTATGACATGCTGATATCATTTTGACATACTGGTATCATTATAACATGCTGGTATCATTATGACATGTTGGTATCATTATGATATGCTGATATAATTATAACATGCTGATATCATTATGACATGCTGATATCATGATGACATGCTGGTATCATTATAACATGCTGGTATCATTATCACTTGCATGTATCATTATGACATGCTGATACCATTTCTCTCGTCATTCAGCTCATTGCATTTAAAATTCTGAATTCACAGCACCCTACCTGAATGAACTACATATGAGGGTCATTTCATTCTCAATCAAATTTATAGTTAGCAAAATTAGCTCTAGTATTATTGAGTGTTAGTGTATTATTAAGAACATGAAAACTCATTTAAATTATACTGTGTTGTATGAAACTCTTCAACTTACAAATTTTAAATTTACCCATTTTTTCGAGGTGATGAAATCCTCTCTTTTTCTTCCAGAGTCTAGAGACAGAGATTCCATTCGACCTATACTCAAATTAACGAAGGATGAATTTTCAAACTGCAATTCACGCACACAGAATCATGTAACGGACCTGTACGAACTGTCGGGGCCATGAAGAAGAAAAAACGTCGCCTGTTTCACAAATAATATTTTTGGCCCGGCTTGCCTCAGTAAATTATATTATTACCGTGTGTCAAATTTTCAATAGTGTTTTGTCTTCGACGTTGCCAACTACTATCTTCACCGGACCGCCATTTGCATATGGAAAACAATCCCTCTCTCTATGTATACTTTCCGTCTTTTTACATTTTCTTTTCACAACAAATAAAATTTATGGCTGAAGTTTTCGCCGCCGGCGTTTGTCAGAAAGTTTGAGCGAGTTAGGTCGTGAGCGTCCGATACTCTTATTCAAAAACACCATCTAGTCGCGAGCTGCAGGGCAAAAACTCTACGGAAATTTGTCTCATTATTTCAATCCGTCTCACAAAAACTCTACGGAAATTTCTCTCACTATTTCAAGTGTCGTGAAGGCGGTAACTCTTCTCTTGTTTCTCCCTCACCTGCCTTACACGCAGTCGAGCAGTCACTCAAAAGTCAGGGAAGAAAAATAAAAATCTTTTAGTTATTTTTACGCACAGTTGACGTGAACGAAATAACTAGAGCAATCAGAATAAAAAGAAAAATCGAGAGATGAAATGCGTGTTTGAACTTCATTTTTATTTCTCTGAATAAAAACAGAATAAAAACTAGAAGCGAGAATAAATACGAGTACCTGTAAGGCAACCACCTCAGGGTACAGGAAAACAACTAAGGCAAACTAAAACTACTTATTTAACCTGCAATAATATATCGTTTTCTACATTGCCAGCACAAAAAATATTGTCGTTAATATATTGTCATCCATATTGCCGGTACAAACAGCAAATCACGACCGGAATAGTGGTACCTAGTCACAGTCACGTGACACCCGGCCGATGTCATTGGTCGTATGGAAGTTTGGATGTGCATTGTGATCGGCATATTTATTTTTGTGTTCTTGACCATCGTCAGCTGCATCATTTGGAACTTTTTTCTTGAACAAGTGTGACTCTGAAGCAAGCGAAGGCGCCTTCCGAAGTTAAAGATCCGAGCACAGAACTTCTCGTTTGAACTCCAGCGTTTCCGAGAACTTCCACACGGCAGCTTACGGCACCTCTACCTAAATTTGCACGCAAAAGTTCGCAAGTAAACAGAAGTTTTTGTGGAAACCTGTTGGGGGAAAGGAGCGTTGAAGTCAGCGTCAGTTTGCTTACTCCAGCAGCTGCTGCGTCACGTGCTGCTGACTTGTGCTGACTGATTACCGGGTGAGTTTATTGCAGTAGACTGAATTACGGGGTGAGTTTATCATAGTAGACTGAATTACGGGGTGAGATCAGCATAGCAGACTTAATTACGGGGTGAGTTCATCATAGTACATTGAATTACGGGGTGAGTTCATCATAGTAGATTGAATTACGGGGTGAGTTCATCATAGTAGATTGAATTACGGGGTGAGTTCATCATAGTAGACTGAATTACGGGGTGATTTCAGCATAGTAGACTGAATTACGGGGTGAGCACATCATAGTAGATTGAATTACGGGGTGAGCTCATCATAGATTGAATTACGGGGTGAGCACATCATAGTAGACTTGATTACGGGGTGAGTTCAGCATAGTAGACTGAATTACGGGGAGAGTTCATCATAGTAGATTGAATTACGGGGTGAGTTCCTCATAGTAGATTGAATTACGGGGTGAGTTCATCATAGTAGATTGAATAACGGGGTGAGCACATCAAAGTAGACTGAATTGCGGGGTGAGCACATCATAGTAGATTGAATTACGGGGAGAGTTCATCATAGTAGACTGAATTACCGAGAGAGTTCATCACAGTAGACTGAATTACGGGGTGAGTTTATCATAGTAGACTGAATTACGGGGTGAGTTCAGCATAGTAGACTGAATTACGGGGTGAACACATCTTAGTAGATTGAATTACGGGGTGAGTTCATCATAGTAGATTGAATTACGGGGTGAATTCATCATAGTAGATTGAATTACGGGGTGAGCACATCAAAGTAGACTGAATTACGGGGTGAGCACATCATAATAGATTGACTTACGGGGTGAGTCCATCATAGTAGATTGAATTACGGGGTGAGCACATCATAGTAGATTGAATTACGGGGTGAGTTAATCATAGTAGACTGAGTGCTCAGCAGAAGCTAAGTTCCTAGCGATACGGTATGGTCTCAACACGAGGATAAGTCCGAGAGTAGAAAAAATTCACAACGAGAGCATGTCATGTTATTAGGATGTGTATTCTCTGCATTAGGGGAAATTAACGATATGTGTTAGGCATCTCTTTAGTTAAAATGTATCATTTTACCCTCTTTGTATTTCTGATAGTACTTAATCCCTCCCATGTTTTTGTGAACCATATTTCTGGTTAGCATCGTCTTTTTTACTTCTTTTCCACAAAAATACTTTTCCAGGGAAATTTTTACAGCATTACTGAGTGTCAAAATTTATGGTGTGCTCATGAAATTAAACGTTCACGCACAGCAGGTCAACAGATATCTAAAAGTATTTACTTAAGTTTCATTTAAATCGTTCCTGCTCTCGACCTTCCACCTGCAGGAGTAATTCAATAAGTTTGATTTAAATCGTTTACGCTGTTAACTTTCCACTGACAAGAGTATTTACTTAAGTTCGATTTAAATCCTTCACGCTCTCAATCTTTCACTCTCAACAACGGTAATCTTTAATGCCGCATGAGTTTCATTTATCGTTATGTTTTTGTCACAAAAAAAATTTTCCTTACTTAATCATATAGTCAAAACCATCACGCATCTCTACTGCTCAATTCTCCCAGTCTGTGAGCAGACGAGGGCACAGCATTCGTCCGTCTTCGTTTTCAATGCAAATGAGAATAAATAATCCAGGCCGGCACTATTCCCTCAGTGTTGTTTGATGACAAATTGCGTTGTGGCGCCGCGTGCTGCGTGTCGTGTTCACTTCTTGTGTTTTGCAGCTCGGCCTTCTGCACTTCTGCACTCCTGCACTCCTGCACTCCTGCGCTCCTGCACTTCTGCACGCCTGCACTCCTCCGACTCCCGCACTCCTCCATCTTCTGCGCTCCCGCACTCCTAGCTTCATCTTCTGCACTCCTGCACTTCTGCACTCCGACTCCTGCGCTCGAGCACTGCTCCGACTCCTGATAGTCGGACTCCAATTCATCAGCTGGCCATCAGAGGACGACCTTCAAAATGGTGAGTACTTGAGCCGGCCACGACTGCCGCAGAGGCTACATTAGTATTTAACATGGATAAGATAAATAAAGACGTGTTTCTTTTCACTTCTATGTTAAATTCGATTGCGCAAAAGGTAAACCGGTTATACATTTAAACGTGTCTTGAACGGTGGTCTGGAAATGTAACCACTAGAAAATGTGCAAGGCTTCATTCACAGTTTGTAGGGAACTCCTGCTGATTTCATTAAGTTAATTGGCATACCATACACGCTGAGCCTTGCGTCACCGTGTACGGCTTAGCTCTCACTGCCTCTCACTGCCTCTCACTGCCTCTCACTGCCTCTCACGGCCTCTCACGGCCTCTCACTGCCTTTCACTGCTTCTCACGGCCTCCCCCTGCCTCTGACTGCTTATCGCTGCCTCTCACTGCCTCTCACGGCCTCTCACTGCCTCTCACTGCCTCTCGCTGCCTCTCATTGCCTCTCACGGCCTCTCACTTCATCTCACTGCCTCTCACTGCCTCTCACGGCCGCTCACTGCTTCTCGCTGCCTCTCACTGCCTCTCATTGCCTCTCACGGCCTCTCACTGCCTCTCACGGCCTCTCACTGCCTTTCACTGCCTTTCACGGCCTCTCACTGCCTTTCACTGCTTCTCACGGCCTCCCCCTGCCTCTGACTGCTTATCGCTGCCTCTCACTGCCTCTCACGGCCTCTCACTGCCTCTCACTGCCTCTCGCTGCCTCTCATTGCCTCTCACGGCCTCTCACTTCATCTCACTGCCTCTCACTGCCTCTCACGGCCGCTCACTGCTTCTCGCTGCCTCTCACTGCCTCTCATTGCCTCTCACGGCCTCTCACTACATCTCACTGCTTCTCACTGCCTCTCACTGCCTCTCACTGCCTCTCACTGCCTCTCACGGCCTCTCACTGCCTCTCACGGCCTCTCACTGCCTCTCACTTGACAGACGTACGCATTCACTCTGCCGAGTTTGTGCCAACTTTGGAGAAGTTTTCGTGCAGTACAAGTTTGTGGTCACGTGATCGTTCCATTCTGTCAACTCCTACGATCCCCTCACACCCCTCACTTCTCTCATTCCCCTCACTTCCCTCACACCCCTCACTTCCATCACACCCCTCACTTCTCTCATTCCCCTCACTTCCCTCACACCCCTAACTTCCGATACACCCCTCACTTCTCTCACACCTCTCGCATCCCTCATATCCCTCACACCACTCACATCCGTAACTTCCGTCACACTCCTCACTTCCCTCACGCCCCTCACACCTCTCACATCCCTCATATCCCTCACACCCCTCACATCCGTAACTTCCATCACACTCCTCACTTCCCTCACGCCCCTCACACCCCTCACATCCCTCACACCCCTCTCATCCCTAACTTTCCTCGCATCCCTAACTTCCCTCACACCCCTAACTTCCCTCACACCCCTCACTTCCCTCACACCCCTCACTTCCCTCACACCCCTCACATGCCTAACTCTAAAACTTCCCTAGCAAACCTGAAAATCTCGAATCCCTCTAATTCCGCACGCCCCTCACCATTTTCACACACTCCACATTCCTCGCTCGCTGCACTACCTCAACACCGTGCACACATCTCACAATCTCACATCCCTCTCATTCTTCACACCTATCACCTTATTCTCGCATTCACTTCCTCCACATCTTTCTCATCCTTTTCCCTCCTTATATCCCTGGTTCCCCTCATTTTCCTCCCATTCTCACCTACCTCCCACTTCCCTCACACCCTCACATGCCTCACTTCTCTTACACTCACCCCCCTTTCACTTACTTTACACCCGTCCCATCCCCTCACTTCCCTCACACCCTCACATGCCTCACTTCTCTTATACTCACCCCCCTTTCACTTCCCTCATACCCCTTCGACCCTCTCACTTCCCTCACACTCTGCGCTTCGGAGCTCAATTTCGGGTTGCTTTTCCCGCGAATGTTTGAGAATTTTGCCCGGTTCGCAGTAAATTCTGCAGCGCCGCTCGCCGCCGCCGCAGCGCAGTTCGCCGCCGGCCCCGAAATACCGGACCGCGTCCGACATTCCTTCGCAAATGCCTTGCAATTTCGAAATATTTGCGTTTGAGGGAATGGTGAAGTTAACCATGTTCCTTTAATTGAACGTTCCGGGCAGTTGCGTCGGCTTTTTTCCGTTCCTCGCGAGGGTATGAAGTGGTTCTCGGTTGGTGCTCGGTTTTTCAAAACTTGCACCTCCATTTAAGTGATGCAGTGTTTTTTGAGGGCTTCTGGTGTGCTGTACATCGGGTCTCGTTTGGTTCATAGTAGGCTGTAATTATTGCCTCAACATTCTGCACATTCTATCAGCGATATTAAATGAACTGTAAGGCCATATAGAATTGTGTAAATTCTTTCACTTTGGTTTAGAAATTTAAAACCAAATTGGTTCCGCGGCTTTAGCGAATCATGCTGATTCTGTAGATTTCGTTCAGATATCTAGAACTGGAACAGTTCTGCTCTAGGAAATACCTGAACAATCTACATTAAGCTATTTAGATTTATATTTAGATTACGTGAGCACTGACTATAAACTAGCCCAAAGCTTATACTATAAAAACATTATAAGAAATTAAACGCAACTCTATAGTGCACTTTCATGACCCATACATGACGGGCTTTGCTGAGGCGATGATAAGGCTATCACTCTCACTAAACATCCTTAATTTTTATTCATTTAATCAGATTAAATACATCCTTCTATTCAGTAAATTCAATGAACTTATTAAGCTGAAACCAGCCATCTAAAGGATGTTTTATTGAAGAGTGATATCATACTGGTATTAAAATCTAGAAAAAATCTGACAATTGTGTGATGCTTTTGTGAAATTTTTTCCACTAAGTAATTAAGACGTTAGATGTTTCCATTGTATTTTGTCCACACAAAAATTATACCGATGTTTACTGGCATTTTGTATGTCTCACCTTGGCTCACAGTATCGTACGTTCCCCTTAGGGTTTCTGACTTTCATGTATATTACTTATCAACTCTATTGCCTTTAAAGAGCGTTATTTAATTCCAACTCTGCCTAGAGAGACCGTTATTTAATTCCACCACTGCCTACAGAGACCGTTATTTAACTCCCCCACTGTCTACAGAGACCGTTATTTAATTCCACCACTGCCTACAGAGACCGTTATTTAACTCCACCACTGCCTACAGAGACCGTTATTTAATTCCACCACTGCCTACAGAGACCGTTATTTAATTCCACCACTGCCTACAGAGACCGTTATTTAACTCCCCCACTGTCTACAGAGACCGTTATTTAATTCCACCACTGCCTACAGAGACGGTTATTTAATTCCACCACTGCCTACAGAGACCGTTATTTAACTCCCCCACTGTCTACAGAGACCGTTATTTAATTCCACCACTGCCTACAGAGACGGTTATTTAACTCCACCACTGCCTACAGAGACCGTTATTTAACTCCCCCACTGTCTACAGAGACCGTTATTTAACTTCCCCACTGTCTACAGAGACCGTTATTTAACTTCCCCACTGTCTACAGAGACCGTTATTTAACTTCCCCACTGTCTACAGAGACCGTTATTTAACTTCCCCACTGTCTACAGAGACCGTTATTTAACTCCCCCACTGTCTACAGAGACCGTTATTTAACTCCCCCACTGTCTACAGAGACCGTTATTTAATTCCACCACTGCCTACAGAGACCGTTATTTAACTTCCCCACTGCCTACAGAGACCGTTATTTAACTCTTCCACTGTCTACAGAGACCGTTATTTTATTCCACCACTGCCTACAAAGACCGTTATTTAATTTCACCACTGCCTACAGAGACCGTTATTTAATTTCACCACTGCCTACAGAGACCGTTATTTAACTCCTCCACTGTCTACAGAGACCGTTATTTAATTTCACCACTGCCTACAGAGACCGTTATTTAATTTCACCACTGCCTACAGAGACCGTTATTTAATTTCACCACTGCCTACAGAGACCGTTATTTAACTCCCCTACTGTCTACAGGGACCGCTAACACTTCGATTGAGAGCCCCTCAGAGTTCAATATATCGCCCTAACGACATAGGCGCAATAATTGCGGCGGATGGCAATATTTGTAACAGATTTATTGTAAGGGAAATCAATGTTTGCGGCAACAGGCATTGCCTGAGGGGACGACTGGAGCATGGTCGAGTTCCTGGTCTGAACGTACATGGCTCTACCTCGACCTTTGTACTACGTCAGTCATGGTTATGCGTCAGTCATGGTTGCACATCAATCATTGTTAGTCGTTAGTCATTGTAGCCGTCAGCCGTGAAAGAAAATCAGAGAAAGTTAAGCGTCAGTCATTAGTGTACGTTAAGTTAAGTGTCAGTCATTAGTGTACGTTAAGTTAAGCGTCAGTCATTAGTGTACGTTAAGTCATTAAGTCATTAAGCGTCAGTCATTAGTGCACGTTAATGGCTGTACAAATGCAAGATTTGAAAATTTCTATATTGGTGAAAAATTCAGAGAGCCCTACCTCCTGAAATGAATCTTTTTCATATAAGTCCCGCCACTAATGCAACACATAAGTTCACCCAGTTGTAACTTTCTAAATAATGCACCTATCGACTTAGAATTACTCTCAAGCAAAAGATTGAAACAGTCTTTCATTTGAGAGTAATTTGAAGTCGATATTGCATTATTTCGAAATTTACGAGTGGGTGAACTTATGTGTTGCATTAGTGACGGGACTTATCTGAAAAAGATCCATTTTCAGGAGGTATTTGGAAAAAATCCCTGCAAATTATCCATTGTGTAGTTAACTGGCACAATGGTCTGGAACTTGGTATTGACCGTCTATATGTAGGTGGGTAAAAACATGAAACAAGATAATAAGCATAAAAATATTAGGATCCAGAGAAGCAAACCACGAGGTGCCAAACAGTAATCTAAAGTTCTCAAAATCAGTTACCCGCCAGTTGTTTAGAAAAGCGCTAAGTTGTTTTGTTGAGTGTCTTCAATATTTTAATTTCATTAATTCACGATAGTACAACAAATGATAAAGTAAAAATATTCCAAACTTGTCTTTGCTATCGGTGACCTTCTCCAAATTACATGAAATATTATATAAAAGTTTATTAGTTGCGGTAAACGTCAAAAACCTTTTCAACATGTTCTAGTTCAACAAAGTAAAATCGCATGAAATATGTTTTAATATTTATCAGTTGTAGTAGACGTTTTTTTAATATCTCGACATGTCCTAGTTCAACAGGTAGAATCGTATGAAATATGTTACAAAATATATCAGTTGTGGTAAGGTGAAATAGCTGCTCAACATGTCCTAGTTAAACAAGGTGGTCATGTTGTCTAAAATAACTCCAACATAGATGATTCTAAGCTAGAGAATAAAAAGCAAGGCGAAAATCGCTACACGTAAAATTATTTTTATTAAAAATGATCAAATAAAACTGAACGTTTTGGACTAACTGTCCATCATTAGCAAAAATCTCTGTAAAACGAAACCATAAGAGGAAGAAAATGTTACTCCATGTTACTCCACTAGTCTCGGGTACCCAGGTTACAAGTCACACAATGATACAAGATGAACAAGGTACAAATTCCTTAACATTAGCATCCATAACTGATAACACATCGGTATCGTAATACCCTTGCAAAATGTTGGAACAAAAAATGATTGACAGAAAATGCCACTCCTTTTTTTGATCCAAAAAAAGTTGATACATAAGATGGATAATACATTGGATTTCCAAAATTTCTTAATATTTCTAGTTAAATATCTTTGTCAAGCTTAATTTAATTAGAGGGAACTTATACACCCCGGAGTTAGCAAGTAAGTGAAGAGATCACTCAATGTTCGTGCGTCGATCCGAAGTCAAGAACCGAAATGAAATTTAGGTGAAAAATGCGATAAGTTTGGGCAGTTGAAGTTGACACGCACGGGATCAATCGTCGGTGATTTATTAGCAGGTCGCCAAGCCCTTTGTATTGCCCCCAATTATGATAATTAATGAATCACGAAATGTGAGAATGTACGTAATATTAACGCAACAAAAAAGCTGTAATTGGAACAGTGACGTGTGTGTCAGGGGAGACCTGAGGTGGTCCGAACGGACGCTCCTTTTCAATGTTATGCATTAATTGATGACTTTTGCATATGCTGGTATTTAGATTTCAGTTTTATGGTAGAGTCAAGCCATAATTTAAAATAATGACACCTAGGTTTTTCGAGGTGCGTCAGAGCCGATAATGTGACAGGTATATATTCGTAGATTGCACTTAGTGCGTGCTTATTTGTATCATTGTACATCCTTCTCATACACTTAAAAAAAAGTGAACTCCTTCTTCTATGATTTCATTATAGTGGACTCTTTGTACACCAATTGAATTAGAACTCACTGTGCTCTACTCAAATAATAGAGAACACCTTCTATACTAATGAGGTGAAAATGAACTTATTGTACACTAATTAAATAAGAACTCATTGTGCTCTACTTAAATAATAGCGAACACCTTCTACACTAATTAAGTGAAGATGAACATATTGTACACCATTTAAATAAGAATGAACTAATTGTGCACCATTTAAATAAGAATGAACTAATTTTGCACCATTTAAATAAGAATGAACTAATTTTGCACCATTTAAATAAGAATGAACTAATTTTGCACCATTTAAATAAGAATGAAATAATTTTGCACCATTTAAATAAGAATGAACTAATTGTGCACCATTTAAATAAGAATGAACTAATTATGCACCATTTAAATAAGAATGAACTAATTTTGCACCATTTAAATAAGAATGAACTAATTGCGCACCATTTAAATAAGAATGAACTAATTTTGCACCATTTAAATGAGAATGAACTAATTGTACACCATTTAAATAAGAATGAACTAATTGTGCACCATTTAAATAAGAATGAACTAATTATGCACCATTTAAATAAGAGTAAACACACTCCACGCTAAACAATAAGACAGAACGTTAAGTCGTAATATACACAACCAACAAACACACACACACACGCAGAACACATCCCGACTCACAGGTGTGACACGCGGACGATCAATGGAACAATCGGAATTACGCTCAGCAAAGGCAAATTTGTGCGTTAAAAGACATTTAAGTTCTATGTGATATTCAGTAGAAGAGAAGAGATGAAAGGTTATGAATTAAGTATTTTTTGTGACTATTCACCCGTGACTGAATGGCCGAACAAATTTATTTTGTAAATTAAAAATATTTGTTATATTATGGATATTATATGTGCAGTCTGCGTAAATAATTCTGGCGAAAAACCTTCGTTTGTAATAGGGAATGTGACGTGCGGGACATGTGTGCAGCTAACATAATGTCTTTGATGTGAACGGCTCTATAGACACTGTGTGTAGGTAATGTGTACATGGACAATGCGTACCAAGATAGCGCGTGAGAGGACAACACGCGCTTAGACGATGCAATAATGCGAGCACGAATAATGCGCACATGCACGAAACGTACGTGAATAATTCATAGACGCACGATGCATGCGTAGATAATACGTACATAGACAAAACGTATATGGACAATACGTACATGGATAATACGTATCTGGACAATACATACATGGGTAATACCTAGATGGACAATACGTACATGGATAATACGTACATGGGCAATACGTACATGGATAATACATAACTGGAAAATACGTGCATGGGTAATACGTACATGGACAATGGTGCTTTGAAATCCAAAATCTTCTGAAGGCCTAACAGTAGACCATATCGAGTACTGTGACTTCAAAATTTACCTTCGGCATCAAAAAATGTTTTGCAGGCCTAACAGATGACCATATCGAGTACTGTGACTTCAAAATTTACCTTCGGCATCAAAAAATGTTTTGAAGGCCTAACAGTAGACCATATCGAGTACTGTGACTTCAAAATTTACCTTCGGCATCAAAAAATGTTTTGAAGGCCTAACAGTAGACCATATCGAGTACTGTGACTTCAAAATTTACCTTCGGCATCAAAAAATGTTTTGAAGGCCTAACAGTAGACCATATCGAGTACTGTGACTTCAAAATTTACCTTCGGCATCAAAATATGTTTTGAAGGCCTAACAGTAGACCATATCGAGTACTGTGACTTCAAAATTTACCTTCGGCATCAAAAAATGTTTTGAAGGCCTAACAGTAGACCATATCGAGTACTGTGACTTCAAAATTTACCTTCGGCATCAAAAAATGTTTTGAAGGCCTAACAGTAGACCATATCGAGTACTGTGACTTCAAAATTTACCTTCGGCATCAAAAAATGTTTTGAAGGCCTAACAGTAGACCATATCGAGTACTGTGACTTCAAAATTTACCTTCGGCATCAAAAAATGTTTTGAAGGCCTAACAGTAGACCATATCGAGTACTGTGACTTCAAAATTTACCTTCGGCATCAAAAAATGTTTTGAAGGCCTAACAGTAGACCATATCGAGTACTGTGACTTCAAAATTTACCTTCGGCATCAAAAAATGTTTTGAAGGCCTAACAGTAGACCATATCGAGTACTGTGACTTCAAAATTTACCTTCGGCATCAAAAAATGTTTTGAAGGCCTAACAGTAGACCATATCGAGTACTGTGACTTCAAAATTTACCTTCGGCATCAAAAAATATTTTGAAGGCCTAACAGTAGACCATATCGAGTACTGTGACTTCAAAATTTATCTTCGGCATCAAAAAATGTTTTGAAGGCCTAACAGTAGACCATATCGAGTACTGTGACTTCAAAATTTACCTTCGGCATCAAAAAATGTTTTGAAGGCCTAACAGTTGACCATATCGAGTACTGTGACTTCAAAATTTACCTTCGGCATCAAAAAATGTTTTGAAGGCCTAACAGTAGACCATATCGAGTACTGTGACTTCAAAATTTACCTTCGGCATCAAAAAATGTTTTGAAGGCCTAACAGTAGACCATATCGAGTACTGTGACTTCAAAATTTACCTTCGGCATCAAAAAATGTTTTGAAGGCCTAACAGCGGCCTTGTGCCCACTGAGTGACAGCACATCTTCTCACACAGCCGTCTGTGTGAGACACGTCCTCTCACACAGCCTCTGTAAGATCGCACATCCTCTCACACAGGAGGTGATGTCGGTCTTCTTGTGATAGCAACCTCCAGTATAGCGCATGCTGTGTGTGTGTGCGCATGTTGTAAACTGTGTGAGGCGATACAGGCTCTGTGTACTGCATGCTGAGTACTGTGTTCTGATATAGTGTGTAAGAGACACACGCACAGTACATGTTCCAGTGGAGAAGAATATCCTACGCGGTTGTTTGGCTAGGCTCGCATGGACGCATAAGCTGTAAGTTGGGTATGTGTTACACAGTCGCATTACATATATATGTGTCCATTATACATATAAATATACATACTTTAGACACATATATAAACATGCAAATATGTATATATAATTTGTGCGGTGTATGTGGAAGCATGTGCTACATACTGGAGGTGTTCAACCATGTTTACGAGGTTTGTATACATCTGCAGGATTGCACTCCATCATCACTCCATACATCGAGAGTATATTCTAGAATTTGGGACCTAATTCAATATACTTTCAATAAATTCTAAGCCATGGAAACATATTCTTTGTATTAAGAGTGCACATACTCCATGACTTACGTGCATTCACCATACAGTATGTCCCACAAAAGCACGGACAGAGTATTTATTTTCCCGTATCAGTAATAGCATCATAAGAATACCATAAGCATTTAATTTCTAGACAAATATTATTTCAAAATATGACCTGTTCAAAAGGTAATACTGATTATAATGGTATTAATGATACGGGAAAATAAATACTCTTCAGGGGGTGTTGTGGGACACACTGTACAGTGGAAAAAATCCCAGCGTTTTGAGACCAAATTCCATTCTGTGGATACGCGTTCCATTGATGTGTGGCATATTCTATCTAATAGAAGTTTATTTCACGTTTTGAGAACACACTTCAGGAAAAAAAGGTACCCCAAAAAACAAAATATTACAATAAACGTTAAGATTTGAGTCGTTTTTTGGCCTATTTTCGTGCAGCTTCAGTCATTTTGAGAAGGAGCGTACCTGCATGTGATGCGCTGAATGTTATTGATTGTCATTTGATGTCAGTGTTTAATTTATTACCTAATTTAAATTTGAGGTGGGCTACATTCATTATTGCCACTGCCATAACTTCCCCCTGCCATAACTGCCCCCTGCCATAACTTCCCCCCTGCCATAACTGCCCCCTGCCATAACTGCCCCCCCCCTGCCATAACTGCCCCCTGCCATAACTGCCTCCTGCCATAACTGCCTGCTGCCATAACTGCCCCCTGCCATAACTGCCCCCCCCTGCCATAACTTCCCCCTGCCATAACTGCCCCCTGCCATAACTTCCCTCCTGCCATAACTGCCCCCTGCCATAACTGCCCCCCCCCCCCTGCCATAACTGCCCCCTGCCATAACTGCCTCCTGCCATAACTGCCTCCTGCCATAATTGCCCCCTGCCATAACTGCCCCCCTGCCCTAACTGCCCCCTGCTATAACTGCCCCCCTGCCATAACTGCCCCCTGCCATAACTGCTCCCTGCTATAACTGCCATCCTTCCAAAAACGCCCCCCTGCCATAACTGCCCCCCTGCCATAACTGCCCCCTTGCCAGAACTGCCCCCTGCTATAACTGCCCCCCTGCCATAACTGCCCCCTGCCATAACTGCCCCCTGCTATAACTGCCATCCTTCCAAAACTGCCCCCCTGCCATAACAGCCCCCTGCCCTAACTGCCCCCCTGCCATAACTGCTCCCCTGCCATAACTGCCCCCTGCTATAACTGCCCCCCTGCCATAACTGCCCCCTGCCATAACTGCCCCCTGCTATAACTGCCATCCTTCCAAAACTGCCCCCCTGCCATAACAGCCCCCTGCCCTAACTGCTCCCCTGCCATAACTGCCACTGCGCTGCCTACGAAAGTAGGCAGTTTTTTGTAGCAGTCGATAGAGTTTATAATTCTCCTTTGAACTCGTAATTATGAAATACTGAATAAGAGTATTGCTTATAATGTCAACGCTGAAAGAGGAAAATTATTAACACGTCCTGAAAGAATGACATTGAAGACAGGGGAATCACAACATGTTTTTCTTCCCGCGTCAGCAGCAGATGTTGGTCGTGTTCAGTTTGTTACTTAGTCATCACTCGAGGAAAACAAAGCAGTTATCACTCGAGGAAAGCAAATGACAAAGAACACTTCCCGAGAATTGATCATTTCCTGTCAGCATCCTGTTGACTGGTGGCAACAGTTAGCCATGACGGTAGGCTACTGTTGGTCATCTTGATTATTAATATTTTGTACTAGTATACAGTATTAATAATATACTTGGTTATTAATATTATGTACTAGTATTCAGTATTAATTATATAATTGGTTATTAATATCATGAACTAGTATACAACATTAATTTCATACTTAGTTATTAATATTATGTAGAAGTATTCAAGGTTGCAATATCCGCGTTGTCGGAAAATTTTCATTCATGAGAGAAACCCGTACAATTTGTGCGTTTTATCTCGCGAACACTGCAAATGTGCTCTTACGGCCACACCTCGTGTATGAACTTTGCCAGTCACACAAACTGCGCCTTGATACTCAACTTCCATCGCTCTTCATGCTGCTGTAAGAATATTTTACGCCTTAATATTTAACTTCCATATCTCTTCATACTGCTGCAAGTATATTTTACGCATTGATACTTGACTTCCAAATCTCTTCATACCGCTGCAAGTATAATTCATTTCCGTGCAAGTTTCAGACACCAACGTAATGAAATCTGGCGTCCGTAGAGCCCGTTTGCAACACGCTGAATCATGTTTGTCTCAGGTGTGCACGTCACGTGGGCAGGAATCCGACACGTCGTCGACGTGATCTCTTACTTGATGCAGCTGTGAGCCCCCGCGTGCCGCGCATGCGCAATGACCTCGCTAGCTCCTAGGCGCAGGCTCGTACGCTTTCCTTACTAAATTACGTTAGCAAACTGAAAGTTTATCGCAGTTTCCCAGGCAAAAAGCGGGGGAAATACGCACTCCACAGCAGCTTGGGGAGTTACTTGGGGACTGTGTGGCCAGAATACGAAATGCAGGAGGTCGGGTACTGGTTCACCTTTGTTTTTTATTATTCCTGTTAGTATTGTTGTCTATGTTACACTGTGGGTCTGTTAGCTTTATTTCTTATTGTTATTCGTTAAATTATTGTTGTCTATTACGATTTGGATCTGTCACTATTGTGCTTTTTCTTATTCATTTCACTGTTGTTGTCTATGTAACACTGTGGGTCTGTTATGAATATGTAATCCTTGTAGCCATCAAGTAAAATCATTCGGTATCTATTGAAATCATACGTCAAAATATTTCGTGTCAAAATTAATCGATATGTTTACCATGCAATCAATTGTTTTTAATTATTCATTAAATCATTGCTGCCTATGTTACAGTGTGGGTCTTTATGAATTCGAAATCTTTTGAAATCTAGTAAAGTCATACAGTATCCAACGGTAACGCATTTCAATACACTTTGTCGAAACGAATAAACACTTTATCAAAAAATCAATATATGTGCCATACAATCACATTTGCGCGTATGTGCACCAGAAGATAAAATTAGCGACATTACGGTACTCACTTCAACGTCCCGCTAGAAATAAGTTTAAGAAGAGGACCTGCATTAAAGCTGCGTGCCGTGAGAGCGGTATGGGCAGGGCGGCAACTGAAAAGAGACTTCCAAGTCCCAGACCTGGACTTGTGGTGTGAGTCTCTCCTAGGCTGAGATTCTTAGTTATCGCTTAGCTGAGATTCTCTGCCACTCAACTGAGATTCTCTCTCTCTCTCTCTCTCTCTCCCCCACTCTCTCTCTCTCTCAGTCGGGGTTCTCGGCCCCTCAGCTGAGATTCTTCGTCTCTCAGTCGGGCCTCTCTGCCGCTCAGCTGAGATTTTCTACCCCTCAGCTGAGATTATCTGCCTCTCAGTTGGGATTCTCTGCCACTGAGTTGGGATTCTCTGCCACTCAACTGAGATTCTCTGCCACTCAACTGAGATTTTCTGCCACTCAGTTCGGATTCTCTACCACTCATCTGAGATTCTCTGCAACTTAGTTGGGATTCTCTGCCACTCAACTGAGATTCTCTGCCCCTTAGTTGGGATTCTCTGCCACTCAACTGAGATTCTCTGCCACTCAACTGAGATTTTCTGCCACTCAACTGAGATTTTCTGCCACTCAGCTGAGATTCTCTGCCACTTAGTTGGGATTCTCTGATACTCAACTGAGATTCTCTGCCACTCAGCTGAGATTCTCTGCCACTCAGCTGAGATTCTCTGCCACTCAGCTGAGATTCTCTGCCACTCAACTGAGATTCTCTGCAACTTAGTTGGGATTCTCTGCCACTCAACTGAGATTCTCTGCCACTTAGTTGGGATTCTCTGCCACTCAACTGAGATTCTCTGCCACTCAACTGAGATTTTCTGCCACTCAGCTGAGATTCTCTGCCACTTAGTTGGGATTCTCTGCCACTCAACTGAGATTCTCTGCCACTTAGTTGGGATTCTATGCCACTCAACTGAGATTCTCTGTCACTCAACTGAGATTTTCTGCCACTCAACTGAGATTTTCTGCCACTCAGCTGAGATTCTCTGCCACTTAGTTGGGATTCTCTGACACTCAACTGAGATTCTCTGCCACTTAGTTGGGATTCTCTGACACTCAACTGAGATTCTCTGCCACTCAGCTGAGATTCTCTGCCACTCAGCTGAGATTCTCTGCCACTCAGCTAAGAATCTCTGCCACTCAACTGAGGTTCTCTGCAACTTAGTTAGGATTCTCTGCCACTCAACTGAGATTCTCTGCCACTTAGTTGGGATTCTCTGCCACTCAACTGAGATTCTCTGCCACTCAACTGAGATTTTCTGCCTCTCAACTGAGATTTTCTGCCACTCAGCTGAGATTCTCTGCCACTTAGTTGGGATTCTCTGCCACTCAACTGAGATTCTCTGCCACTCAACTGAGATTCTCTGCCACTCAACTGAGATTTTCTGTCACTCAACTGAGATTCTCTGTCACTCAGCTGAGATTTTCTGCCACTCAGCTCAGATTCTCTGCCACTCAACTGAGATTCTCTGCCACTTAGTTGGGATTCTCTGCCACTCAGCTAAGATTCTCTGCCACTCAACTGAGATTTTCTGCCACTCAGCTGAGATTCTCTTGTATCGCTCAGCAACAGTTTTTACAACAGTTTACTGCAACTCAACAGTTTACAACAACTCTTTTTACTATAGTTTACGGCAACTCTTTTTACAACAGTTTACAGCAGCTCTTTTTACTATAGTTTACAGCAACTCTTTTTACAACAGTTTACAACAACTCTTTTTACTATAGTTTACAGCAAATCTTTTTACAACAGTTTACAGCAACTCTTTTTACTATAGTTTACGGCAACTCTTTTTACAACAGTTTACAGCAACTCTTTTTACAAAAGTTTACAACAACTCTTTTTACTATAGTTTACAACAACTCTTTTTACTATAGTTTACGGCAACTCTTTTTACAACAGTTTACAGCAACTCTTTTTACTATAGTTTACAGCAACTCTTTTTACAACAGTTTACAGCAACTCTTTTTACTATAGTTTACAACAACTCTTTTTACTATAGTTTACGGCAACTCTTTTTACAACAGTTTCCAGCAACTCTTTTTACTATAGTTTACAACAACTCTTTTTACTATAGTTTACGGCAACTCTTTTTACAACAGTTTACAGCAACTCTTTTTACTATAGTTTACAGCAACTCTTTTTACAACAGTTTACAACAACTCTTTTTACTATAGTTTACAGCAACTCTTTTTACAACAGTTTACAGCAACTCTTTTTACTGTAGTTTACGGCAACTCTTTTTACAACAGTTTACAGCAACTCTTTGTACAACAGTTTACAGCAACTCTTTTTACAACAGTTTACAGCAACTCAACAGTTTACAGCAACTCAACAGTTTACAGCAACTCAACAGTTTACTGCAACTCAACAGTTTACAGCAACTCAACAGTTTACAGCAACTCAACAGTTTACAGCAACTCAACAGTTTACAGCAACTCAACAGTTTACAGCAACTCAACAGTTTACTGCAACTCAACAGTTTACAGCAACTCAACAGTTTACAGCAACTCAACAGTTTACTGCAACTCAACAGTTTACAGCAACTCAACAGTTTACAGCAACTCAACAGTTTACAGCAACTCAACAGTTTACAGCAACTCAGGATGCACTGCGGCAATCTCGCAGCTCGTTCGGGACAGTCCACCATCTCCACATTTGCGCTCGTCGTAGCCGTGTGGTTAAAGTGCCCGCCCTTCTGTGAAGGCATCGAGGGTTTGAACCCCGGCGCTTGGTGGCGACTTTCTCCGTTGGGTGGTGGGGAAAAATTCAAAGCACAATACGCCACTATACCCAGGTCTCTGAAATGGGTACCGGTCTTGACCGGGGGAAACAGTCATGGTGTTAGTTATAAGGATTTTGAAAAACAATGTTCAAGGTGATATGTATCAGGCTTGAATTGTAAATAAAGCATCCTTAGATGCCGATGTTTGTTTTAAGTGTTCACTCTTTTGAAGCGTACTTTTTATGAAAGAGTTCACTCTTTTGAAGCGTTACATTCATTGAAAAGGCGTAATTGAAGCATTCGCTTCAAAGTGTCCAGACAAGAGAAGCACATCCTTAATGTGTTAATCTAAAATGAAATAATTAAGAATAAATTAAGAATCAGTTTCCAAATCCTCGATTAGCTTCAATTTCAAACGAGTATTGCGGGAATCAGCTTTTAACATCTTCAGCAAAATTACAAATACATACTGGAGTTTTGAAGTGGAGGTAATTATAGGTAATGGTTATAGGTAAAAAGTGAAACGTCATGAAGTGAAAAGTAATTATAGGTAACGGTTATAAAAGTGAAACGTCTTGAAGGGATAAGTAATTATAGGTAATGGTTATACAAGTGAAACGTCATGAAGTGGAAGGTAATTATAGGTAATGGTTATAGAGTAAAAAGTGAAACGTCATGAAGTGAACGGTAATTATAGGTAATGGTTATAGAGTAAAAAGTGAAACGTCAAAATATAAGCATTGTGGCCTGAGATGTGCCAGCTACTTTCACTCGCAATATTGTGGCAGTGTCGGGACTATCAAAACAGGAGAGGAATCGAGTGAATTGACTGATATGTTGCTGTTAACATTGGGCAATGTTTTTGTCATGTTCAGTGATGAGGATGTTGCAGGGTAGACTCATGGTGCTAGGAACTTTTATTTGTACTAGGAATGTTTATTTGCACTGAGAACCTTTATTCGATTATTTTCAAGTATAAAAAGTGTTTGAAGGTCAAAGGCACTCTGATGAGAAATATAGAGTAGAATTCCTTCTGGGTAAAAAGATTTATTTGTAGATTCAAGGGGAAAAACGGGAAATTTGTGGCAGAAAATAGTGAATTAAGCAACAAGCCACGAAGTGAGAGACTGTACGTGTACAGTGTAATTTAAAGGCAATAATTTTAGTGTCTAGGATACAAGTCTCACTGCAGTACACAGTCCATCAATTGAGATTGATGAGTATCAAGGATACAAGCCTCACTGCAGTACACAGTTCATCAAATGAAATTGATGAGTATCTAGGATACAAGTCTCACTCACTGCAGGACACAGTCCATCAATTGAGATTGATGAGATTCTAGGATACAAGTCTCACTCACTGCAGGACACAGTCCATCAATTGAGATTGATGAGTATTTAGGATGCAAGTCTCACTCACTGCAGTACACAGTCCATCAATTGAGATTGATGAGTTTCTAGGATACAAGTCTCACTCACTGCAAGACACAGTCCATCAATTGAGATTAATGAGTATCCAGGATACAAGTCTCACTCACTGCAGGACACAGTCCATCAATTGAGATTGATGAGTATCCAGGATACAAGTCTCACTCACTGCAGGATACAGTCCATCAATTGAGATTGATGAGTATGCAGGATACAAGTCTCACTCACTGCAGGACACAGTCCATCAATTGAGATTGATGAGTATCTAGGATGCAAGTCTCACTCACTGCAGGACACAGTCCATCAATTGAGATTAATGAGTATCTAGGATGCAAGTCTCACTCACTGCAGGGCACAGTCCATCAATTGAGATTGATGAGTATCCAGGATACAAGTCTCACTCACTGCAGGACACAGTCCATCAATTGAGATTGATGAGTATCCAGGATACAAGTCTCACTCACTGCAGGACACAGTCCATCAATTGAGATTGATGAGTATCTAGGATACAAGTCTCACTGCAGGACACAGTTCAACAAATGAAATTTATGAGTATCTAGGATACATAGGATACAAGTCTCACTGCAAGACACAGTCCATCAACTGAGATTGATGAGTATCTAGGATACAAGTCTCACTGCAGGACACAGTTCATCAAATGAAATTTATGAGTATCTAGGATACATAGGATACAAGTCTCACTCACTGCAGGACACAGTCCATCAACTGAGATTGATGAGTATCTAGGATACAAGTCTCACTCACTGCAGGACACAGTCCATCAACTGAGATTGATGAGTATCTAGGATACAAGTCTCACTGTGGGAGATTGAGTCTCCCACAACAACTCAAGAAAGTTCAATCACCTGACGCTCACAATTCCGGATTCCGGCCTAGCCTGCAGGCACGAGCGTCAGTGCCGCCTCCAGGCACGCAATTCCAGTCCTTGGCTTGTCGTCAGTCAGGTTCTTAACTTCTTAGTGCCGCATCGGCGTTGGTAAAGTGAGGTGATGTGTAGCTCTTCATAAACTTGATAATGACATAGGAGGGTGACGCAACCGCCTTGTTTACGTCTGCGCTTCAGTGCCACAGCATTTCCTGTTTATTTTACCTTCACAAGGAACAAGCCCATTGAGTCGCACCGGTTCCTTATCACTTGACCAAACATTTCCTGAAGTTTTTTGTTTTGAGGTGAGGTGTTACGACGCGTTTTGTCGTGTCAATTTCTATGTGCAGCGGGTTGTTTTCATCTCTCATTGCACGCAATATTTGCTTATGATTATATTGTCCTAGAAACGCTTCAAGCTCTGCAATCGCGAGTTGTAAACCCCTTGCACTTTTTTCTCCATCAAAAAAATCACGTGACATTTGCTCGAGTTTATGGTTTTATTAATATATATATATACATATATTACAAATTCACCATGTGTCTATACAATTCACCATGACAGACTCACCATAATTGCACTTGTCCTCTTATCTTTTAAGTGTACTTCACTGGGAGTGCGTGAGGAAATAATATTTTGTGCTAAAATATTATCCAGTGAAGACTTGTTAAAAGTCGGTCCCTCACCACCACTCCCTGATATACATCATCTTTTCGACCTAAGGCGTAAAATTGAACCATCTAAATATCGTTGCTATTGCTGTGAATATGTTCCTAGCGCAAAGAATATGAAACAAAAATAAATAAAAAACGAGGTACCAAGTTACGTATTCTGAGCTGCTGTGTTGTTTTACTTTAATAACAATCATCATTTCGACCTAAGGTGCGCAAACGAGACTTCGACATATCGCTGTGGTCCCTGTCCATATGTTCCCAAGGTAAAAAAATTGAAGAAAAGCGGTGCCCGAGTTATTTTAATCCTTTAACGCCCAACTGAACTATTCGGTCCTCTTTCAAAAATAACAATAATAAATTGTATTTCTTTTTCAATTTGTTCACTAATGTGTTCTTTGAACTTCACTGCCGAGTGGCAGTTCCTTCCCATCTTGATAACAGTGACTACCTAATGCCAGTGTCGGTTTAGTGATAGTGGTTGTCATAACGGTAATATGAGTATAAAAATGTGGGTGTTCAAGGGTTAAGGTGGTGTGTTGTTTTAGTCCAATTCACGTACTCTGGAGCCTGTTTGTGCTGGGTGTCTCACGGGTAGCAACTAGACAATGGGCGACTCGTTACGTTTCTAATTCTATGCCCGATTTACTTACATTTCTTTGTTGTCTTCCTTGCAGTTGTGACGCAATACTCGCTCGGAGTGCTTGTTTATAACAGTAATTTGACAGCAGTACTTGTAGTAATGGTTGTAGCGGTAGTAGCAGCAGTAGCTGTGGTAATGGTGGTAGTGGTAGTAACTGTAGTAGTTGTAGTAATGGTTGTAGCGGTAGTAGCAGCAGTAGCTGTAGTAATGGTGGTAGTGGTAGTAACAGTAGTAGTTGTAGTAATGGTTGTAGCGGTAGTAGCAGCAGTAGCTGTAGTAATGGTGGTAGTGGTAGTAACAGTAGTAGTTGTAGTAATGGTTGTAGCGGTAGTAGCAGCAGTAGCTGTAGTAATGGTAGTAGTAGTAGTAATACCAGAAGCAGTGGTAGTAACAACAGCAGTTTTAGTTATGGTAGTGGTGGTAGTATCAGTAATAGTGATAGTAACAGTAGTAGTGCTAGTAATAAGTAATAGTGGTAGTGGTAGTGGTAGTGGTAATAAAAGGATTAGCGATCATCAAAAGATTAAGCGAAAATACGCGTGAGATATGCGTAAATTGCGCTCAACCATGAAGCGCGAGGGTGTTGCGCACTGCACTGTGGTGCAGCGTGTGGTGATGCACGGCCTGAGTGCACCACCCAGTGATGCACAGCTCCCACTCGATGCACCGGAAGTGCATCACCGACCGCCGAGCTCGTGTTTTTCTAAATATTTTTGTGTGCCATTTGTCAGCCGTGATGCGGGCGCGCCACGCATTAGGCGGCATTGTGCGCTTCTTGTTTACTGACGCGGTAATTGCGTAGTGACCCACCGGTGGCCACTGGGGACTTTTATTATATGGGCCGCTCCACAGTGGTCACACTCTACATTTTTGTTTACGTACACTACCCAGTCTAAGTTTTTCGCCGGAGCATGCATGTTTTTCGCCGCTTAAGCGAGTTAATTACTTGGGCGGCGAAAAACATGCATGCAGGCGGCGATAAAGATAGACTGGGTAGGCTGCAATGAGAAGACGGGACGTCTCAAAATGAATTGATTAAGTCGTCATTTGAACTTGGATTGTTGAGTTTGGTGTTGAGTCTTCAACTTCAGTTTAACTCGCTTCAGTTAACGAGTTGAGAGACTTCGATTTGCAGTGTTTGCAGTAGTTTTCCTCAGTCATTTAGTTTTAAAGTCAGTTTGCCTCCACTGACATACAGCAGCCATTCATAAATTGCTGCCCACCCTAGTTTAGAGAATTCGGTTTTCTTGCTCAAATGTTTTATGTGTACAGAAAGCGCTATTTACCATGCCTGGCTGTTTCAACTTTTGCTAATTGTTTCAAACTTCAACACTTGTAGAAGGAATATGTTTCAACGCAAAATAACAGCTTCCTCATACATCATATTGCAGGTGCGAGCGAACCGGCCATGACTTTTTGGCAGGAATTGCGAGCCCATCACGAATAACTCAACCACCGTGGGAGTTCTTTATAACTTGTAAAGCCCACAAAATTGTTCTAGCTCTTCGCATGTCAGTTAATATACGGAAAAAATTGCTTATAATTTGTACTAAAACACATCCGATCTAATTTTATAGTTTGTCAGTCTCAGTCAAAATGATTTGCAATTTTCTTCGCATTTTGCCATATCAACTTTTGCATATTTTAACCTAAACATTGTGCAACATTTTATAGATTACCGGTGTTATAGATATAAGAGATCACTTAATATTCAATATTATACCATTGCTTAATTATACTACTACTTATTTATATAATAATATTAATATCGCTTAATATTTTCCTCGTACTACAACACGCAAACTAACGCATCAATTACTCTATTAGCGTTAGTTTTTGGTGCTACAACGAGTGAAGTAATTCGTGAATGACTTGACTAGCGTTAGTTTGCTCACAGCACCACGCTCACGCCGGCCTTGAGCGCACCACTGGAGGTCACCACCGCAGTTCTGTTTTGCTCTTTGCACTTTGCGAGGGCGGCCGTGACGCTGATCTCCGCTGCTGCTGCCTTCACGCGCATAACTGCACTCGCGCTCTGCAAAACTCGTGTTTTGTGTGATTTGAAAATTAAATCTAATCGAATAGCACTGTGCAAAAATCGTGCATTTGGGATTTTAAAAAATTTAACTGGACAAGCAATAGCAAAACTCGTGTGTTGTGTGATTTTTAAGAAATTAATAAATATCTTCCTAACCATTCACGCACATAACTGCAAATGCTGTCTACAAAAAATGGTGCTTTGTGTTTAAGAAAATTTTATGGCTTATATAGTCTACGTACAAAAGTCCTGCATCATGTAATCTAAAAATACTCTATCCGTACATGCACTGTACAAAACCCGTGCATTGGGTGATTTTTATATTTATTTTGAATGTAGGAGTTTTCTCCCTAACCAGCGTGGGAGCCACGTAGAGAAGTTAGTACATGGAAGAAGTAATAGTGTTTAAAACAAAAAAAAATTCTGTGCTCATGAGGAGATGTTTCTCAGAAATGATACGTATTTAAAACCTGGTACAATTTGCTCGAGAGTGGTGTGCCTTAACGACCTGTTGCAAGCACCTTCTATTTATGTATACTGTATATAAATAAATAGCAGGGTGCTTGTATAGGTACATATATAGTGCAGGGAGTATTTATATAGATATACATATTCAGATATATGTATACTCCTTACACTGTATATGTACCTATATAAGCACCCTCCTCCCACCCTGTGCTCATGACTGATACTTGATGTTATACAGCTGCTATAAGTTTGTGATTCAATTTGGGTTGATTCAGGCTGACAACTTACCTTGGGTTGGATTTTCTTGTCAAAAATTCCCCTGGCTAATTTCTTTGCGAGCGGTTTGCTTTTTACTTATTCACAGAGTCGGAGAGATCAAATAAGAATTTATGGAGACCCTGCTGATCTCCAGACGTTTATCCCCGACTCCATGTTTCCAAGACTGATACGGAGCCACAGACTTCATAAAGATAAGATATGCTCCACTCACTTCGCCCTAGTCTCTCTCATTCTTTAAAAAGTTCACCGCATTGCCGCGGTTGTTAAAAGTTGGTTTGGTTAAGTTGTAAGTAGCAGAATTGACGATTACATTTAGTTTTTGAAAAAGTCTCAACTCCGATGAAATGTCATCCATTTATCCCAGTACGTGAATGTGCAATTTTTCTATCGATACACGTACGACCCAAAATGAGGGGAACGTGTAAAGTTAATCTGCGGTCGAAATGAAATGGCATTCCAGTTTAGTGATGCGAGTTGCGAGTGTGTAAGGTTTCTTATGAATGAAGAAATAGTAAATATCGATTATAGCGCGAACTTGAATCGTTCGCGCATAGACTAACAATTGTCACTTTAGTGATGAATGGATAAACTTCAGCAAAAAAAATACGTGAATTGCTTCTTAACTCATCGGCCTCTTTATGTTTTTGCAATTAACTTGACTAAAAAATTGCGTCATGTGGAAGAGTTTGGCGAGAGGGAAATTTGTGTACACTCAATACTGTTTTTCAAGTATTTATTGGCATTTTAACTGGAGTGCATTTAACTAGCATTTTGCTTCTACCCAACCACCATATTTATGGGCATTTATCTCAACATGTGATCAGTTTTAATCATTTGAACCACTGGAGTGATACCGTGTTCTGTAATGTAGTGTTATGAGTGTGGTGCAGCGGTATGAGTGTTAGGAGTGTAATGCAGTGTTAGGAATATGATGCTTCCACCGTAGAAATGACTCCCATTGCCTGCACTGCAGCTCCCCCACGCGTCCCCCACGCTCCTCCACCTCCTCCCCCCAGTCAAAACATCCGGTGGCTGTCGGAGCGCTTTTTCAGAATCCCCAACTCCCACCGCAGGAGCTGGGATGGGAATTTTTGAACACAAAGTGTCGTTGTTGCGGTACCGCCACTAGTTAAAGTTCTTCAGACGTTTTGGTTGCCCAACGTGCTGTGGATTTAGTCGATATCTCAAGTTTTGAGTTTTCTCTTCTAAAATTTGAGTATTTTGGACGGAAAAATGGCGCGTATCTGACGTTTTGGCTACTTTCCGAGCTGTGCATTCATCAAAAATCTAAATTTTGTGCGTTTTTCAGATAAAATTTGACGATTTTGGCCAGAAATGCAATTTGTAGCGTAGCCTAGTAGACGGAATGACTTTCGCTGCCACCAGTGCTCCTACGGCAGTGCAAAATACTTGAAAAACTGCCCAATCTTTTCGCAAGATTTCACCTAACGTTTTTCAAATCCATTACTCTGTGTATATTATATTAGCTGATGACAGTTCAAAGGAGGATGTATTTGAACTATGACTCAGATTTTGGCAACAATGAAAAAGTTCAATAATAGAAGATCGAAAATTTTATATTTCCAAAAATGCTAATTTGTTGCAGTAATGATAACGTAATAGAAATTCTATGTTGTGTATATTTCTGCGCCCATGTCAGTATCGAAGTAAGAAAAATTTACCCCTCAAAGTTTGCGATTGAATGGCAACACCAAACTTAATTAGGGATGAATCTTAGTAATTTGTCGTATTTTGTCTAATTTTTCTAATCTTAGTATAATTATCTAATCTTAGTATAATTATCTAATCTTAGTATAATTGTCTAATCGTAGTATAATTGTCTAATCTTAGTATAATTATATATAATCTAAGTACAAACATACTTATCTAATCTTAGCAATTTGTCGTGTTCCCGCGTGCGAAAACCGAATGCCTCAAAAATAATGTATGTTCGTGCGTTTATTATTTTGTGTGAAGAGGGCGAAACTCGTAGCATGTTGGGAGATGAGGCGGGTGAAAATTCAAACTACGGATTTCGTGCTTTCAAAAGTATTTTTAATTTCTTCTCAGGAGAATTAAATATGCGTGCAAAAAACTAAATACGCCGAACTACAAATCACGTGTTTCAAAATTGCTTCAAGCACGATGTTTGTAGAACTAATTTGTTGTCTGGAGAATTGAATATACATGTAAAAAATTAAGCAACGAATATCAAGTTTCAAAATTGCTTTTACCTTCTCGTCTTGAGATCTAAGTAAGCATGGAAATAAGTAGGTCTACGAATTAGATGTTTTAAAAAGTGTTTCAAACCTAAATTGTCATCTTGCGAACTAAATAAGCATGGAAATCACAAAGTACGTCCCATGCACAAAGCAATAACACCACGGCGCCCAAGCCACAGCCGCAGGCACTTGGCTGTCCCCCAACTGCGCCCTTCAGCTGTACGGGCGCTGGTGAGCCCTCACATTCTTGTGGTGTTGTTACGGGGCCTGTTGGGTGCTGCGGGCGTCTGTTGGGTGTTGCGGGCGTCTGTTGGGTGTTTCGGGCGCCTGTAGGGTGTTGCAGGCGTCTGTTGGGTGTTTCGGGCGTCTGTTGGGTATTGCGGGCGTCTGTTGGGTGTTGCTGGCGCCTGTAGGGTGTTGCGGGCGTCTGTTGGGTGTTGCAGGCGTCTGTTGGGTGTTTCGGGCGCCTGTAGGGTGTTGCGGGCGCCTGTAGGGTGTTGCTGGCGCCTGTAGGGTGTTGCGGGCGTCTGTTGGGTGTTTCGGGCGCCTGTTGGGTGTTGCGGGTGCCTGTTGGGTGTTGCGGGCGCCGGTTGGGTGTTTCGGGCGCCTGTAGGGTGTTGCTGGCGCCTGTTGGGTGTTGCGGGCGCCTGTAGGGTGTTGCTGGCGCCTGTTGGGTGTTGCGGGTGCCTGTTGGGTGTTGCTGGCGCCTGTTGGGTGTTGCGGGCGCCTGTTGGGTGTTGCTGGCGCCGGTTGGGTGTTGCGGGTGCCTGTTGGGTGTTGCGGGCGCCGGTTGGGTGTTTCGGGCGCCTGTAGGGTGTTGCTGGCGCCTGTTGGGTGTTGCGGGCGCCGGTTGGGTGTTTCGGGCGCCTGTAGGGTGTTGCTGGCGCCTGTAGGGTGTTGCTGGCGCCTGTTGGGTGTTGCGGGCGCCTGTAGGGTGTTGCTGGCGCCTGTTGGGTGTTGCGGGTGCCTGTTGGGTGTTGCTGGCGCCGGTTGGGTGTTTCGGGCGCCTGTAGGGTGTTGCTGGCGCCTGTTGGGTGTTGCGTGTGCCTGTTGGGTGTTGCAGGCGCCTGTAGGGTGTTGCTGGCGCCTGTTGGGTGTTGCGGGTGCCTGTTGGGTGTTGCAGGCGCCTGTAGGGTGTTGCTGGCGCCTGTTGGGTGTTGCAGGCGCCTGTAGGGTGTTGCTGGCGCCTGTTGGGTGTTGCAGGCGCCTGTAATACAACTCCTCAATTACCAATACACGCGAGTATTTCCATTCACCCCCCAATATTCTGTAATACTTATACTCAGTTGCCAATACTTTCACTCAGTTGCCAATAATTCCACTCACCAGCCACTACTTCTACTCACCAGCCAATACTTCCACTCACCAGCCAATACTTCCACTCACCAGCCAATACTTCCACTCACCAGCCAATACAGGACCAAAATAACAACACCGCCGTACAAACGTCAGTCTGCGTGCACCAAATAGGCCGCCATTTCCACTCTACTTCTCTGCGTCACTCTGCAAAGATCAGCCGTGGCCGTCACGCAGCTGTCACGGCACCAATTACGCTGCCGTACTCGAGCATGACGGTCGCACTGCACAGTCTTGCCTGCGCAGTCATTACAACCTGTGTAAAAGTGTTTTGTACGGGTTTCACCGCAGCTCTGCAGAACTGAGCAGCAGCTGTGCAGTGCTGTGCAGTGCAGCAGCTGAGCAGTGCTCAGCATCAGCTGCGCTATTGCCTGCCTTGCCGGCGCTGTCACTGCAGCTGACGCCAGCTGATAGGCTGCGTTACCAGACGAGTTAAGTTAACTAATTACTGACTCTTTCTTGGTCGTCGTCTCACCGCGTCCTGCTGGCGCGAGATGCGCTCATGTACGAGGGAATAGGAGTTGGTGTAGGAGTTGGTAAGTCAGGTAGGAGTTGGTGAGTCAGGTAGAAGTTGATTAGTCAGGTAGGAGTTGATGAGTCAGGTAGGAGTTGATGAGTCAGGTAGGAGTTGATGAGTCAGGTAGGAGTTTATAAGTCAGGTAGGAGTTGATGAGTCAGGTAGGAGTTGATGAGTCAGGTAGGAGTTGATGAGTCAGGTAGGAGTTGATGAGTCAGGTAGGAGTTGATGAGTCAGGTAGGAGTTGATGAGTCAGGTAGGAGTTTATAAGTCAGGTAGGAGTTGATGAGTCAGGTAGGAGTTGATGAGTCAGGTAGGAGTTTATAAGTCAGGTAGGAGTTGATGAGTCAGGTAGGAGTTGATGAGTCAGGTAGGAGTTTATAAGTCAGGTAGGAGTTGATGAGTCAGGTAGGAGTTGATGAGTCAGGTAGGAGTTTATAAGTCAGGTAGGAGTTGATGAGTCAGGTAGGAGTTGATGAGTCAGGTAGGAGTTGATGAGTCAGGTAGGAGTTGATGAGTCAGGTAGGAGTTGATGAGTCAGGTAGGAGTTGATGAGTCAGGTAGGAGTTGATGAGTCAGGTAGGAGTTGATAAGTCAGGTAGGAGTTGGTAAGTCAGGTAGGAGTTGGTAAGTCAGGTAGGAGTTGGTAAGTCAGGTAGGAGTTGGTGAGTCAGGTAGGAGTTTATAAGTCAGGTAGGAGTTGATGAGTCAGGTAGGAGTTGATGAGTCAGGTAGGAGTTTATAAGTCAGGTAGGAGTTGATGAGTCAGGTAGGAGTTGATGAGTCAGGTAGGAGTTTATAAGTCAGGTAGGAGTTGATGAGTCAGGTAGGAGTTGATGAGTCAGGTAGGAGTTTATAAGTCAGGTAGGAGTTGATGAGTCAGGTAGGAGTTGATGAGTCAGGTAGGAGTTGATGAGTCAGGTAGGAGTTGATGAGTCAGGTAGGAGTTGATGAGTCAGGTAGGAGTTGATGAGTCAGGTAGGAGTTGATAAGTCAGGTAGGAGTTGGTAAGTCAGGTAGGAGTTGGTAAGTCAGGTAGGAGTTGGTGAGTCAGGTAGGAGTTGATGAGTCAGGTAGGAGTTGATGAGTCAGGTAGGAGTTTATAAGTCAGGTAGGAGTTGATGAGTCAGGTAGGAGTTGATGAGTCAGGTAGGAGTTGATGAGTCAGGTAGGAGTTGATGAGTCAGGTAGGAGTTGATGAGTCAGGTAGGAGTTGATGAGTCAGGTAGGAGTTGATGAGTCAGGTAGGAGTTGATGAGTCAGGTAGGAGTTGATAAGTCAGGTAGGAGTTGATGAGTCAGGTAGGAGTTGATGAGTCAGGTAGGAGTTGATGAGTCAGGTAGGAGTTGATAAGTCAGGTAGGAGTTGATAAGTCAGGTAGGAGTTGATAAGTCAGGTAGGAGTTGATAAGTCAGGTAGGAGTTGATAAGAGTTGATTGATGTAGGGGTTGAAAAGTCATGTTGACATACATAAGTCAGGTATGAAATGATGATGGAGTTGATTGAGAGATGGTGTTCGTCGGTCGGTGACGCGCTTTAGGCAATTTGTGTGACTCACACTTCGTATGTCTGTGTCTGTGCTGGTCGTGACGCAACCGGAAACCTGTTTGGACTGTTGTGCGGTGTGTGGTATGTGTTGCGTGGTGTGTGTGTGTGTGGTGTGTGGTAGAGGTGTATGGTGTGTGTGTGGTGTGTGGTGGGTTGTGTGGTGTGTAGTGTGTGGGGTGAGTGATGTGTGGTGTATAGTGAGTACTATGTGGTGTGATATGTGGTATGGTGTGGTGGGGTGTGTGATGTGCGATGTGTGATGTGCGGTGCATGATGTGTGGAATGTGATGTGTAGTATGTGGTGTGTGATGTAACAGAAATGAGGATCTGGCCTGACAGGAAATTCTGATCAATAATTATAATTGATCCCACGTTCGTGTTTTTTTTTGGCGTCCGGCGCAAACTTTGACGGTATTTCACAAACAATCTCATCAGCGGTATTTCAATTCAGGATATTGCCATTTATTGCAATGTTATTGATGTTTTAGCATCGCTATCAATGCACACATTACTCCAATATTTACATCGGTGCAGTACTTACAATAATATAATAATGGCATTATTGCAGTATACTTATTATTATCAAATGTCGACAACGTTGCAATCTTAACGTTATGATCAAGTTACAAACCCTTAGTTTTTTGAGATATTTTAATAATTAATAAAAATACACTTATGCAGTAGTTGCATTAGTGTAACATAACCGTTATTTAAATGCAGCCATAGTGCAGTTTTCGTTTGCGAGTCTGTCGACACCTGAAAAAAAAATTTAAAGAGAAAGTACTAATGGAATCTAAGTGGAAGAGTGGAAATTAGTAGAAGAAAAATATTGGAAGTGTGTATTAACATGGAAAATGTTGGAAGTGTGTATGAGAATGATGGTAAATGTTAGAAGTGCGTTTTAGAATGTTGGAAAATGTTGGAAGTGTGCATTAGAATGATGGAAAATGTTGGAAGGGCGTATTAGAATGATAGAAAATGTTGAAAGTGCGTATTAGAATGATGGAAAATGATGGAAGTGTGTATTAAAATATTGGAAAAATGTTGGAAGTGCGTATTAGAATGATGGAAAATGTTGGAAGTGTGTATTAAAATATTGGAAAAATGTTGGGAGTGCGTATTAGAATGTTGGAAAGTGTTGGAAGTGTGTATTAGAATGATGGAAAATGTTGGAAGTGCGTATTAGAATGATGGAAAATGTTGGAAGTGTGTATTAGACTGATGGAAAATGTTGGAAGTGCATTTTAGAATGTTCGAAAATGTTGGAAGTGTGTATTAGAAGGATGGAAAATGTTGGAAGTGCGTTTTAGAATGTTGGAAAATGTTGGAAGTGTGTATTAGAATGATGGAAAATGTTGGAAGTGCGTTTTAGAATGTTGGAAAATGTTGGAAGTGTGTATTGGAATGTTGGAAAATGTTGGAAGTGTGTATTAGAATGATGGAAAATGTTGGAAGTGCGTTTTAGAATATTGGAAAATGTTAGAAGTGTGTCTTAGAATGATGGAGAAGGTTGGAAGTGCGTATTAGAATGATGGAAAAGGTTGGAAGTGCGTTTTAGAACGTTGGAAAATGTTGGAAGTGTGTCTTAGAATGATGGAAAAGATTGGAAGTGTGTATTAGAATGATGGAAAATGTTGGAAGTGCGTTTTAGAACGTTGGAAAATGTTGGAAGTGTGTATTAGAATGATGGAAAATGTTGGAAGTGCGTTTTAGAATGTTGGAAAATGTTGGAAGTGCGTATTTAAAAATATTGGAAAAATGTTGGAAGTGCGTATTTAAAAATATTAGAAGTGTCTACTAGCGCAGATCGAAATACTGCTTCTACTGCATTGTATACATGCTTTTGTCGTATTGGCTAAGTAATTTAAGCAATCACTATATGAAAATAACAAAGTAACTGCAAAGAGTTCAGTAGATACTAGCTGCTATAATAGACAATTCCCTGTAGTACTCAGAATTAAGTTCCATTTTCAATCCAAGTGAATGTGAAAAAAATTGAAAATGCAAACCAAGTGCGCTGTGCACATGAGAACACAGAATGTTGGTGTAGTGCGTAAATGCAAACTCCAAGTGTTGGTGTAGAACACAGGTGAACTCCAAACGTTGGTGTAGAACACATGGGAACATCAAATGTACTGCAGGGCGCACATGCGAACACCAAAGGTTGGTGAAGTGTGCACATATTTGTGTAGTGCACACATGGGAACACCAGATGTTAGCGCAGGGCGCGCATGAGAACACAAAATGTCTTCATGTCTTGGCGTGAGAAATTTTTCCCATGCCGATCACGTCTCCCGTCTCCTGCCTCACCTTGTGCTGCTGAACTTTGTTAAGTTTTTTTCCTCATTTACTCGAACTTCCTCAAGTCGACTTGTCTTTATGGTAATTTCGTGTGGCTTGTCTTGATTTGCTTCAATTTGTCCTGATATTTTTTCTTTGCGTGAGTTATGAGGAAGTCATTTGTTCATTACTCAGCTCAAATGATTTATTTTCATTACTCAACACACGTGATATTTTTTCATTACTCAACTCATATAATATTTATGTCACTTCTTTATTATTTAACTCACTATACAGTATTTAAAGCACTTGAGCATTACTCTCTTCACGTAGTTGTTATTTAATAAAATTAATTACTGCTTAACTCACTTACTGTATAATTACTTTATTCATTTAAGAATTACGTAATCCTAGTTATGATTATTCAAATCACTTTTTTCACAAGACTTATTTTAGCGTGCGTTAGTTAACTCACTCCCCCATCATTCAGCTCACTTCATCGTTATTCATTCACTCTACCATCATTCAACTCACTCCCCCATCATTCAGCTCACTACATCATTAAACTCACTACAAATTTATTCAACTCACTCCACCATTATTCAACTAAGTTGGGTAAATCACGCCAACTTTCACTAAGTTGCTCTATGTTGCTCTCACTTCCTTCAATTTGTTCGTACTTGTTTTTTTTTAGTTGAATTCCGAGCAACATTTGAGGTGACGCGTTGCTTCTCACTCGACCCCACCTCCCTTGTGGCATTTGCGGGGCTGGTGCTGTGCTGTGCTTGCTGTGCAGCACTGCAGTGGTGTGGTGCTGGTGCTGTGCAGCACTGCAGTGGTGTGGTGCTGGTGCTGTGCAGCACTGCAGTGGTGTGGTGCTGGTGCTGTGCAGCACTGCAGTGGTGTGGTGCTGGTGCTGTGCAGCACTGCAGTGGTGTGGTGCTGGTGCTGTGCAGCACTGCAGTGGCGTGGTGTTGGTGCTGTGCAGGACTGCAGTGGTGTGGTGCTGGTGCTGTGCAGCACTGCAGTGGTGTGGTGCTGGTGCTGTGCAGCACTGCAGTGGCGTGGTGCTGGTGCTGTGCAGCACTGCAGTGGTGTGGTGCTGGTGCTGTGCAGCACTGCAGTGGTGTGGTGCTGGTGCTGTGCAGCACTGCAGTGGTGTGGTGCTGGTGCTGTGCAGCACTGCAGTGGTGTGGTGCTGGTGCTGTGCAGCACTGCAGTGGTGCAATGCTGGTGCTGGGCTCAGGTGCAGTGCTATGGCTATGTTGTTGTGCAGTGCTGGAGCTTTGCTGTGGTGCAGTGCTGGAGCTGTGCTGTGGTGTAGTGCTGATGTTGTATTGTGGCTTAGTGTTGCGAAGTAGTGCAGCATTGCAGCGGTACAGTGCTGGTACAGTGCTGTGCAGTAGTGCAGTGCCGTACAGTGGTGCAGTGCTGGTGCTGTGCAGCGCAAATTCTCACGACACTGACGGCTGCGGACGCTCCCACAACAAAAAATTGAAGCGAAAAATTATTTAAGGAATCGCAATGAGCGGTCGCAGGAGTGATCGTGTCGCGGTGGCGGTGTTGCAGAACACAATGTGTTCTTCTGCTTCTTTTTTGCTCTCACGCACTCGAAATGAATCTGAAACAAGATCGCTTTAGTGGGTCAACCCTATCTAATTTTTCGCCGCCTGTATGTTTTTCGCTGCCTAAGCGATCTTGGGTGGCGAAAAACATGCATGCTCCCGCAAAAAAGTTAGACTGGGAGCCGTAGGAAATATTTCCATCGATCAGTGAGTTTTTTTTGCGTGACAGTCAAAAACTGACGACTGATGCGTTATTTGTTGTATTATCCGTCAGTACTTACTCGTTCGTTTCTACAGTGAGACATATAGCGCTATAGCTGCTGCCACGAAACGCTACAGCTGCTGCAGATGTTACGTACACGAACGCAACATAACAGCAACTGCAAGCACTGTAAGGTACACGTTCGCAACACAACCAACCTATGAATATGCAACCGTGACCCACCCGTGTCCCACAGGACATCCCGAACGCGTCGAGCCTCACGGACGTGATCAAAAAAGGGCACCTGCAGAAGCTGGCATCGCGCTCGTTCCCGTACATCCAGCATCAGTGGAAGCGCAAGTACTGCGTCCTGGTGCGCGGCCAGCTCTGCTTCTACGACAGGGACGACGCCAGGGGCACTGATAAGGGCAGTGGTGTCGTCAACCTCGAGTACTTCGACCAGGTTGGTTGTGGTGACTGGTAGGGTGTGTGGTGTGGTTTGGTTGGGGTGAATGGTTGGGTGTGTGGTAGGGTTGGTTGTGGTGACTGGTTGGGTGTGTGGGCAGATTGGTTGTGGTGACTGTTTGGGTGTGTGGTAGGGTTGATTGTGGTGGCTGGTTGGGTGTGTGGTAGGGTTGGTTGTGGTGACTGGTTGGGTGTGTAGGAATGTTGGTAGGGGTGGCTGGTGTGGGTTTGAAGTTTGGTATGGGGTGAGGTTGGGTGTGTGGTCAGGTTGGTCGTGTGGTCAGGCTGGTTGTGGTGACTGGTATGTAATATTCTTGAATACTTTAATCGTGGGCACAGCTAGGATGGATATATTTGGTGGTCACGGAAGAATAGTCTCAAGAAAATATCGAATCAAGTCATTTTGGCGGGTCGTGTGCACTAGTTCACAATAATAGTTTACAAGTGAACAGTAAAAGAATATTTCTCGCAGGTACTGGAAGCAGGACCTAAAGAGGCTAAGAAAGCCAGCCACGCCTTCGTCATCACCTCCCAAGACAAAACGTTTTTCGACCCGGTGAGTAGCATTCGATTCGTAAATGTCTTATTGTGTCACTAGGCCTTTTGCTAGGTTAATCATACTACGAAATGTATCGTGTCACTAGGCCTGTTGATAAGTTAATCATACTACGAAATGTCTCGTGTCACTAGGCCTTTTCTTAAGTTAATCATACTACGCAATGTATCTTGTCACAATTCCTGTTGATAAGTTAATCATACTACGAAATGTCTCGCGTCACTAGGCCTTTTGTTAAGTTAATCATGCTACGAAATGTCTCGTGTCACTAGGCCTTTTGTTAAGTTAATCATACTTCGAAATGTATCGTGTCACTAGGCCTGTTGATAAGTTAATCATATTACGAAATATCTCCGAGCGGCAGTACTGGCATTCGCTAGGCCATCGTTATCGAAGTTTGGGCCTCGGATGTTAGCATTGACCTCCACAATCGCCAGATCTGAACCGTTTTGAAAACTCATGGGATGTGTTTGAAAGATATCTGCGTGTTTCATTATTGCGTCCTTTGAAATTACTACAACTGTCTTGTTGTGTTACTACGCTCTCTATTATGACCAAATTCTTTAACGTAACTGTCTTGCTGCCACCCTCTACTATGAGCAAGTTATTTTTGACACGTTAGAGAGGCATGCATGTTTAATAACTCAACTCATCGGTGACAATCGTAGTTTTCGTAAGCACTTTAACCTTATCTTGTCGCTCGACCATCCCATCAGTCAGGCAATAATGCGTAATCATTAAATCCATCTGCAAAATTCAATTGACTGCTTATTTATTCCGCCAATCAACCTCTTTCGCCTCGAATCTGTGTCTCAGATACGCAAAACAGCTTTAATAAATTTGCCCTCTTTGAGTGTCCAATCATTCGTTGCATACTCTCACTACTACCCGCACGTTGACGAATCGAGGAAGTGGTGCCTGAATGTTGACTGCAGACAAGACATTGATGCCAGAATGTTGAGTTCTGAGACATTGTTACCAGAAAATAGACTGCAGAGACGTTGCAGGCAACGACGCAATGTTGTGTCATGTCCTAGCGTTACGCAAGGCATTGTCTCCGCTCCACAGAGAGAGCGAAAGCATTGAAAAATTCGCTCATTCATGAGCAAGCGAGCAGACGCCGTGAACGAATGGACGATGCAACGTTGCGGTAGTATGACGTCACCATGGCAACTTTATCTTAGGTTTTATGCTGGATTTGCTGTTTCTAGAACTCACGCCCTTCCGTCTCTCTTGAGAACCCTGTTCTTTGATGATCCTATATATATATGTTAAGATTCCAAAAAATTCTGTAATTGCATATATGAATATAGAGCGGTATATATATATATATATATATATATATATATAAATATAAATATATATGTATATATATATATATATATATATATATATATATATATATACGGTATATATATATAAGATATATATATATATATTTATGTATATATACTGTATCCATAAAAACTGACCGATGTATGTATACATGATACCGGAACCATACCATCAGAATTAAATTGTTGCATGGTTCCTGTATCATTCATATATCGGTCAGTGGATACATTTTTGTGGACACCCCGTGTATATAAATCAGATTTTAACTTCATTTTAGTTACCCAACACTCTGAAGCATAGTCTGCCTATTTCTAAAATACATTTCTGTGAGAAGCGAAGTGTCTCCGAGCGGCAGAGCTGGCATTCGTTAGGCCAACGCGTTATCGAAGTTTGGGCATCGGATGTTTGCATTGGTCTCCACAATCGCCAGATCTGATCCGTTTTGGAAATTCGTGGGATGTGTCTGAAAGATCTTTGCGTGTCCCTTTGATGCGTTCTTTGAAATTTTGAACTTTTGAAAATACATTCCTGCTATTGAGGCCAAAATTAAAGCTGCTCACGATTAACCCTCTCCAAGGTTCATAATTCCATGTGGAATGAATCCTCGAATTCAATCAAATCCTGCACTAGTTGATAGTTCAAAATTTTAGGCCATTTTTTGAACCAGACAATGTACTTATGCGACATCATAGCAAAGCAGCCTACAAATTCTTGCCTGGAGTTTTTTTTATTTGATCATCAAAATTTGAAATGAAATTTAATCGTTCATTTAATGATCGGGTTTTACTGTAGCATCATTCATGAAGCCTCACTTTGTGTTTTGGATAAACTTACTGAAATAAACGATATCAGATTTGGTTAACATATACGGACTTTTCCTCTCTTTAGGTTATCCATGATAATTTACAGACTCATTTAAAATAATATCATTTCGTGGCTCATATTTTACATCACATTGAAAACTCAGATCTCCATTATCCATATCATTTAATGACACACATGAAGCTGCTTCACCATCACCCCCAACACCACTCCCAACACCATCACAACGACTTACAACCACTAACACCCCTCCCAACACCACCAACACCACCACCATTTACAATCACCACCACTACTTCTGACCATCAACACCATCACTACCACCGTCAACACCACCACTCCCAACACCACCATCACCACCACCACCACCACCCACGCCAACACCGCCACCAACACCACCTCCACTTACAACCACCAACACCACCAGTACCAACACCATCAACACCACCACCAACAACACCACCAACACCACCACCGCCCCCAACACCACCTCCACTTATAACCACCAACCCCACCACCACCACGGAGATAACACACCCGTACATCGCATGACAGGAAACATCTTCTAAAGCCTGCGTCATAACGTTGTCTTTTTCTCTTGCCCATTTAAATGTATGTACGTTGCTCACGTCTTGTGTTCTCAGAATTTTTGGTTCATAAAACCTATGTTAATTACCACTGCAAATTTAAAGCGGTCACAATGTTTGGCGCCTCATTTCATTTGCTTTAAGTGGTTACAATTCTTGGCACTTTATTTCATTTGCACTGTTTGGTACCTCATTTGTCAAAGCAATCACTCTAATTGGCACCTCATACGCCAGAATTTGACACCATAAGTCTAAGCTGCCGCACTATTTGGCACTTTATAGTGCAATCAGTCAAGCAATTTTTTTTTCATTGCCCTAACGAATTATGTTATACCGTATCTAAAAACCCTGGGGGTCACACTGTTTGACACCTCACCCCCTCATACGTTATTTACTTATTTTATGCCTCACATTCCACCGGGATTGAACCCCAAGCTACACCTCTATAGTAACCCCATCCCGGACTCCCCATACATATTTTTTAACAATTTAAACAACTTATTTACCATAAGCGATACAGTAATAAATTTTATCTTAAGTCTAGTACAATACCGCTTGAGATACCACCCTCTCTCACACACACACACCCGCACACACACACACATACACACACGTGAAGCACACATTCACACACACACACTCACGCGCTTCGGTATAGGCTAAAGCGCGAAATGTCCTAAAGCGCGAAATGTCCTAAAGCTCGACAGTCATCCGGTACAGAAGTGAGAGATAGCAGCCAACGCACCATTGTATGTACGTTTGTACGTGTGCGCACTTGTGTTCATGTATGTTGAAAATCACAGGTTTCTTACCCTATGATTTTGAGGGTTATGATCAGGAATTTTACGGCTGAAAATTTAGTGAGGTATAATTAGCCCTGCAGTATCATGAAACGCGTTTGGTTTCTTTCATGTATGTTGAAAAGATTCATGAACTTCAGGCTTGTTTCCCAATGATTTTAAAGGTTTTGATCAGGAATTTAGAACTTAGTAAAATAACTCCCGAGTATCACGAAACGCGCATGTGTGTGTTTGCGTACGTTGAAAACCCCAAGCTTGTTTCCCTGTGAATTAGAAGAGTATGATCAAGAATTTAAGACTGAAATTTCAGTGAAATACCACTGCAGTATCACGAAGCGCGTTTGTTTGTGTTCATATATGTTGAAAGCCTCAGGCTGGTTTCCCATATGAGTTGGTTAGGTATGACCAAAAATGTATAACTGAAAATTCAGTGAAATAATCCTCCAGTATCACGAGACACGTAGTTTACGTTCATGTATGTTGACAACATTGGGCTTGTTTCCCTGGGGTTTTGGAGGGTATGGTGCAAAATTTATATCTGAAAATTTAATGAATTAGCTCTGCAGTATCATGAAACGCGTTTGTATTTGTTCATGTATGTTGAAAACTTCAGGCTTGTTTCCCCATGATTTTGAAGGGTATAGTAAGGAACTTGTGACTGAAAATTCAGTGAAGCAGGTCTGCAGTATTACGGAACGCGCTAGTTAAGCCTACGTTGCGGGTGGCCATCTATACAATCTCGGTTTGGCCGTCCGGTTATCGCGCTGCCCTGAGAGAGAACTTCCTCACTACTCCACTTCACTGATAAGAGCAACTATTCCAACTGCGTATTTATAGACCTGAAGTACTTTCGTTTATGGACTTATAATATATTTGCAGTTGGTTGATTCTTAATTGGTCCTGTAGAGTTATAACTTTCAGAGTGTCCTCTGACGTATCTCCATCTCCATTTTTTACGTATTATATACTTCTTTATCAGGTCAGGTTTATTTGATTTTTGTGATGAAACATTCCTGAAATTTCCATGTCCTGGTCCTAATTGTCCGTTTATACCACGCAGGTAGCAAAGTAAACCAAGTTTTCTTCTGCATGGTACGTACGTAGACCGTATGCTAATTCTTCATATATCGTATTTATGTTTCAAATTTTGGCACTTAGTCAAAGATCTAAATATTGATTCTTTGCTTCCACAACCTTTCTTAGACAAAGGACCACCAAATTCCACTCTTCGGCTCATTTTGTTTCATCGTTTGACGTATGCCTGAGTTTACTTTGACGTTATCGATCGTTTTCCGAGGTAGTGACCCCATACTAATGACGTTCTTAGATGTGTCAATGACCTACAACTCGTCTACCTTGTACTGGGTGAGCCAGAAGTATCTGACCCTTTTAATTGGCCAGCTGAGTAAATAAGATGCCGAAATTAACCATAAAAATGTACTTCTCTCAAATAAAACAAAGTCCTCAGCAAATTAAAAAGGTCATTTTTTCTGGCCCACCTTGATTAAGAACAAATTCATTCCCGCTATTTCAGCTTCACTCAGGCACTTCAGCTGAGGCCTTGAAACCTACGCTAGGGCGGAAATTAATTTGAGGCAGAATTGATTTTCTGTCATTGATATATGTATAAGCTAAACTCTCAGTGAACATCCTAATCTTTTATTGAAATTTTTTCGCAGGAAGCAGCACAACAATTTTAACAATGGTCCCAATTCCAGCTGAATTTGATTCAGCTTTCGTCACGGGCAAAATATTTTTCATGAATCCACCCCATGGCAAGAGAAGAGAATGTCATGAATCCCCTTGCAGTACAACCTCGCATCTACTTTATTAGGTTTTTGATACTCTAACTCACACAACACTTCCTCAGCTCAGACTTGGGGTCATCCAGACTTGAGCGACGCGTATAGTCCACTAAATCATAACACAGAATTGCCGCTTATTTGGTCCCTCTCTGTGACGCTCACAAGGACGCTCAATGACCGTATCTGTGATACGAGTTTCACTACTACACAAGTACAAGAATATTTTAATCGCGGGTACTATTAGGATGGATATATTTTTTTTCATCCACATCTGGGAAATTCATTCAAGGAAAATATTGAATCCCGTCTCTTTTTATTGAATCTTCTCATTTCTAATGGGTCATGTACACTACACGTTAGAGGAAACAAGGTAGGGTCATTTTTATAGGAGAAAATACACCTCCTCTTGTTCGGCTAGCCAATAGAAAGGCTTTATTTCAAACAAACTTTATGACGTCATCAAAACGCAATGTCGTTAGGCCAGTAGTTGAGCCAAATTTGGGGGTAGCAGTGCTACCAGATGCAATATGAGCGCTGCTATTGGTTCGTTGCCGTGACGTCAGCAAAACCACACCTGCAACGAAAAAAAGACTGGTTTGAACCAACCTGGTTTCCTCTACCGCGGTACACTATTTCGATCAGATTAGATTAGTCGTTAGTTTTAGCCTCCCTACCCAGCAACAAATGCGATCCAAAGAGAGGAAGGAGGAAGGCACCATTCAGTATGGAGTTAAGGGAACGCAGAATCTACGCAGAAAGGCATAGAAACAGTAAGTTGGGAAAGAAGTTCATGAAAAATAATCAAAGTTGAAGAAGAAAGTAGTAGGTGCTGAAAAACAGGACAGCAGTGAACCGAAAAAAGATGGTCCGTAACACAACAAAAACTTATTCTATTGCAACAAAAAGAAAACCTACCTAACCTTTAGCTCGGGCCCTCAGATGGTCCTCCTGAGAGCGCCAATTACTATTTTGATCATAACGAGCACCTGTCCACAGGGTCGGCACCTGTTCTCTGCAGACTCAGCGGCGTCCATGAGCGAGTGGATGAAGCTCATCCAGAAGGCCTTAGAACAAACACGCAACAACAACAAAACAAAAGCAAGCGTCGCTGGTGGTGCTGCTCTCAACCCATGTGAGTGATGAGAGGCGCAAATTATCCTCTCGAATTTATTAACTAAAATTTCTTTTATTTGTATTCTCATTGATTATTAATAATTACTAATTATAATTAGTTTTAAATATTCTTAAATTGAATAATAATAAATACTAGTTATTGTTTATTAGGACTTATAATTATATTTAACTTTAATTTTAATTGGTTTGTTACTTGCGTCGCGTGTCGATCGCTGCGGCTACTTTAGAACTAGATAACTGAACACTACGTAATGAAAGGACTTTTTTAGTTATTCCAATTAATATTCTTTGACTAAAATTTCCCTCAATGTTATGCTAAATCAAAATAGGAAAATGGGAGAAGGAAAGATACGCGTTTAAACTGTTCGTTCAAAAACCGTTCAAACGAATGAACAACCCAGGTTGACCCAAACAAGCCACTCAATTTCATTGAACGTATTACTCAAGAACCAACAGGGGTAGAAATATGGCTTAGTCTTGTGTGTTGGCCGAATTTAATTTTCTGTTATCAAGTTTTTATCGCAGATCATTTAATTCAGGAGCAATAATCTCTGGAGTAAGGACCATTTCCTCCCGACTTGCTCCAACCACGTTTCCTAAATTCATTTTTACCTTACGCTAAGGGTTTGTGGAAAAACAGTTATCTCTCGTTTGTAAAATAACTTGTAAAAAAATTAGGCCTCTCAAACATAATTTATTTTTAGATTTCCATGGAAGCTCTTCTGTTTCAATTTTATTACGCCCTGGTATTGCCATTGTTCTTGATATATCTTTGTGATGCGACTTCACAGTCTCACCTGTGATATACTGGCACAGTCTTACCTGTGATATACTGGCACAGTCTTACCTGTGATATACTGGCACAGTCTCACCTGTGATATACTGGCACAGTCTCACCTGTGATATACTGGCACAGTCTCACCTGTGATATACTGGCACAGTCTCACCTGTAATATACTGGCACAGTCTCACCTGTGATATACTGGCACACAGTACATCGCAAAGACACACACAGTGATATACTGGCACACAGTACATCACAAAGACACACACAGTAATATACTGGCATGTTTAATAATTCTTTTAAAGCGCATCAGTTTCAATTTCGTTGCAGCCAACAGTGTTGCCAACACGCGGTCAGCGACCGGCTCGAAGCCCTCGCCGAAGTCCGCCGAAGTCGCCGCCAAAGACAAGAAGGCAGCAGCCGGCGCAGAGCCGGACGAGAACAAGGCCAAGAAGCGACTCTCAGGCGCCGATGCTGACAAAGGCGCCGAGAACAAAGAGAACAATAAAGACTGGACAGCTCCTGAGGAGAGGAAAGCTAAGTCGTCGGTATGTTGTGCTTCTGGTGTGTTGAGAGCTTGTGTTGTGTTGCGTTGAGGGTATGTGTTTGTGTTGCGTTGAGAGCTTGTGTTTGTATTGTGAGCTTGTGTTTGTGTTGTGTTGAGAACTTGTGTTTGTGTTGTGTTGAGGGCTCGCATTTGTGTTGTGTTGAGAGCTTGTGTTTGTGTTGTGTTGAGAGCTTGTGTTTGTGTTGTGTTGAGAGCTTGTGTTTGTGTTGTGTTGAGAGCTTGTGTTTGTGTTGTGTTGAGAGCTTGTATTTGTGTTGTGTTGAGAGCTTGTGTTTGTGTTGTGTTGAGAGCTTGTGTTTGTGTTGTGTTGAGAGCTTGTGTTTGTGTTGTATTGAGGGCTTTCATTTGTGTTGTGTTGAGGGCTTGTGTTTGTGTTGTGTTGAGAGCTTGTGTTTGTGTTGTGTTGAGAGCTTGTGTTTGTGTTGTGTTGAGAGCTTGTATTTGTGTTGTGTTGAGGGCTTGTGTTTGTGTTGTATTGAGGGCTTGCATTTGTGTTGTGTTGAGGGCTTGTGTTTGTGTTGTGTTGAGAGCTTGTGTTTGTGTTGTGTTGAGAGCTTGTGTTTGTGTTGTGTTGAGAGCTTGTATTTGTGTTGTGTTGAGAGCTTGTGTTTGTGTTGTGTTGAGAGCTTGTGTTTGTGTTGTGTTGAGAGCTTGTGTTTGTGTTGTGTTGAGAGCTTGTGTTTGTGTTGTATTGAGGGCTTGCATTTGTGTTGTGTTGAGGGCTTGTGTTTGTGTTGTATTGAGGGCTTGCATTTGTGTTGTGTTGAGGGCTTGTGTTTGTGTTGTGTTAAGAGCTTGCGTTTGAGTTGTGTTGAGGGCTTGTGTTTGTGTTGTGTTGAGAGCTTGTGTTTGTGTTGTGTTGAGAGCTTGTGTTTGTGTTGTGTTGAGAGTTTGTATTTGTGTTGTGTTGAGAGCTTGTGTTTGTGTTGTGTTGAGAGCTTGTGTTTGTGTTGTGTTGAGAGCTTGTGTTTGTGTTGTGTTGAGAGCTTGTGTTTGTGTTGTGTTGAGAGCTTGTGTTTGTGTTGTGTTGAGAGCTTGTGTTTGTGTTGTGTTGAGAGCTTGTGTTTGTGTTGTGTTGAGAGCTTGTGTTTGTGTTGTGTTGAGAGCTTGTGTTTGTGTTGTGTTGAGAGCTTGTGTTTGTGTTGTGTTGAGAGCTTGTGTTTGTGTTGTGTTGAGAGCTTGTGTTTGTGTTGTGTTGAGAGCTTGTGTTTGTGTTGTATTGAGGGCTTGCATTTGTGTTGTGTTGAGGGCTTGTGTTTGTGTTGTGTTAAGAGCTTGCGTTTGAGTTGTGTTGAGGGCTTGTGTTTGTGTTGTGTTAAGAGCTTGTGTTTGTGTTGTGTTGTTTTGGGTCCCTGATATTAGATAGGCTGCTCACGAGAAATTGTGCATAAATTTTACAATTCAATAAAATTGTTTTCTATTCAATTGTTGTATTTAGGATAAATCAGGGCTGTAAACCAGGGTAAGCTGAACTCCAGCATTTACAAAACTGCGTCTAGTCTAACGCACTCTCGTGTCTGCGGTGAAGTGTCATTTGTACACGATCGTGTGCATACACTGGAAGGGTAAAAATTGGAAAATTTTCCAATGTGTTATTTTCATAATGTAATTTAATTTTGGAATGAGTTGCATCTAAATTCCAATTTAAATTTGTCTCCATTCCATCATTTACAGATATAATTCACATCTTCGTTTAGTGAACATTTTATTATTTATTGGATATAATACGGATCTTGGTTTTGTTTGCATTTTACTGTTTATTGAAAGATTTAAATCACGCCTTAGTTTTATTTAAATTTCATTATTTATTGTCATAATTCGGACATTCGTTTTCCAAGGAATCTTCCTTGAGAAGACGAAAACCCGGCGCTGGAGGTCGGACCACCGAAGACGAGGCGGTAGACACCGACAACGCAAAGAACTTCTACAGTCTCCAACGCAAGAAACCTGAAGCTGTCCCAACGCCTACAGGCAGTCTGGGCCGCAAGTCCAACCCTAAGACGACGAAACCAGGCTCTGAAGAAACACAGAGCAGCAAAATGGGAGGGAAATCGAAGGAAATCGGCAAGAAGAGGAAAGCGGACGACGAAGGCTTAGAAGATGGCGGTGACGTCGCCATGGAAGTGCCAGACGCAGCGGGGCAACTCGAGAGCGTGACTAAAAACCGCGTCCGGGGTCCCGCAGGTATCTAACGTACTGGTTTGATACAGGTACCGGGGTTTGAGGGTGGTACCAAGGTCCAAAGGTATTTAATGCTTATAACATACTGTTTTGAGATTTGTACTGGTGGTAAAAGGTATCTAACATACAGGTTTGAGAGAGGTACTATTGGCGACAAGTATAAGTATAAGAATAGTTGAATGGCAGGTACTATTAGGACGGACATACTTGTTTGCCATTAACATCTACAAAATTTATTCACGGAAAACATTGAATCCCGTCATTTTTGACGGAATGTGTACACTAGTTTACATACAATTGCATTGCCCCACTCACCACAACTCCGTTGTTGCTACAGGGTGGGTTCTGTGAGGATAGACGTACATATTTATTTGTCATCGTCATCTGGAAAATCTATTCACGGGAAATATTGAAATCCACCATTTTTCACGGGTCATGTACACTACACCTTTTTCACTTCAAATTAATCTAAGTCAAGTTCAATTTGATCCAAGTTAAGTTCAAATTAATTCAAGTCAAGTCCAAATTAATCCGATTCAAGTTCAAATTAATCCAAGTCAAGTTCAAATTAATCCATCCCTCAGTTAAGTTAAAAAATGACTTAATAATTTGTTAATATGAGTTTTTTGTGTTAAATATGTATCAATTGGATGTGATAAGCAAGACTGGTTTCGAAGATTTATTACACACATAGGTATTTATATGCGTGAAATTCCACTTTATCACATCTATGAAATCACATACATGCAAATACAAAAGGTTATCATTGAACGATGTGTAGATTTATTCTTTAAAAGAAATATACAAATGCGATTCACTGAGTACTAATGTATGATTCCGTTTGATTACAATTTATACTTGTACATTACTACCCAGATACATTCTTGCATTAGCAATATAAATTTTTCCATCCATTCTAATTCCATGTTAGTCAATGTGAAGAAATGTAGGATCCACATACAATACACAATAATAATACGAGAAACAATGTTTCTAACTTAATACTGATTTTATTTGTGTGTGTTCTCAATTCAATATATAGTACTTTCAAGACTTGAATATTCATAAAATGATTATTATGTAAGTTATTGGAGTCTTAATTGTATTATATATTGAATTGTTAATAAGTATTGAATTGTTTACATGTACACATCGTCCAATGATAATATTTTGTACTTGCATATAATTGGTTTCAAATATGTGGTAAAGTGGAATTTCACGTATATAAATATCTATGAGTGTAAATAAATCATCGAAACCGGTCCTGCTTATCAATCCTATAGATACATATTTAACACAAAAACTCAAATTAACAAATTATTATGTCATTTTTTAACTCAACTAAGGGTTGGATTAATTTGAACTTGACTCGGTATAATTTGAACTTGACTTGGATTAAATTGAACTTGAATTGGATTAATTTGAACTTGACTAGGATTGATTTGAACTTGACTCCGATTAATTTGAACTTAACTCGGATTAATTTGAACTTGACTTGGATTAAATTGAACTTGACTTAGATTAATTTGAAGTGAAAAAGGCGTAGTTTACATGTAATAATTGCCCACCTAATATTAGGAATACATTGCCCTCGATCATTTTATTTCGATTCCTGACATGGCTATTACTATGCTCGTGGGTGTGTAGCTTATAAGAAATTTTAAAAACCAAAGATGAATTTTTTATCGTCTATATTGGAAAAAACGGGTTTTTCTTTTTCACCTTATTTTCTTTTTCAACAGGTCGTCGCATGCCACAACACCGCCGCACGCACCTCATGAAGCACCGTGCCAGCTCGCTCTCCGCGCTCGCCCACACCGCTGCCGACGTCGGTAATCCCGACAACCCGACGAATAGGTCAGCTATGGTGTTACCTAGTCACCCTGACCCTCGTAGTACTAGTGCTGATGACACTAGTAGTAGACTTAGTTCTTCCCTTGCTGACGGTCAGAGTAGGAGTAGTCGTTCAAGTAGTCGCGCGATAGAAGATAAAGCGGATTTCACACCATCGCAAAATGGAGTAGACTCGATGAATTGTGTAACTGGAACAGGAGAGGATGTGATTACTGAGGATGTTACAGAAGATTGTGAGAATGATGAATCGAAAAATGATACCCTGGTTCTGTCTGGAGGATCTGAAGAAAACGGAATCAGTCAAGTTGGAGGAGATCCTCTCACCAACGGCAGCGTCGTGGAACATGGAAATAATAAAGAGAAGGTTCCAACACCGCTCGATACGATTAATGCATCTGAAGCAAATGAGGACAATTTAACAGACATTTCTCTTAAAATAATGGATAATGATGCTACTGAGTGTCTCGGTCGTGACGCTGAGGTGAGCGTTGACGCAGGTCTCTCGAATCCGATACCCTGTGAGCCAACTAACAATGTTGGAAGTGACTGCTTAGCTTGCAAGCTCTGCATGAAATGCCATTTGGATGCAAATTGTTGTGAAAATGAAGAAAATAACGATGAAGACAGCAATGATCCTCTCGAAACCGAGCCGAATGCTCCATCAAACTTGGAGGAAAAAATACCTGATCAGACAGACGAAGGCACTGAGTTGGATGCTGCCGCAGAGTTAGCGGATGGGAACGTGGAAGAAAATAAGTGCCGTAGCTGCAACGAAGTACTCAAATCTGAGCCAGTACTTGAGTGCTCAAATCTTAAAGCTGCAAATGCTCCATTAGAAGAGAACGATTCTCAGTGCTCAGTGTCGCTCCGTTCCATAGACCTCGAAGAATCTGCCAAGAACTCAAACCCCAATCTCCGGCCGTCCACCCAAATAGAGACCGTCGAAATGGACACGTTCGATGATATCGACGACGCTTTGTTCTTCAGGCCTCCCACGATGTACGGCTCGCCTCCTGATGAAAATGGTAATGAAGGGGGAATCTTGAAGGCCAAAAAAGATAAACCTGGAAAATCTAAGTCCAAAAAGCGAGTTACGTTGGACGACCTCAGCGCCGCGAAAACTTTGAAGGCGCGGGCGCCGAGTGATGCGAAGTCAAAGTTGTCGCGCTTCAGGAAAACTTTGACGTCGTTCAGAAGAGTGAGGCTAAAAACTGAGGGTAATTTGGTGGATAGTCATCCTGATGAGTGTGGGAACACGAGGGGAACTTTTTGTACAATTTTGTAGTACGTCTTGCTGTGTTATAACTCCAGAGACACATCACTCTATGCACTCGCGAACACGGCCCGGTGGCTTGCAGCCATCATAGTTGCCTGCGATGTTCTCCAATACATCGAACGCTATCGTTTTATTTACATTTATACGAGATTTGATTCTGTTTGTAATTCCAAACCTGTTCGTTTTTTACAGTTCAAATTTGCTTATATTTCACTACAACAACTCTCTATTCCGAACGCTAAAATTTCCATAATACTCCTTCACGTTTGTAAAATTTAACTTTTAGCGTTAAAGCAGAAGTCGCTGTTCAGAAATGTTCAATTCAATTTAAGAACACTAGCTGTCATTTTTGCTGTGAAAAATATCGTTTCGTCGCTTTGGAATTCAAAAAAGGATTTTTTCACGTCTTATACTAGCTAGCGTCCCACACCGCCGCCATCTGTGGGTGGAGGTCCTATACATCGTTACAGAGTGTGGTTTGAGGGCAATAGAGGGTACTCAGTATGAATAAGGCTTGATTTTATCGTGATTTGACCATCCGAGGAAAATACAAGTTGGGCAACGCAAAATTTAACCAGCATGAATTGAGTTACTTGCGTAAAAATGTAAGTTTAACTGAAGATTCAAATCTTACCAGGACTCAAAACAGGAAGTCGACGTGCCATTTGTTAAACAGAGAATCTAAGGATACAGAAAAAATGGAAAGAAATAGAAAGAAAGCCGATCAATTACCTAAAAGTCGAATAGATCAGCCACCATTATTCAGAAATTTATCACCCCTGGCATGATTGTATTGTTTGACTTTTTTATTGCCTACATAACACCGGCAAGAGACTCCTGTATACATAACCGTGTGCTGTAGTTGCATGATAACCGTTTTCTAAATTTATGTGTTTGTACGTTGTTTTTTCTTGATTTTATATTCATTTATTCATCGAGAAGCTTTCTGTCAGTGTGAATCCGTCAATGTAATGATTTACTAGAAGTCCTAATATTTAGGAGCTATCTTCTTTGCTCAGTAGTACTTGTTTTTTTGTATACTTTTCCTCCTCGTAATCCTTCTTTGTTTATCGAATTTAGTCCATATTCTTTGAAAATATTTATTTCCGATTAATATTCCATATTTTACACATAGATGAAACCCCTGTAATTCAATTTCTATATCTCATTTCTCCTCGCTGTTTATGCATAAGTTTGCTACCATCTTGAGATACCGCAGTGTATGTAAACTTACACTATGTCCGGAAGATGTCTGCACAGACAAGACGGACGACGATCCAAGCCCGACTTCAACATCACCTAATGCAAAAATTCATTTTTTGATACGCAGTTATAGCCAGTGTTCAAAACTTTAATATTCTGGTTGATATTGAGACACAATTACATATAACCAGTGCTCAAAACTTTTTTATTCCGGTTGAAAATAGTTTTGTATTTAACTCTTCTCTTCCCACTTTGTTTAAGCTTTGTGATAAGTTATTCATGTATTTTTTCTACAATATCGAAAACTTATATCTCTTTATTTGTCTTTCTCGTGTTGCATAAGTTTTTATATAATGAGGATATTTTACTTCGGCTGCGTTATATTCCAACTCTCCAGAGCATCATGTACGCGCTCCTATATCATATTATAGCTCTTTTTAGCGTTATTTGTGTTCCTATATTTTAATTGTGTCTTTAGCCGTCAGCTCTGTAGACGGCTCTCGTGCGCACGCCGCATGGATAACTTAGGCCAATATCACACTGAGCTAGCAAAGCAGCATCTAGCTAGCCCGCATGAGCTATCTAGCAGACGGTCTGCGAGACTGGTAGGTAGGAATAGCACTATTGCGAGCCGTTGCCTTCACGCTGAACTCGCAGGTTTTATCCAGCAACCAGCATGCGAAGTGAAAATGCTATTCCTACCTACCAGTCTCGCAGACCGTCTGCTAGATAGCTCATGCGAGCTTGCTTGATGCTGCTTTGCTAGCTCAGTGTGATATGGGCCTTATTGTTCTACGCAGCCGAGAAGTGCACAACCCACGTCTGCTAACGAAGCAGTATTTAGCCTTCGTTTCTCATTTTGTTGCATTACCCACTCATTTTTTGCTAATTATGTACATTGAGTTCCTACCCAAGTCATTTGTTTAGTTTGAGTCGTAAGTTTATTAAGCTCCCATTGTATGCCTTAAGTTAGTCTTTTTTATGGCTGTGTGAAATATTTACTATCATGTATAGAGTTTTTTTTGTAAAATCTGTGCAATCATGTAATGACATAAAATATGAACATGGTACATAAATGTACATGGGGATGGGTTAAAAACTCGGTTCGGGTTCTTGTGAGACATACTGTATTTTGCGCCCTCATCCACTAACAAACTTTGGCGCTCACAGGCACGCTCGTTGCGTGTCAGACCGCCTTATTTTCATTACGTTAATATCATCTCAGTGCCTGGTGCTACTAGCATCATCTTATTGAGCCTCTCAAGACTGTAAGACCCGTAAATTTGTTGCTTGATCCGACGTGCCTTTCGTAGAACTTCCCTAGCTTGCATTCTTTATTTTCCGTATTGTGTTTTACTTCGTCTTGGTTTCGTGTGAACTTAAACTCCGTTTCTATGAATTGTATTTATGTTTTGTCCGTGTGTGTTGACTGCATGAGCCCCAAAATAGAAAACACAACTCGTGAAGTTTTTTTTTTTGCCTGGATCCAAATCGGCTGTCTCGAATGCACGCACGAGTGACGCGGTCTCATTAGTTTAGCTTTGTGTTAATGTTGTACCTCATATACCTGCATTGTTTAGTATTGAAATAACACTGTAATTAATTGTCGCCTTGTAAATAATTTGTGCTACTGAAAGACATTTTTGTACCCACGCATGCTTTTATTTTGCCTTTAATTGCGTTTCTGAAAATATTACTGCCTCTGAATTACCACGTGTCTGGGCCCACTGGTGACGAAGCCCACTCCTGCCCTCTGCCCACACCACACACCAGCCCACTGCCCACCCCACACACCAGCCCACTGCCCACCCCACACATCAGCCCACTGCCCACCCCACACATCAGCCCACTGCCCACCCCACACACCAGCCCACTGCCCACCCCACACACCAACCCACTGCCCACCTCACACACCAGCCCCCACTGCCCACCCCACACACCAGCCCACTGCCCACCCCACACGTCAGCCCACTGCCCACCCCACACACCAACCCACTGCCCACCTCACACACCAGCCCCCACTGCCCACCCCACACACCAGCCCACTGCCCACCCCACACACCAGCCCACTGCCCACCCCACACACCAGCCCACTGCCCACCCCACACACCAGCCCACTGCCCACCCCACACATCAGCCCACTGCCCACCCCACACACCAACCCACTGCCCACCTTACACACCAGCCCCCACTGCCCACCCCACACACCAGCCCACTGCCCACCCCACACGTCAGCCCACTGCCCACCCCACACACCAACCCACTGCCCACCTCACACACCAGCCCCCACTGCCCACCCCACACACCAGCCCACTGCCCACCCCACACACCAATCCACTGCCCACCTCACACACCAGCCCCCACTGCCCACCCCACACACCAGCCCACTGCCCACCCCACACACCAGCCCACTGCCCACCCCACACACCAGCCCACTGCCCACCCCACACATCAGCCCACTGCCCACCCCACACACCAACCCACTGCCCACCTCACACACCAGCCCCCACTGCCCACCCCACACACCAGCCCACTGCCCACCCCACACGTCAGCCCACTGCCCACCCCACACACCAACCCACTGCCCACCCCACACACCAGCCCACTGCCCACCCCACACACCAGCCCACTGCCCACCCCAAAGTGTGCTGCCACGAAATGTTTGGGTGTGCCAAGCAGTTTTGATATCACTAAGGATATGAAATTTAAATCATTTTCAATCCATACCTGACCACTCAAATCAATTTCCCTCACGCAGTCACGCGTCAACAAAGTTTCTGAATTTTTCTGCGGAACTCGATTGGAATTCACAAAATAAATTTCGTATCACACAACCGTGATAGTTTCGGGAGTGTTCAGGATCAATACGCTACGGAAACGAATAACATATCAGTATATGGAGACAAACATCTATGAATCGAGACAAATATCTGTCCATGGAGACACACGTGTATTATATTGCTCATATGTTTGTCTGTGAAGACAATGATCTGTAGTAAATATAAAAGAGCAAGATTAGCTACTCTAATCATTCAAGGTATATATTCCAATGAAACCTAATATCAAACGCAAATAGGTATTCTAATCGAGGAGACAGGACTACAGAGCTAAAATTGAAAATGACCTTCGATGTGTCCATTGGGCCGACCTCCCCCTGAACGCCAACATCTGTAAACGGAGACAATAGGAGAATGAAGTAAACATATTATTCAATGAAAAAAATTCTTCTTAGCTCTCTCAAGTGTGCCAGTCCTCTGAGTCACCGCACCGCACACAAAAACATGTTTAATTCAATCAAGTTGCCACGTGACACTTGTAATTAGTGTACCCGAGTGACTTAAAATAAAAATCAACACTCAACGACGAACACCATCGGTGGAGCCAGATCTCTTGAGCGATTTGGGATTCTGAGGCGAATTCTAGCCCCGGAGGAGAAAATCGGGGCGCCTCAAAAACAGACCAGTAATCCATCAGTCTGGGATCTGAACTCCGGGTCCACCACTCATAAAACTAGCAAACAATCACCATGACCCTCTGCTTGAGTGATGGCGTCAGTGGATTGTACCAAAGGATGTTTTATTCTAATCAAGCCTGATACATACCATTTAGTATTGTGGTCCTTCAAATGCCTTATAACTAACACCAGGACGCAATCACGGTAACCCCCGGTCAAGCCGGTACCCATTTCCGACACCTGGGTAAAGTGGGGAATTGTGGCTGAGTTCTCCCTTTTCCCAACGAGAGGAAAAACACCGGGAGGCACTGTCGGTATTCGAACTGCCGACATCTTCCCGTGAAGGGCGCGCTCTAACCACTCGGCCACGGTGACCACCAACCAACACCACATGTGCGGGAGGGGGTGCAGCAAAATTATGCCAACTTGCATAATTTCGCCAAGTCTCGTGCGAAAGGGGTTTACGCGACGGCGGAAGTTTTTCGCCTTGTAAAGAAACATCGGCTCATGTAGCACATGATCTGTCACATTTGTTGTGAGTGCTCTACAGAAGATAGGTAGAGGATGAGAGGATGTAGATAAATAGAGGATGATAAAATAAAGATTAGTTGAGAATGAGAGGATGAAGATAGGTATAGGATGAGAGGATGAAGATTGGTATATAGAGGATGAAAGGGCATCAATGGTTGGTAGAGGAGAAACGTGCGTGCAACCTAGTTATTTTTTCAACACCTCAGGTGAGCGTTGACTAGCGACATAATCTACTAAGGACACTTAAGAATATAATGAACGTGTTTCATTCCGTACACAACGAAGGGCCTCTTGACTTTCGAGAATATTACCGCGCAGAGTTTCAGGTTTGCTGCGCGTCTGCAATATCAGCATTTGAGATGATGACCAATTCCCTCCATGAAAGCCTATACTGTAAGACTTTGATTAATTTGTTATCGTAAACCTTATCTCCAGATTTAATAAAAATTCTTTGAATCATTCATGAAATATTCAAATCATAAAACAGGACGCTCGTAGCTTACATTCGTATTTTATGGGTCTGATATTCGAAACAAAACGCTAACGTGTTTAATTAAGCACCTTCCGTAAAATGATAAGCGTAAGGCAAACCGACTGCACTCTTGAGTTCACATTGTGTGCACTTGGAGACATGAAAAAATAAGAGCTATGGAACGAGACCCTAGTTCCAAATTTTAATTTGTGCCAGTAGAAGAAAATAAAAAGTTTATTAGAAGCATTTTTCTAGAAAGAAATAAATGTACAATATCAAATAATTATAAAAGCTTCAGAATAGAATGAGATGAGCCTAAAAATTTACTAATTCTCATCCTGAAATATTTCATTCCTCAGCAAGCATCCCTCAGCAAATGAGAGACATACTCCGTATAATGACACAAAACATAGTACTCCCATTTCATGAACGATAGACTGAAATGATCTCCTTACCTCATTGAAGGTAATTGATTGGTGAGGGACAGAAGAAAGAAGACGTTCTTTTCTACTATGTTTTTTAATGAATTATTAAACTTTTAAAATTATTTTCACTGTATCAGGGGCGCCCAAAAGAACCTTTATTTCTGTAAGCGTATTCTCATTGATCAAAACTAGTCTACATGTGTTTAAAGAATATTCTTAACCTGGACAGAGCTGTGAAAACTTTCGATAGCTTGTCATACACAGTAAATAACCTCCGTGTTTTTAAATGTAGTGATATATATAGGTAATAAATTTCAAGACGGATGTCAATGAATCATATTCATTTGCTAAGATACTATTGATAACTAAGCTCTCAAATTAATAACCTACCTTGGGTATGAAATTCAATCACTGACTATAGAATTTTATATCTTTAGATCCATTTAGAGCGGGATTCATACGAACAAAGAGAGCAGTATTGATTTCAAAGCAATGTGAAACATATTGATCTGCCTGTCTGAAAGTTATACGTGTTCTACAAAACTTGTAACGAATATAACACACGCGATTTAGTACTGAACACACCACACAAGTTTGTGTCATTAACTCGCACTCGAGATAACTCGTGAAGAAGTAGGAATTTTTTGTGTCGCTTATCAGTCTCGAGGACACCCGCACAGCAGAGCTGACTGCAGCAAAGATGGGCTGTTGTGACATAACATTGAGACAAGAGTTTGATATTTTAAACTCATGTCACATTTAAACTCTTGTTTTTTAAAGCCACATCTTTTTTAATTTGAAACTGCAATTGTTCGGAAAAAACACTCTGCAAGGTTAGTCCAAAAAACATGTAAATCACAATAAACATCTCCTATTGACCAAGCATTTTTGTCCTTCAATGCCTAATTTCTAACTTGTTTGACAGTTTCGTGCCGTGGCTGAACCGGTCTCTGGACTTGCTTGGCGAAGACGAACTTCTCCAACCCTCACGCAACTCGCAGCCAGCCCTCGCCTACATGTACCCTGATCAAGAAGACTTAGACGACATGGCGCTCATGTACGATCCCCATTCCGCTGCTTTTGGCGAGAATATTTCTTTCGATGACAACAGCATGGGAATATACATCGATGACGGTTTTTCGAACATGAACCTTAGCGCTGGTGGGATGCCGCCACCTCTGCCACCGCGTCTTGAATCCAGGATGGAGTTTGTTGCGAATCCGGCAAATCCTCTTCAGATGCAAAATGCATTCCAGTTGCAACAGCACAACCAGCTGCAGCAGCACCTGCAGCAGATGCATTACCAGGCATCAAGGATGCAAAATCCGAATCAAATGAGCTCCCCCTTTGGGACCCTGCAAGAAGACAAGCAGAAGAACCGAAAATCTCAACCTGAGTCCAACATCGAACTTTTCGTGTCGTCTTACAGTGAGGAGAACAGCTGCGACGGCCTCCAGGGCAACCCTGAGGGCACCCAGCAAAGAAGGAACCCGCAGCAAATGCGACCAAGATCTGCAGGAGCGAAGTCCACAAATGGCCAAAGGCAGCGCAGAGGCGGTCCACAACCCGACATGGGCAGGTTTACTTCAGCGGTGCGTAACTTGCAGAAGCACGTCGTCGAGTTGGACCAGGCAGTCAACGAAATTACCAAGGAAGTGGAAGATTCAAAGGCTGATCTGGGGAGTGTCAAAAGTGGCTTGATGGCTGTGAAGAAAGACAAAGAAAAGCTAAGCGATGCTGTATCGATCGTTTCTCAGGAAGCTGCTAAAATGAAGGAGCAAGTAACTGCTGCACTCAAGGTATTGTGTGCCGCAGTCTCGTGTTAATTGGTGCGATCATAACAAACTCATACGAATTTTGTTTGCTTAGAGTATTGTATTCGTTGAAGTGTTATTAACTTTCCCTGAAGTTCCTAGTAGTGGACTTGAATTTCCCATTAACGGAGGATGCGATCCTAGTCGAACTGCGAAGATGTCGATCGCGTAGAGTACTGTATTCGTTGAAGTGTTATTAACCCTCCCTGAAGTTCTTAACAGTGGACTTGAATTTCCCTTTAACTGGGGATGCGATCCAAGTCGAACTGTGAAGATATTGATCTTTCTTAACAGATCCCTGTGTTAGTGGACGTGTAGTAACTAATTTTAATCACGGTAGAACGTAGTTAGTGTTGTTACAAGTGTACCTAATATAACAGAAATGCCTTTGCACGTTAACAAGGGTTTTTTGAATGCGTATTTTCAGGACTAGAATTTGTACGGAGTAATTGATGAAATTTCAACAGGACATGAGTGCGTTCTACGCTTTACCGTACATTACTCTCCTCTCAGGGATACTGACAATAGTTACCAATAGACCATCATTGGTCTGCTTTAAATTTAAATCGTCGCTTTCTTCGATATTTGGTCCCTCAAAGTTAGACTAGTCACCTCATAGTATATTCCACGCTGCTGCTTCTCCGTTTACCTGCTGCCTGTTATTCTTGTCTTTGAGAACGCGGTTCTAGCAGCGACTTCAGTTGTGATTGTCTCAGTTGTGATGACTTCAGTTTTTATTACTGGAATGATACGATGCACCATCCGGGAAAATAATAGCAATGATATTTAGTATTGCCGGAATGATAATATGCACCATTCGGGCAGAGAATCGGTAATGATATTTAGGATTGCTGGAATGATGAGTTGCACCATTCAGTCAAGTATTGGTAATGATTTGTTGCATTGCTGGGATGATAAGATGTAGGTAATGATTTGTGTTATTAACAATAGTTGTCCCGGGCCTCCCGAGCTTCCATGTACTCGGGCACGAAGGAAGGTGGTGGTGCTGGTGAATACCTTCCCAATCATATTCAACTACTGAAAAAAGACAGGTATTTCTGAGTCGTACCTGAGTGAGAGAAGGGTGGGTAGAGGAGCCACTCCCTCACTTCCCTCAGAAAGTCAAAACCCCCTTGTATCTGCTTGTATTTATTTGGTAAGACATGCGGTAAGAAATTTACGTAGTTCAATGCATGGCGAAGTACGAGTTTCTTCACACAACCCGTCGAAAATGACGGGATTCGATATTTTCCTTTAAATAAATACTCCGGATGTGAATGACAAACAAATACATCGTAATAGAACATGGGAAATGAACTTCTATGCTGTGTATAGTTTCAATGAATTAGACATCCCTCGTACGTGAGGAAATATCACAATGAATTCACACGAATAAATATATTTGCTTTTATAGTGAATAGTTAATAACGTATTTATTTAAGCTCGCGTTGTTTCTAAGTGAGTTTTTTATTATACTTAAAGTAATGGAAATTTATTATACATACAACCACAGCCACTATATTGGCAAATATTCATCTCATATGATGTAAGGTTTCATTCATGTGAAATAACGCTGATGAATTGCTATTTACAGATTTTTTCAGTTTGAAAATTTTCTTATACCCAAAATTTCGGTTCAGCCTGTGATGAGATTTTTATTTCATTTAAAAATGAATATTCACAAGTTATACAACTCTATCCAACGCATTAGGCAACAAAATGATATTTAACTTGATCAGCCAACTCAGATCAATAACTGGTATTTTCTTCTCACCTCCTCTACTCCGGAAATTATGCTCATTCCGAAGAACTTCCTAAAATTCCGTATAAAATAGGAAGAAAAATGCTAAAATTGATAGGACATTTGTCCTCGAATATTTTGATCGAAGTGAATCTCTTTGAAATTTCTTGATTCTGTTACCTGCGATTAATGGATACATTCTTACATTCTTTGTACTTTGATTCTTTGTATTCTTCTTCTTTGTATTCTTTGTATTAACCCAGTCTTAGGACTGAGAGATAGGCTTCGTTTGTACTAACGGTATCTTCAGGACTGAATGATCTTCTTTGTTTGTAGTACTAACAGTATCTTAAGGAGAGAATGCTATGCTTAATTTGTATTAAATGCTTTTTAAGGACTAAATAACGTGCTTGATTTCATTTAATAACATCTCCAGGACTGAATGATGTGCTTCGTTTGTATCAGCAGCATCTCCGTAAATGAACGATGCTACATCTAACTGCGTGCCCCGCACAGAAAGATGATATTTTAATCAAAAAATAGCGCACAAAACGCCAGGCTCTGAGCTCAAGCAGCGTCACAGTACAGGATTCTCACCATCAACGCCAGTAACCTTCACTGCACTGGGCAGGGGTACAGATTTGACCGGGCGCAGGTTAAGGGTACTCGGTACTCTCCAGGTTATGTGATGGTCTCCCTACTTTTTTAAAACCACTGCACTGGATGAGGATACAAATTTAATCAAGAGTAGGGGGAAGGTACTTGATACTCTCCAGGCTATGTAATGGTTATCCCACTGTTTGAAAATCACTGCACTGGACAAGGATACAGATTTAACCCAGGGCAGGTAAAGGGTTTCAATACTCTGCAGTTCATATGACAATTGCCCCCATTGTTTGAAAACCACTGCAGTGGACATGGATAGAGATTTGACCGAGTGCTGTAGTTCACTGGAGTTTTGAAGCGTTCCATTTATTGTACATACGGTATAAATTATTATCTAATTGAAGATCTATCGATATATGCGGATTGGGTGGTTTCTACTAACAGCAACATATGGAGATGATGTTGTAATGTCGTTTTATTAACGAAATCATACAAGTTTAGTTAGTACGTTTTTTGCTAACTCTCAGTACGCAAATGGCTTGTCTAGGTACCATTTGCACGATCTGATTACCAAAAAAGTAGCAACATGTGCTCAAATGTTTTTGTACAACTGTGCTACTAATATTTAATGCAATATTTAGTACAATTCAAGTTCAACTACATCATTTGACAAAAACCAACGCAGTATTTTGTATGAATCGCAAGATATTTTAAACTTGCACGACCATCTCCCAATTTCTTGCATTCAAAGTTAAGTCAGTCAGAACCAATTTTAAACTATAAACAAATTTTTCATTTCAATTTTTGTCCTGGCGGAACTTAATTACTTTCCCTTCTGGCACTCGTGAAAAAAGATTACTTAATTACCTCCAGGAAATCATCCAATTGAATTGCAACTGACATTTGATCTCATCTTTGCTGTTCCGAAAAGTTCAGCTTGGTTCATTTCATGTCCGAATGTCATCCTTGTCAGCTCATCATAACTTGACTAGAACTCACTGTCATTTTAGACCTCTTATTTTTCTTACGCCCCAAGATAAAATGAAAGTCTAGTATAATTCTTATCTGGTTTTTATATGAATTATTTTAAAGTAAAAGTACTCGTTGTACGCAATATTGCTTGCATCCAAGTTTTGAATACATAAAAAACGGTAGACTCAGCGGAAAGTAATTGTTGATTCCTACTTTTTTTCTACATCTTGGGCGTTTGAAATAGCGTACGTCTTTATAAATACGATAACCATTTTATGCACTGTTGATTGTGTTGTTGCTTTCTTGCATTCTTACACTTTTAAAAATGTACTCCAAATGAGATTCATACCAATACAAAGTTTTCCCTCCAGAAGCCTAAGCCACGCAACACTGATCAAGTTCTCTATTACAGAGACATTGAAATTAAATCCCGTGTCCCAAATGCTGTTTTTCAGGAAGCAGAGAAGCTTCAGAAAACAGCCACAGCCGCTCTGGTGTTGGCAGAGAAAGCCAAAATTGACCAGCAAAATTTGAAGAAGGAATACGAGAATTTGCTGCGCCACATGAAGAGTACCATTACGGCCTTGAAAAAAGAAGCCCTTAAAGCTTCAATTTCGGCGCCGTCATCCCTGATTTACCAGAAGCTACATGGCGACTCGTCAGACAGAGACGACGGGTCAGACAATGACGACGAATGTATCGATGACGAGGAAGACTACGAAGACGAAGAGAAAAAGCGACAGGAGAAAGCGAAAGACTCCGGGAAGAAACATGGATTTTTCAGCAGGCCCTCCAGCATCATATCTGGGTTAACTAGCAGATCTTCTCTTACCAAATCTTCCACAAGTCTTGATGCTCCTGAAAAAGAAAAAAACAAGGACTCGTCACACAGTCCAAACAAAAACAGAGAAAAACGCGATAAGGAATCGAAACTTATCGATAAAATGACAAAAAAAGAGACCGGGAAGAAAAACAAAGGCGTTGCTGAACGAGGTGGCAGAAAATCGATGCGCAACGTGATAGATGATATCCCTATGATAGATGACACATCCAGCCCTCGGGCTCTCTCTCCTGTGAGGTCCACCCAAGATCTATCAAGTCCTAAAGGGTCGTTGGACGATTTGCGTTTCGGGAAGTCCACTTCACCTCCTCTTGGGCCCAGTCGCCCAAGAAAGCTAAACCTGAAGCCCCAAAAGTCAGACGTGTCCCAAAAAGGAAACTCAGGAACTTCTCCAGACTCACCCACTAGAGCACTCAGTCCTTTTGATATTCCAAAGATGACTTTGAATGGGAGAGCTGCATCCCCTACAGGATTTGCATCGCTTCGTCCAGGATCCACTCCTGGGCCGCTGTCCAGGCAAGGCTCGATGACCACCGTGCCTGAAGACAGGGCTGTGGACACTCGAACCTTCGACAACCGTCCTTCTGACCCACCTCCTCCTCCGCCGCAAGCCGGCAAAACGTTCGCTATTTCGAGGCAGAACTCATCGCCTAACATAGCGACTCAAAAAACAGGGACATCGACGCTCCAAAAGCAACGCTCTCTTGGAGTTCTTCTTGAAGAGTCCAAAAATCCGATATCGCGCCAGTCGTCCACGGTCTCTATGACTGACGACCGTCCTATTGTAGACCAAACCCTGCCTATGTCACCAGCGTCGTCTCTGATGAGCTTTCCAGGTTCTTGGAGCACGACATCACTCAACCGCCCCGACTCAGCAGCTGGTTTCGACGGTCCAGAGGAGTTCCCGAGGGCTGTAACTTCACCTAAGCTGAGGTCGCGCGGCCCTCTGGAGCAAGTCGCGGGAGCCGTGCTATCTGGGTCCAACCTGCAAGCGTCAGTCGTGCATCCTCTGGACGAGTCGGGCGCTGAGCCTCCTTTGGCCACTTCTAGCCTCAAAAAGAGGAAGAAGGTCAAGAAAGATCCCGTGCATGTCTGATGAAACTTGTCTTTTGGCCACAGATGATCGGAATTTGACTACTCACACTCAGTTCAAAAGTTGGGAGAATTGAGGATGACAAAAATGGTTGATTTTGATGATTTCTATGTATTGTGTTTAACTATCATACCACGATCTTGATAACTGCAATGCAAGAACACTTGCAGTATGAGCTGTAAGTTTGCACCAGCACAACTGCCACAAATAGAACGTGGTAGAATTGCAGAGTCAAGATATTATTTAGTTGATTATAATTGGTCTGCGACTGAAATATTTCACATCGATATTTGTTCATGAGTACTTAAGATTTTTTGAAGAACAGTTCACCTAAGAAAAAGTTGCTCAATGCTGTTCATCGAAATGTCTCGAACTACAAGTTAACCGAAGTTATTTTGATTTACCCCTTAGTTCAGTCAGGTAATGTGCCTGAAGACGACATATACGTAATGTTACTGCATTTTTAGCGGGCGCTATCGATATACTGACTTCATTTTCATCTTCAGCCTTACTATATATTCCGTCTCACACAAACAGATGAGCTCAACGAAAGCCAAATACCTTATTCTCAAAATTTATCTATTCTACTTTCCGGGTAGTCGAATGGTAACAATCGTTTATTTATACCTAACCCAAAATAATTCTTCAAATTCTGTTGAACGAAGAAACTGTTGATAAAATTTAGCCTAATAAACCTACAGCAGGTTTCAAATGAAGATGAACTCTTGTCCCAGAATAAGATTGATCACAGAAAGTCAGTTTATCCTGAAATAATGCTGGTAACGATGCATTTAGGTTCAACCAACAAAGTTGTCGCTGGGAATTAATGAGAGGAGTTAATTAACTAGAAACAAAAGGATTAATTGACTGGAATGAGAAGGATTAATTAACTGGAATGAGATGGATTAATTAACTAGAATGAGATGGATTAATTAACTAGAATGAGAGGAATTGATTAACTGGGATAAGTGAAATTACTTTACCAGAATGAGAGTTATTGTTTACTAGAATGAGAGGAAGTAATGAACTGGAATATTATAATTTTTTTTACTTTTGGACTTTTGAAACAAAGCGGTAACTGCAACCACGACCCGCCCAGGCTGTCAGATTATATCATAACGAATGACGTCATTCTTATGGAATGAATCATGCCAAAATCTACCCTTCATTGAGAAAGCCGCCAGGTCTTTGCCCTAAAATTCATTGCGTTGCCTAAATGAACGTTTTTCAGTTAGATGAACGGTCTGACCGCAATTGGTTATACTTAAGATCAATATTCAACTCGTATATAAAGTTATTTGTTGTAAGCAATTTTGAAAAAGAAAACCTAAACAAGATCTTGCCTTAAGTTATCTTTAATTAAATATTTATGAAAATTGAGCCTGTGACTACTGGTCGGTCAGCAGCTTTGTGAAATCCCCCTCCGTGGCCACCGGTGGGGCACGTTCCAGTCACAGTGTTGATGTTGTGAGCTAAATTGGCGAAGTCTTCATTACGGTGTCGTCTGCTGCCACCAAGGCGGAGCAGTGCATCGTCTTGTTTCCGAAGCCCAATTGATTTGAAATTTCAGCAAAGGTTTTCTGGAATAGCGTTTCAGCAATGGAATGGATAACTGAACTTCACGAGTTCAATTTCTGAATTTGATGAATCATTTTAGAGATCTATGCTCAGTTCGTCGAATTGTGCATCGAGCGAATTTGATAAAGAAAACTTGTAAGCTACACAAATTCATTACAGATTTCAGATCCCTTTAGATCCCCAGTTTCCTTTCAAGTCATCCAGTAACATATTAACCTCAAACTTTCCTCTGCTAGGCTTATAATAAAAGGAAGGATCGATTTCTGGAATATGATCTTGAGTTTTCTAGGTACGAAAACTCAAAAAAAATTATTCGATGTTCCTGGGACTCCATAAAATTCCACAATTCTTCTCGTATTGCCACTAACGCCCGTAGTATCGTTCCAGATTTGTTCACTAACCCGAATTAATTTCGTTTATTTACGAACGACTGTAGTTGAGTCTTAATTTAGTTTCCTTTTCTGTTGGTCTTCCTCTCCTGCTTCCAAACGAATAAACAAATCTCGAATCATTGTTGCCTCTCACTGACCCTCTGCGTCGCATCCATTCATCAGGACTTCATCGCTGGCCTCACTCTCCTGATCTATCTCTTGCGAAAACGGAAAACTACAGTTTTACGGATCGTGTTTAAAGTGCAGAACAACTATCGTCAAGTTGTGATTTGTGATGGATTTTGTAGGTTGTCGAATATAAAATGAAATTCGAGTATAAGTAGTTTTCCAGAGTAGTGCAGAACAACTGTCAAATTGGGATTTGTGACGGATTTTGTAGGTTGTCGAATGTAAAATAAAATTCGAATATAAGTAGTTTAAGTGAGTAGCAAAGTTTCTAGAGTGGCCCGAATGAGTTCAAAGTTTCTTTTTAGGTTTTTCATTCGTTTTCATCGTAAGAGCTTGGCCACTATCTAAAGTACAAACATTTTCAATGGGCGGGCATCTCTTGACGAGCAAAAATGAGCCAACATCATGGAAGTGATCCAACTGTAGTACGAGATCATTAATTGCTAATTCCCTTAAAAACATAATTATCTTAAGAGATATTAGCCCCAATATCAACAGACAGCTCTTAATGAAACCAAAGTATGAGAACATTTCTCACAGCCATGGATTAGATAGAGGTCGTGAACGCCACAGATTATTACATTCTACATGTATTAGAGGTCAGAACTCTATGTATTAGAGGTCAGAACGCTATGTATTAGAGGTCAGAACGCCATGGATTGATACACGCGTCATTGATTAGAGATTAGAACGCTATGTATTAGAGGTCCGAACTCCATGGATTGTTAAACACGTCATTGATTAGAGATTAGAACGCTATGTATTAGAGGTCCGAACTCCATGGATTGTTAAACACGTCATTGATTAGAGATTAGAACGCTATGGATTGGAAACTAGAACGCCATGGATTAGAGTTCAGAAATAGTTACCGAGGCCTGAGGTACTTGAACTTTTGCGTTGCTATTTCCAATCCGATGCAATAGATTTTTTTTAGCAATGAATGAGCATCTTGATGCTAATTAAAAAACTTCCAAAAGAGATTTTTGGTTGAGCCGAAATGGGTTTTGCGGGTATCATAAGAAATGGATTTTGCGTATTCTAAAGAAGTTTACCTTTGGCAAAAAAATACTTCATCTCATGAAGATGTCCCAACGATATTTGATAGAGCAACACCTCGCTTCCTCATTGAGTTCGAGTTCAAATAAGGTAGCAAGGTAATTTGTCAAAAAGCCTGGAAGAAAAAGACTGAAAGAAACAAACAAAAACCGTTTATCTCTAAAAAAGGTAACACATGAAATGTAGTAGACCATATTAGACTTTAAAATTCCTAAGTATAAAGTCTTTAATTGATAGACAAGCCATACGAGGCGAACTCGAGGACTAATTATGTTATCGTGAATAATAGTCAAAATATCATTTCTTGAATATTTCATACACAAAGAGATGACTGACAACTTATAAATAACCTAAATACTACTACAGTGGATATGGTCCATAATATTAGGCTGGTTTTCGCCTGGATAGCAAAAATAACCGCGGCTGGCTGAACCGCTGTGAATTACTTAAAAAATTGGTAGCAGACGACCATACAGTGTTGATGATCAAATAATACATATTAATTCTGCAAAAAAATTGTACTATATGATTCTATGTGAAACAGACATTGGATTTAATATTTGATTGCATTAATTTTTAAAATCCCAAGATTGAGTAATAATATTCAATGAATGATCAAATAATACAACTTGATTCGGCAAAAAATTCTATTATAATATTCTAGGTGAAACAGACATGGTATTTAATATTTGATTGCAATAATTTTTAAAATCCTAAGATTGATTAATAATATTTAACGGATGCGGCATGACGCCCCTTGATAGCTCAGCAAGAATGAGATGCACAGGAGATATTCACAAAGGTCATCCCATATATCACCGTAAATTCTTAGTTTCGGCTTAGCTGTCAGTAATTAGTTTTTGCATGATATGCAGAGCAAAGAACGCTGTGAGAAATTGTTTGATCAATTGTTGTTCTTCAAGTAAAAGTAGTCCTGTAAAACTGCTATGTTATAAGATTCCTTACTATAGGGTTACAAGGAGGATGTTGTGAATAATGGTTTGCAATATCATGACTACTCGTAGTCCCCTCTGAGACTCTCGTACGTTCGTAATGGTTTTACCACAATTAAAAATTTCATGAAATGCCTATAACACAATTGAAAATATCATGAAATGTCTTTAACCCAATTGAAAATATCATGAAATGTCTTTAACCCAATTGAAAATTTCATGAACTGTCTTTAACACAATTGAAAATATCATGAAATGTCTTTAACCCAATTGAAAATATCATGAAATGTCTTTAACCCAATTGAAAATATCATGAAATGTCTTTAAGACAATTGAGAATATCATGAAATGTCTTTACCACAATTGAAAATTTCATGAAATGTCTTTAACACAATTGAAAATATCATGAAATGTCTTTAACCCAATTGAAAATATCATGAAATGTCTTTAAGACAATTGAGAATATCATGAAATGTCTTTACCACAATTGAAAATTTCATGAAATGTCTTTAACACAATTGAAAATATCATGAAATGTCTTTAACACAATTAAAAATTTCATGAAATGCCTATAACCCAATTGAAAATATCATGAAATGTCTTTAAGACAATTGAAAATATCATGAAATGTCTTTAACACAATTGAAAATATCATGAAATGTCTTTAACACAATTGAAAATATCATGAAATGTCTTTAACCCAATTGAAAATATCATGAAATGTCTTTAACACAATTAAAAATTTCATGAAATGCCTATAACACAATTGAAAATATCATGAAATGTCTTTAAGACAATTGAAAATATCATGAAATGTCTTTAAGACAATTGAGAATATCATGAAATGTCTTTAACACAATTGAAAATATCATGAAATGTCTTTAAGACAATTGAAAATATCATGAAATGTCTTTAACCCAATTGAAAATTTCATGAAATGTCTTTAACACAATTGAAAATATCATGAAATGTCTTTAACCCAATTGAAAATTTCATGAACTGTCTTTAACACAATTGAAAATATCATGAAATGTCTTTAACCCAATTGAAAATTTCATGAAATGTCTTTAACACAATTGAAAATATCATGAAATGTCTTTAACCCAATTGAAAATTTCATGAACTGTCTTTAACACAATTGAAAATTTCATGAAATGTCTTTAACACAATTGAAAATTTCATGAACTGTCTTTAACCCAATTGAAAATTTCATGAAATGTCTTTAACACAATTGAAAATTTCATGAACTGTCTTTAACACAATTGAAAATTTCATGAAATGTCTTTAACACAATTGAAAATTTCATGAACTGTCTTTAACACAATTGAAAATTTCATGAAATGTCTTTAACACAATTGAAAATTTCAGGAAGAGAATTATGAAGGCATTCACCTACAATGTCACGGATATAATTCCTGCCATGCCGTAACTAACAATTCAGATATTGCTCACGTGTTCACGGTAAAAATACTAGAGGAATACTTATTTTCCAAACCAAATTCTGTGACTAGTGAATGATTCACGAACACGGCGCTAGATGAAGAAACTCTGCGCCACTCTGACAAAAACTCGTTCGATTTAACTGCTTCAAATCTATTTTACACGGTAAACTTTAGCTGCTGTAGAAACTTGCATCATATAGTCATTAGAGTTATATTTAAAAACGAGTGATAATTATAATAATAATAATGAAGGCATCTACGGATGCTTTATTTCCAATCAAGCCTGATACATATCACCTTGTACATTGAATTTTCAAATGCCTTATAACTAACGCCAGGACGCCATGACGCTTTACCCCATCAAGACCGGGGTAATCGTGTGTAATCGTGACAGCGGTAAGATATAGAGAAGAAAGAAATAAAAACCATTTATTAACAATAAAGTTGGTGAATGAAATTCTCACAAAATTGGCATTTCAAACCTTCTTACTGAAGAGGTGCATAATTAGTCTATAACTTTTACAGGTATCACAACAGCCATTGCTTCGGTGAAAATAGAAAATAGAAGGAAAAATCTAAAAATATTTCTTTGGGAGAGCTTACTCTGTGCTTAAAAGCTTATACATAAATACCAAGCAATTGGAGCATAGGTATGTCATTTAACCCTCATCAGCTCACGATAATTAAAATTTTTTCCACAAGATGTTCTACGAGTCTATTGAACGCGTTTGTTTTAATGAATTTGAATAGTGATTGAATAAAATTGAATGTTGAATAAAAAATAAATAAATAAAATCCAGTAACATCACAGTAGGCTTGGATTTACAAAGAATGAAGCTGAGACCGACAGTGTCTTTCTCAGCACTGCGATGCGATAAGTTAAGCATCACACTTAATTGGGGCAAGCATCGTTTTAAAAAATAGAGAAATGGTAAATTAATCTTTACAGTATTACAATCGAGTTGTAGAAATGATTTTTCATCTTAACCGAAGGAGAGGGAGTAGGTGAGCGAAGAGCAAGCTTGGTGAGTTGAAGACTTCTCCTTTTACTTCTTCTACCCGTCTTCTCTGTTTATTCTACACGCCAGAGGGCTGCGGTCTGACGGAAATACCGCAGGTTCCTGTCTTGGATCAAATCGAAGCCTTCCTTGTTGAAAGTCTGCCGCCTGTCATATATATATATATATATATATATATATATGTATATATATAATTGTTGATTTTAATTATAATTTTTATGTTAAAATCACATTAATAATCCTAGTAATTTTTTTAAATAGTTATAATCATATAATAATATTATAATAATTATTGAAATAATAATAATACACATATAATAATTATATACATAAGGTAATATTTAAAAGCACTTGCTTTAAAAATAAATGATGTACTTCTTATCATCTTTATTGCAAATAAAATGTTTCTTTCTTTTCCGTCGCGGAGAAAGCAAGGAACAACCCCGGTTTGTTCCTAGCTTGGTACCCGCAATATTTGGTGTTGGGGTTGTAGCCGCATATTCAAGCCAACGGCTGGCCTAACTGCACTTGCTACATTTATTAGAGTTCCAGCAACCCCTCATACTTCCAAAGGATACGGTATTCAACACGAATTCACAATTAGCCTTTTATTTTACAAACAGTAGTTATCACATTTACACAAATAATTAAGTACACTGAATTGGTATCATAGAAGCTACATCCATTCAATTTAGGTCCCGTCTCCTGAATAAATAATATTAGAAGATTATACACTCCATTGGGTAGCACGACCAAAGCCCGAAGATGAAGCAAGTCGGACACACAGCGATCAGGCATCAGCTACGGAACAGGCTCCTTGAGGTGTCGACCACAGTGCCGCCTACAATGAACGGACTAATTAAGACTCTAAAACAGTAACTAAGTTGTATATGCGACAACGGGAACTAAATCTTATTTCACAATATTCAAAAGAAATTAGCAAGGCAGTGCTAACTTTCTATTTAATTACCTGAGTCGGAAGACACCTGTGAGAAAGTGAAGATAATAAGAACAGATACCAGGAGGCCACGAGCATGAACAGAAAGAAGTAGGATTCTGATGTCAGTAATCCGGATTGTTTATTTTGGGAATCCCTGACATTTGGTAACTATTTTAAACGGTGAAAAGTAAAAAAATGAAGAAAAAGCAGTAGCCAACTCAATGGGTTTTTACTTCATTCACTCACTCTTTTACCTTAGGTTCAAAAACTGAAAACTATTCACCACGTTCCCCGCGTATTGGGGCATATGTATACCACTAGGTGAATTGCTCATTCTCGTGCCGGTATAAATGAATGGCTGTCAGGATACCAGGTTCTTTATTTGTTGGGGATCAAGGTAAAAGAAACAGAAGACTTCTATTATATAATTATAATGAAAGTAAGAAATAAATAGCAGTCAACAAATCAAAAGAAATAAACAAATAGTGACTAAAATGAAGTACAGAAATGACTTTAGAAGTAGAAGAAATAGAGCACAGAGGATATTAGTGGGAATTTAAGAGTACAAGTTTGCAATAGTTTCCTAGCAAGAAATGAACACAGTGTGGTACTAGGCAGGCCAGACCTAATTATCCAACCTGAAACAACGGAGAAAAACATTGACAGAACTTTATGAAAGTAACCAGTGACAAAGTTTGTGTAATTGAAGATTTCAAAAATTCATTAGGGGCCAAAAATAAGTCATATATGAATATTTGAAAATACTAGCAAATTACTATAATTACTGAAGGGTACGGCAGACAAAACACAACTGTATTAAGTTTCAAGCCGCTCGGAGAAAATTACAATTTGAGGATAAAAAGGGCCGCACCGCCATGTGATTTACAGATGTCCTTAACCTAGAGAAATTTCCCTGACAATGGCATTTCTTCTGTTTAGCGATCATTTAAAAAAAACACTGTCATCATACTAGATGAAATTTTATCGTGCAATTGCATTTGCATATTCATTAGGAAGGATAAAAATTCATTCGAGCAGTGAAGTCGATCTCTCAATTCTGCCTCTTACAAACCAACCATTATCAACCGCGGAAACGCAGGGTACGTGTCAAACAACTCTACTTTAGTGATGAATTGATCAGTGATGATATTTTCTTTGAAGGGTGAAAATACAGCGGCTAGGTACTATTTGCAGCACCCCAAACAGCTGTAATGCAAGCTGGGCCGCCGGCGTGACATTTCCTATCGCTTGCTGTGGTGACGTCACACAGCGGCGGCCAGTCATTGGCCAGCAACTTGACGTCTCATGATTGCTAGAGGCACCGAAATAGACCGGCCTTAAATGACACTTCATTACTTGAAATGTAGGTCAGAGAGACCACTGCAAGTAATGCTGCCCGTGATGGATGGGAGACAGAAGCAGCAACAGCAGAAAAAACGAAAATGAGTGACGTGCGACAGCTAAGAACTGAAGCTGTAGTAAAACTGAGGCTGATGCATTATTTATTATTTCAATATTGTGCACGTATTTAGTTCTGCGGAAGAAAAAAAACAAATGCTGATACAGTTAACCAAGAAAAAACTTTGTCCTAGTTGGTAACAGTAAATTTAGAAATGATAAATGGCAACGTAATTGTAATTTTTCAAATACAATTGTAGAATAATTACAAAATTTTGTTTCCTTAAATTAGAGATGCACTCGTTTACTCTGAAGCTTGACTGTTGAATCAAGAGCTATTGATACCTTCGGTTTTCAATGGAACGAATTAGATGAATTCTACTTTCTACAACCTACCCTCGGTTGGGTGGCGGAGATACAAAAATCTGGTGGATTGTTCGGTTGAGAACCGAAAGAAAAAATCGTCATTCATTTAAAATTAATTTTTAGAGCAAACAATTGTTTTCCCAAATTAATGAATGCTAGAATTTTTATTTGCTCAACAGTGCATTGCCCAGTATTTATTTATTCTATCTGTGTTTTTACCACTCCATGCTCAGCGTTTTTGAGTCGTACATTCGTGCTCTAAACGAGCCAGCGACTCAGGCAGGCTGTAGTGACGGCGGCTGCTTACTGAAATCATCGACATAAAATGGCGTGCTACAGCCACGTCGTGCAGGAAATGATGCGCATACTCAACTTATAAGTAATCACTCTTTGAGACGTTCTTAATTTAGAAGCGATCGTTTAGGAAATGATGAACATACTTAACTCATAAGTATCACTTTTTGAGGCGTTCTTAATTTAGAAACAATCGTTTAGGATATGATGAACATATTTAACTCATAGGTATATATCACTTTTTGAGACGTTCTTAATTTAGAAACAATCGTTTAGGATATGATGAACATACTTAACTCATAAGTATCACTTTTTGAGACGTTCTTAATTTAGAAACGATCGTTTAGGAAATGATGCGCATACTCAACTCATAAATAATCCCCTTTTGCGGTGCTCTTAATTTAGAAACAATCTTGTAGGAAGGGATGCGTATATTTAACTCATCAGAAATTACTCTTTGAGGCGCTCCCAATTTAGAAACTAAGCTTAGATTTCATTTTTAATTATTAAGGCAAATTACGAAAAAGGGTCGTCTTATACGACCTTGCTAGACAGTGTGTGTTTTTGGTGTTTAATTTCTACCAAGAAAAGACAGTTAATAGCACAGAAACCGGGTACGGTGTTCACTAATGCAATACTAGTAGTGTGAATGCTCCTCCTTGTCTTGGTGTCGCATCCATGCTACATAAAAGTGTTCATTATTATTTTTCCACGGTTTGTACCAGAAAAAAATTAGAATAATGCGGCCGACATTTATTTTTACACTGAAACTTTAACATTATGTTCTGCATCTACAATAAAAATAGAAGCAGACTTCTGACACGTGCAAGGTTATGCGCAAGTTCGATAAAAGAGATCGTTTAGTTCTGTCGTTTCGACCATGTCATTGTTCCACTTCACGAAGCTGGAACCACAAAAGTGCTGGCGTCCGCATTCTGTATTGGTCCTAGAAAACTTGAAGATCCAACCAAAAGTATTTAATGGCTGCCGCTTGTGTGATCACTACACACGACCTAATGAATTTATGAATCACTTCTGCGCCGTAGAAATTCGCAAAGATATACGGTGGTCGTGACATCTGTCTTTCAGTTGATCAGCTACCCTCACTCTGCATTCACTAAGCTATCACTCTCTCGTCTCTCTGCCCTCACCCTGCCCACACCCTGCCCTCACCCTGCCCTCACCCTGCCCTCACCCTGCCCTCACCCTGTCCTCACCCTGCCCTCACCCTACCCTCACCCTGCCCTAACCCTGCCTCACCCTGCCCTCACTCTGCCTTCACCCTGCCCACACCATGCCCTCACCCTGCCCTCCCCTTGCCCTTATCCTGCCCTCGCCCTGCCCTCACCCTGCCCACACCATGCCCTCACCCTACCCTCACCCTGCCCTCACCCTGCCCACACCATGCCCTCACCCTGCCCTCACACTGCCCTCACCCTTCCCTAACCCTGCCCTCACCCTGCCCTCACCCTGCCCTTATCCTGCCCTCACTCCGCCTTCACCCTGTTCTCACCCTGCCCTCACCCCGCCCTCACCCTGCCCTCACCCTGCCCTCAACCTGCTTTCACCCTGCCTTCACCTTGCCCTGACCCTACCCTCACCCTATCCTCACCCTACCCTCACCCTTCCCTCACCCTACCCTCACCCTACCCTCACATCTGCTAGCCAGCACGTGAGGAAGGTCTGCGTTATGACAGGCTGGCTGTGACTGCACCGTATTTTTGTGTGGGTGTTATTTTGGGACGCTCTCACTCCCACACCTTATTGGACGCTCCCACTCCCTCACCTTATGGGACGCTCCCACTCCCTCACCTTATGAGACGCTCCCACTCCCCAGGTTAGCGAGATAGCCTCACTCCCACAATTCATACCAAAATTGTTTTATACCATATCAAAAATATTATAAAAAGATTTCCGTCCTATTCTTATCGATAGTTATGACAAAATATTGTGGTAGAAATACCGTGTTATCGAGAGTAATAATTTCATTTTCAATATGTTCGTGAAAACTCCGGAATCGTTGTTTGCTGAATTAACACTATAAATGTTATCTTTCCTCACTCCCGACTTGGGATATTTTGCTAACAAAAATTCCGGTGCAATTGTTGTTTGTTTAATTATTCTAAAAACAATATATTTCTTTACTCCGAACTTGAGACCATTAAGGTTGTCGTGTAGTGCTAACAAGCGACGTGATCGAGGGTAGTTACTAAAGCGTCGCTCTCTAAGTTGTTAACGTACGACCATTACTGCATATCACCTCTGCACAGCGCACGCTGCATCTTCTGCACAACGAACGCCTCATTCTACACCTCGTAAATAATTTGCATCTGATCCGCCACGCTCTGCACAGATAGTCACTGTGTTACGAAAGGTGAGGGGTGAGAGGGTAAGGGGTGAGGGGTGAAAGATGAGGGGTGAGGAGTGAAGAGTGAAGGATGAGGGGATAGGGGTGCTCGGGATGATGGGTGAGAGGTGAGGGGAGGAGGTGGGGATCAGCTTTCGGGGTTGAGTGTAGCATGGGGTGCTTCTTGGTGAGGGAAGTAACTAAGTTTCGGTGTGGGGAAGTTCTTTGGGGTGTGGGTAAGGGATGCTTTATTCCAATCAACCAAGCCTGGTACATATCATCTTGTGCATCGATTGTTCAAATGCCTCATAACTAACACCAGGACGCAATGTCGGTTGCCCCCGGTCAAGCCGGTACCCATTTCTGACACCTGGGTAGAATGGGGAATTGTGGCTGAGTTCTCCCTTTTCCTAACGGGAGAAATCACCGGGCAACGCCGGGATTTAAACTTCCGACTCCTCCACGGACAGGCGCGTTTTTGACCACTCGGCCACGACTACCACACGTAGGGAGTACTATAGAGTAGTATAAAGCATGTGGGAAGGACTTTAGATTTGAGGATTGAACCTCGAGTTTGAGAGATATTAATTAATTAAGGAGTGGGAATGCAGGTTAAGAGTTTTCAGAGCAACGCGCAAATGTCTGGGTAACTCTGGGGATATGAAAGAAATAAAGACTTGAGGTTGTACTTCGGAAGTTGGGACACAGCATCAAGGTGTAGAGCAGTCACTAACTACAAGTCAACAACAACATAATAACAACAACATAGCCTGTGATGTATAAAAAATAACAACATAACATAACAATATAAAAACACAACAACATAAACATAACAACATGTGGTTAAGGCATAACAAAATTACAACATAACACATTTATCAGAAGCTTCAGAATCTTTCTTAACTCTCACCCATGTTGCTATTGTTAGGTTGGTGTGTTTTTATGTTGTTAACATAAAAACACACCAACCTTACAATAACAACATAGCGTAGGAGTTAAGAAAGCCAGTAGTAAATGCAAGGAATAACAAAGGTCTGAGAAAACAACGTAAGAGTATGGGGAACACCTTAAGGGCGTGAGGAAGAGCATAAGTGTCAAGGCTGACGGACGAGACAAGTGTCAGTAGCGTCGTCAAGCCGTCAGTTAAAGAGGTGATGACGCACAGTACTGTCGTTTGCGGGCTACAGCCGCTGTCTAAAGCTGAAGCTGTTTTGCACGGCGCTTCTCTTCCCCTGTCCAACGAAATTTGTCTTATTTGTATCATCTTTATCGTAAATAAGCTGTTTTCTTTCTTTCTTTCTTTCTTTCTTTCTTTCTTTCTTTCTTTCTATCCTTCTTTCTTTTTAAAGCTAATCTGATTCAGGATGTTTTGAACTCAAGCCCTCTTGAGTACAGCCGAGACGAAATTGATAAACCTCAGCACATGTCCAGGTGCTCGGTACGTTTCGGCTCAAATGTAGCGCATGACGGGCAGAAGTATCTCAAACGCTCAAAGTATTTTTAGTCCAACTTCTGGACTTTAGTGTATGAACTTACGAATTTCTCCATAAGTATCAACTGAAGAAAAAAGTAGGCCTTCATTCTTGCTTGCAATAAAAAAGTTGAAAAGTTCGAGCTGAAGCACAAAGGGCCAAAGCTGTCACCACAGCTGCTCCGATGGCCCGTGTTTGAAGGCGATGTGTTTGTGGTTGTTGCCATTTTATGGCCGTCACCAATTGGCATTTGTTGCCATATATGGAAACTTGGCAGCCATGGTACCTGAAATGCATTGTGTCTGATTCAAAGAGATAGAATGTGAGTAATGTTTTCAAACACTTACTTCTTTCGACAAATTTTCATGTTCGACAAACCTCTTTGTTTCAGTAGAGTTTGCTTATGTTCGTTATAAAGGTGGTTTTAAATAGGTGCATGCTATTATTCAGCAGCCTCATCGATCGCAGCATCAAAACTACATCATCAGTGTTAGGGAGCATCGCAGAAAGTGTTTGTTAAAACCAACCCGAAGAAAAAATGTTCTTGATAAGACCAACGCAATCTAAAAATGTTCTTGACAAAATCAACCTGAACCAAAAATATTCGTGACAAAACCATTCCGAACAAAAAATATTCGTGACAAAACCATTCCGAACAAAAAATATTTTTAAAAACCCAACCCGAACAAAAAATGTTTTCACAAAGCCATCCCGAACAAATAATTTTCTTGACAAAACCAACCCGAACAAAAAATGTTCATGACAAAATCAACCCGAACAAAAAATGTTCTTGACAAAAACCAAGCCGAACAAAAAATATTTTTGACAAAACCGACTCGAACAAAAAATGTTCTTGACAAAATGAGAGAATTTGGTGCCCGAAGACGTGCGTGGCGTCCGTCAAGTCTGGGAGATTTTGCCACTGATAATTTCATACAATTTGTCACTCAAGGAAAGAACCAACAAAATCAGCCTATGTTCACGTGAGGGAAAATAATGAGTAGCCAGTAATACATTGTTTGATTTTACACCTATTTCTTCCAAATTAATGTATATAAGTTATTTCATGATTAATTAATCAATTAACTAATTAATTCACATTCTTTCACCCATCTAAACAAAATATATAGCCTTCTATTCTTAACTTGAAGTACCAAATGTGGCGACGAGAGTACTGTCTGCGATGTTCAAACCTTTTATGTACCGTAGAGTCGTCGTAGGATTGTAAGAGTGTCAACATACCATCAACATGATGTCACCGTAGTATCATTGTAGTATCATCACGGCGTCATCATAGTATCGGAATATCACCAAAGCTTCACAAACACTGCCATATCATCATGGTGCCATCATTTTATCAACAATCACTGTCAAATCAACATAGTACCATCATTTTATCAACAACAATCACTGTCAAATCATTATGATACCACCATTATATCAATAACAATCACTGCCAAACAATCATGGTACGACCATTTTTTCAACATAAATCCCCGTCAAACAATCATGGCGCCACCATTTTATCAACAAAAATCACGGTCAAATCATCATAGTGCCCCCGCGGTATCAACAAATCACCTTCACGCGATCAGCTCTGCTTTATTTACACACAAATACCAGGCTTTTTTCCCCTCACACGAGGGTAGCCGACAGCAAGCTTTATTTACCTCTGAAAATGACGAGTTCGACTTCTGACGAGAAGAGTTCCCACACTCTACAAAATGAGGCAGAAAAAGAGGTGAGGGGAGTTGTGGGCGGTAGCAAGGCTATGCTGAGGATAGCAGGCGTGAGGCAGAAGCTTGTGGGGCGTGAGGCAGTGGGGAAAGGCTGGACCTCAGTGGTGGGGAGGCCGGCGCTGTGGGTGCTGCTTTAGAAAGCTCCCCAGCTCTGAACTGATCAGCCGCGAGTCGAAGAAAAGTGTTACACTGTTGATTGCGTTACGCCTGCTTTATAAGGCACCGCAGTTTGTGTAATGCATACCTTAATTTGATATACTGAACTTCAGAACTACCAAGAGAGAAAAAATTCTAGTGAATGGAGGGAGAGTTGAAATATTTTTCTGCTATTAGTCACTGAGGAGGTGCTCAATATCTTCTTTTTTGTATAATTTTAGTGCTGCTGAACGAAAGTCTAGGAATGGGAACATTTGTTACGAGCTGAACTTTATGCATAGAGACGGTATCTTTCCGTCACACACTAAAGTTGAACAAGTCTCCTGCAACATTTCGTGAAAAATTTAACATTCAGTGTACACAGAAAATGTTTTGCTGCATCATCGATATTCAGCGAACAAAGTTTGTGTGCGTAGAAACGCTGGTGTCACTTCATCGATAATTCTGCGTAATGCTACTAATCTGAGCCTACTGCAAAATTGAACTTTTATTATTTTGAAAAGCACTAAATATAAACAACTCTATCGCAATGGATCATTGAACAATAACTTTAACTGCATCATTTAATAAACTCCTAATTAAAGCAACTAAATTTACTGATAATATAATCAACGCTAAACAAAAGGGAAGGCCTTCACACAACGCAAATCTTCCAGCTAGGATAGACGTGCCATGGACAGTTGAGTTGACAAGGCAGGATGATATCATGTTTGTGACATGCTCTCACATGTACGGGTACACATGATGGTGTCAAGATAATAAACAAAAAATAAGCGCTATTAGATGAACGTGTATCACATTCACACGTGTTATGACGTACATGTGCGGTCCCAATAACTCTTTGCAATGCCTAACGGCTGCTCTTGTCAAGATATAGTGCACTGCGTCAACACTAAGCACATTTATTTTGCTCAGCCACGCTTCATCTCCGCCGTAACAGTAGTGAAAATGTTATAGAAAATATTTGATTGCAATCTTCGTGACGCAAATACGAGACATAAATACTGCAGCACTCAGTACGACCTGTGAAGCATTTTTTTATGGCTACCTCTGGCTTATTGCAGCTTGATTTATTTTAAACGTACTTTTCATACGTGTTTTATGTTGGAGCTATTCATCATTTGTATTTTTGATGCCTGAATTGCGTCCGTCAGAACTGCCTTCTGTATATCTCTACGTCAGACGTGTTTTCCTTCAGTGTTTACGTTTGTCTATTTATTCTCCCTCAATGTTTACATTCGTCGACGTTTTGTGTTCGCGGGGAAATTTTTTGCACAAGTTTTCTAGTGCCTATACGTCTTTTTTGGTCATTTCTCCACCTGTTCATGATTACCAACGAATTAACATTAATGCTCTCGTAAACTTTCACTAGTAATTTTCCACCGCTTTCAAGGTTAAGTAAGAAAAGCGGTGGATTTTCTTGGTGATCGTGTTGGTTTTTTCGAGAAAATATCTGTGCACTGACTTGTCGTGCTACAGCCGCGTGCAGACGGTACCGAGCTAAGTCGACCACAAAGATCTAATTCCAATCCTAGATATTAGAGCAGAAGATGCTGAATTCCTTAGAATATTTTCCTGTGTCGCAGTTTGTGCAAAAAAATTTCCCTGTGATGTAAGATAGCTTATGAGTGACAAATTCCTGTGTAATGTAAATTGCAACAGATTCCCCTGTGATGTAGATTGTAACAAATTCCCCAGTGATGTAAATTGTAACAAATTCCCCTGTAATGTAGATTATGACAAATTCCCCTGTGATGTAGATTGTAACAAATTCCCCAGTGATGTAAATTGTAACAAATTCCCCTGTAATGTAGATTATGACAAATTCCCCTGTGATGTAGATTGTAACAAATTTCCCAGTGATGTAAATTGTAACAGATTCCCCTGTGATGTAGATTGTAACAAATTCCCCAGTGATGTAAATTGTAACAAATTCCCCTGTAATGTAGATTATGACAAATTCCCCTGTGATGTAGATTGTACCAAATTTCCCAGTGATGTAAATTGTAACAGATTCCCCTGTGATGTAGATTGTAACAAATTCCCCTGTGATGTAGATTGTAACAAATTCCCCAGTGATGTAAATTGTAACAAATTCCCCTGTAATGTAGATTATGACAAATTCCCCTGTGATGTAGATTGTAACAAATTTCCCAGTGATGTAAATTGTAACAGATTCCCCTGTGATGTAGATTGTAACAAATTCCCCAGTGATGTAAATTGTAACAAATTCCCCTGTAATGTAGATTATGACAAATTCCCCTGTGATGTAGATTGTAACAAATTTCCCAGTGATGTAAATTGTAACAGATTCCCCTGTGCTGTAGATTGTAACAAATTCCCCAGTGATGTAAATTGTAACAAATTCCCCTGTAATGTAGATTATGACAAATTCCCCTGTGATGTAGATTGTAACAAATTTCCCAGTGATGTAAATTGTAACAGATTCCCCTGTGATGTAGATTGTAACAAATTCCCCAGTGATGTAAATTGTAACAAATTCCCCTGTAATGTAGATTATGACAAATTCCCCTGTGATGTAGATTGTAACAAATTTCCCAGTGATGTAAATTGTAACAGATTCCCCTGTGATGTAGATTGTAACAAATTCCCCAGTGATGTAAATTGTAACAGATTCCCCTGTGATGTAGATTGTAACAAATTCCCCAGTGATGTAAATTGTAACAGATTCCCCTGTGATGTAGATTATAACAAATTCCCCTGTGATGTAGATTGTAACAAATTTCCCTGCGATGTAAATTGCAGCAAATTCCTCTGTGATGTAAATTGTAACAGATTCCTCTGTGATGTAAATTGTAACAGATTCCTTTGTGATGCAGTTTTCGTGGAGCAAATTTACCTGTGTCGTCGTTCTATAGAATATAATTCTCTGTGTTGGAGTCTGTGTTCCACCAACTTTAAATTAACATCATTTTCCAGTGGTAACGTACAGGTGCCGAAGGAAGACCAAGACTCAGCACAAGGATGGATGAAGAACAAATTGCAAGTAAGTTGCACACTCACACTTCCAGCCATGCTGGCGGTCCATCTTTATTTGCGCATGTGAGTTCCTTGAACAAGTGAATATTGGTGACGTGTTAGGTAGCATTCTAAAGAAACTAAGAACATATTTTTGTCTCTCTGAAATTCAAATATATTGGAAACATATTAATTTCCCCTCGCTTCTTTGTATGCCTGGATAAAGTGTATATTGGTACAAATCATGCGGATCCTTGTTTACGAAGTTTTGTTATCTCTATATAATTATTTATGTAGCTAAGGCACATTTATTGCTTTACAATTATGTAAGCAGTAAAGAATAATTTGGAAAACAAAGGCCAACTATTCTACCCTCAAGAAAAGCAAAGCACCGAGTGATCTGTTGCTCTATTTAGTTTAACCTATTTTTAATTGTTCTAAATTTTGTGAAACTCCGCCAGGTAAAAAGGAATTGTGTAACGATGACTTCATATCGCACAAAATATTTCCTAAAATGCTAAAATGTTATGAAAAATGTATGGGACAGGAAAATTAGGAAGCAATATGCAGATTTTTAAGCGTTGATTAATTTCCTCTGTCAACGATTCGTTAAGGTTGAGTTGGCAAAAATTTAAAATAAGTTTCGTGATGAAGAAACTGTAAACTGGATACGAAGCTCCGTAGAGTTGCATTACTCAATTTATTTCGACCGACTGGCTGAGCAGAGCAGCAAAACTGACCAACACCTTGTAACGAATATACTTCAGAGTCGTGACTTTGCCAGATGGTGCATAAGAAGACTTGATAACTCAGGAATTTATTGAAAAGTAGAACGCAAGCGAAGTTTTTGTTATTTTTGTTTTTTATGGCTTGTTTGCAGGAATGTACACTACTCTCATAAGCAAGGCAATAATTAAAGAATTCCTCTTTCTGAAAGTACATAAAGTTAAATTAAACATCACACAGTAAACATTAGTTGAAATTAAACCTCTCAAGCTCTGGTAGACTTGAGAGTAAATTTCTCTGAAGAACCTGTCGTAAAAAATAACACTTGCTTATCTTTCATGTCAACGTGAGCAAATTAACACGGAACGTGCGCCACCGGTGGCCACGGAGGGGATTTTCATCCTGCTGTTGACAGACCAGTGGTTACGAACTTAATTTTATAAATACTTAATTTAAGCTAAATAAAGGCACGATTCAGTTAATCTTTGCTATTTTCAAAACTGCTCACTGGAATTTACTCTAAATTTCAGTTGAATATTGATCTTAAGTTTAACACGTTCACAACGTATTGGTACATATGTGTACCACTCTATAAAATGCTCATTTACGTACCAGTAACAATGGCTATCATTTCACTGATTCCACCACCTTAATTACTTTAGACTAGAGCGTGCAAGTTAATTAAAATGTTAACATGCCATTATATTATTCCCGCTTGTTAGAAAGGATAAGGATGTAATCAAGCAGTAAAGACGGCTTTTCAATTTTCCTTTTTCTAACCTAACCAAACCGACCGTAGCAACCGCGTAAACGTAGTGAAGCTGTTCCGGTCAAAGTGATAAATTTGCATACCTCGTGAAAATATTTCATTTATTTAACTCTAAGCTGGCCTGCTAACGCCTGTCCTGCTGCCACGAGCTCGCTATATTAAGACTTGCCATAAAGACTTGCCCGACTTGGTCAGCCGCTCTCTAACTCAAGTTTTTGCTGCCGACCTCAAAACTTGACACAACTCACATGACGGCCAGCCTGTCGTGGTACCATGTACGTAATTAGACTGCCAATTGCTGCATGAAGTGCTGCATGGCAGAACTGACAGTATCACAACATTTCTATTTGGAGTTTAAACCTATTTCATCATCCTCTTATTTTGCATTTCAAAGTAATTATGTTTAACCGAATTTTCACGATATACGCTAACATATTTCAACATCCACTCAGTTTGCATTTCTACGAACGTTCCGAAGAATATTCCCACAAACGTTCTTTTCTGTCACGGAAAACTCGTGTGTACCTCTTTGGATGCGCATTATTATTTGTAACTTGATATTTGCTTAGTATTCTTGGAAAAGGAGGCAAGAACGTTTTTATTCTTTTAACATCCTTGGAAATGTATGTAGAGGCCATAACTTCGTTGATTGCGATTATTATAATTCTGGAAAATGTAGGCATCAGAATTTTTTTGATTGCGATCTCGATCATGATGCCGAGCGGATTCTGTTGGCACTGCGCATTTGTGCTATTTGTTGCTGGGTGCTCACCATTGTGTTATTTGTATTACTTATTGGCTGTTATTGACAGCGATGCGCAAGGTGTTCGCCATGTTCGACCAGGCCAAGACGGGCTTCGTCGAGACCAACAAGTTCGTCAACATCCTCAACACACTCGGACAAAACTTCGACGAGGACGACCTCAAGCAGAAGATTGACGAGGTCGACACCGAGAGTGAGTGACCTCAGTATCTTGTCTTATCATCTTCTCGTGACCTCACCAGCAGTATCTCAGGGATCTCAATATCTTCTCTCATCTTCTCGTGAAAATTGCCGAATATTTTTTACAGTCTAAGACCGTTGAAATTTATCGCTATCCTAAAGTCCCGCGAGACACTGCATTTTGCTCATTGAACGCTCCTGATATATAATGGTTGTATAGGGTAATGAATTTTCTTTTACTCATTGAACACTCATGGCAATGTAATGGTTGTTGTGTAAAAAGAATTAATATTTTTCCCCCGTTGAAGCTCGTCATATGTAATAGTTGTTGTTTACACTGAGTCATAAACACTTTTTGATAAACTAGAAGCGCGGCTGCTCTACGAATAGGTGAATAATGTATTATTTAATATATTATTGATTATTATTAGTTTATTGTTGGTCCCTAACGATATCTAAAGCAAACTCATCAGAAAGCTTGAGCTAATTTTTGAACAATTGATTTTTGAAAGTTAATACCAAACAAAATAATTGAGAGTACGAGCATGAAACTTGGGATAATTATTGAGCGCACTGCTTCACCAGTGCAAAAGTGTTTGTTACACTCATAAGGACGCTCAATGACCGTATCTGTGATACGAGTTTCACCAGTGCACAAGTCACGCTCACAAGGAAGCTCAGTGACCGTATCTGTGATGCGAGTTTCGCGAATGCACATGTATTCTTCAATGCAGCAGTTTGGGTAGCACTGATGTTTTGTCCCTCATTGCAGAAGAAGGAAGGGTCAACTTCGACCAGTTCATCACGATCGTCATGCCCTACCTCGAGGAGGACGACGACGAGGCCATGCATGAAGAACTCAAGGAAGCTTTCAGACTTTACGACAAAGGAGGTGAGAAATTTTGTGGGCAATAATTTGCAGTGTCCCAACCATGTGTTAATCAATGTTATATAATAAGACGCCAGGTTCTCATAGGTCTATATATAAATTTATATATTTTTCGTGCCTAATTTCTCGAATGCTTAACAATTGGAATCTCATTGAACACATAAAAGTGGTTGGTCAGTTTTTCTTTCACGCTCATAAGGCTGCCAAATGACCGTATCTTTGATATGAGTTTCACCACTGCACAAATACAAGAATATTTGAATCGCGGGGACTATTAGGATTGATTTACATGTTTGTCAGCCACATCTGAAAGATTTATTTCAAGGAAATGGCGTCCTTGTCGAAGGTCCGTGTACGCTAGCTAACAATAAGCATGGAAGAGTCAGTGAAGCCCTAAACCAGGGTAGAAGAAACACGGTAGGGTCAAACCAGTCTTTTTTCCCTCTACCGTGGGCAATGCTGACGTCATGGCAACGAACCAAAAGCAGCGCTCATATTGCATCTGACAACACTGCTAGCCACAAATCTTGCACCGCTATTGGCCTAAGGACATGACGCAGAGGTGACGTCATTCAGTTGATTTGAAAAGAAGCCGTTCTATTGGCTAGCCGCAAAAGAGAAGGTGTATTTTCCCCATAGAGATGACTCTACCTTGTTCCCTCTACCGTGTGCAGGCGACGGCTACATTACGACTAAGGTGCTCAAGGAGATCCTCAAGGAGCTCGACAACAAACTCAGCGAGACAGACCTAGACGGCATCATCGACGAGATAGACGAAGACGGGTCAGGCACTGTCGATTTTGACGGTGAGTTCTTATATGTACTTGAATACATGATAAAGGAATAATTTTGTTTGATAGCATAAAGTCTGATGAACTATAATATGTACCAAAAATGCGCGATAAACAAATGAAAATTAAGTGATGTTTGATAATATAATGTGTCATAGAATTATGAAATGACAATCAATTATTGATATAAATCAAATGAAAATTTTACAACAGTTGAATAGAACTATGATATGTTATTATGAAATGAGTTTGTGATATCCAAAGAAAATAAAACTTCACATTTTATTAATCACATGAACTTGTTTTGTTTTGAGTAAATTCTGAAACTCAGTTATAACTGATACTTTGGCCTTTTTATTTCTATTTGATTACCTGTTCATGTTTGAATTTGATTTTGACACACACAATAATAGCTGGCACTCCCGACACACGTCATTTTTCCATTATTTGTTTATTTTCTTCCTATTATTTGTATATTTTCTGCCGATTATTTGTTTATTTTCTGCCTATTACTTGTTTATTTTCTTCCTATTATTTGTATATTTTCTGCCTATTATTTGTTTATTTTCTGCCTATTACTTGTTTATTTTCTTCCTATTATTTGTATATTTTCTGCCGATTATTTGTTTATTTTCTGCCTATTATTTGTTTATTTTCTGCCTATTATTTGTTAATTTTCTGCCTATCATTTGTTTATTTTCTGCCTATTACTTGTTTATTTTCGGCCTATTATTTGTATATTTTGTGCCTATTATTTGTTTATTTTCGGCCTATTATTTGTGATTTTCTCCCTATCATTTGTTTATTTTCATGCCCAGAATTCATGGAGATGATGACCGGCTGAAGAGTGTAAGTTTCACCGCGTTATGGCCACCGCCCCGGCGTTCCAGTCCGAACATTTGTTCCTCGCTACCAAGTATACGGATATTTTAAGAACAAATATCACATCCATTTTAACTCTTCGTTGCAAAAAATAAAACAGGTTTCTATTTCTTTTATATAATTCATCGTTCGCTGCAATGTTGTTGCCTTATTTTAACTTAGGAATAACAATAAAGGACTCTGGAATATTTAGTATCACTGCGCCCATGATGAAGAAAGTTTGGAGACGCTTCGCGCAACAAACACTGTGACACTGAAGACATTCACACGCACTGATGAATTTTTGCGGTTTGTAATGTCCATACACTGATGAATGGCAGTTCCAAGTCGTCTTCAGACCATAAGAACTGATTACGTAGAACTGATAAGAACTGATTATTGCAGTTTTCTTCATTTACGAATTGAACGGTTTTTTTAGCTACGATGACATCATTTTATTTTTCCTCTTTGAATCGGCAATTTCTACTATAAAAAGCTAGCCAGTCAAGAGGCAATGAGGAGGGCCGACACATTTCACTCTTAGCATGTTTTATAAAGGAACAGACCGGGTAATAAAAGTAAGGTTAGCGTAAAAATCTACGAGTAATATTTTTATTTAATCAATGAAAAACACAGGATAATTATTGGTGTCAGAACACTACAGTGCTAGTGATACTGTTTTCTGGTACGTACAAGAGTTTTATTAGGAAATGAAATGCTGAATTAACAAAAAAGATGAAAGTGTTCCAGCGTCGGTGGGAGTAGAAACACGTGGATGAAGAAGAGATGTTCCGTCTAATGTGAGCTCTTTCTCTCATCGGACTTTCTCAACCTGTCATCATCTCCATGAACTCTGAAAAGAAAGAAAAGTGAACATAAGCCAATAAGAATTAAATTCGTAACGATTCACCTGACAAATAGGTATTCACTAAGACTCAAACACCTTCTGAAATGTTTGAACCTGCCCGCGGCAGCACGAGGTTCACGACTGCCTTCTCTCCTCGAAATAACTGGCAAAAGCCTGCCCTACTCAACTTGAAATATTTCCATAAGTAACTCAAGCTAAATTCTTCGTTGCTGTTCACGGGAATGCAGACAGAGGCAGGAGACATACCGCTGAAAATTTTTTGTCAAAGTTCAACACAAAATGAATCATACTAAAACCTCAAAGCCCAAAAAATTAATCGAATTTTGGGCTCATTATCGTGCTCACATTTTGTCTTACTGTACATAACGCCCAACTGGCAATCAGAATGGCAACGTAGAGCATAGGATTTCTATCTTCCCGAAAGCAGTCTGCCTGAATCCTGTACATAGCAATCACGGCCTAGTGCACTAGTACTGGTATCGCATTGCAGCATGAGAACGGTGACCACCGTGCGAAAGTTGGTACTAAAAAGGGTGTCAACAAAAAAAATTTTCACTGACCGATATATACTATATCTATAAATGATTCAAAAACCATACAACAGTTTAATTCTGATTTATTTCTCCAGTAACATAAATACATGTACATCGGTCAGTGGATACATTTTTTGGGGACACCCTGTATTGAGCACTAAATAGAGCTGTGGCTAGTAACTGGTCACACGTCTCTGCACCACACGTCTCGCGTCACTGACCATCAAAGTCCACGGTTCCAGACCCGTCCTCGTCGACCTCCTCTATGATGCTGTCGAGGTCGTCCTTCGTCAGCTTCGGGTCGAGCTCCTTCAGGATCTCCTTGAGGACCTGCGTGCTGATGTAGCCGTCGCCTGAAAAAAATCAGAGAAAATTGTTATTTCAATGGAATAAATGAATTTATGAGGAAATCAGCTGCGTCGAAAAGCTGTTTCCAAATACTCGCCTGCAAAAACTGTTATTTCAATGGAATGAATGAATTTGAGAGGAAATCAGCTGCGTTGGTGAGCAGTCTCCAAATACTCGCCGGTCTCCGCATCATCAGAAACTAAATTATTATTCGAATGGAATAAATGAACTTATGAGAAAAGATCTGCTTCAAAGAGTAGTCTCCGAAAACGGTGGTCACAGAATTATGACACAAAGAGTTTACGTGTCTTCAATAACGAATAAATTTTTCAATGCTTTAATGTGAAGGTTTATTTCAACTCATACATGGGGATAGATTGGGAAAAAGCTCAGATGTTACGAGGGTGAACAGCATGAAAGGGACGGATCCACGCATCCGTATCTTTATTTGTGATTCGAAAATGAATTTATGCCGACAAAGAACATCTGTATTTCCTAACTCAATCGCTGAACGATAGTTTTGTAAATAATCAATAGAAATTTTACTGAACGTGTTACGACATCGCTTGCTTCCAGTAACAAGAATTTTATTCTGCAACTGTGATTCAGAAACATTATACGATCCATTTCTCTGACAAGCGACACAACTGTAAATGACTTCTGACACACATCACTTCACGAATGCGTGAGACCTAAAATGAACAAGACTGTTTTGTTTTCGAACTGCACTCCTTGAATCTCCTAACTCCAGGAATGCACTGCGAGAAACTCCTATTTCACACGCACACAACACCGAACAGGAGAATAAAATGTAATGTGGTCACTGTGGCCGAGTGGTTAAGAGTGCGCTCTTCACGGGAAGGTGTCGGCTGTTCGAATCCCAGCAGTGCCGCCCGGTGATTCTCCACGTTGGGAAAAGGGAGAACTCAGCCATAATTCCCCACTCTGCCCAGGTGTCGGAAATTGGTATCGGCTTGACCAAGAGTAATCGTCGATGCGTCTTAGTGTTAGTTATACAGAATTTGAAAAAAATGTATCATACAAAACGATAAGTGGCAGGCTTGATTGGAATAAAACATCCTTTATTCTACAGCAAATTATACAAAGAACTATTACCCTGTGCAGAGCAGCCTAGAACAATTCACAGAGCTGTACATTACCAAGTATGCACGATACAAAGAGCACAGAAGAATGCACGGTACAAAACACTCCGCAAATGAGATCGAAGTACATGGTATTCTGGTGCACGGTACCAGAATACCAGGTACACCGTATTCTGGTGCACAATACCTGCTTTATCATAGAGCCTGAAGGCCTCTTTGAGCTCCTCCACCATAGCCTCGTCGTCGTCGTCTTCAAGGAAGGGCATGACGATGAGGCAGAAGCTATCGAAGTTTACCTTGCCTGATTCTGTAAAGCAACGTACGATCGAGGCGAATTGAGAATTTACGAAGAAACTCTTCCTGGAAATACACGAGAGGTTCGATTAAGGTGATCAGATTTTAAGGACTGAAATGTGATATTTTTTGTGACTTTGATTTAGTACAAACTTCCTTCGCAAATACTCTCCACGACGTGAATCTCCTCTTTACCATGCAACACATGATCAATTTTCTTCCACAACTCTAGCACTTTGATTGCGACTACCAAATGTTGAGTTCAATGCCAAACTCAAATTTAAAGTCAATTTTGGTAAGCTATTTAGAAAATACCAAACATGAATTGGATCGCGCCTTCATTTGGCTTTGATTGAGTATTTGTGAAAATTGAGTGTGCGACCACTGGTCGGTCAGCAGCTTTATGAAAATTACCTCCGTGTACCACCGGTGACGCACGTCGCAGTCAAAGTGTTGAAGACGTACATCAACAAAGAAATCTTCATGCCATTGTTTGACTTCTACTCACTCCTACCTTCAGTTCCTTTTCCATTTCTTTGTTGACCACACTCGGTTTCGTTAGCGAACTGCATGACAGACAATTGTGTGCCGGTTGTCTTTCTTTACTCCCGTTATACTTATAAGCGTTTACTCTATCCACCGACTCCCATGTCGGTGGTTTACTTTAACCTCCTCTCTTTCTTAACTCCCATGTTTTATCAACTTCAACTCTTTTGCCCTGTTCAGCAACTCTTTTTACCCTGTTTAGCAAGTTTAGCAACTCTTTTTACCCTGTTTAGCAATTTTAGTAACTTTTTTAACCCTGTTTAGCAGCTTTTTTACCCCGTTTAGCACCTCTGACTCACTCTCTTTATCCACCTCGTCTATCTTGGCCTGCAAGTCGTCCTCGTCGACGCTGGAGCCGAGCTGCCGGAGGATGTTGCCGAACTCGCACGTCTCGACAAAGCCAGTCTTGCCTTGGTCGAACATGGCGAACACCTTTTTCATGGCTGCATGACACGTCATTTCCACATTTATTTCAGTAACTACAATTTAATTTAATCATATTTTTGTTTATGATTTATACCAATACATTTATTTCAGGCACTAAAATTGAATTTGATCACATTTTTATTTTTCATTACGTCCCAGCAAGCAAATCTATACCAGCTCCTTATGATAAAGTTGCGTAATTCTATGCTCTTGTTCTATCTCTTCATTTTAACTTTCCACTCCTATTTTCGAAATACACCCGCCCTATATCATTCATCGATGAAATTACTGCACCTATTTATTACTAGTTTTTTATGTGGCGTGTTACTACGTACCTTAATACTTGAATGTTGTAACAATGGTTGACATTTTAAACTATTTCAGGTTACAAAAATCATAACTTGTAAACATCACAAACTAAGCTTACTTAGCAGATACATATAGTACTTTGCACATTCTCACCGTCGAACGTTAATTTCTCATGCTAATTTTCTTATGAAATCTCAAAGCATTTAATGATTTCTGTTCGAACTCAACACATAATGTTCTGTTGAAATTGATCTAAAAAATCATCTGAAGACCTAGATCATGCTCATCAAATTGGTTCTTGCTTGATGGGATTCCGCTTAATGGATTTAAAGGAAACATCTATGACGCTAGACATTGATACGATAGAGCAAAACGAGCTGTTACCTAGGAGCAAAATTTAATATTACTAGTTTGGAATGCCACAGAAAAATACGCAGAAATGTCATTGAAATCTTGGTCAAAATCTTCTGTTGAGCTCATTCAAGCTGCAGCAAAGTAAGTGAAGTCACATGCACAAGTGAATAAATTATTTGAACGCGTAAAAACGTGCTACAATATTCGTTACCTATGATGCTTATTAACTTACTTTCAGTCTGATTGGAATCCATTGATCCACTTTACGTTCATAAACCTGCAAATAAATGCAACACATAAGAATTTTCGTTCACAATTAGTTCTCATGGAATTAGTCCTTGAAATTAACCATGCAAACTACTCATGATTAATTTTCCTCGACAGTTGTTGAAACAATTGCACATTTTCAACTTGGAAGAACAGTATTTCTCTGATTGAGTACTGTTCCCAGTAAGAAAAAAAGGACTATGAATACATTGAGTTGATTGCTTTCAGAGTGAGAAAACCGGGAAAATAAGGATACAATATTTATTCTTCTCCAAAAATATACATCCCTCAAGCGTCAAGAGAAAAAATTACAGTGCGTGTAATTCTCATCAATATTTTAGTCATTTGATGTGAAATTATAGAATATCAATAGCACTTGATGTCCGTTTGATAAAGGTTTACCGGCCCCACTCCACCCAGGTGTCGGAAATGAGTACCGGCTTGACCGGGGGTAACCGTCATATTGCGTCCTGGTGTTAGTAATAAGGCATTTGAAAAACTATTACACAAGATGATATGTATCAGGCTTGATTGGAATGAAACATCATTTTTCTTTGCATTCTTGGAATGCTAAGAAAATAGCATTCTTGGAATTTGTTTTTCATCTGACTGCTCTACGGATGAGAGTATCTCCAAGTAACTGGCCACTCTCACAAGGGACTCTAAATTGCAGCTGTGCACCCACATCAGCTATCGGGACATCCACACCCATATGGGTTACATCCGTAGATGGGTCCCTTATGGGTGTGTGAATGTTGTCCCCAAAAATGTGTAGATATGAACTTTGTGGGTGTGTAGATGTGACCCATATGGGTGTGTAAATGTTGACCCCAAGAATGTGTAGAAATGGACACCATGGGTGTGTAGATGTGACCCATATGGGTGAGTGAATGTTGACCCCCAAAATGTGTAGAAATGAACACTATGGATGTGTAGATGTGGACCCCTAGGGTATGAAGATATCGCCTCGTGGATTCATACATAGATGGTGCGTTCATTGATAAGTGGATGTAGACACAAAAGATGTGCAAATGTAGCCCTTTTGTATTGTGAGTACAAGTTCATGCACGTAGATACTAAGCTCATAACAATGAAACGATGCGTTTTTTTGTAGATCGTATATTAGTAGCTGAGATCATTAATTGTTTTAAATTAATTAACTGGAACACTCCTACTAACATAGCCTGCTGAGTTGAACCCCATATGTTGCTGGCGTTGAACAATAAAGCATCCGATATTTCTACGCTTTAAAAAATTTATTTGAACTTTTGATTATGTGCCGTATGTTCAGATTTATAATGTTTTTACTTTTTTGTTTAATAATAACATTTCATTTGCAGTTTGATGAAAAATCTCGAATGTCCTCTCAGCGTTGGGAACATTTGAAATTTGTTGGCCTAGAGAAGATAACGGCAAACTTTCTCCTTTTTTATTGTTCATGAGATGTTGTCGGTTGTGCCGGGCAAATTGTGATCAGTCGAAGAGAATGTGGGAATTGATGGAATTAAAACTTCATATGAGAACGCTTTCAAGTCTTCGAATAATGTGTGCTTCCGCATTTGGATGGAAGATATTAAATCCATCTTCAAAATAAACTTCATACCTTCCTTCTAATTTTGTTGGATTGCAATGAAACTGAAAATAAAGAAAATTCTCGGTATTGCATGGACACATTCGCCACTGTTTTATTTAGAAGAAAGCAGTCGATTTCTATCATTAAATTTATTAGAGCTTATTTTTGCATCGCCTTTAAAAAAATGTTTTAAATAGTCACCCGCCCTTAATACACAAATTAAACATAAGTTTTGAACACCACCAGATTCTAAACTCTGTTACTGACAAAGTATGAGGTGCTGTCTCTACACAAGTCCACTCTGAACTGTTCGAATATCAGGGCTCGGTCTCGGCTTCATTTGACGCATGACACTTGATCAAGGCATGCCCACAGTCCGTTATAACGGCGTCGTAAACTTCAGTCCTTTACAGTAAGTGATACTTGTTTTATATATAGACGCCATCGGCAGTTTTGAGCACCGTGCAGTTAGTTGTCAAACCTTTATTTTGCAAGGTGGCTTGTGTGCTGCAACTCCACTGATTTAAAATGCACTGAACACGTTTGTTTTTACAGTGGTATTTCTTTGCGCTTAAAAATATATTCCACAAAGCTGTTTACCCGCACGATGTCTTGGGATCCTTGAGAGAAAATGATGTGCTTAGAGACTCAAATAACGAAGACGCAGCATTCAAAAATTCATGCAGCCACTGTGTTTTGTCGGGCCATGCGCTCTATCTGTTACTCTGCCACTCGCTCTACCATTTTCTGACTCTTACTCATGCCTGATACTTATTCTGCCATTTCTTCTACCACACCCCTTCCAATTTCCATAAAATGTGCGCTTTCATTTACTTAAACTCAGCCATCAGCTGTTCTACTTTCCACTCGCTTGGCATAGATAACTTATAAAGAAATGTTATATTTTGTGCAAATAATTTTGGCAAGCACGAAATTCCTCCAATTTCTTCGGACTCGAGCGTCCCACCTGCTAGCATTCGAGCAATAAGAGTCGCAATTTTTGTGGCTAGAAGGCTCGTCTGAAGAGAATTGAAGGCGCCAGTTTCATCACAACTGATCTAATATAAGGTAAAAGCTTCCCATATTTTGCATTACCTCCTCTCTCATCTTTTTCTTACATTGTTGTTCCCTTTTGTGTCAGAATTTATTCAATCAAATTGCTTTTGCTGAGGAGAAAATTGGAACGTACTTGTTAGGGAAGGATGTGCAAGGTAAATCTGGAGTGTTATAATGCCGTCGGTGAAATGTTCACAGTTCCAAAGAGGAGCTTGAGTTGTGTAAGCTTAAAAAACAGGTATGAAACACAAACAGCATACGACATTCTCTGTTTAATCGTCAGTTCATATTTCTTTGTGAACACGAGATTAACGACTTTGCGTGTATAAATTTGTTTTCACAAGTTTTCAGAGCATCTCCACAGCTCTCCCATGCCTGAGTCTCAGCGCTTCGTTCGGTGACGTCTATGCGAAGCGTCTTGCCGATCGTCGTCACTTTCAACCGAAATGAAATAGAAAGGGTTTTCATTGCAATCAAGTCTGACCCATATCATCTTGAACATTGATTTTTCAAATGCCCCATTACAAACACCACGACGCAATGACTGTTGAACCCTGTCAAGGCGGTATCCAGTTCCCACACCTGGGTGGAGTGGGGAATTGTTGCTGGTTTCTCCCTTTTCCCAACGGAGAAAAACACCGGGCGGCACTGCCAGGATTCGAACTGCCGACACCTTCCCTTGAAGGATGCGTTCTAAACCACTCGACCACTTGGGGCCGGAAACATAATGAAATACCTGCACAACGTGACTTTTCCATTGGTAAATTATTGGCAATTCTTTTAAAATCACGGTCTCACAATAACAGGGAATTGTATCTACCAGTTCTACAACAATTCTTTTTCTCGTTATTGTATTCCTATAAATAACAAGAAATCCTAGCCTCATCTCTGTTCTATAAGAGGCAAGAAACATTTTCATTGATCTCTGTATCATAAGAATTAGCTCATACAAATGGTTTTTCAACTTTTTAAGTTGAAAAAAGGGGAGTGGATGAAAAGAGAAAAAGCTCGATGATTAGAATAGCCCCCACTCTAACCTCTCTTTTTCCTGACTCCACCTGCAGTTTTGTCAGCCTGGTGAAAATTCGGAAAAAATTTCGCGCTTCTCAAATGTGATTTTTACGACACACCAAATAAGAAGACAAACTTAAATCTACGCGGACACAACAGCGGACAGTTCCGCTGTCCGTTAGAAGTTCCGTAAAGGTGTCGTGGGCTAGAATCTTGGCGTTGAGGGCGATTTTTTACGTTGAGAAAAAGAGAAAAAACTCAAGGCACAATACCCCACTCTAACCAGGTGTCGGAAATGGGTATCGGCTTGACTGGGGGTAACCGTCATTGTATACTTGTATTAGTTATATGGTATTTCAAGAATAAATGTATAAGATTATTTTTATCAGGCTTGATTGATTCGAATGACATCGTTTTTAAATCAACTTACCACTCGGTCGGAGAAAAACTTGTAACATTCCGCGATTTCGACACCCCGAGGAACTGCCTTGCAGAATGCTCAGAAGTACCGCGACTTCTCAGCCTTGAGTAAAGATAGAGAACTAACCAAGTTTATGTGCGGCTTTGAATGCAATTCAAGAATTTATTCTTCGCTATTGTCCTAGTTATCTTCGATTAGAACACAGAACGAATAAGCATGATTTTTATACTAGGTACTCCTCAAAATTTCGTTTTGTCATAAACTCACTAGAAAAACTATTCATGGGGTGACTACGCCTTTTTTTGCAAGCTCATGCAACATTCACTTACATAGAAAATTCGATGAAATGAATGATTTTAAGCAATTTGATCAATTTTTTTACTACAAGTGACGTGAACAAGTGAACAAGTCTGCTAGGCGTATTATGTTATACAAGGTATTCGCTAAATAAGGAGATGAATCAAAAATGCCGTAGTTTGTCAATATTAATGCTAGCACGCTGAAATAGGTTTCATTGAAAGGACCAAGTTTAAAATATCTATTTTATTTCCATAATTTCGTCTATTTGGCATTCCTTTCGAATAAATGCGACATTCATCACTCAAAATTATGTTATCCCGTAATGTTTGATCAGGACCGCTCGTGTGTTTTATTCTGCGGAAAAAATATTACCTCCAATCTTTATCCTGCTGTGAAATTTCTTCATGACAATGTATTTTGTTTCGATTTAAATGAAAAAAAAATTATTTGAGGATGAACTGAACCGTAATTTTCATTGGCTGTGTCTCAGGAAAAAATTTTCTAACCGATTTCGTTTTATGCTCGTTAAATAATGTCCCTACCATGTTGTTTGTTATTTATGTCCTTCTGGTATGCGAAATAAACAAAATTATCAAAATATCAAAATAAAATAAAAATTTAAGTCCTACTCTACGAAAGATTTTGGGGTAGGATTTGAATTAAAGATATATCCAGCCGGGAATAATTTATTTGCCTGTATTTTGTAACAAAATACTGTACACCAGTCAATGACTAAGGAACACAAATATTCCCGGAAGGGTGGTGTTCATGCAGTTGAGGACCGCTAGGGCGTAGGACCTCTAATCCTGCCACCATCTCCCGTTGCCTGGCGAGATAAAAATGAAATTGTGTAATTTTCGTATTATAAGGTAACAATACACTGTTATTAGTTTTAGTTATAGGCGCAGCAAAGGCCACGTTATAGTTATGGTAATAGTAATGCCACAAGGGTCAAATTATAGTTATAGTTGTAGTAATTGTAATGCCACAAGGGTCAAGTTATAGTTATAGTTGTAGTAATTGTAATGCCACAAGGGTCAAGGTATAGTTATAATAATAGTAATGCCACAAGGGTCAAATTATAGTTATAATAATGCCACAAGGGTCAATTCATAGTTATATTAATGGGAATGCCACAAGGGTCAAGTTATAGTTACATTAATGCCAGGCAGTTGTGGGTTACGTTAATAGTTCTAAAGTTAAAGCCTATTCTAACATCACCAGTTAACTCACGCCAAGCTTACTGGTAACCAACCTCTAGAACGTCGACTCAGAGGCCGCAGGTGGACGAAGACCGACGCGGTGAGACGTGACGTTCTTCATAAGCATCCATCAAACAGGCTTGGTGTTATCCCTTGTAGGGGTGAGGTGTCACGCAGCGGACGGAAGGACGAGGACTGGACGACACAGGCACCTGGAGTGCTTAGCTCTCCATCTGGAGGGTTATAGCTTCACCGGATGAAAGAAAGTGATAGTGCATGCTGAGAGGAGCCCAACCGAATTATTACGTTCTGCTTGCTGGAAGGGTCAAAATGATCTGCCCCAAGCTTTAATGGCAAGCTCCCGAAGTAAAGTTGATGATGCATTCAGGAAGCCTAGGTTGCAGTCAGGTTAGCTACCGGTAAGCCTAGCGCTAGAACTGGTGATGCTCTACCTGTCTTATTTATTTTCTACATACTCTTTTCAATGAAACCTATTTCAGCCTTCTAGCACTAGTATTTAGAAACTAAACCATTCATAAACAGGTTATTTTTTTAATGAACACCCCGTACATACCACGTGCATTTTGACGCGTAAAATTGGTTGATATCTGTGTACTGCAAGACTACTACCACGGTGGTCGAGTGGTTAAGGGTGCGTGCCCTTCATGGGAAGGGCGTCAGAAGGGTCGGCAGTTCTATTCCCGACAGTGGCGCCCGGTATATCTCCCCGTTGGGAAGAGGGAGAACTCAGCCACAATTCCCTACTCCGCCTAGGGGTCGGAAATGGGTCGTCCTGGTATTAGTTTTACGCCATCTGAAAAACCAATGTACAAGATGATATGTATCAGGCTTGATTGGATTAAATGATCTCATACAAGAAAATAACAAGAAATATCTCATATGAGTCTAGAAGTTGATGAAATAAAGCACTCTACATCTGCTCTAACACGTCTGCAAGACATACCCTGGCATGTCTACGTATCTACAAAGTTCTAACGCGTCACATTAGGAAGACATGACGAACTAACTCGTCACATTAGGAAGACATGACGAACTAACTCGTCACATTAGGAAGACATGACGAACTACCACGTCACATTAGGAAGACATGACGAACTACCACGTCACATTAGGAAGACATGACGAACTACCACGTCACATTAGGAAGACATGACGAACTACCACGTCACATTAGGAAGACATGACGAACTACCACGTCACATTAGGAAGACAATACGAACTACCACGTCACATTAGGAAGACAAGACGAACTACCACGTCACATTAGGAAGACATGACGAACTACCACGTCACATTAGGAAGACATGACGAACTACCACGTCACATTAGGAAGACATGACGAACTACCACGTCACATTAGGAAGACATGACGAACTACCACGTCACATTAGGAAGACATGACGAACTACCACGTCACATTAGGAAGACATGACGAACTACCACGTCACATTAGGAAGACATGACGAACTACCACGTCACATTAGGAAGACATGACGAACTACCACGTCACATTAGGAAGACAATACGAACTACCACGTCACATTAGGAAGACATGACGAACTACCACGTCACATTAGGAAGACAATACGAACTACCACGTCACATTAGGAAGACATGACGAACTACCACGTCACATTAGGAAGACATGACGAACTACCACGTCACATTAGGAAGACATGACGAACTACCACGTCACATTAGGAAGACAATACGAACTACCACGTCACATTAGGAAGACAAGACGAACTACCACGTCACATTAGGAAGACATGACGAACTACCACGTCACATTAGGAAGACATGACGAACTACCACGTCACATTAGGAAGACATGACGAACTACCACGTCACATTAGGAAGACATGACGAACTACCACGTCACATTAGGAAGACATGACGAACTACCACGTCACATTAGGAAGACATGACGAACTACCACGTCACATTAGGAAGACATGACGAACTACCACGTCACATTAGGAAGACATGACGAACTACCACGTCACATTAGGAAGACAATACGAACTACCACGTCACATTAGGAAGACAAGACGAACTACCACGTCACATTAGGAAGACATGACGAACTACCACGTCACATTAGGAAGACATGACGAACTACCACGTCACATTAGGAAGACATGACGAACTACCACGTCACATTAGGAAGACATGACGAACTACCACGTCACATTAGGAAGACATGACGAACTACCACGTCACATTAGGAAGACATGACGAACTACCACGTCACATTAGGAAGACATGACGAACTACCACGTCACATTAGGAAGACAATACGAACTACCACGTCACATTAGGAAGACATGACGAGCTACCACGTCACATTAGGAAGACAATACGAACTACCACGTCACATTAGGAAGACATGACGAACTACCACGTCACATTAGGAAGACATGACGAACTACCACGTCACATTAGGAAGACATGACGAACTACCACGTCACATTAGGAAGACAATACGAACTACCACGTCACATTAGGAAGACAAGACGAACTACCACGTCACATTAGGAAGACATGACGAACTACCACGTCACATTAGGAAGACAATACGAACTACCACGTCACATTAGGAAGACAAGACGAACTACCACGTCACATTAGGAAGTCATGACGAACTACCACGTCACATTAGGAAGACATGACGAACTACCACGTCACATTAGAAAGGCATGAGGAACTACCACGTCACATTAGGAAGTCATGACGAACAACCGCGTCACATTAGGAAGACATGACGAACTACCACGTCACATTAGAAAGTCATGAGGAACTACCACGTCACATTAGGAAGACATGACGAACTACCACGTCACATTAGGAAGACATGACGAACTACCACGTCACATTAGAAAGGCATGAGGAACTACCACGTCACATTAGGAAGTCATGACGAACTACCACGTCACATTAGGAAGACATGACGAACTACCACGTCACATTAGAAAGGCATGAGGAACTACCACGTCACATTAGGAAGACATGACGAACTACCACGTCACATTAGGAAGACAATACGAACTACCACGTCACATTAGGAAGACATGACGAACTACCACGTCACATTAGGAAGACATGACGAACTACCACGTCACATTAGGAAGACATGACGAACTACCACGTCACATTAGGAAGACATGACGAACTACCACGTCACATTAGGAAGACGTGACGAACTACCACGTCACATTAGGAAGACATGACGAACATATCAACAGCCTAATTGTCCCGTGTCTGTGAAGCAACAGTAACATTTCCATCAGTTTGCTCGTCTCAACCTCTTTAGTCAGAAATAATCGATTGCTCAAAAGAAAAGATAATACACGATTCATTGCAACTAAAATGATTTTAGAATACATCAGAAATTTGGTTTTGGATATTTCTATATGGTAGGCAGCGTTTCAATTTATCGTGACTTCACCCTAAAACTTAAAGTTTCACTTCTAACCCAAGGACTTGAGTGTCTGTGATATTCAAGTGCGTTTCTTTTCAAGGAAAGTATATGGACTTCAAATTTTTAATTTTGCATGCTGCTGAAAAACCGAAATTGATTTGGTGTCTGCTGCAGGCTCATCTAGGATGTACGTAGTTGAGCACTCACTAAATAAAAATTCTCTGATTTTGGCCTGAGAATAAAGTGAATTGAAAAATATATCACAATTTCTAAACTTATTATCAGTCATATGATTCCTTGATAGGTATAAAGTACTCGGATTTTCATCGCCCGTTTATGTGAGCCATTTTGCCGATGTGTTCCTTTCTGCTTTCATCATACGTTTAATTGCCCCTCAAGAAGTAAACTTATAGATACATGAGATGTTGAAGCGCTGTAATAAACGCACTACATATCGGGACCGTGGCGCAACGCAGTAGTTTAAGAATAAGTTATCCATGTAGATAATTCAAGAATGAATTATATTTTGAACCAACGCCGGACAAAGACCTATTTTGATGGACTGATCCAAAAGCACAGGCGCAACTCAGAAATTTAAGAACAAGTCGTACATGTAGATACTTCAGGAATGGATTATGTATATCTTGAACCAACACCGGACAAAGACCTATTTTGATGGACTGATCCAAAGGCCCAGTGGGCTTTGAGACTTGTGTGCTGTCGTTGCCTTGACCAGCGGTGGGGCGCAAAGGCTCGGCCTCTCCTCGGTCAACTCGCGATAAGGACACACCAACGACAATCATCTGATAAGGACGCCTTCAGTAAAGCCCGTTTAGCCTCAAGGGCGGCGATGTTTGGGTGCCACTCGCGCAGAACAAGAGAGCCGAAGCTCGTGGTAGTAGCTGCAAACCTCGGCCTACTTTAAGTGTTAGTCTTCTAGGAACAGTGAATCTTAACTTGGGTTCGGTCGAACTTGACTTCCCCGTGTACTTTTTTAGTGTAGAAAGCCCTCACGTTTGATAATATGTAAATAAAATTTGAGCACACAGCCCCTCGCCACAATGCAACCCTGCCAAGCTCTGAGTGCTGTATATCAAAAATCTTAAAGTTTAACTTTTTAAATAATGGATAGCATCACAGGGTAGCCGAATTAACAGACGAACTTGCAATGGTCGCTGTTGCACGTGTCTTGAACCTGCGCTCCGCTATTGGGTAAAAAACAAATGTCACTCATAAATATAAAGAGACGAGGCTGAATAATAATCATTGGTCCAGATATTCATGGTATCAGGAAACTAATGATTTCAAACGCTCTGTTGAATTTGGCATCACAGACGTAGCCAAATAACAACAATTGTTCCAGATATTTATGGTATCAGGAAACTAAAGATTTCAACCGCTCGTTGAATTGGGTATCCTATTTTTTACGAATATATTTTGATTGAAAGAGACTAAACTTTTATTGAGCAATTGGGCGCCAAACAAATATCTTTCAAAAGAGAGGTCGCCGAATAATAATCATTGTTCCAAACATGTATGGTGCTAGGAAACTAATGATTTTCAACACTTTGTTGCATTAGGCATGCTTTTTTCGAGTACATTTTCACTGAAAGAAACTAAGCCATTGTTGATGAGCATCGCAATCTGCTATGTTAAATTGAGGACTATTACTTCCTGTCGTTGTGAAAGGTATTTTAGTTTGTGTAAGATATTTTATGGTCTCCAGGTTCTGCTAGAGATTATAAAATTGAAAATATGCTGCGGATAATGAATAACACAATGAATATTCATGAATATTCAACAATAACACTACCGGACAGTCTTAAAACACAGACGTAGAACCAATAAATTAATTTATTCTCTTGAACATATTCGAAAAATTTGTTCAAGGAAGTAAACGTTACAGGAAAACAGACAGCCTGCATGTTCACTGGCTGAATGTATTTCAATGGGTTTTCGTTACCATAAATGTTCATTTCATCGTGATTTTAGATTATTATCAACGCTATAAATTTATTCCAAAATATCCGTGCTCATTAATGAGTTGACCCATATCCGATATTCAAATTTAACCCTCAATAGTTAACCATGGTATAGACATCATCGCTTGAGAATGAATATCAAAACTTTTGCTACATATAATGAGATTTTGGTACGCATCTTAGCTTCGCACAGATTTAGAGTTATAACATGCATGTACGCACTACATGTCATGTTTAGTGCCTTCCCGTAAATCTTTTTCCATAAAACATCAAAATAAATACATGACAGTGGAGGATACTCAGGCTCATAAAAACATAAAAGAAATTCATCGCCTCCTGTTCAATGTATTGCCAAAAAAATTATTTCACCTCACACCGAACCGCTAAAATTTCACCCGCTAAATTACCTTTGAGTTGGCATTGCGCGGTGGAATATAGGCGAGAATTCTTTCATTAATTTCAATTTATATAAGTGACAATTCTACACACACTGAGATTTGAGCTGCGTTTGATATTAGTGCGGCTCACAAGCTGTAAGACATCGGCTTATGGACTTACTAAGCCAGGCGAGAAGGAAGGTAATGTGCGAGCTGCCTTATTGATTCTGAAATCCCCACACAAAATACATCAGCTGGCGCATTTCCCTGCGCATTTCTGAGCGAATAAGGAAAGAGTTCCGCCAGAGCGGCTCCATTGAACACACCTCACCGTAATCCTGTCAGTTTTGCAAGCCGATTTCAAGATAATTCAAAACATCGAAGCCGATGCTTACAGCATGGTTAGCACCTATAAAGAAATGGTGAATTTAAAAATCCGACTAAATACTTAATGGGACTTCGGCACTGACTCGAAGGGGAACCGTAAAGAGCGTAAGAATTATTGTTACTCTGTACTGAAAAGGTTGATTTTGTACGAGGGATCCTCATGAGATGAGTGGGTTATGTTAAGAGTAGCTTATTTATTCTCATGGCGAATCTGCTTCACGGAAGAGTTGTTAATTAAAAAACAAAAATTAAGAAGTCCTTTGACATTTACTGTACTTACTATTGGCTTCATCCAGTGGAGCTAAAATCCCAAAATACTTGTATTTAGAAAGCAAGGCGAAAATCGCCACATGTAAAGTCATTTTTATCAAAAATGATCAAATAAAACTGAACGCTTCGGACTCACTGTCCATCTCCAGCAAGAAAAATATTTTTCTTGCTGAAGATGGACAGTTAGTCCGAAACGTTCAGTTTTATTTGATCATTTTTGATAAAAATGACTTTACGTGTAGCGATTTTCGCCTTGCTTTTTATTCTCAAGCTGAGAAGCATCAATGATGGAGTTATTTTAGATTACTTGTATTTAGCGTTGATTTTTCGCTGTTAGTTGATGCCATGAGAGGGTCAGTCAGCCCATAGCTGCAAGCCTCTCGTGTTTTTGTGCAACGCAAAATTTTGGCGTAAATCAAATAGTTCTTGAAAATTCAATAGTGTTCCAGAGAGTGGAAGACATAAAAATTCATTCCAAGTATCTCAAAATTCCTTTGATCAACTTGTGATCTGATATTCATGAACAAAGTTAGTGAATTTATCATTCAGGAAACGCCTACAGCTAATTTTGTCGGCTCTAGATCTTCGCTCTCACAAGCCCGTTTCTTTCAATTCTAGCGAGGTCATTTCCAATTCAAGTAAAAACAAAAAGCAATAATAAGGTTCTTTTTCTGCCTATTGAGCTCCTCCAAGAGACGCGCATGTCTAAACTCAAACAAGTTTGGTGCAAACATGTCTTTCCATCTGCGTACTTCGAAGTCTTTGACTCATCGTGCACTCGTGTCAGGCGGTCATGAGGTGCTGCAAAATGACAAGTGACATGGGTATTAAGATACCCATGTGTGAGTATCAACGAAGGATCCCTACTTTAAGATATTTTAAAACAATATGATGTATTTTTCTGTCATCTTTATTGGAAATGAACTGTTTTTCTTTCTTTCTTTCTTTCTTCCTTTCATTCTTTCTTCGGAACGTGCACTTTTTGTATCATATTTATTGGAAATAAGCTACTTATCTTCCTTCGTTCCTTCCTTCCACCATAACGCTCGCCCCAAAACGCGCCCACTGACGCACCCAAGAACCAAGGCGTGTAGGCAGCGACGGACGCTCCGCAGCTCCGGAAATGCAGACCGCGAAGTCGCCACGTTTTCAAGGGCCACCGAGTGGCCGTCCGGTCAATTATGGGGAGAGCGGCCTAACTCGATCACTCTTGAATTAGAGTGGCAGTTTTTCATCTTGACTCGAATGGACTACAAACAGGCGGAACTGTGGTGAATTGTCGAGGTGCTACTGCGTCCGACGAAAGGACCTGTGTAGAGTGTGGAGCAGAGAGAGCGAGTAAGTGCTTGCTTTGCACATCGCCAGGTTTGAGCTTAAGAAGGAAAGCGAAATGGATTCTTGTAATAAAGACCCCAAGTGTAACGATACTCGTGAGCGAATGTGCGAGTTTCAATACTCGGTGCAACGACTGACGGTGAGTGCTCATGTGTAAGTTGATTGATGGTAAACTCACTCGTTCTTATATAATATTTGCTGCACGCGTTTTTATATAATATTTGCTCATTGACGCAGAACATCGTTTCCTTGTACACCTCTTAAAAACTCAAACTATTTGTAAAATATGTGAAACATCGTAAATAATTTGAGAGGTTCTGTTTTGGAAAAAACAATACATCAACGACTTCATTTCAGAAGTTAGAATCTCTCGAAAATCCTGAACTAATTGGGGATGGTAAACAAGAATATCTCAAAATAGTTTACTAGATTAGAGCGTTATTATCGACTTTAAGTGTTGTCACAAAAAGCTGGAAATGCACGAGGATGTGCATTGGCGCTCCAGCCTCAGTCCAGGAAATTCTTCGAGCCTGGCAAGGGAAGAAAATAACAGAAGATTAATTTTACCGTCCCAAAGTGCAATTTCAGCCCGTTAGAAGAGTTATGGGCAGGAAATGCCAGTTATACGAGTTATGGGCAGGAAATGCCAGTTATACGAGTTATGGGCAGGAAATGCCAGTTATACGAGTTATGGGCAGGAAATGCCAGTTATACGAGTTATGGGCAGGAAATGCCAGTTATACGAGTTATGGGCAGGAAATGCCAGTTATACGAGTTATGGGCAGGAAATGCCAGTTATACGAGTTATGGGCAGGAAATGCCAGTTATACGAGTTATGGGCAGGAAATGCCAGTTATACGAGTTATGGGCAGGAAATGCCAGTTATACGAGTTATGGGCAGAACTGCCAGTTTTAAGAGTTATGGGCAAGAAACTGCCAGTTATAAGAGTTATGACAAGTGATAATGGTAATAGTAATTTAAAAGAGTCGTAACTAGTTTGGTATTTGCCAGGATAAATAGTAAGAGTGCCCTGCTGCCACCAACCTCACTGAACACCTCAGTAACGTGCGCCAAGTTACAGGGGTGACATACCTTCAGCTTACCCAATCAGAAATTATCTTGGGAATCTTCGATGATTATGATGGGAAGGCCCACGATGTTACGTCATATTATTGTGGGACAAAACCACTTATTATGGTGGGCTTATCTTGGGCTTATGTCGCGTTTATTGAGGGATACTTCCCACAATATGGCCCATGATATATAACTGTATATACAGGGACAATCCCACGCAAGGCCGATTATTCTGGGCAGCTCCCATGCATTATCTTGGCCATTTCCCTCAATAAACCTGATAAACAACAGGGATTTTGGTGGGATGTTCCCGTACTAATTTTTGTTCGATTATTGTAGGGTAAACCCACTTGCTATATTCAGTCACTGTTATGATTGGTAATTTCTATTCTTTTCCCTGTTCGTCCAGTCTATTTTGAGTTGCTCACTAAATAAAGAGATTTGGCGCTATTTCAAACCATACAAGGAAAATGAAAATTTGTATACTACTTTATTGGTATATTATTACTCTATACTTCCTGCGCATCTTCAGTTGCGTCGGCCATCACGCTGGCACCTGGAAATAAAATACATTATATACAACAACGTAACTAATATGATACAGAAGCGTACGCATAATATCAACCACTACGAACCATGTTTGCCGAATTTTAATTATCTAGAACCATCCTATAAAAAAGCTAAGTGAAAAACGACAAGTAGGTGCGATGTATTACTTTTATTCTAAGAGTGTGTAACGCGCAAAAATTATGACCATGCGGCAGATGAACACATACCTAATGTAACCTATAGATCACACTAATTATTACACTTTCGTACGCTGTGGATAATTTAATAGCTGATATAGCAACATCGCATGGTCTCAGTATGAAAAACAATACTCTACTAACTGCGATATTTTACATCACAATTGAGCCAGATATTGTACGACGACCTGATGAAGAAAGAGAGGCTCATTAAGTAACTAAAATCCTAAAATAACAGTAATAATAATATACAATAGGCCTTTACCCCACAGGAGAGTGGCCGACCTCAGAGCTCATTCATTCTCCCCCACATATCTCTCACACACACACTTATTTCCACATATCAACCCTCTGAGGTGAAGGGGGCCTCTCCGGTTTCCCGTGCTGCTTGGGTCAGAGCAACACGGATCTCCCTGTGACTTCTGCAGCCGAAGCCGTAACATGGTGGACCGCGGTGGACCCCTTCTCCCGTTCTCCAGCAGCTCAGAGCTGAGCTCAAGTGCGGGGGGAAAATCCAGCCAGAGCTGCGTCAAAAACATTCATCCTTCTACCCTCCTCTCCACCTTGCTCTATTAAGGGCACACTCTTGCATCCTCCACTTTTCAACTCCTCTAGTACTAAAACAACTTTTCACACAGTTCACACATCCGGTTGGCAGTCTCCCCCTACTTCTGCATCCCATAGCCTCAGGCCATAATCTTCTTCACCAGCCTACCAACCCCAATCTTATCGTATGCCCAACCACCTTAACGTGCTTATCCACTCGCTCTTCGAGTAGTCAAATCACTCCTGCTCTCCACCTGACCTCATTTCTCACCTTATAAAACAAGCTTACACCCACCATCCCACCTTTGTTCTCCCTTAAAATAATATACGTCCACTTCAATATCACTTACAAGCTCAATTAAGTGGGGATTCTGAGTTTTTCTATGTCTCGTAGATTGAATTCATTACATAAGTTATCCCGTAAGCTAACTTGAAGAAATACCGAGAAAAACTGCTTAAAACTAGATAGTTTTCGTGATAAAAAGTATAGGAAATAATTACCAGGTTTAATACGACGCTTTGCCCTTCCGCCGTCCCAGTCACGGGTTCCTCGCAACACTGTTTTGCAGGCTGCCAACGCCTCTTCTGTCGTCACTTTATGAAAACTTGTTATGCGATCTGAAATAAAAAAAATCAGCTATAGCTATTTGGAAATATAAATAGTGATACTTTCACTAAACATGGCCATGTCCCAAGCTTCAAATCTCAAATGAACCGACTTGGAAGAGGTGGAGGTGCCATCCCATGGTAATGCAAAGTGGAACGAATAAACCCTCCTCACTGAAGAGGAACCCTATCCCTCCGTTATTTAGAGCCTTGCAATATGATCAGCCCTTCCGTCAAAAAAACCAACGTACGAAATGCAGACCGTACTAAATCGCACACGAACAGTTATCACTGGATGCGCACACGACAAGCCAACAGGATTTGCAAAGAGTGACATATACGCTCAATCCTTAACCATCTCAAGCACGTAGCCATCACATAAGAGGTAGTGAACACTGCGCACAAATAAGACACCACTCTTGAACGCATACTTGCAGAAAATTTCGCCGGAAATCCGCACGACACCACAATACCGCTATCACACACACGACACCGTACACGTATTCGAGGGCACAGAGATGTGAACTAGCCCGGTCCCCGAAGTCCTTTGGCGGTTGAGGCAGGCAATTGGTTGCTCAAAGGGAGCTGGTTAGGTGGTGGGGGAGCCTTCGTATCATTATCGAGGTGGGGTCATTAAACGGCTACAAACCATGCTCCAGTATTTATTTAATCGAATTATACACAATTGCTAGTGCAAGTTGTTAATACTAAATTTTGAAACGGGCTCAATAATTGACATGTTACGTAAATTTTAACAAGAACTTCTAATAAGATCTACCTTAGTCGAAGGTTTGAATGCATGTAGCAAAGGCGTGACTCTACGATTGGTCACGTAAAACTAAGTTACATTAATCTTGCACTTGAACACAACAGAGTGATAGAACTAAAACAAATTATCGTTTAGAAATGGGAAAATATTACTTACCAACAATTGGTTTGCATACAACGTGCGTCTTGAAGGAATGCTTTGTGTGCGCCCTCTTCTCTCCAAGCCCAGAAAAGGAAAATTGAACAGCCAAGTCCCGTGTCATCATTCTCTTCATGATAAGTCTGGCAGTATCACTTGGCTTAGCACCGATCACACTGTTTAGGGTTGGTTTCTGTGTGGAATAATTAAAAACATTGAAAACATTCCGCACAGATGAGATTCGAACGCATTGCGCACTGCTTATATCGCCGAATTAGGGAGTTTGCTATATACTCGTAAACTGTAGTTTGCCACAGCTGGGTTAGTATACCGCTCGTGATTTTGAGTTAATTTCACGTCACTCTTCTATAATGTATTAAAAATAGCGTTCTTACATGAAAGCTGCTAGGAAACGGTGAAGTACATTGCGCTAAAGTTTCAAGTTGAGGGGAAGCTCATACCTTAACACATGTGGTAGCTACTTCAACGTTATCATAGAAAGGAATTTACTGAACATAAATGTTCCAGCAAATAAGTATGATACACACTACACAAGTGTCTGATAATTTTTCATGTCAATATCTTAGAAATGAAATTAAGATTGTATTGCTTTTAGCTTGCATGAACTTTTTTGTTTTCCACATATACACGAAAAAGAAAATTGAAAACCTTCTGATGAAAATATACAAAATGATATGGGCTTTTCGCAGGGGTTTATAAAAAGAAATAGTGCCCATGCAAAGACAATGTTCGCTATGTTGTCCTCGCATCATGAGTTAGCTAGTTAGTTATATTAGTGTTTGAGCCAACTAATCCACAACAAAGGTGATCCAAAGAAGAATAATGATGATGAGATTATTTAGCATGGACCCGTAAATGAGATATCTATGTATGCACGAGGTGTGAACCTTCACAGGATATCCTTGTGAAGTAACACAAGTGTGTTGCCACTTAGGACACTAAGCGCATACACACAGCAAGCCAGAAAAAAAGTTTGAAGAAAAAAGTTCAAGTAGAGAGTAGAGGGTGTTAAGTAAAAGAATAGCAGTGAGCCGAAAAATTTGGTTCTTAACTCATCAATAACCTAATCTGTTTCAGCAAGAAAAGCCTATCCAACCATCGCACCAAGAATATGGCATTCAATCTGAACGGAGCTAAGTCAAAATTGTAAAGCATTTATCACATGTTTATATCATATTTTGTTTGATTGATGTTCGAGGACCCAATAAGCATGCCACAGTACATACGTATGTGTTCACAGCAGGTTCACATCAAGAAGACATCTTGATGTGAAGATCTACATTAACAGCAGGTTCACATCTACAAAACAAAGAAAATTCATTGATCACATCTACCATTTTCTTCCGTTTCCAAATGTGAAAAAATCCATTATCAACCTGGATGTATTAACTATGAGCAATTTCTAAAGAATGTGAGTTACATCCCCCACAACGACAGGTGCAGAAATCATCCGTAAGTAACATGTATACAAACCCTAGGTTACAGAAATTATGCATCTTAAAACAAAAAAAGGAAAACTGATGTCACAACTGATTCTCCATTGCTCATCTTAAATTTCCCCCTCATACAAGTTCTTGTGGTACTGGTTGCAAATTTGGTGCAAGCAATACGTTTCAATACGTTTGATTGAAACTAAACGCTTCAGAGACGAGTACATATTTTTCGAAGTGTATTTTGGCATATTATGACCGATAGGGCCTGGACAACAGCTATCCCAAGTAAAAATTGTTTCTCATTGCCCTGTAACGTATGAAGCAGTGCTAGCCATAAACTATCATTACTTCTTGAGCTTTACATTTTACATACCAAAGACTCGTGCTCAAGAAGTTCACAGAGTCCATCCATTGACGATGCTGGAGGAGGAAATTGGGAGCCCGTACCACTGTTCTCCTGAATGGCCTGCATCATGAAGTCCACCTTCTTGTGCATTGTAGACATTTGTCCATTTAAAGCTTCCACTCTGTCCTCCAGTGCTTGAATTTTCAGTTGTGTAGCAGAGGCACAGCTGTAAATGTTTTCTTTTCATATTAAGAGTCAAAATTAGGTTGGCAGCATAAACAGATTCATGCCTACTACAAAAAAAGCTACTAAACACTACTGTATTTTTTTGTGAGAAGCAGATTGCCGAAAGTTTATACCCCTCAAAATATACATCAAGGCTAGCCATAAATATATATTAGATAATTGATACAAGAACGTCAAATTGGAGCAATATCTAGGTCATAAATAACAAAAAGTAAAAGTCAAAAGCTCAGATATAACAAGAGCTGTAATACATTTTCACCAGTCTCTTTCATCCTCCTATTTTTGAAAGCTATAATGTCATAGAATACATTTTGAATGTGAATGTTCCTTACCAAACGCTCTTTGTAGCGATGATGTTAGGCGTAAAGCATGGAACCTCTTCAGTTCGGGCAGTGATAGATGATCCTGAACTGGTTGCCTCAATTGCTTCAGTTTCAACATTCGATTCTTCATTGGTGGAGTACAGCTTCCGGACACACCTTTCAAAGGAACCTGAAAGAAATTTTTCAGTTGTTAATTTTTTGAAACAATTTTTTAAACTTCTGGCATTTTGTACTAGAATGTGTTCTCAAAGTTTTTATTTTTTTATATAACCACATCCGGGTTCACACACAAACTGAATGCAGTGCACAGCCAATTTAAGCTATATCAGACTAAAACTCAAGGACAAACATATGTATATTGGTCTAATTATTATATCATACACTATTACCAGTAATATTTTGAAAAATATTGTATGCTTTTTACACAAAATTTTACTTCAATATCTGCTAATTAGCTAAGTGTTCAGGTAAAAATAAAAAAACCACATTAGCTAAATCTGGTTTTAAGTAGGTACTCTAACTATGCCAACTCTACTCTAAAAAAATGATGTTTAAGAATGTTAACTTTTTTTTCACCAATTGGCAGTTAAAGAAAATGGGCAAGCATGTTAAATTAATATTGATGCATATAATAAGTGCTCAAATATAATTCAATATCAGGAGAAAACATTAAATAACCAAAGATTGAAGCCACATACTGATTCAAATAGAACATGAAGATGTTTTATATATGAGGAATGATAACCAGTCACACACAGATCACAAAATTACAATATTAAATTTAAGTAACAGCTATAGCTATTGGGAACACTTAATATAGCATTTACTGATAAGTACGAAACCATGAAATGAGTGCACTCTGTAATGCATAACTGTTGATGTTGTTTTGCAAACTTCAAATATAATCTTAGATCAAGAAGTAAGTGCAAAAAAATTCATGGAGACAATTTTTTTCCAAGGGCTATTCAAGGATGTGTTAACCCTACATTCTTTATTCTGATTAAAGAATGCTACTTACTTGAATGACAGAGAGGTGAAATCTTGTAGATTTTCCATTCTTCACAGACTTTGTAATTGGAAGATGCAAGTAATCTTGCGTTTTTTGTTGGGTATCTGCATTTCTTGCGTTTCTTATCCCAGCTGACTATCCACGCGGAGGGAATTACATCATTGGATTTTCCATATCCAATAAATCTGACTCCTACATATTTCTTGAGTTCATCGAGTTTTAAATGTTGTATCATGATCACACAAATTTTCTAGTCACTCCTAATATTGGAAAAAATAAAATAGTATAAAATAGTATAAAAAGAGCACAAGCTAATTTTTAAATGAAGTAATTGAGTGCCACAGTACGATGCTCTTTTTCCAGGGGCAATACCATCACTTTTGCAAAAACATCAGAAATGTTGATCACTTGTTTCCTTAGGGTTGAAAACTTTACTTTATTTACTCCCAGCTCCGTGGAATCAATTAGAGAAAAGGAAAAAATTTTTTGGAGCAAATGAAAACTTCACAAAGGTATGTTCCATCATTGTGGTGGATAGAATTAATTTGAGCTACCTCTCCACTTTTGAGTTGAACATAACAGTCACATTTGCTGGAGTGAAGAGGCTTTAAGATACTGTTTTTGAAATTGAGTTTTTTCAAACAATTTCCTCCATAGCCATGTGTGCACTGTGATTCATAACAAGAAAATGTAACTTTAAAGAGAGGCAATGATGCGTCAGGATGACTATTAGAGTTCATATAATGAATGTGTTGTCCAATCTGTTGTAAAGGCTTGTAACCTGAACGCACAGCCCCTTTCACATGGGAACCTAGGTATGATTCAAAGCTGAATGCAGATATTTTATCCAGAACTCCAAAATTTGCATAATCTTGTGGAATGTGCTGGAGACTGTGCACATTGTATGACATGAGTTGCCAAATATTGTTTTGCAATTTTCATTGAAGTCATTAAGCAAATGTTGGATGAAGGTAAGATTAATGGCTTGATTTTCAGTGTTTAGTAGTCACTCTCAGTGCAATTGAAAATTTAAGAAAAGTGGAATATTAGTTAGAAACAACAATGTTTTTCCACAAAAGCAAAACCAAGCCAACATATAATGCAAATAAGCGATATTGGCTAGCTTTCCGTTTGAGAATTGTAGATATTCCCCCTTCAAGTTTTCGAGGGAATTCAGAAGGGATATAAACTTGAAATGAGAGTAATCTTTCATCAAATAGATTCCTAGATGTGGAGTCAAGATGACAATTTTTTTCCTTCAATTTAAGATTCAACAATCTATTGAGGAATCTTTTCATTACCCCAAGGTAGCACAGATGCATAATATCCAAAACAAATGATGATACCATAGGAATTTTTTGAATTTCTAATTCATTGGCATCTTGTGATTTATGATGAGAGCTGTCCTTTCTTCTTGTATAAGTATCATCTGTTCTCACAAGGCTGTTGGTAGTCAAAAAAACAACTGTACTGCTATGGTACTCTCCAACAACTTTACACCTTTCGTAGCTACTATAGCCTGAATGAAGCACTGTATTTTTGAGAGCAGCCCTGACTGGGGCATCACATACAAAAGCTCCAATTTTTAAAACAATTTTACTTCCATTCACAAGAATACCTTCACTGTTTGAGGAGCACACCTGTGCTTGGCATTTCTTTTGATTGATAGGAATTTGAGCAATAAATTCCCACACAGAACATTTTTTCCTTTTTCTCAACCTTAACCAATATTGGGGTAAGAAGAATATTTTGATGAAGAAAGTGCATTGTACAAATTAACCCCATCAACATTGACAATCAATCTAATTTCAGGTTCATCATAAGAATCAAGTTCAATGTAATGTTTAATATTCAGAAGCCAGTCACTGCAGTGAAGATATTCACCTTTTTCCATCGTCTTAATATTGAGCGAATTTTTATCAAGAAGTGTTGCAGTGGATTTAGGTACATTAAAAGCTCCTGATAAATCACTTAATAGCCTATCAATGCACACATGTTTATTGCTCTTTTTTCTGTTAAGCCATGTTGCCATAATACATGCAAGTTTTTCACTGCAATCACTGCTACAATTACGATTGAATTTGTTCAATGCACACTGTTGTCCTTCTGGCCTCTATTCCTCAACAGGAAACAACTTATCCGCACCATCATTGCAACTATCACTATTTGAAATTATTTCATCAACACTATCACGATCTAAATCAGTGCTACAGGGATGATTTTCATGGCGCCCTGGACTGTTTCCGCAGGCAGTAGGATCAGCTGCGCATGAAGTTGACGGATCATCTAATTCACTTGCTCCTACATTTACAAATTTCCACGTATTTTTTATTCGTCGTTGCTTTTGTCGCTTGCTCAACAGTTTAAAAGGCTTGTATTTACGTGTGAAATTCATTCTCCAATAATCGATGGAAAAAGAAACAAACCAGGCGAGTCAAGAAACACTTCGCGGGTCGCAAGGTGGTGGATTACGTCAGGTTTGGCAACTGCTTCCTGCAGAACCGTTGCATAAAGCATACAAACATGCTCTGCTGATAACCCATGCTAAAGGGGTGTTTACACTAGGGGACATTTCGGCTGTGAGGCGCGACTCGTGTAGCCGAAGCTCACCACTGAGGCTCAAATTTGTGTGTGTGAGCCCGAAGTTCCCGATTCGCTTTGGTTGAATCCGTGCAGCGGCTACACGTGTGCGAGGCGCAGCTCGACCGGTCAGTGTGCGGATGGCAGTCATCAAGTGAGGTAGCGCCTCTCTCTCACCCGTCATGGCTGACTCAACACTACCGCGAGAAACTACACTGCTTCTAATTGAAATGTACTAAGCCCATCAATGCCTTTGGCAGACTAAAAGCTGTGAATATAAGGAGGCTGCTTTCCATTATATTTTAATGAAGATGAACGAATATAGTAACATTTCACTCATGCAAATAAAAAAGAGATTACGTAGCTACGATGCAGCAACAATATTCACACAAGCTCGTCTACAGCTGCATGGCTGCCACTTGGTTTTGTGCTGCATGGCTGCCACTTGTGTTTGACCAAAAAATCTAGTGTGACCTCAAAAAATATCGAGAAACATATAGATTTAATAATAAAACATCCAAAAATTTATCTAGAAGTAAATTAATTATCTACTATAATAAATTAGTTGAACAATAGCATATAAGGATATTTATTTCATAAATTGCTTTATTTTAGGCAATTTATCTTTATATAAATTATCTAGTATCCTGATATTTACCCTAATAAAGCTTGGTATCCAAATATTCTTCAATTTTACACGTGTTGCGAGTAGAAAGGTCGGTCTCTATTGCATTGCATTTCATCAATGCTCAGATTCCTACTTCTCAACAATTGTTTTAAGGCTTTCACACCGCTATCTTCATCACTTTTAATAATTTTGCAATTACTAAGTAAGTTGATTCTACTTTATTAGATGCATTACTTTAGTAAATAACTGATACACCAAGTAGTTTCATGATAGAAATATCATTGCTCCATCCAACAATAAACTGAACTCCTTGTTACATATATCATTGGTCGGTCTTTCGTCAAAATGAGGCCACATTACATTTTTGATAATGTATGTGCATTTTATTCCTTGATTTTCTGATATCATCACTAGTTTTGCAATTGGAGATAGTGTGCTGTAGCTTATGAAGCGTGAAATAGCCGTCTTGGTGTCGTTCATAATCTGAACATAACATGATCAGAATATGGTTGCTTCACTATTCAGACAATTTGCTTAAGTAAATTAACAAATATAATAAGAATGAAGCAGTAACCAACCATTATGGTGACTTCCTAATTCGAATTTACAGTAATCTATCATATACATAGCTTAACTGTAATTCTAGCTAGAAAATTTCTATCACGCTGAAAAAACTATATGGATTTTATAGCTAATATCTAGGTTCGAAATTTTACATCTAAGCTTCAGCAAAAACACCTAGATCTAGCTATATAATATCTAGCGTGGCAGCCCTGTTGAGCAGCGCGCGCTCCATGGCTCGCTCCAATGGTGTCTAGTCTAAACGCACATGGCTCTTGTGAAGCTCCACACGAGGCGTCTACACGTGAGGCTGCAGCAAAATGTAGACCAGTGTAAACGGCCCTTAAAAGTATCTATATACGTACTCATAAAATTATTAGTTATGTGTTCAGAAATTACAATCCACAAATTATGAGAACATTTATGCGCATAAAAATATTGAAAAACTAGCTTATTTATAATGTAAAACATCAAAACACGCGTGATCCCTTGCTTTATTTTTATTTTCAACTTCAGATCACGCCCATGGCAGCAGCCAATGGTTGCTCAGCCTGTTCTGCGCTCATTGGCTAGCGCTGAAGATAATGGCTGGTGATGAATTTTCTGATGGTACTTAAAATGGAAATGAAAATTTATCAAGTAGGCCTGATCAACGAGAAATATTTTAGCATTAACCTAAGAGAAGGGGAAAAAGCTATTACCAAGGATGTTTTCAGTGTCATGTACACAAAATATATCGAATAAGCGCAATTTTTTACGATTTAGCGCTTCTTGAGAGTAAAATAATATGTCACGAGAATATACCTGCATTATTTTCCTGCTGAGAATACATATACATTTAAAGTACAGGGTAGGATAATTTTTTTATGACGTTTATGGATAATTCAATAACAGGTTGTAATAGACAATTTTTAGAAACCTGCTAATCAATCTTTTATATCGATTTGATCTTTCCAATTTAGGAGTAAATTTGCTATTTGTTAAGTGATCAAATTTCACTGAACTTTTGTACATATTACCACCATGTAGGTGCTGAACACAGGCATAAATCATCAAGCCAAATATGTGCAGGGTATACCCACGAAAATCAAACATGTGCAGGGTATACAAACATGTGCAGGGTATACCCACGTAAAACATAGATGATTATTGCGGAGCCCACTACCTACCTAATTATGGGAGATACACCTACGAAAATCTTCGACCATTATGGTACGCATTGCCGCTCAGAAATATACCGGTAATACCCACTAAATTCTTCGATGATTATGGGGGTATTTCATCACATAATTCATTATGCTGGGAAGGCCCAATATAGTCTGAGATAATCTGACATGAGGCCCACAATAATTTCTGATTGGGTATGAAGCTGGCGTGCGCGGTCTCCGGCCGATACGCTGGTAACTTGCCGACGCTGATCCGAACCCCCGAAGACGTGGTGCTGAGTCCCAGTCACAGCGATGAGAGAGAAGGGTCCAGGGTAGCCGGTGTCAAAGTCACCATCCAACCGGCTTAGGCAGGCCAGCTCCCCATGCGTAGGCGACAAGATAATCCCAGCACGGCTGTGCTCGCTGAAGCAGTTACGTTCTGCAGATAGAGCGCATCTGACGGAGTAGCAGAATCCAGGGTTAGGTGCGTTAAGTGAGAACCAGAGTCCGTTGCGAGCGACAACTGGTTCGTTACGGCGTAGAATTGGTGCAGCCCACTACAAGCGACCGTCTCCGATGATCGTCGATCCGAGTTCCCTCGCGCCCACAAGGCTCTGCGACTCATCAACTTTTTCTTTTGAAAAGGAGAGAGATTTAAGCAGCGCGGAAAACAATGTCAACCCCTCAACAAGAAGCACGCACTGAGGTAAATTCATATTGGTGGTTGGCAAAGGAGGACAATTAATAGTATTGTTATTTTAATTACCTTATTAACGATTTTAAAACTTATTCTATATCTATTTTATACAGAATCTGACCATGAATAGAAATTTTCGTTAAGGCTTGAACTGCTTCCAGAAAGATAACAAAGTTTATCGATCAATAAATTTATTTGATATCCAGTTTATGAGTTGAAAATAGCGAATTAATTTACCAAAACCACTTTTGGCGACCAAATCGAGCCCCAATGTTGGGTGTAAACCTTTTTTGAGTCTTCTGTTTTGGTGCTCAAAACGCACGCGTGGTTACAAGAATTTTCACTCGCCATTCTCATAAATTTAATTTTATTAATAATTAATAAGTCCCAAGTCAACCCGCCAAGCTTCAGACGACACTCAACTACCATCGTCCTGGCTGGCTTAACAACTGGACTGTGCTCCAAAAACACTATCCAGTTGGCATAACAACTAGACTGTGCAACAAAAACACTATCCAGCTGGCTTAACAACTAAACTGTGCTCCAAAAACACTATCCAGCTGGCTTAACAACTGGACTGTGCTCTAAAAACACTATCCAGTTGGCATAACAACTAGACTGTGCTCTAAAAACACTATCCAGCTGGCTTAACAACTGGACTGTGCTCCAAAAACACTATCCAGCTGGCTTAACAACTGGACTGTGCTCTAAAAACACTATCCAGCTGGCTTAACAACTGGACTGTGCTCTAAAAACACTATCCAGTTGGCATAACAACTAGACTGTGCAACAAAAACACTATCCAGCTGGCTTAACAACTGGACTGTGCTCTAAAAACACTATCCAGTTGGCATAACAACTAGACTGTGCAACAAAAACACTATCCAGCTGGCTTAACAACTAGACTGTGCTCCAAAAACACTATCCAGCTGGCTTAACAACTGGACTGTGCTCTAAAAACACTATCCAGTTGGCATAACAACTAGACTGTGCAACAAAAACACTATCCAGCTGGCTTAACAACTAGACTCTGCTCCAAAAACACTATCCAGCTGGCTTAACAACTGGACTGTGCTCTAAAAACACTATCCAGCTGGTTTAACAACTGGACTGTGCTCTAAAAACACTATCCAGCTGGTTTAACAACTAGACTGTGCTCCAAAAACACTATCCAGTTGGCATAACAACTAGACTGTGCAACAAAAACACTATCCAGCTGGCTTAACAACTAGACTGTGCTCTAAAAACACTATCCAGCTGGCATAACAACTAGACTGTGCTCCAAAAACACTATCCAGCTGGCTTAATCATCTACTACGCCTCCGCTGATGTTCTCCAACTGCCTGATATTACCCTCAACGCAATGTCTAATTGGTCGAACCACCTGTCAGTAAACCACAATATGGCTCAGCTGGTCACGACGCTGTAGTCCAGGCCAGTAGCAGCTCGTGCAGGCCAGTAGCAGCTGGTGCAGGCCATTAGCAGCTGGTGCAGGCCAGTAGCAGCTGGTGCAGGCCAGTAGCAGCTGGTGCAGGCCTATAGCAGCTGTTGCAGGCCAGTAGCAGCTGGTGCAGGTCAGTAGCAGCTGGTGCAGCCCGGCAGCAGCTGGAGTAGGCCGACGGCTGCTGGTGCAGGCCAGTAGCAGCTGATGCAGCCTGGCAGTAGCTGGTACTGGCCGGCAGCAGCTGGTACAGGCCGGTAGTAGCTGGTACAGGCCGGCAGCAGCTGGTACAGGCCGGTAGTAGCTGGTGCAGGCTGGCAGCAGCTGGTACAGAAGTGTTGGCAGCACATCCGAGTGTTTGAACAAAAGCTTGGTGCCGGTGGACGGTCCAGCTAAGCGTGTTAGCTGCCACCGAGTTTGCAGACCAGAGTTTCTTCCCTGTTCCCGCGTGTGTCTCGTTCTGATTATGAATAATATTTGCTCTGACGAGGATATGCTCTCAAACTCCTGTCAGCACCTGATCTGCCTGGGCTCTCATTGTTCGTTACCAGCATTTCTTTTTTGGGAACCTAAATCCTAAGCGTCGTGTGTATCTCGATGCATTTTAAACTCTTTAAAGGTTTCATGAGTGCATTTTAATTACAGCTGAAACTCATAAAAGGAATTTTTTTAAAATGGATATTATCTCAGCCAGTGATAAATTGCAAGCACCAAGTAAATCTATGTGCATTTAATTCCAGCTGCAGCACCCGAAAAAAATTTTAAATATAGATATTTTCACAGCCAGCCCGTGATAAATTGCAAGCACTAAATCGAAAACTTATTAATTACACTTATGATAAAACTCATTCACATGTTTAGATGTTGCCACATAGGCAAGTCCAGTTATCTGATGGAAAGGTATCTCCGTGTGAACACAAGAGGTCGGGGAAATCCTCCAGTATTAAGGACATTAGAACAAATCAGATAACACACTTTTACATTATAATGGGTAATACATAATCGTCCCTCAGATAATACAAATCAGTTCGCAAGTATTCCTTTATTTTGATATAGTTCTTCTTTCTTGACTGATTCTTTCAGCCATTGACTTCCCAGAAATGAAGTTTTTCCTCCAATTTTTTTCATGTGTTGTTTTGGAATTTTGAAAACAAATTTTTAATTGGGTTTTCCAAAGCATGCATCTCATTGACAATTCATCTACGGCACTGCATACGTAAACAAATATTTCAGATCATCAAAAGCACCAGAAATAGAATTTTTCATTGCAACACGAGTAAAGTTACTAAAACTATGGTTTTTAGCGAGGTGAAACAGCGTCGTAGGCATTGTAAGAACTACTGAAAATAGAGTTCATTTCAACGGCGCGCAATGGCTTCACATTCAAGTGAATGAACAGTTCCAGAAAAATAATATTCGAGATTGAGTCTTTGTTTGGACAATCAATCACGGAATGACCGAGTCACAAAGTTGAGGCTGCTGGGAGCAAGGTATTCAACACAAAATTCGATCGTAAATTTCCCGGTGGACGGAGTTCATTTCCTTCTAGTCTGATTAGCAGCTCCCGATGAGTGAATTTAAATAGCTCACCTAATTTTGTTGCCCTCAGTTGGCTCAGCAATATTATTTCTTTAAAGTCAGAGAAGTTACTTTTCTCAAGGCGAAATTATGTCTTTAAATTAGTGTGTTCGGTTGATTGTTCCGTGAACTCCGCTAAACAAAATGAACAATAATAGCAGCTTCAAGACTAATAATACCATTGCTGTAGTCTATTAATTGTGAAGATTTTCCTTATGCTTAAGGTTGTTATAGTTTGAAATTTTTTATCAAAAATTGGTAAAGATACACCAAATAAATAAAAAGAGTATGGTAAGGGTAATATTTTGAGGCAGACTAACACAAAAAATATGACTGCTGAGAAGTCAACCTCGACGCAAGTTCATATTAATTGAACTGGTATCTTCTGTACATGCTTAGTGTGCTTCAGAACTTATATGCGTAGGTAGTTTATTAAAAAGCTCATTCGCTCCCCAAAAAATTTATCCATGATGTAGATAATTTTTTATGGGGGAAGCAAAGGAAACTTTCTCAATAATTAAAATGCCATGTACTTCCTTCGAAATTTTCATTCATGACACTATCACAAAAGCAGAGTGTAAAGCTCATCTCACGAACTTGATTTATTTCGTTTATAATAGTTAGAACTTTGGCTGAAGGCATAATAGAATGCACTCTCTAGGACACCGGGACTGCTTTAATTTGTTTGTATTGATTAGAGCGGTCACGCCAAACGTTCTATAAAAACGCCACACAATGTAATATCTGAGATAATTATTGAAATCTGACGTAAACTATAATTCCTTGGATAGTAGATTTGTCGACGACAAAAATTATGCTGCTGGAAAATAACTCTTTGAAAAATAGTAAAAACAATAATTCGTCAATCAAAAGAATATGCAACTATAAAATAATACTTCAAAAGATTTAAAAAAATATACTGAAAAGTATGCAATAAATGGCTAAGGGACCTAGGATAAGTTCATATACATAACCAAAATTGCTGCGTTTTTTGGAACTTAAGCAATAAATAAAGAAATGAAATATTGAAACAGTGAATAAAATCCCACCATGAAAATTTTAATGCGATGAACTTTTTTTCATCGATCCACATGGGACAATGGGACCACTCGTAAATACAAAGTTTATTTTCACTTTAGTTCATTTTTTATTTATTGCTTCCGTTTTTTTCCCTCTGGCCTGTCATCGAAAAAATAGGCATTTGATCCCTGTGCGCATTCTTAATCATTGTAATTTTTTCCTTGAGATTTCTTTAGAAACAGAGAAAAAGAAATCACGACATCAAAACTTAATCATTTTAAATTTTTCCTTAAATTGATTTTAGAAATGAAGAAAACTAAATCCTAAAGTTGAATCATAATAAGTTTCAATTTTTCGTCGAGTTGGTTTTCGAAACAAAGAAAAACGAATCCCAACATCAAATGTTAATAATTTTTTATTTTTCCTTAAGTTGGTTTTAGAAACCAAGAAAAAGAAATTACAATTTCAGATCTTAATAATTTTTAATTTTTCGTCGAATTGGTTTTCTAAACAAAGAAAAGTTAATCAAAACATCAAATCTTAATAATTCTTAATTTTTCCATGAGTTGGTTTTAGAAACAAAGAAAAATAAATTACAATATCAAATCTTAATAATGTTTAATTTTTCCTAGAGTTGATTTCAGAAACAAAGAAAAATAAATCAAAACATCAAACCTTAACCATCGAGTTGGATTAAGAATCAAAGAAAAATCTTTCAAACATCAGATCTTAATCATTTTCAATTTTTCCTTGAATTGATTTTAGAAACAAAGAAAAAGAAATTACAATTTCAGATCTTAATAATTTTTAATTTTTCGTCGAATTGGTTTTCTAAGCAAAGAAAAGTTAATCAAAACATCAAATCTTAATAATTTTCAATTTTTCCTTGAATTGATTTTAGAAACAAAGAAAAATAAATTAGCTCCGTAGCGATACGGGCCAATCCGGCAGCTGAAAACTCTCTTTATTTTCTAGCCGCGGCGGCCGAGAAAACGTTCCGACTTTGTGCGCGTCTCATAGAAGGCGGCCAGGCTAATCTTCCTTCCCTAGGAGGATTTCTAATTACAACCTCAATCATTTCTTTACATTCCTTTAATTATGTCTATTGGAATTCGGGATCGCTTTCACGCCAACACAATGCAGATCCATCATGATTTTTGATGAAAAACTTCGCTAAAAACATATTTGTTTTACGCGTCTTGTGTGTGACTTGAATTTTGTCCGTGAAGAAAAAATAAAACCGTAATTACAAGAAGCTATTTTTCTCGCAAGATCAACTCGAGGTCTTTGAGGCGATAATGATGTTGTCTGAAATGAAGAAGTTGAGAAGAGCGCTGGCGCTGCAAGTCTCCGTAGCTGTCGGTCGGAAAACACTTCAAAAATCTGAACATTTTCCTTCCAGAGAATCCCTCCCGATGCAACAGCTTAATCTTCGTTCGTTAAAAGAAATAATGATTGGCCAATTAATGGTTTCTAGGAGAAATGATTCGTGATGATCTTGAACTCATATCATGAATCGAAATTTTGGAAACCTTGATCTGGGACTTGGTACCAAGCAGAAGTTGTGTTCATGGATATTTGTGCCCATTTCTGGAATATAAGAATCGACTTTAGAAGCACATAAGCAGTTTACATTTATGTCCCGTTGCTTTTTTTTACAGTCACCACTGCATTTTACTCAAGTTAACTTTTATAACTATATAGTATTTGTACCATTTTGAATGCCAAGTCAGCATTTCACTAAGACAACGTTTCTCGCAGTTGGATCGGTAGCTAGATCTACTTGATAAAAAACTAAGCAACTTCCATATAAAAGTTCCATATTTACATGTTCTTGGGAGATAAATTCCAAATGAGCACTCATCTTCTTCCAGACATTCATTCGTATATTTAAACAATTTGAAAAATTTGCTTAGGATGGATTTATACATAAATATAAATATTATAAAATATATATATATATATATTTATATAAAATAAAATATTTACATAAATATAAATACATATAATGTATATATAAAATAAAATATTTTCATAAATATTTATATATAACATATTTGTACAAAATGTAATATTTACATAAATATATAAATATATCAACGATTTATATATAAATATAAACCAGCAGTCCAAATGAGCTCTGTACAGGGCTAGTAAAATATTCAGATGTTCATTTATCAAAATAAAATTGGCACACAAATAAGACGAGTCACGTCACAATAGACATATGAGGTTTGAACTTCAAGATAGCTCTGCAGCTGGTCCAAAGCAATCGTGCCGATTCTGAATCTCTTTGCAGCTATAACTGAATTTTTTAATGCTTTTTGTTCTTCAATAAAAACTTAAGCTCTTAAATTAATGAAATTTTTGTATAGATTGAGAATTCATGCCAATGCTGTGACTACTACAACTACAATGAAACTTTTTGTTTTATTTGTAATAACCTGCAGAACTTTTGCATGAGCAAGGCCAAAAACAAAGTCAATTTGTTCTATACTTCAGGAAACGAAGAAAAAGCTCACATTCGTTGCAAGTAATATACACTGACAAAACACCCAGAAAAAAACCTTTTCAACAAGTTTGTCTAACGCAGGTTGTCTAACATACAGCGATGTCTCAGACCTCTGGTGCTATATAATCCTTCTCTGTTTTATCGATCGCCTCCCTGACCAATTTTGGCAGAGCTGTGTCGTACGGAATGCTGATGAGCAACTGTTTCTGGTGCTGTTAGCAGCCGTGTGCCGTGCTGGACAATCCTACTACCAATCGTTCTCGTGAAATTTAGCGAGAACACCTTTCGCCACAACGATTACTTCACTTCACAATCACTGCCACCAAAAATATTGCATCAATATTCTACCCAAACAAAAGTTTTACAGCACCGCCCTTGATCGCCGGCATCGCAGCAACTCAGTTATTCACGTCTCTCATCACTGAGAGGTCTCGTTGACCCCACTCCTCGCAATAGATGCAACATTCATATTCCCTAATTCACATTAAAACAATTTTAATTGCCCCCTTCACCACCTAAACTTCGCGCCACCGACTACCCCCATCACCTCCCATCAACACTTCTATTCCCTGTAAGTTGCTTCCCTTCTCTAGTGTGCTCCCTGCAACACCAACCCACCACCACCACCACCCCTTAATACTACCCACCATCATCACTTCCCAACCACACACCCCCTCCCACCATCATCTCCCAGCAACACTCACCCCACCACCACCTCCCAGCAACACCCACCCACCCACATTCCCACCCACCCACCGACCACCACCATCCCAACACCACCCCTCCCCCCCACCACCATCACCATCCCAACACCCCCCTCCCACCACCACCCAACATCCAACATCCCAACACCACCCTCCCACCACCCCCACCCCCATCCCAACACCACCCACCCACCACCACCGCCACCCCTTAACAACACCCACCATCATCACTTCCCAACCACACCCCTCCTTCCACCACCACCTCCCCGCAACACCCACCCACGACCACCACCCAGCAACACCCACCCTATCACCACCACCCAGCAACACCCACCCTATCCCCACAACCCAGCAACACCCACCCCATCACCACTTCCCAGCAACATACACCCACCCACATACCCATCCACCCACCCACCACCACCACCCTCCCATCACCACCACCATTACCCCAACATCACCCTCCAACCACCACCACCACCACCACCCCTCGCCCTTTGTCCATATTTCAATTCCCCTCATTTCCTCGAGTGCGTCCCGAGCGTCGGCGCGGCGAGGGAAGCTTTCGAGGAGACCGCCGCGCTTCTATAAACTGCGACAGCATAATAAACGACCGCTCAAAATGCTCAATGAATATATCAATAAGATGGGTGGGGGTAATGAGCGATAGAGTGTCATTTTTGAATGTCTCAACATGCACGGAGAGACGAATGATGAATGATTGGTGACGTTATCAAACCTTCGTTGGGGAATCATGTTTATTCACTGGATAAATGGAGAATACACTGCATGTTCAGTATTGTGAGGGGCCAAACTCGTTATTTTCACCTACTGACTGTGGTTATCACATACACTGTCGTATCACATACACTGTCGTATCACATACACTGTCGTATCACATACACTGTCATTTCCGTACAAATGTCAACAGCTTTCAGCTTAACATGAAATGAATTTTGCATAGCATCTTATTCTGCATTTTGGCGTTTCTGTGAAGGTTGCTTTCAATTGACTCAATCATACGGTAGCATGACGGCATGAAACATTTCCGTCAGAGTTGCTGAGCGACCGAGGATTGCATGCCTCTCTGATGAACAGGTGTTCCTCTCATCCAATGTCTGTGTGACGAGTAATGCGTTTATTATGAGCCAAACTTCTGAAATATGAAATGAGCATTACGTTTGACTTCCATTAGTATATTTCATTGCGTAAACGTGCTCAGTTAAACCATAATTGTTACAAGACTATTGAATCATTTCGTTTCGCACAGAAATGACTAAGAGGCTTCAAAAGATTTTCCACACAAAATCTACGAGTGAACAGAAACCATTCCATCCTCGTGGGAACCTTATGCTCATACTTATTGGATTTAAAAACGCCTTCAACTAACAATACTTACAATTTAATACTCTTATTGCAGAGTGTTAAAGGTTATTGCGTTTACTGTAGAAGCAGCGTGAATGATTTCCTGCTGATTGCAGTAGTGCAAGTAGAGCAGCAGCCTCCCTGCCTCCTGCACTGTAAGCAGCACTGAAATCTGCCACAATAAGCGTGACCTTTTCGATCCCGCCCCCCATCGCAGCGGCGCAGTAAAGCTTTGACGTCTCTTTTAACGCGCGTCGCCAGCGCACTTTTTGTGCAAGCCATTCAAAATTGGGCGCTCCCATCACTGAGCATTTGACGCCAAATTTAGCAATTCAGTCATCAAATCACGCGGCCCACGATGCAGCACCCGCGACCGTCTTTTGCAGCTGACGTTGTCGCCCGTAGGAATAGCATTGCACGCGTCCCTGACACGGCTGCTCTGAACTCCATCGGCAATGATTCAGCCTATTTAAGTTTGGTTGCGATTTTGTAAACAAGTTAGCGGTCGTAAGCGACAGGTTTTAGTGAGCACAGAGACGTATTTTTGTGTCAACATTGTAGATTAGTGTCGTGGTGTGGCGGTCGCCTGCTAAAATGGCGGCCTGGCAAACTTGGTCGTACATGGACAATAACGACGTCGTAACCTTACTACAAGCCTATTCGTTACTCGTATAGGTCTTCACAGAAACACATTAGAGAGCCCGACTGGTCATTCAAGGCATACTTATTGTTCCTTATTACATTTTGAGTTAATGCTGGTGTTAAGCAATCGGCGAGTCGTATTTCGGTGAAATTATACAAAAATTTGCATTTTCATAACTCTGAAAGATGAGTTATTGCTAGGGTGAAAATACCGGCGAGTTGAGTTCGTTGAAAATATATCAAAGTTAGCATTTCCAAATCTGTGACAGAAATTGTTTTCGGAAATCATTGCCAAAAAACCTGCCGTGTGATGTTTTGAACTGAGTTGTCTTGATGAGATTACTCATCAAATAGCGAATCATTACGACCTAAGTGTTTTGAACCGCCGGCTGATATCAACACACTCGGGATGATGAGATGAATTTTGCCCGAAAATGTTGATGCTGTTGAAACAAAAAATGTCTCGCTCATGACGTCGGCTGCTTTTACTAAAACTTTAAAGGTCAACTGTTGATAAATTATAAGTAAGCTAATTAGAATTTTTCATCAGTTGGTCTTTAAAGTGGCTCTGAGACCAAAGAACTAAACGCCTCTTGAAACAAACTTAATTTTAAAAAATCACATGTTTCTAGAAGAATTTTATTCAAAATATTTCACTTATGATTCGATCAGAATTATCAACATGCCTGACACATGATACGTCTCCTACACGAACAAACAAACAAACAAACAAACAAACAACACCTACGTGGAGCCGTGTAAAGTCAACTGAAAAAAGAACACATGATTCTAAAAGAATTTGAAATGCCCTACTTCATTTACGATTTAATCAGAAGTATTACGTTGAACGACGTACGACACGACTCCTACACAAACAAACAACACCTACATGCCCGCCTTATAGCCGCCCTTCCCTCCACAAAGCCGCCCGAGCGCCGCCGCGTGTTTTGGTGTCGCGTGAAATTAGGCGTGAAATAATGCTGAGGGTCAATCATGTTCTTTGCGCCGTAGGTGGCGGCCTGCGTCCCGGTGCAAAATAGGCGCGAACGCGGCGCAAATGGCCTGAAAATGAACTCAAAGTGGATCAAGACGCCGCTCCGAACACTGGCTCAGCGACTTGCAGCGCCTGCAAAATATTGAAGAGCTTGAAAGTCGGGGTTGTCGTCTTTCATAGGGAAAATTCAAACGAAGCATTCGAGGAGAAAGAGGATGGTTGTAGGCATGCTTACTTAGGTAGGAAATGTTTCTTGGAGATATTCCGAACTGATGCTTAGAGGTGGGAAGTAAACAGTATAGTAGTAGTAATCATTGATCCTGAAAATTCGTACTTAAAGTTGCTGTTAAACAGATGTTTGAGGACTATACCTGCGAAGAGCTATCCAATTCTTCATATCACAACCAAAAACCTATGGAATCAGTGAATTGAGAAATATTTCCAACAACTTTTTCGCTTGACTCTCACTTAACAAGACTCTAGACTTAGTCACTTAACTCTCACTTGACTAGACTCTAGACTCTCTCACTCGACTCTAACTGATTAGACTCTGTACTCTCTCACTTGACTAGACTCTAGACTCTTTCACTTGACTAAACTCTCTCAATTTAATGACCGTTTTCAGATGTAAATATGATGGTTAGGTTTAAATAAAATATTTCGGCTGGCTCAAACTTGAGAACCTGTTTGAATGATGCACTCATTGTAAGCTACTCAATAACTCAAAATGTGCGTCAGCGACTGTCGTATCTGAGGCCCCTCATTCGTGAGAAAATTAGTAAACAAGTTGGCATTGAATTTAATGGTTAAAATAGCTACATTTCGAACCTATCTAATGCATAAATTGATTGACTGATTACTTCAAACCGTATAAAACGTATTTCGTTCCTTATTCAGATAGCTGCTGTTCCACGACCGTAAAAATTCGGCTCTACATATTTAGGAAAGCTGGAAATTTTTCATCCTGATTTTTCAGCAGAAATATTTAAAAAAATAAAAGTTTCGCTTTCCTCTATTTCTAGCTCAAGTGGTAAAATGCGAGTACGATTGCATTTGTAATGTAATTACGATCCTACAAACCTCCATGTGGGCAGTATTTTTACAGCTATCGCGAACGTGTCCTTATAGATAAACATTCTTCATCTTCTTAATCGTATATTAACTCACGACGCAAGCCATATAAATTATTTAGCACTATTTATTCTGCTTTGGCTGGTGCAAGCAACTCAACAATAACAAAAATAGCACTTCACGAACAAATCTACAAAACTCTACGGACTTAGAAACAAGTATTTCACTACCAAATAGCCACACCGATGAGAAGACATACATTTGCACGAATAAAATAAAGGGTGAAGACTACAGAAATTTTCTTTCGATGCCATTCGATACTATGAATTTATATTATGACAAAATAACCTTTTAAGTTTTTGTATGAGCGAGAGCATGGCGACTGCTTTTTTAATTTGCAATTCACGTGCAAAAATTACATATTTTTCAACAAATTATTAGGCTATGCAATGAAGAACTATCATTCCACATTCGTATTTTGCTAATTTTACGTTTCACATAATTCGAAATTAATATCTTTCAGCTGTACTTTGACGGTGTCTTCATTCCATGACATCTGACAACAATTCTCCGAGCGTAACGGTTAGTATTGCAGTGAGTATTGTGACAGATCCACGATGAGAATGAACTTGGACTACTTACACCATATTAGAGTTCTTTGATCCATTCATAATGTAGCTTTATAACTGTTAGAAGAATACGCGAGACTATGATAGCTATTCAGCTCTTTTCTCTCCTTTTGGGTGAATGCAAACATGAGTAGTATGTAAAGAATTTTTATTTTAAAACACAGACATATTCGTCCAGTAAATGCAAAGCACAATTCATCATCTAAATTAAACTTGAACTGTTAAAAGTTTACGTGAATCAATACTCAAAGTTCGTGTAAAAACTAACTCCCTGCAACCTTGAGGGTTAGAGAAATCAGTATTCCTCAGGATTAATTTCGTAGATTTAATCCGTATTTTATCATTTGTGTTCTGAAATGGTTTTATAATCTACATTTTTCACCGACATTTGGGTGTATATTTCAACTCATGCCACCTAATTGATGTTCTTCGAATCAATTTTTCAATGATTCTGAGTTATATTTTAATCATTTGTGAGCAAGAGCTTTGTGTGAGTTTCTATCCGTAAAGCAGAATTATCACTGTAAAAAATTACAAAATTATTGTATCACAGACGCTGTCCGTTGTTCCCAAAATAAAATAAAGAGCAATGTTTATCTTTTCCTTTCATTATGTTTAACTACTAAGAATACATACAGCAGAAACTTTGAGTGCAATCTGCCGACGAAGTTGAGGAAGTGCTGAGGAAAGAGCTCAAAAATAAACAAAACAACTTGATTTGTTTCACGCAGTGTCTTTATTCAAATCAAAAAACTAAAGGCAGACCACTATGAAATATCCCGAGTAGAAGCCGAAGGAGCATCCATCCTTACAAAGGGCGTCAGATAAGGGGTGAATTGAAACTGTATCAAGCCTTAAAACATGACAGCGAAGCTGCCACGGTCATTTGATTTGCAAGTTTCTTGTGTTGAAATCGAAAGTACTGGGGGCAGACCGCCACTTCATAACGAAATATCGCGAGTATGAACCGCAGGGCGGGCGTTTCAACGAAGGGCGTCGGAGAAGGGGTGAAGCGAGAATGCATCAAGCCTTAAAACACGGGAGTGAAGTTTCCACGGAAATAAAACGCCGTCCTTTTGAGCAAGTGTGTCGGTGGTGTCATATAAAGCGGCCGCTCTGCCACGCTTCCCTCGAGCTCGCCGCAAGACGCACGAGTGATTGCGACGGACGACCGCTCTGCAAAAAATCACAGCAGATGCTCTCACTCGCTGTTTTTGAGTGAGTGTGTTTCACTCACACAAAAACAGCGAGTAAAACACGCCCACGCAAAAATAGCGAGTGAAATTATTTGTTTTGTGTTTTGTTTGTGTTTCACTCACACAAAAATAGCGAGTGAAACACACCCACACAAAACTAATAAGTGAAAGCATCAGTTTTTGAGTGAGTGTGTTTCAAAGGGTGCTGTGTTGAGGCAAACATGTTTCACAGCAATTTTTTTATATATGAAAGTCAATTACCAATTTTGTAAATGGGTGTTGAATGGAGGAAAGTGTATTTAGCATTAAAACGAGTAGCTTAGCTAAGTGAATATACTTAAATAGCAGCTAACATGTTTCACAGCAAGTTTGTTTTTTTGTAGATTCAAGTCAATTTACATTTTTGTCCCTTGGTGTTGAATAAAGGAAAATATACTTAGCGGTTAAACGAGTGTTGTGGTGTATTACGTAAACGTACTCTTCCATGTAGGAAACGGTAGTCATTCCACAAGCTTCAAAAGTCAGTGATCAGCGATCTTGATGAAGAATACAAAAATTTTGGACTTCGATCTCCCATTTCAATAATTTCACTCACAGGTTAGCTTTGTAGTTGGCAGCATCATGACGAAAAAATGGCGGTAAATTTATGTAGAGTGAAAAATTCAATGGCCCTTCGCGCCGACATTGTTAGATAAATATGGTAACATTTATATTCTGCTTTTGTGATATCGTGCATATGCTATTTACATTCCTTATTGTAATGCATAATCTTCAAAGCCTTAAACAAAAATCATATGTCTGTAAAATACTGGAAGGTTAATATATGTCTTTTTACCATCTGAAAAAAGAACTTAACTTCTTTTTGTGAAATTTTCAACGCAACTAAACTTTTATTCATTCACTGTGCACCAGAAGTTCAAAGACTCATCCCTTCTTTTCTGTCACACCAGGAGAAATTTGTTATTCCGACCGCGCTTCACATTTGCCAGTCAGGGCTGAATAGAAGAGAATCTGTGGTCAAGGGTCAAGAAAACGAGCCTTCAGAAAACGGGGCGGCTGACAGGCCTTCCATGGGTAACTCTAAAGGAAATCACAGGACGTGACATGACCACAGAGTCTCGCTTCGCATGATTTATCGCGAGGCGTCAAAAAAACACACGCCTCATTGCGAAGATCTTAATTCTCATGAGTGACAGCCGCGCTTCAGTATAGCGTGAACGATTTCTAACACAAAAAAGCTAAGGATAGCCCATGCTCGAAAATTGATTCAACGTATTTGAAATGTGTGAAAATAAACACTTTAGCAACCGCGAGACTTGCGGCTTGTGGACAGTCCATAGACCATCGCTCGTGGCCCGGCATTTCCTGACCCATTAGCATAAATTCTTGGTAAGCACTTGCAGTGACCGAATGCGAAAAATGGACCTTTGATGGAACCTCGGTGCGACCATTTGTAGGCGAGAAAAGCTCGAGGTCTTACTGGACGCGACCAACGGTCGGAAATCAGAGCAGTTCTTTGCAGAGGAGGCATTTACATGCCTCTGCGAATGTCCTTCAGAGGGCGACTGGACTAGCAAAGGGGAATATGAAGCATACAAAATTTGAAGTGAAGTCTTTTGTGTACATGAGCAAGGTTGTCACACCTTTGAATTTTTATTTGAAATTTTCATAGCTCTAATGAAAAAGGGAGAAGACAGGACATTAAAATATATTTGAAGTAGTATACTGCGTTTGTAAGAATGTTTTTTCATTGGTAAAGCAAGCAAATAAAAGTTTTCAAATGCGTACCATTAAGTAAAATAAATTAAGCAAATATATACTATGACAATCACTAGAATTAGAATTTTTTATTTGAAGTTAAGTTTTTCATTAGATATAAATTTAGCTTTGTTTACTCAAACATAAGCAATGTTATCCTACGACACTTAGTCACTTGATTCATTCTATTTCGCACAACCTTCAACTCATGCCAACCTTCAAGAAATTCTTCTCACAAATGTATGGAAGTATGTTGCGTTAAAGTTTGAAGAGAATACTCAACTTTACAATATATGTGGGCAATCAAAAAATAAATGTATCAAATGTCCAATCGAATTTTCAAGTCAAACAAATATTTTCGGATGATCTCGACTGCAAAGGTTATGTACAGTTGGCTATATGTGTCAGTGAAGGCCTGTTTTACGGAGTGAAGTGTCTCATTTTAACTTTGGTTTATTTTCACTTTCGCTGATTTTGACTATGACTGATTTTTTTCATTCTGACTTTGGCTGACTCAACTTTGCAGCACTAAAATTCCAAACTGAGGCTGATTTTGACTCATGCATGTGTACTTCCTATCTTGAGCTGTGAAAAATCGCAATATTTTAAACATTAAGACGAACCTCAATTTTGCATTACTAAAATTTCTAACTGTGCAACCATCACAACTCCTAACTTCGTTCAAGTTAGTCTACATACTGTGCTCTAAGGAGTCTTTAACAAATTTGTCAATGTGCACCCGTCTGACCTAAACTGCACACCAATAAGTTGAAGTGTACAGCTCCAGAGGAGCAATTTTTCCACTGCTAAAATATCACACCGCGCACCACCACAAGCTCAACACACCACACACCACCAATAACCCAACACACCACTCACCACCACCAACTCCGAGTGCGCACCACCGAAGCACCAGCACTAGGCCGGATCTGCACACCCTATAATAGGAGGCCTCTAATGTATTCAAAGCCGAACAAATGGTGGCAGTTCTTTGGATAGGCCAGCGCCTCGGCGTGACACTTTGCTCTTCTTTTGTAGCCTCGACTCTCCCCACAATAATATTATTGCCACCTCCCTGCTATTGCTATATAAAGAAAAGTGTTCCTCACTCTGTAGTAGGTAGACGACTGTCTGCGGATCACATTTCGTGAATTTTTGGGTTTTTGAAGGCGCGATGCGTTTTTGAGTATCTTTGCTCGTTGTTAAACAGATTCAATCGTTGGATATGATGTACGTTCTCGCATTGATCAATCAATTCATGTCAAACTTTACTTGCAATTATAATGTTTTTTTAAAACTCAGCTTTACGTAGAAAAATGAGCTATTTTTTGCGCACAGCACGAGTAAAAATATGTAATTTTTTGCAGAAAGTAACAAAAAAAAAACTGTTATAGGCCTTCGTGAGTATTCGGCATCCTTGAGAATGACGTTATGAGGAAGTATTTTTATCACTATCACAATGGTCACATTTGATACCAGTAGGAATAGAACTTCTGCCCTTCTCTGCCATCTACGAGAACCTAAACTATATTTCAATAACAATACTGAAATATTGTTATTAATCAAAATTATTTTTCAGAGGTTCTTTCAGAACCTAAAGAATATTTTTTAAGAATGATTTATCCAATCTCAGTGAAACAAAATTAGCTCAATTATTTACCACATAGATTCAATAAACATGAATTTTTGAGACTAGTAAAACAAAGAACAAAATAAAATAGGGATTTCTATACCTTGTTTAGTTTAAAAGGCACTTGAATTCACCAAACATATTTCCATTAATACTAAATTCAGCTCTGCCATGTTTTTTCACTAAGTGTCAGATGGATTTTTTCAATTTCTGTGGTTGTGTTGCATCTAGTCGCATGCTCATTCTCTATTATGACACAATTTTTCTGTCGGCTGAAAAACAAAATTTACCTGTCTTATTGTAGTTCATTTCGACTTATAATATTGATGATATTTAGGTGCATCCCGCGATAATGGACGTTATTCACCTAGCAAAAAAGTCACACGTGGTCTGTATGCCTGGCGTTATGCGGCCTGAATGTGAAGTGTCTGCCAGTATCTCTCGCTTCATTATCTAAAATATGTACAAGTTTCTTCCGTGACTTGAGTGTAAGGAGTTACACTGAACTGGACGTATGAACTGGATATGAGTTGTGGAAGTGTCTCCTATGACCTGGATACGAGGTATGGAAGTGTCAACTATAACCTGGATATGAGGTGTGCAAGTGTCTCCTATGACCTGGATATGATTTATGGAAGTGTCCCCTATGATCTTGATATGAGGTGTGCAAGTGTCTCCTATGACCTGGATATGAGGTATGCAAGTATATACTATAACCTGGATATGAGGTGTGCAAGTATTTCCTATGACCTGGATATGAGGTGTGCAAGTGTCTCCTATGACCTGGATATGAGGTATGGAAGTGTCTCCTATGACCTGGATATGAGGTGTGCAAGTATCTACTATAACCTGGATATGAGGTGTGCAAGTATCTCTTATGACCTAGATATGAGGTGTGCAAGTGTCCCCTATGATCTTGATATGAGGTGTGCAAGTGTCTGCTATGACCTGGATATGAGGTGTGCAAGTGTCTCCTATGACCTGGATATGATTTATGGAAGTGTCCCCTATGATCTTGATATGAGGTGTGCAAGTGTCTCCTATGACCTGGATATGAGGTATGCAAGTATATACTATAACCTGGATATGAGGTGTGCAAGTATTTCCTATGACCTGGATATGAGGTGTGCAAGTATCTCCTATGACCTGGATATGAGGTGTGCAAGTGTCTCCTATGACCTGGATATGAGGTGTGCAAGTATCTCCTATGACCTGGATATGAGGTGTGCAAGTATCTACTATAACCTGGATATGAGGTGTGCAAGTATCTCTTATGACCTAGATATGAGGTGTGCAAGTGTCCCCTATGATCTTGATATGAAGTGTCAGCAAGTTTTTATGGGTAATTTTACCATTAATCTTTTTATGATTCTGATATCTGCCATAAAAGGCAGCGTGATAATATTCTCCCATCATTGCAGGAGTAAGTTTAGCTTCAAGAAATGGTTTAGTAGCGAATTAATTCAGTGATCAGAAGGGTGCTAATCGTTGAATACCCAGTCTATTTTTTTGCCACCTGCATGCATGTTTTTCGCCGCCAAAGTAATTGAATCGCTTGGGCAGCGAAAAACATGCATGCTTCAGCGAAAAAGTTAGACTGGGTAATGAGGCACGACAGAACATTGAATTACTAACTCGCTCGACACTGAAATGTATTTCTTGTTTAATGGAAATCCTTGTCAATAGTTTAATGCAACTCTTTATGATTATTTTTATTAAACTCAGTATTATTTTTTCACTATTTATTATTATTTTAATATAACTTTTTATTTACTGTAACTCTTTATTAGATGATTTCATTGCATTTTTTAATGGTGAAAATGAGAGATTAACGTATGAAGTACTTTAATCATTTTATTACAGAGTACCCAAAATTATTTTTTTTTTACATTCCTAAAGCGCGTAACATTGAGATCCTAATATTACCACGTGTTCTTCATGGTGTGGAATCAGTTTAAATTCTTACCCTATTCAAAGCTGGGAAAGAAAAAACAGATGACTTTGCGCAGCAGCATCATAATCAGGTTTGATATAACAGACATAATATGGAACACGTTGTCTGTGTTTCACGTGTCCTTGGGAATAATGTTTGAACGTACAATTAAGTTGTCATGAAATAAAATAAGTTAGAGATATTCCAAACGAAAAGCTATCATTAGAACTTTTAGACTCCAGACCGTTATAGAGTGAGAGTAGAAGAGAGTTCTCTGACGATATTTGTGTCATTTACTCTTCAGTCTTTAAAAACAAATTTCGATGCTTCATGTCGTGTTAGGAATGTCTCACAGTACTGGAGAATGAACGAACCTGAATAAACTTTTCATTGACCGACTTTATTGAACAAATAATCAAATAAAATATCATCGATGAAGCCTACTCATATGGTACGCAAAGGAAGAATTGAAGAGTATATAGATGCATTTCTTGGTAGGGCACAATTAGAACAGAGAGTATTTCAAAATAAATCTACGGACTTTACTCCTGAGACTTAAGTATCTTTCCACATGGCCTTGCATTATTTTTCGTAAGAATTTAGAGTAATTCAATAGCAGGGAAGAGGAAAACACACACTTTTAACACAATGAAAATAAACATAAAAATTAATTATTATTGATAACAATCATAAAAAACTCGTATTGCTAATGATGTTTCCCCATAGATTAAGAGAGTGTGATAACTTTCATTAATGAAAATGCAATCTAAACATAGCTTCTGTGTCGTCAGAAGTTTCATCATATATCGAACAACAAGTAATTTATAACGTAAAGCAAATAATGTATAGCGTAAAACAAGTAACCTATAGCGTGAAACATGTAATTTATAGCGTACAACATATAATTTTCAGAGTACAACATGTAAATTTCAGAGTAAAACATGCAATTTATAGCGTACAACATGTAATTTTCAGAATACAACATGTAATTTATAGCGTACAATATATAATTTTCAGAGTAAAACATGTAATTTATAGCGTACAACATGTAATTTTCAGAGTAAAACATGTAATTTATAGCGTACAACATGTAATTTTCAGAGTAAAACATGTAATTTATAGCGTACAATGTGGAAACACAAATTAGGATACGATCACATATATAAGAACCATGATATTAGAACGGCAGATGTGTGTATATTCTATTTCCCGGATAAACTCTATTTATATGATTTATTTCCACCGTGAAAGCAAAACTAAAGGAAAAATTACTACAAATTTCTACTGAAAATATAGGAAGAATAAGTTTGAAACACTTGAATATTAAATATGTTTCTCGAGACGCAGTGAAATAACAAAAAGGAGTATTTCAACATTACAAAACATACAAGGAAGTTATGGAATTTTTTGGTTTGTGTTTGTGTGTTTGTGTAGTGTGTTTGTGTGGGGTGTTTGTGTAGCGTGATTGCGTGGTGTGTTTGTGTGGGGTGTTTGTGTAGCGTGTTTGAGTAGTGTGTTTGTTTGGGGTGTTTGTGTAGCGTGTTTGAGTAGTGTGTTTGTGTGGGGTGTTTGTGTAGCGTGTTTGAGTAGTGTGTTTGTGTGGGGTGTTTGTGTAGCGTGTTTGAGTAGTGTGTTTGTGTGGGGTGTTTGTGTAGTGTGTTTGCGTGGTGTGTTTGTGTGGCGTGTTTGTGTAGTGTGTTTGCGTGGTGTGTTTGTTTGGGGTGTTTCTGTGATGTGTTTGTGAGCTACGTGAGTTTATTATTTGACTTTACACAGTGCCTCAATCGAGTTGAAGGAATAAGAATCGATTAAGCCCTTGATGTGCTTTGGCAAAGAGAGAAAACCGAATGAGGATGTCAGAGGAAAGAAAGCATATGGTGTTTATTGTTCGGCCTCAAATGAATATTAACATTCATTCCCATAAATAAGTAATGTTTATAAACTGGCCATTAAAAATTCTACATCACATTGATGCCTTACTTTTTGTGTGGGAAATTTCAGAGACTAATTTTTACTACAGTTGGAAAACACAGTAAAATTCTCCAAACTAACTCCCTGGATATGCAAAATCCATAACCGTTTCATTGAAAATCCAACCGCTCTCCTACAATACTAAAACTACCAATGATGTGTTACTAACCATCACGCCAACGACATCACATGTCAACCACTTACCTAATTTTGAAAACCCGTACCAATGACGTATTACTAACCATGACCTCACATGTCAACCACGTCAACCACAACCGCGGTTGCAGGCAATATCCCGACCTGACCGTCTCACAAGTCACCAAATCAACTCGCCAAGCCGCCGAGACAGAGGGGGAAGGCGAGAGGTAGTCTAACCCCCACATTACCCCCACACCCCCGCGGCTTAGACACATAAAAGAGACAATGGGGTCCTGGGTAGAGCGAGATAGCGATTCAGGTTAGGATTATTTTTTTAGAGTCGCTTATTATTGCGCGCTTCTTTGGGGGAGATCTGGGATGCTGTTAAGGACTACATCTCCCTTCCCCCTCCCTCGGGGGGGGAGGGGGGTTGTGGTTACAAGGGGGGTTCTGAGCACAAGTTGCTGGCAGGATGCTGATAGAGACAGAGAGTGCGATCGCAGAGCTGCTCCAGCGCCTCTCACTGAGGATTGCTGATTATTTTGCCAGAAATGTTCCTGAGAAATGAAATCTTTTCTTTTCTAGAAATCAAATTTTCAGCGGGCTGGAAATTCATATATGTGAGTGACGAAGTGCTTCTCGAACTCAAATTTTCAGCGTAAGTTCAAGTCGTTAATTCAAATTTTTGAATGAAGCAAGGTTTCAGCCGTCTGATGGGTAGTTTTTTCAAAAAGGTTTTTCGTTGGAATTTTTCGTTGGAATTTAATTAATTTAATTAATTAATTAAATTTATTTAAATAATTCATTAATTAATTAAAATAATTTAATTTTCGTTGGAATTTAAAAAGTATACATTGATCGTTAAAACATGAGAAAACATTAGAAACCATTTCAAATGGCATTCACTTTCATCTTCCTTTTAATGAAAATTAAATTGAGGGAAAATTTGACACGTAAAGAGGCTAGATTAGAAACCATCGAACTCTCTGCATAATTATAACATATGCAAGTTACGCAAAGAGTATTTTGACTATGCTATGCTCTTCACTTAATGAATCTAAAAATAATTGATATAATCTAGAATTTTTCGCTAAGTAAAAATAGAAAAAAGAGGCAAAAATTAGTTCTAATCATGCAATCGGAAGTTCCAAATTTCGCAACAACACCTCAAATAACACGGACCGTGCAGGCCACCTGATTTTTGTTCAAAATTTCGATGTGCTGATGACTTTAGTGGCCCACGCGACACATGTGCTACACGGGCTCCCACGTACTTTCTGAAATTCTTGAAGTAGGTGCACGTTTCACACATTCATTTTGGAAACATGCAATATGAGCATAATGTGCACATTTATTAAGGGCAGATACAAATTGTGTAGTAGGTGGAAGTGCAACACTTGTTACAGGTACATTATGTACACATGCAACATCTGCATTATGTGACCATGCAGTTACATAGTCTAACTTTTTCGCCGGAGCAGTTATGACTTTAGCTTGGGGCGTCTAAAATTATAGATACAACTACAAAAAAGTTGGACTAGGTAGGGGGGATACAAAATGTGTAGCATGTCGAAATGCAGCACGTGCAGCAGCTAACAATACGAACAATAAACCTGCTGAGTGGACTCGTATATCCAGCGGTCGTTAGGTTGTTCTCAAACTTTGAAAATTAAATTTTCGCAAGGAAAGAAATGAAGACGAAACAATCAGCTCATGAACAGCGTTCGAAGAATAGAAGTAAAATGTTCAGCAAACACTAGCTGTTAATCTAATATTAAAATGTGACGTCGCAGTTATGAATTATGGATTTACAAATGAAGATGCGTTATCTTCCGAGGCAGAATTTCTAAATTCTAAGTTTCCTTGTCGAAATATTCCGTTAACGACGGGAAATCATTTGGAATTAGAACTCAAAAGTGAGGTTCAATGTGAAAAAACTTTAAAGGTGTTAGCCCAGGATTTGTAAAATGGGAGAAAAATATAATAAATGCAAAAATTAGGATGCATAAAAATGTTGTATTTCCTGTTTATTCATTTGAGCTATATATATACCATTTGAGAATGAGGTAATTATTTTTAAAATGAAAATGCACGTTGTTGAATGAATACATATTTCCAAAGATGAGTTCTGTCGATCGATTGCCGCTTTCTGAAAAAATTAATTACAATACATTGGTTTTCGAAATTTCCAAAACTCATGCTGAAAATTTTTTTTTGTTTCATTATGTGAAAGTCGTAGAGACCTTCCTTGTAAGATCTTATATGGGTCAAATAATCATGATGCGCACTCTTAAAACTCATGTCTACCATGAAGAAATGATATCGGAAGATATAGACAAACTCTAACGCCATCAAAAATGCCTCGAAATAAATACTTCATGTACCACGTAACATTGAAAAAATGTCACCGACCATACATCAAAAATGTGCAGTGGATCCGACTGAATTTTGATATTTCTACGTCACCGAGAACTGGTGAGCTACCTTATCGATAACACATCAAAAATGGGTTATTTATCCAAATGAATTTTATATATCTACGTCACCGAGAGCTGGAGAGGTAATCACCGACCACAAATCAAAAATGTGCAGAGGATCCGACTGAATTTTATTCTTCTACGTCACCGAGAACTTGCGAGCTGCTGCACCGTGCCTGTACAGACACAAACTCTGCCCCCCAACACATCGCTCCCCCATTTGTTTGACTCCCTTCCCCCTCCCTCACGTCACCCCCACGAAGTCATAACCACGTCGACAGGAAATGAAAGAAAGGCGGACGCTTGCCTCAGTTTTGTGGCTGTGCGTAATCTGATGTTGACTGTGTGGCTCCGTAATGTGGTGGTGGTGGTGGTGGTGGTTGTTGTGTATGGTGTAGTGGTGCTATGATAGTGGTGTTGGTGGTTATTATTCTGTAATGGTGGTGTTGGTGGTTGTGGGGATATGGTCGTGATGCCTGTGATTGTGGTGCTGTGGGTGGTGGTTGTTTGTGGTGGCGCTGTAGATAGAGATTGTGGTGCTGTGGGTGGTAGTTGTGATGTAGTGATAGTGGTGCTGGTGTTGGTGGGTTTGGTGCTGGGGTGATAATGATGGTGCTGGTGCTGTGGTAGCGGTGTAGTCGCTTCGAGTGAAGCCATTGTCATGCTCCCTACTTACAACATTTCAATGAAACATTGTTTGAGAACTTTCAGTTGATAACTTTCAAACAATGTTTGAAACAGTTTGAGAAATGCCGCCGGCGTCTCAGGTTCACACAGTCTCAAAGCTTCTCAAGGTTCTATACAGTACTTATTTGTGTATAATAGTGTTTCTAGACAGTTTGTCATTTGTGTACCTTTGATTTGGTACCTTTGTACCCAACATTGTATTAACAGAATATTGAAAGACTTTGCTGCGAGAATAAAGGTAAATTTGGCTCCAAATTTACGTTACGAATATTTGTACCAAATTTTCAATCGAAATTTTCCCTTTTTAATAACGAGCAGTTTTTCGCTTCCTTCGTAGTTCATGCTCTCAACACTCTCGAACATAATACTTCTACTCAGAATATTTTCATGCATAATATTTCTTACTTTTGGCCAATGTTTGAAACTGCGCTTGATTAGCTCTGACGATACCGAGCAGTAAAACCAGTCAGAGTCAACCGTCAGACTTTGAGTTTCTATTTTACTCACAGCCTTAAAAACTACTCACGACTTCTCTGGTAAATGTGTACCAATGTTAAAAGACTGGTTTCAAAGTTTCAACTCTAGAGAAAATTTAAAAGTAACAATTGCTTCAAAAAATATTTAATTTACTATTGACTTTTATTTTTCAGTTTACTGTAAGGCATTGAATGTGTAGATCAAAGAAGGGAACGTGTCAGGTGAAACAAGAGAAGTTGAATGAAAAAAATGCTTCAAAATCTTCTGGATGCGAGATATATTTTTTACTTCCCCTTCAACAAATATAACCAAATATGACTCCAGCATTGGTGCATTTAAGCTTGAGAATAAAAAGCAAGGCTTTGGTTTTTTTTTATTATTTTACAGATATTTTGCCGATGAGGGACTGTTAGTCCGAAACGTTAAGTTTTATGTGATAATTTTTAATCAAAATGACTTGACGTGAGACAATTTTCGCCTTGCTTTTTACTCAACAAATATCAGATAGGGTGGGGCATATCAAATGCCCGAGTTTTGAGAGGTGAGCTCTCCAGACTTCGCTGTCAACAGTGCATCGCTACAGATGGCCACCATCTTCCTGAGGCTGTTTTCAAAGAGTGAGCTCACTATCGGCACTGCATACTGATTGGAATAAAACAACAAATAATTCCGCAATTATTGTTTTACTTCTTAACAACCTTTCGAAGCGGGGGCATTTGATTTGCACCACCCTGTAGCAATCAGCGAGTCGGCTATCACGTATCACAACAGAACATGAAAATATGTTGCAACATCGAACGCTAGGCTTGTTTTAGCCGCGCTGTGTCGTTGCTGCACAAGAAAATGGGGGTGTGCCATGTGCCGGAGGGTGTGTCGTGTGCCTGACAGTGTACCGTGTGCCGGAGGGTGTCAAGAGTGTGAGGAGGCGTGACGTATTCATCTTCGATGTGGTGGCCTACAGGCATCTCTACAAGCTGAGGTAGGCTGTGCAGGCTGAGGCACGCATTTGTACAGGATGAAGTATGCTGAGTAGGCTGTGCAGGCTGAGTAGGCTGTGCAGGCTGAAGCAACGAAGCAAGCTGAAGCAGTGTGTGCAGGCTAAAGAAGGGTGGGCAGGCTGAGGCAGTCTGTGCAGACTTTTAGTTCTAAGCAACGGTGGATCGTGCTATGAAACGCTATAGCTTTTTTAACGCTATAGCTTTTTTCATGTAGTGCAGGAAGCTTTTGAAAAACCGAGGTAAATGATAAGTTAAAGGTAGACCAGAGTTCAATGCATTGTATGTTTAACATTAAAAAGTAGCTCATTACAGACAATCCTAAATGATCTATAGACACCTAGCTGGCCCTCACAATATTGCAGACATCGAAGTAGACAGGCGTCCACTGCATGTTGTACTTGTCTGAACAGAATGAAGTAGAATTAGATAGACTGATGAGGTAGCATGAAGGTAGAATGACGTAGACTGATGTAAATAAGGCAGGAGAGTGGTAGCATGAAGTAGACCGATGTAGATGAGGTAGACGGTGGCGGCATGAAGTAGACTGATGTAGATGAGGTAGGAGAGTGGTAGCATGAAGTAGACCGATGTAGATGAGGTAGACGGTGGTAGCAGGGAGTAGATCGAGCTCGTAAGCGCGACTAAAACATCGGCTCACATTTGGCAGTAAATCCGATGGTGCCGCAGATTTTGGCGGTCGCAGATTTTGGCGCCGTATCAATTAATGGAATAGCGGCCTGCTCAGCGCAAAAATACGGCCAGGAAATGGAGTCTGTCAGGCCAGGACAATCACGGAGATCGTGAAGTCGAGTCGCCTCAAGACGTCATTTTTATCTGAAAAATAAAAATTAACTGATGTCTCATTGGAAAAATATGTGATGGTTTTTTTGGGAGTTCTTTTCACGGGTAACACAACAACGTCACTTGTGTGCTGATATTTGAGATCGTCACATGAGGACTGCTATTGATTTCGATTCTAATCTATGGGAATTTTTTATGCAAGCTGGCATGTCTCTTTGGAAAAAGTTGAGTTTTTTTGTTTAAATCTTTTGAATGTGAAATACAATAATGAGGCTTGTGTGCCGATACTTGAAACCTTCACATGAGGACTTTTATTGATTAAGATTTCAATTTATGTGATTTTTTACGTAAGCCTGCTAAGGCTGACAGTGAATTTGGTAAGCGCTCACCTCCGTTCCATATCTTCTCCTTCTTTTATCACCACTAGTCCACTCCCCCTATATTTCAGATATGAAAGAAGGCGATATGAAAGAAAGGCCGTAAGAAATAAAAAGTCAATCTCTCGAGAGTTAATGAGGCCGAGCTTGTATCACAGATACGCTCATCACACACTGCAGGCTGGCTTCGGACAGACAGACAGGCAGATGTGGTTCTTATTATAGTATAGATTGTACAACTTTAATTCTCAAATTCTGAAGTCCTCTTCAGTTTCATTTCGGACAATTTGCAGCTTTTAATCTTTTTCAATCACTTTCCATTCATTAGCTTCAGCATCAATTTCATTTTCCTCTAAAAACGACCTCAATACCAAATCACCAACTTTATTAAGGTTCCATTTGTGTGTCTTTTATGTGGATGTCAAATAAGGAAAATAGTACCGCAGAGTGGAGGTGAAAAGATATAATTAAATTATAGAGGTTTTGTCCATCACATCATTAACTTTAAAACTTGCATTCACCTTTAGAAAATTAGAACTGAAATAACATTAATTTTGGTGTACTTCACTGATGTATGAGTTGTCAAGCAGAGCAACGAACACGAATGCCACTACAGTCATTATTACGCGTAAACCATATTAGCTGATTGTATCATTGTCATCATAATCTTTAAAACTTATTCCCTCTTGTATGTGAACTTATGAAAACGCCCTCAGCAATCTTTTTGCACCAATGTAGTGATATCGAACTCCAATATCACTCGCTCATGGACTGAGTTTGTGTGTACTCACGAAATCGCGCTAGATTTTTCTTTTTACTCTATTCTCTCTCTTACTTAATAAGCTACTTTTTAGACTGGAATATCCCTTTAAGCTTGACTCTGTATTTCGTTTTAAGCTCTATAGTACCTAATTCTTACTTTTACTTATTTTAAATGACTGATCACCCTGTAATATTTGAGGAAATCGATCCAGATTTCAATCATTTGAACAGAATATATCCAAACCTAAACGACTCTCAAGAGTGTAGGTATACTAATATATCAGAATTCAACGAAACTATACGAATAACTGACCGAGATTTCTCACTCCTGTGTTGGAACTGTAGGTCACTCTATCCAAAATTGGAAGAGATACAATGTACTATTACTGAACTTAAATATAACCTAGACGTGATTAGCTTCACCGAAAGCTGGCTAGATGACTCGACAAAAGACATGATTCGATTTGAAAATTATCATAGTTACCATTCGCTAAGAAAAAACCAGCGGGGCGGAGGCATCAGCACATATATATCTAACCACATAGACTCGAGAACCATAGCAAGTGCAACCATGAATCAGGATCATATAGAATCACTCTTCGTAGAACTTTTTAGAGATGGTAAACGCATTGTGCTTGGAACGGTGTATAGGCCTCCTACAGCCTGTCCTATATCCTTCCTGAATGAATTGAATCGTATTATTTCTCAGTTCAACAGGCCCTTATACAATGACATAATAATATGCGGTGACTTCAATTATGATCTACTGAAACATGAAAGCCATGAACCAATCTCTAATTTCCTAACTACCTTTCAGTCTCAATCCTTCCTTCCGATCATTACAAAGCCTACACGAATAACCTCAGAGTGTGCTACGCTGCTTGACAATATCTTTATGACAGACCCTAGTGATTTTCTTGCTGGAATAATTACTTCTGACTTATCAGATCACTTCCCAGTTTTTCTTATTAAGAAAAATGTCTATATTGCTTGCACCAAGGCACGGGCTGAAACTTACTCATATCGTAAAATAAACGAATCAAATCTTGAAGAAATGCGCACCGTTCTAGAAGAATCAATGCCTACATTGCACATCTCTCAACAAAACAATAATACTACGAGCATTGATGAAGCAGTAGTAAAGTTGACTGAAAATATAATGACCGCATACAATCAGTGTTGCCCAATTGTAACTCGTACAGTTACCCCGAAAAATAAACATAAGCCCTGGATTACTAGAGACATCGTGATAAATATAAAGAAACGTCAAGCGTACCTAGCCCTCCTTTGTGAAGGACGAATATCTAGAGAAACATATAACCGATTTAGAAACTATGTAACAAACCAGATAAGAACATCAAAAAAGAACTACTTTACGCTCAAGTTTACTCAATTCAAAACTGACGTTAAAAAGACTTGGCATCTCCTTAACTCCTGCTGTAAACCGAATAATGCCGATAAAAAGAAAATTGAATATGTTGTTCAAGATAATGTAAAATATCATGAGAAGAAAGAAATTGCTAATCTCTTTAACAACTTCTTCGTAAACGTAGGGAAAACAATAGCTGATGGTATTCTAAGTGAACCTACTGATCACCTGGAATTTATGGATCATATTCGAGAACCCAACTCCTTTTTCTTTACGCCTACAAACTCCTCCGATGTAATTACGTGCATAAACAACATGAAAAATAAATCGAGTGGGTTACAAACGTTTCCGACTAAAGTACTTAAAGTTATTGCTGACATTGTAGCCCCACTGATATCAAATATTATTAACCAGTCTCTCTTACTAGGCACTTTCCCGAACTCCCTCAAAATTGCTAGAGTAACCCCAATCTTTAAAAGTGGTGAAAAAACCTGTGTAAACAATTATCGACCTATCTCCATTCTACCAATTATTAGCAAAGTATTCGAAAAGATTGTGTATAAAAAAGTGTACTCTTATTTTGAACAAAAATCATTTCTTTACGATAAACAATACGGTTTTCGCTCTAAAAAATCAACAACACAGGCTATATTAAATCATTTACAATTCCTCTATTCTAATATAGATGAAGGAAAGCCTGTCTTCTCTGTATTTCTTGACTTCCGAAAAGCATTTGATTGTGTGGACCATAAAATACTATTATCGAAACTACACTGTTATGGCATTCGAGGGATTGCCCATGATTGGTTCAGATCATACCTAACAAATCGGAAGCAATACGTTGTCATTGACGACGCAAAATCGGACCCACAGACAATTAGCCATGGAGTTCCACAAGGATCTGTTCTCGGGCCTCTCTTGTTTCTGATTTTTATCAATGATATTGTAAAATCTACATCATTCTTCAAATTCATACTTTTTGCCGATGACAGTACGCTTTCTGCGGTCCTTCCGAACCAAAATCCTGCTATGATTGTGGAGAGTATAAATACTGAACTTCACAAGGTTTCATCGTGGCTCAAAGCTAATAAAATAAGCCTAAATATCGATAAAACAAATTACATTACTTCCTCATACAAGAAAGATGTATCTCTCCCATGCATTAAAATTGGCGAAGGTGAAATCGAAGAAACCAACTCATGTAAGTTTCTGGGCATCATAATAGATAAACATCTGACCTTCAAAGAGCACATCACTCATATTAGTTCTAAATTATCAAAATCCATCGGAATCCTGAATAAAGTTAAAAATTTTCTGCCTGAAACAGCTTTACAAATGCTCTACCGAACGCTCATTTCTCCATACTTGCAATACGGAATAGAAGCATGGCACGGAACTGATAAAAATAAAACCAACAAAATTTTTACTCTACAGAAAAGGGCTGTCAGAGCGGTAAAGAACCTAGAATATAATGCTCACACAAATGATTCTTTCAAAAATTTACAAATACTTAAACTTTCGGATCTCTACAAAATCTCCATCTGTAATTTCATTTACAAAACATTAAGAAATGATGGCGACAATAGCCTAAGACAATTATTGACTGCGCAAACTGGTCATCACGACCATTTAACCCGAAATAGAAGTAAATTCATGCTTCCTTATTATTCAAAGGCCAGGTCGCAACACAGTATTCTCTTCGTTGGAACCAAAACTTGGAACTCTATACCTGCAGAGATCCGTGAATGTAATTCGTACACAGTATTCAAAAGACATCTTGAGTCTCACTTCCTATCAGAATACTAGTCGTGTAAGATCACCGTGTCGAAATCTTGCCTCCTACATGTAACTAATGATAATGTCATAATGTAACTTGCCTTGTGTACCATAACCAATCTTCTCTCTGCTCTTGAATCGTTTTATCGAACATACTGTTAAATATAGACGACTTGACCTATATTGTAAAATACAGCATAAAATATCGAGTTAATTATCTCAATGATCAGTCTAATGCGAAACTAGGTTAAGTGAACTAGGTTAAACTTTTGTACACCCTAGAATAACGTGATGGTAGGATGCCCTAGAAGTCGCTGAACTTATTCGGGCCCACAGGTAGCTATACTCAAATTTGACCATTGTACTAGACTTAAGTAAAATTCTACCTCTGTATCACCTGTGGTAAATAAATTGTTTAAATTGTTTAAAATTGTTTAAAAAATGCTTCCCTCCGTCCACCGTTTTGATGGTACGTCTCTTCCTGAATTCTACGTACAATTTTTTCTTTGTCTGTTTCATTCCTAACTTATTATGAGATGTTCGCTTCTCTTCTGTTTCGTGTTCCAGCCCACATATTACTCGGCTAGCCGAGTGAGTCTTATGTGTATGAGTGAGTATTCTTAGTTACTTAACTAATATACTTTGAAGTCCTTAATGACGCCTGGACCAAATTAAGGCACTTATGATCATAAAATATGATCATATGATAGTCATAAATAGCCTCTATTTTTGTCAAGTGTAACCAGGGTTCGATCAGCCACATGCCTCACTTCGAACGAATTTAGCTAAACATATTTTGCCGAATTAAGATGAGGAAATTCTTTCATATCTCTTTTGATTGCGCAATGAAGGTTTGCATGCCGTATCATGTTTACAAGAATGAACATATCAGCACCGACTTCTGCCTGCTTCAGAGATGGACCCATCCCTTATCCTTTGATGCAATGCCCTCCATGTCATCAAATACAAAAAAATGCTTTATAAGAGTGATGACAAAAATAATTCCACACTATCAGTGTCTGAAGCACAAAGCCGCTATCACGGCGGCATCTCTCCTGCCTAAGACCTCAAGCTTGTCGACTGATAAGATCATTTTAACCAGCATCCTCATCGTGGGTCCTTTCATTATCAAAAGTTCGTATGATACTAGCCCTTGTTTTGCCTTTGCCCGAAAGTGTGAACGTACATAAAGTAATCTGAGTACGGTGGCGAGATGAGATTGTGCAGTTATGTCCTTCTCCAGCAATACTTGTTTGTGCATCCTAGGAGCACGTGATTGTGTTGCGTGATTACTGCCTGCAGCTTAATTGAAGTTGCATCATTGTATCATTTTGAAAGTTTATTTATTAGTAAAAAGTGCAGCAATGAGAGAGTGGGGATATAAAACTGAGTTATAGACGTCCTTCTTCAGCGTTTCAATAACATTAAAACTCGTTCTCACCTGCAGAAAATTGTTTCAACTAAAGCAAAAATCAAATTAATATTTGTGCCCTTCACTTGTGTCTGAGTGGCCAATTAGACCAACAAAAACGTAAACATACTTTAGCAAAGTAGTGCAAGGGTTCAAGAATGTTTATATGAGGTAAATGGCAAAACTTGCCAAAAGAAATTACTGCTATAATTTTTTCAGAAGAGAGGCCTCATGTAGTCAACTCGGTCAATCTAAGCCTTTTCTTCCGCATGGTGCTCATCATAAGTTCAACTATCTCAGTGACGCTGAAAATATCGTATAATATTTGATTGAAATAATTGTTTGTTGTGACGTCAGCGACGACTGTCAGCTTAGTGGTAAGAGACATTTGTTGGATTATTTTAGCACTGGTACAATTTCATTTTGCCCTGAAATATTAGTGAGCTAATATTCACTTTAACTGCTGTTTTTAGGGACAAATTGTCTCAAAATAAGCGAAGTCAGGCAAATATTTGATAGCTATTTTTTGGACCCATGTTATTTTCTCATATGCTTCATTACAGGAAGCTCTGTGAGGACGGAGTCGTAATATTGAATTTTATTCTTTGATACACTAGTCCCATCCAGGTCTTCCCATACAAAAACATACAAACAACTTTATGAGAGTGACGACAAAAATAAAAAGGGACTCGCAACTCTGGCAAAAAATTAAATTTAACGCTCCCCATTTGCCGTAATTATTTTATGAGACCGTTCAAACTGTCCAAAAAACGGAGTTTTACCTCAATAATTCTAATCAACTATATAGTACGTTGTAACTTGGATACACAACTTAAAAACTAGGGTATTGTTTGGCAATGAGTAAAATTATACGATGCAAATGAATTCCAGTAAACTATAATGTTGCAACTTGGATGCTCGACACGAAAATCAACGTTTTTTTTGTGACTAAGTAAAATTATTCGATGCAAAATTGTTCACTAAATCGTAAAATTATTTGATGTTTGGCGTTGACGTCCCGCTATAATCTGTGCCACTGCAGCATGTCTGCATGGGAGCGGTCCGTATCTGCCGGAGGAGCATGTTGCAGATAACAATCTTGCTGTCAAGATTTACTCCAAAAATGCATAATAAAAAGCGTTTGTGCGGCTACCTGATGACGATAACGCTCTCTTGTGATGCGATAACAGCGATAAAGGCCGGTCAGCTGCAGCCCGCTCTCAAACAAGGAAATTTTAGCTTATTTTTCTCTCGCCGAAGATTATGTGCTTGGTTTGAGGCTATCATTGACTGAACAGTTACGCAAATGATCGTAAACCGCCAATAAATGATCCTCAAGCAAAATTCGTCTCTAGGCTTTTTACACTTCTTAAGATCAACGGATCGAAAATGAATCACCTGCTACTGATATGATATAGAACCAACAGGAACACGAATAAAGGAGTCAATCCTACGCCGCACTCGATTCATAAGCGACCTGATTTTGGTTGATTTTGACCTACTTTGGCATCAACAAATCTCGCAGTGTGGGCGCAGTTCGGGGAGGATCTTCTCGATGCCTAACTTGTCGATCTAAGTGGTCCCTCAAATTTTCGATGGAGTTCATGTCTGGGGACTTAACCAATAAATAGCACTTGTAGCCCTATACGACCGGCAGTTGTCATCCTGAAACACCGGTAAAGCAAAATACCAGTCTTCACTCAGACATTGTAGAAATGGCAAAACTTGGTTCTCTAGCAGCTCAATGAATCTACGCTGGTTCAGTTTGATAGATAGCTTAAATAAAAGACTCTGTGTAGCTAAAACAGTCCCAGAACATGACAGACTCTCTTCCTTAGAGGATGGTCTATCATGGGGCAGGGGCACGGTAGAGGAAATAAAGTAGGTTCAAACCAGTGTTTTTTTTTCGTTGACGGTGTGGTTTTACTGACGCCGCGGCAACGAACCAATAGCAGCGCTCATATTGCATATGGTAACACTGCTACCCCCCAAATTTGGCCCCACTATTGGCCTAACGACATGGCGTTTTGGTGACGTCATGAAGCTTGTTTGAAATAAAACCTTTCTATTGGCTGGCCGAACAAGAGGAGGTGTATTTTCTCCCATAGAAATGACCCTACCTTGTTTCCTCTACCGTGGGCAGGGGAGGAGAGACGAGCTCATCAATCCGGTATGATGTTTCCTATCAGTGTTCATGTGGTAGCGAATCATGTGTAATGTTCATGTGGGAGCGAATCATGTGTAATGGTTTGAATTAGGTTCTCATGTCCAACTAAGGATCAATGAAAGCATGGAAAGATAAGTCATCGAAGCTCGAATTTCTGGATAACAAAGCACTGTAGCGTTTGTGCTTTTCAAAAACAATTTTCATGTCTTTACAGCGAAAAGTTTACTAATTTCATGCCTCAACGGAACAAAAAAAATCACTCACGAGCTCATACGGAACATTTATTATATTATTGCACGGAGGTTATGGTCGTAATATTATCAAAGCATTCATTTTTATAAGCTCATTTACAGTTGAAAAAATGACAGAATAATATTGCTATGCTGTCTTTCTCCAGCTTGCAAAAGCCTGCGGTAGTAGAACCTTCATAGTGAATACTATAGACAGGATATGAAAAATTCATGTGACAACTATATATGTACACAAAAAACGAAGACCTGTGGACCCATTCTAAAGTTTAATTAAAACTTCAATTGAACAACAGCACTGTACGCTTCTGAACGTGACAGTTTGTATTAAGTCTATAGCCATGCTACAGCGGGAAAAATATAATTTTTAAAAATAAACACACAACAGATATTCACGCGCACAAAAAACGTTCCACCCAAATCTTTAAAGCTCTTTCAATTTCATCAAGCTCTTACACACCACAATAATACTTTTCAGACGACTTTTCATGGATCAAGCCGACTGACAAATACTAACTCGAACAAAATTCACGATAATTTCTTTTTGGTACCTCTATTGATTTTGTTAGTTAATGTTTTCAATTTAATAGCGCTCAAAAATAAGTGACGAAAATCACAGTGCTTCAGAGTGAAATACACCCGCCCCCAAATCGCTATATAAAATTCCTTCTGTTTGCAACTAATTAAAACATCATTTTGTTCTGACATTCATAGCTCTCAACCTTGATACGTAACCAAGTTGTACTGGATCTCACACGCCAAAGTATGCAGAGGATTTATTTGTGCCAGTCCTCAGGATACATCGCGACAGATACGCGCAAGAGAAAGATTTCGTTTACGAGATCACCGCTATATTTTGGACAAGCGGTCACCGTGGCCGAGTCGTTAGAGCGTGCGCCCTTCACGGGAGGGTAACAGTTCGAATCCCGGCAGCGCCACCCGGTGATTCTTCCCTTTGGGAAAAGGGAGAACTCAGCCACAATTCCCTTCTCTCTACCCAGGTGTCGGAAATGGGTACCGGCTTGACCGGGGGTAACCGTCGTGGCGTCATGGTTTTAGTTATGAGGCATTTGAAAATCCAATGTACAATATGATTTGTATCAGGCTTGATTGGAGTAAAACATCCTTTCCCATGCAGTGAGAGTGTCACTGCATACTGTACATGAGTGCTCGACTAGTCATGACGCTTCTATACGAGGAAGAAGTGGCATGTGTACTAAAATAAGATATGCAACAAGACTTCTATATTTTTTAATCGTAATATTAAGACCAGTGAATTACAGCTCCTATAATGATATGTTTCATTTCGGCTGTTCTTCAAGTCACATGTTTTACGGGAGTTCAATAGAAAAGTAAATTATAATTTTTTTCTCCGAAATACTTAAAATTTTTGCGGTAGAGGTTGTTAATGAGTTACTAAACTGTACAAGATTGAACGAACAGTTTAATTGATATGTCTCATAACTCAAATAATAGCATTGAAGTGAATCATCTCATGATGTTTAAATATGAATAAATGAAGCTCAATAGCGTCGCTGGCCGTTACTCCGTTCGTACCGGTCACTCTGTGTTGGCTGAAATTTTCAGTCATTTACGACTATAATGATGGTTTACGATACCATAATGATAGTTTACGATACCGTAATGACGGTTTACGATACCATAATGTTGGTTCACAATGCCATAATGATAGTTTACGATATCATAATGACGGTTTAAAATACCATAATGATGGTTTACAATGCCATAATGATAGTTTATGATACCATAATGACGGTTTAAAATACCATAATGATGGTTTACAATGCCATAATGATAGTTTATGATACCATAATGACGGCTTAAAATACCATAATGACGGTTTACAATGCCATAATGTTGGTTTACAATACCGTAACGATTCTTGGGTCACTGAAGAGATGAAGAACATCGTTAACTTTGAATGGAAAATTTCTGAAGCTCCACGGATTGAAAGAATTCCAATATTTCCATCATCAAATAAAGCCTCAACAACAAATTCCGATTTGAAACACCCCACAGATGTAAAGGGACCTCCGAAACTGGTAACATGTCTTCATATAACTGGAACTTTTCATCAAGATCCCTTGATTCCCCGATTGGTTTCTGGCCGTCTCTGGCCCCTCACAGACAACATTACGGAAGATTCGCACGAGGTGTTACTCTTTATACCGTTACAGTAGAAAATTCCATGAAAAAGGGGTATATTAGACATTTCTATGGGACATTCTTTCCAGGAGTGGTTCTTTATACCATTACAATTGACAATACTTGTACCGGAGACTATACCATGAGAGACAGGTACCATACCCAACACAAAGAGATACTGGTACCATATACAAAACCATGGGATATAGGTACCCAGCAGTTGCTTTTCACACGTTGGGCCTTCACATATTGCCAGGATATCAGTTACACCATCATCTATTACTCTTTATCTTTGAAATCTTTTGATATGGATTAAGGATATGTAGGACCTGGAGGGACCCCACATCTGCCCTCGCACCCGAACAAGGAGAGCTTCAGCTGCTGTCTTATAGCAAGCAAAAAATTCAAGTGAAGATACATTTTGCCTGTGCGACTTGAAATGCATTGAATGATCTTAATTCTCCACTAAATTTTTGGTGGAGTGATCTTAATTCTCCCCTGAATTTTGGTGGAGTGATTTTAATCCTCCCCTGAATTTTGGTGGAGCGCAAAAGACAAGGACATGGGGGCAGGTCCAGGTTGGGGATGCGTAAGAGCCGAGTGCATGAAGTGGGGACTGGCCAACAGTATTTGGGGCGCGTCCGGTCGAGCGTCCCCTGGGGAGAGGCTCAACTTAGACTGCTCGAGACTGCTTCCCTCACGCTTGGGGAAGACGTCAGTCACGCTCACGAAGCCTCCAGTTTCCGCTGCACGCGAGACAGAGAGAGCAAAACACATTCCGTTACTGGTTAATTAATTATAGTTGTAATGTATTAGATCACAATATATTACGTTACTTCATGGTTAATTAATTGTCGTTCTAGTTTTTTATTTGTCATTTAAACACTCGTCGAAAGGCAGCATGAAATTTTAATGCTGCGTAAATTGCACGTGCTTACAGTCAGCAGAAAACATAAATGCAATAACGAATACCCTCCTAACAAGCCTTAAAACTCTCCTACTAAGCTTAACTTTGTCTCAGAACCATCTATGATTTTAGCCGCCCATTGCAGAGGTTGTACCTGGTCGGCTAAAATCATAGATGCCTTAGGAAAAAATTTGACCGGGTATCCAACATATTTGTTGAATGTGAGTGTATTTGTGAGGTAATCTGGACTTCCCTCATGTTATGATGAATGAAAAGCCTTCCATTTCATTTATCAATGATAGATGTGATTAATTAGCATCAAACCTTAAGTTTCACCACGTACAGCGGTCGAACTCTATTTCTGCCTTAACTGTTCATGCCAATGTGCGCAATATTTGTCCGACTTCCGCAATCGTTTTATTCCAATCTCAAATAGACCAAAAATTCACGAAATCCAGTTGATGCTGATGCCCATTTCCAGTTGATGTCTTTGGACATATCGAAACATTTGATCTTAGTTTGGTAACTCACGAAATCATTGCCGAGATCTACAAGGTATGAACTGTTGAAAATTTGAGTTACTGGGGTAAAGCTATTGCTCCAATGAGAAAATGGAATGAGATTGTAACATCATTTTACAACCCATAATGCACCAATAAGCGAATATCGATTGTACGAGCAGCAGCATTTTACACTCTCCACTTAGCCATTCAAATATTTGACGTAGTTAGTTTTGATTTAACACCTGAAGGCACTGCAGAATTATCCATTGAGAAAGAAAATTGTGCGCAACCGTAAAAAAAATAATTGTTCTTGAGCAACTAGAATAGTTTTCTTAAAACAAAATAAACTGCCACACTCGTCTGCGCAACTTTCAATAAACCGAACTCACAGCAAAGTTACTGGAACTGGAAGTTTTACGTTACTGGAAGTTTTATCAGATGATCAACGTGAGCTTGACGCTACCCTCTTGCCGCAATTCGGTAGAGGCACTGATGGTATACCTCATTTAGTTACTAATGACTTTCTTCGACTGTTTTCTGGTTGGTTTGACTTTGCTTTCTATAAATCACCTGACTGCATTTTTCAGTTCCGTTTCTACAGATTACCTGACCTCATTTTTCAATTAGGTTTTACTTCTCTTTCTACTACTTACCCGACTACATTTTCAGTTCTCTTTCTACTGCATACAAGACTACATTTTTCAGTTTGGTTTCACTTCTCTTCCTACAGCTTACCTGAATACATTTTTCAGCTCTTTCTACAGCATACCTGTCCATATTTTCCAGTTTGATTTAACTTCTCTTTTTACAACTTACCTGAACTTTGCCTTGCCGAGCTGCCTAGTGCATGAACATCGACTTGGCGTTGCGGCGGTCGCGCGGCGTTGAAACAAAACCGCGGGAAGGAGGACAACTCTAGAGGCGTTGGGGAACCCCTGTGGTCAGGGGGGTTGGGTTGGGTGTTGGAACCGTCACTGACGAAGGAAGACGCACACTCGGAGAGTTGTTGGTCAGTGCTCACCACAGTCCTGCTTGTGGCAATCGCTTGTTGCTCTTCGTCTTCATAGCGAGGTGAGCAGCTCAAGTGATTACCAGGTCGACGTTGCTCTTGTTCAAGTGAGTGATCAATGCTCAAGGCAGATTGTTTATCAGTTTCGTCATTGATAGATGTCTCCTCAACGATCATTGCCGTGTCAGAACCAGGACTTGAGTCTATGTCGATTCTAGGGCTTGATGATCTTGACCCTGATTTTGTACGGTATTTGTACGACATTTCGCCCCTGTCTTCCTTCCCTAAGTCGCTATCCGAGTACTCTTTTGCAGCCGTGTCTAATAAGTCTTTATTCGTAAGGCCGTCGAGACCAAACTCTCTTCTCAACAACAAGTGATATGGATGTTCTGCTGGAAACAAGGACAGCAATCGTCCAGCAGGCGAAAATGCCGATATTCGAGCTGAATACTTCGATGACAAGTTGTCACTAATGCTTCTCGAGTGAAGTTCTGAACGATGGAGGTCATCATGACCAGTATGCCTCGAGAGAATCAAACTTTCATTAGTGCAATCCGCCATCATTTGTTCAAGTTGTGGTGCGTGCTGGGCTCGGGAGATTGCAGGATAGAGAGTCTGGCTCTGGCCGTCATGAGGTGCTTCTATTTTGGGCGATTTTATTTCATTTTCACCTTGGTTACCGATTAAATTCCCGATACTGAGGACGTTTGTAGACACTTTCAAGGAGTCGTTTTTAAGCTCCCTAGAAACATAGGTCGGAGCCTCTGAGGTCGAATCTGCGATGGACGTAGCCATTCCAATCCGGAATAGTTCCGAAGAATTGATTCTGTTCCAGAGGAGCGGATCCAGAAGAGGGTATGGAATAGAAGGCAACCCCGCGTGGAGGAGGAAGGGGCTGTGCTGGGGATGATAGAGAGGGGAGGTGGGGGGCCCAGATATCTGGAGGAGGGAATGTGGTGCATCTGAAGGGGATGAGGTTGGGGAGAGTGGAGGGGCCCTCATTGGAGGGAGCGGAGGGGGCATGTGAGGTTGGGACAGGGCTTGGAAGGGGCCTAAGAAACCCGGCGGAGGATAGAAGGGTCGGAGGGGGTCGTTGAAGGGCTGCAGGAGGGGCAGCTGGATGCCGTACCTGAAGGGAAATCAGAAAATTAACTGCATTTCAAGCGCACTTCACCTCCTTCTTTCACCTTCAGGAACACGCACGGGTGTTAACATTGTGACTGTTTACCTTCGCTTTGAATGACGGGAACTTTCTTTACGATTCCGCCATCGTTTTGAGTGAATATAGAATGAATATCTGATAAAATATCAGAAGATCACCTTTTTTCGAATGCACTTCACCTCATTCGTACAACTTCAGGAACACAAACGGATGGCCACATTGATTTGTACATTACCATACTATTTACTCCTGGTGTGCGTATAGTAGTTCTCCATTCTATAACTACTCATCAAATGACACACTTCCCTGTTGGCCTTCTCCACCTCCCTAACTTCTGGTAATCTATGCTTACTTTTTTCACATACCCCCACACTGCCCATCAACTAGCTACTCCTGAACTATATTTTTTTTTCATCCCTCTTACTATCCATCAACTACTATTCCTGATCTATGCGTAATGTACTATTTCATTATTTTATCCCATCAACTAACTACTCCTGATCTAAAAGAACTATTTCATCCCCCTCACTGCCAATCAACAAACTACTCCTGGCCTATACATACTATTTCAGCCTGATCTTCTCACCACCTCTCCTCTCACTACCCTCTCACTACCTTTGACTGTACTATTTCATTATTTCATCCCCCTCACTGGGCATCAATTAGCTCCTTCTAATCTATACGGACTATTTCACCCCCCTCACTACCCAATTAACTACTCCTGATCTATACGGACTATTTCATCCCCCTCACTACCCATTTAACTACTCCTGATCTATACGGACTATTTCACCCCTCACTACCCATTTAACTACTCCAGGTCTACACGGACTATTTCACCCCTCACTACCCATTTAACTACTCCTGATCTATACGGACTATTTCACCCCTCACTACCCATTTAACTACTCCTGATCAATACGGACTATTTCATCCCCCTCACTACCCATTTAACTACTCCTGATCTATACGGACTATTTCATCCCCCTCACTACCCATTTAACTACTCCTGATCTATACGGACTATTTCACCCCTCACTACCCATTTAACTACTCCAGGTCTACACGGACTATTTCACCCCTCACTACCCATTTAACTACTCCAGATCTACACGGACTATTTCACCCCTCACTACCCATTTAACTACTCCAGATCTACACGGACTATTTCACCCCCCTCACTACCCATTTAACTACTCCAGATCTACACGGACTATTTCACCCCTCACTACCCATTTAACTACTCCAGATCTACACGGACTATTTCACCCCCCTCACTACCCATTTAACTACTCCAGATCTACACGGACTATTTCACCCCCCTCACTACCCATTTAACTACTCCAGATCTACACGGACTATTTCACCCCTCACTACCCATTTAACTACTCCAGATCTACACGGACTATTTCACCCCTCACTACCCATTTAACTACTCCAGATCTACACGGACTATTTCACCCCCCTCACTACCCATTTAACTACTCCAGATCTACACGGACTATTTCACCCCCCTCACTACCCATTTAACTACTCCTGATCTATACGGACTATTTCACCCCTCACTATCCATTTAACTACTCCTGATCTATACGGACTATTTCACCCCTCACTATCCATTTAACTACTCCTGATCTATACGGACTATTTCACCCCTAACTACCCATTTAACTACTCCTGATCTATACGGACTATTTCACCCCTCACTATCCATTTAACTACTCCTGATCTATACGGACTATTTCACCCCTCACTACCCATTTAACTACTCCTGATCTATACGGACTATTTCACCCCTCACTATCCATTTAACTACTCCAGATCTATACGGACTATTTCACCCCTCACTACCCATTTAACTACTCCTGATCTATACGGACTATTTCACCCCTCACTACCCATTTAACTACTCCAGATCTACACGGACTATTTCACCCCTCACTACCCATTTAACTACTCCTGATCTATACGGACTATTTCACCCCTCACTACCCATTTAACTACTCCTGATCTATACGGACTATTTCACCCCTCACTACCCATTTAACTACTCCAGATCTACACGGACTATTTCACCCCTCACTACCCATTTAACTACTCCTGATCTATACGGACTATTTCACCCCTCACTATCCATTTAACTACTCCTGATCTATACGGACTATTTCACCCCTCACTACCCATTTAACTACTCCTGATCTATACGGACTATTTCACCCCTCACTATCCATTTAACTACTCCTGATCTATACGGACTATTTCACCCCTCACTATCCATTTAACTACTCCTGATCTATACGGACTATTTCACCCCTCACTATCCATTTAACTACTCCTGATCTATACGGACTATTTCACCCCCTCACTACCCATTTAACTACTCCTGATCTATACGGACTATTTCACCCCTCACTATCCATTTAACTACTCCTGATCTATACGGACTATTTCACCCCTCACTATCCATTTAACTACTCCTGATCTATACGGACTATTTCACCCCTCACTATCCATTTAACTACTCCTGATCTATACGGACTATTTCACCCCTCACTATCCATTTAACTACTCCTGATCTATACGGACTATTTCACCCCTCACTACCCATTTAACTACTCCTGATCTATACGGACTATTTCACCCCTCACTACCCATTTAACTACTCCTGATCTATACGGACTATTTCACCCCTCACTACCCATTTAACTACTCCTGATCTATACGGACTATTTCACCCCCCTCACTACCCATTTAACTACTCCTGATCTATACGGACTATTTCACCCCTCACTACCCATTTAACTACTCCTGATCTATACGGACTATTTCACCCCCTCACTACCCATTTAACTACTCCTGATCAATACGGACTATTTCACCCCTCACTACCCATTTAACTACTCCTGATCTATACGGACTATTTCACCCCTCACTACCCATTTAACTACTCCTGATCTATACGGACTATTTCACCCCTCACTACCCATTTAACTACTCCTGATCTATACGGACTATTTCACCCCTCACTACCCATTTAACTACTCCTGATCTATACGGACTATTTCACCCCTCACTACCCATTTAACTACTCCTGATCTATACGGACTATTTCACCCCTCACTACCCATTTAACTACTCCTGATCTATACGGACTATTTCACCCCCCTCACTACCCATTTAACTACTCCTGATCTATACGGACTATTTCACCCCTCACTACCCATTTAACTACTCCTGATCTATACGGACTATTTCACCCCCTCACTACCCATTTAACTACTCCTGATCAATACGGACTATTTCACCCCTCACTACCCATTTAACTACTCCTGATCTATACGGACTATTTCACCCCCTCACTACCCATTTAACTGCTCCTGATCTATACGGACTATTTCACCCCTCACTACCCATTTAACTACTCCAGATCTACACGGACTATTTCACCCCTCACTACCCATTTAACTACTCCTGATCTATACGGACTATTTCACCCCTCACTATCCATTTAACTACTCCTGATCTATACGGACTATTTCACCCCTCACTATCCATTTAACTACTCCTGATCTATACGGACTATTTCACCCCTCACTACCCATTTAACTACTCCTGATCTATACGGACTATTTCACCCCTCACTATCCATTTAACTACTCCAGATCTACACGGACTATTTCACCCCTCACTACCCATTTAACTACTCCTGATCTATACGGACTATTTCACCCCTCACTACCCATTTAACTACTCCTGATCTATACGGACTATTTCACCCCTCACTACCCATTTAACTACTCCTGATCTATACGGACTATTTCACCCCTCACTATCCATTTAACTACTCCTGATCTATACGGACTATTTCACCCCTCACTACCCATTTAACTACTCCTGATCTATACGGACTATTTCACCCCTCACTACCCATTTAACTACTCCTGATCTATACGGACTATTTCACCCCTCACTACCCATTTAACTACTCCTGATCTATACGGACTATTTCACCCCTCACTACCCATTTAACTACTCCTGATCTATACGGACTATTTCACCCCTCACTACCCATTTAACTACTCCTGATCTATACGGACTATTTCACCCCTCACTACCCATTTAACTACTCCTGATCTATACGGACTATTTCACCCCTCACTATCCATTTAACTACTCCTGATCTATACGGACTATTTCACCCCCTCACTACCCATTTAACTACTCCTGATCTATACGGACTATTTCACCCCTCACTACCCATTTAACTACTCCTGATCTATACGGACTATTTCACCCCTCACTACCCATTTAACTACTCCTGATCTATACGGACTATTTCACCCCTCACTACCCATTTAACTACTCCTGATCTATACGGACTATTTCACCCCTCACTACCCATTTAACTACTCCTGATCTATACGGACTATTTCACCCCTCACTACCCATTTAACTACTCCTGATCTATACGGACTATTTCACCCCCTCACTACCCATTTAACTGCTCCTGATCTATACGGACTATTTCACCCCTCACTACCCATTTAACTACTCCTGATCTATACGGACTATTTCACCCCCCTCACTACCCATTTAACTGCTCCTGATCTATACGGACTATTTCACCCCTCACTACCCATTTAACTGCTCCTGATCTATACGGACTATTTCGCCCCTCACTACCCATTTAACTACTCCTGATCTATACGGACTATTTCACCCCCCTCACTACCCATTTAACTACTCCCCCTCACCTGTTTTCCCTCTTGGTGAGCACTTTGATCTTCCTGCGCGGTCTGTACTTGTAGTCCGGGTGTTCCTTCATGTGGATGGCCCTGCTCATCAAATATGTTTTATGTTCACTAGTCCACCCCCTTCATTTGAAATAAGAAAGAAGGCGAAATGAAACAAGGCCGTAAAAAATAAAAAAAATTCAATCTCTCGAGAGTTGATGAGGCCGCGTGAACACGGCCCGTCAAAAATGTTTAATAATGTTCAACAAATCACATGACACTCGTTCCTTCCAATTTTGGTTCAAAATCCAGTTTGTAGTTTCGTTCCATTACATTTTTGTAGTTCTTTATCCATTCGTAAGAAGCCATTGCTATCTAATTGATCTATATCCTCTAGCTGCAAATGTTCTGTTCCAATATATTTTTAGCTCTTCATTCATTCATAGAAAGGCATACCACCTGCGCTACCCAACCGATAAATGCCTAACTCATCTACTCTAGCTACATAATAAGTATGTTTTGTTCCATTATATTGTTTTAGTTCTTCATTCATTCATAAAAAGGCATTCTACTCTCGCTACCTAACTGATGTATGCGTAAAATGCTGTTCCGTTCTTTAACAGGTCATTCCAGTGAGGATATTGGCAGATGTTGCGCTCACAGCGAAGCCGAACCCTCTAATGCAATGTTGGTCAAGTGGCAACACTTCGTTGCATCTTGCAATTACGTGCGATTTTCCTCCTCAGACACTTCCCTCCACACTCCACCTCCCTCCTAACCCCCCTAAACCCCTTCACAAGATTGTGCAGTCCCTTGTGTAACTAGCAACACTGATGACTGTCACTGAATAACTAGTAGTCATAATACTAGGTCTCCTAATATTAATGGTCATAATACTACTGGTTATAATACTAATGGTCATAATATTATTATTCATAATATTAGTGGTCATAACACTCATGGTCATAATACCAGTTGTCATAATACTAGGGGTCATGATACAAGTGGTCACAATACTAAGGGTGATGATGACGCGATTCAGTTTTTCATGCGACAGAAGTTGGAACCTGTCGCAGGTACCAAATAGAAGACTGTATCACGTAGTGTATGAAACTCCACCAGCAAAACCATCGTGAATTACTTTGGAGTTCATAGCCTTTGACCACTCCATATGGTCTATGCTATTTAGTCAATAATGAATGTCTAAAACAAACTCAAGTTGGCTGATTACTAAAAATGGACTGTAAGAAATTGTCACACGATGTGTGACAATGTTGATCAGATGTTGATGGGAAACGTTTATTTTTACTTGCGCTTATGAATCTAACAACTTTCTTGTGCAGTTCCGTGATCGTAAACCAAAATTTAGAAAGGCCAAAGATGAAATCTCAACGGGCTAAAAACTCGTTAATTAACCTAGTCCCAACAGAGCAGCTGCACCCGAAACAAATATGAAATAATATATTTTAGTACATTACAATCTCACCTAATAATAACCTCGGTATGTTTATTTATTTGTATATTTGTTTGGTTTTCATCTTCTTCTGCTCTCTGTCACGCTCATAAGGAGGCTTAATGACCGTATCTGTGATACGCGTTTCATCAGTGCGCAAGTACAAGAATATTTTAATCCCGGTTACTTTTAGGATGGATATATTTGTCATCCACATCTGAAAAATTAGTCTTAGGTAAATACTTAATCCCGTCATTTTAGACGGGTCATGTACAGGCATATAATATAACAAAATTCAGTATAATGTTATACAATATAATACCCAAAAATATAATATGATATAATATAATATAATATAATGTAATATAAAATAATATAACATAATATAATATAATTTGATATAATATAATATAATATAATATAATATAATATAATATAATATAATATAATACAATATAATATAATATAACATAATATATTATAATATAATATAATATAATATAATATAATATAATATAATATAATATAATATAATATAATATAATATAATATAATATAATATAATATAATATAATATAATATAATATAATATAATACAATACAATATAATATAATATAATGCGATATAATATAGTATAATATAATATAATATAATACAACATAATATATTATAAAATAATATAATGTAATATAATACAATATAATCTAACATTACACAATAGACTTGAGAGGAATAAGACAAGCAGACAACAGAAGGCTCAAGTGGCAGCTCAGAGCAGCCCGTACCACAACAAGGCTGGAGGGGACCCAACACAGCTACCTCAAGAGGCCGTGAGGGTCCGAACTCAAAAGTTGTTTGTCGCGTCATTTTATTCAAGTTCAACTCGCTCTGCTGGGTCCTTCTGAACCCCTTGTTCTTGCCTTATTTTATTGACATACTCTTTTTACCCCGTAGCTTGTGAACCCTTCGTTATTGCGGCTCATGCTGCTAGTGTGTTGTTATGTTTCATATTATATGCCGTCTCAAGTTTTTTAATTTGTTTTTAGCAATATTGTTTCAAATTTTTGGGCGTTCCCATGTCATTTTCTACGTACACATCATTTCCGTTTTTTCATCTGGGTTGAGTTATTTCGTTTAAGCTCACATATTTTCTAGCCCTTCAATATTTCCATTTTTTTAATTTTAGCTTATTAATATTATCATTTGTGAGGTTGTCGTCCGTATTTAACTGAAACAAAATATTTCTTCAAATTATTAAGGTATTGTGATTTTATTTGTGAGGAACGGAATATTCCTTCAAATTATTAAGGAATGGTCATATTATTTGTGAGGACCGAAATATTTCTTCAAATTATTAAGGAATGGTCATATTATTTGTGAGGACCGAAATATTTCTTCAAATTATTAAGGAATGGTGATATTATTTGTGAGGACCGAAATATTTCCTCAAAATATTAAGCAATGGTGAGTGCTCACAGTGCGTAACACAACTGAAGCTAAAATTATTCAAACTACTGCTACTGTGACTCCTAAAATACACATTTCAGCTCATATCTGCTATGTTATAAATATGAAAAAGGCTCTAAAATTTGAAAAAATCCAGTGAATGAAGCCAGAAGAATAACTGCTTAAAAATATATATTCCTGAAAATCCAAGATTTCATGGTGAGCAAATTGAAAGACTTGAACAAATACAGAGAGGAGAGTGAAGTCTACATTCACTTGAGGTGATTTCCATTCGTTAAAAATTAAAAGTTTAAAACTATTAAACGTTTAAAAAAGACTCCTCCATTTTACTAGCACTTCATCAAAGCAGATTTGAGTGTTTCATCCATTCGAGCCACAGCCTGGTGATGACATAAGATCCACATTACAACTGCTATAGTACACATAATAAAATGCTAAGCAGCATAAAAAATTAAAGTTTAAAGTTTAATTGAAAAATTTGAAATTCTCAATCGCACTTCTACGTCCCAGGAACATCAAGTGGACAGCCGGTAAGACTGGTCTTTTTTGCACATTTTCTGGAATTTTCTGGTTTAATCCGATGAAGCACGTCCCCATTTGTCGCTATTTTGTGTTCACACGTACTGCGTATACAAGACTTATACGACCACAGCAATTTCCCACTTTGTTCTCGAAAAAAGTTCAAAAAATACATAAGACAAATGCTACGAAAACATATCTGTCAGCAATAGCTGGTCTGATTTTGCTTGAGGAGTGGAATGACAATACTCAAAAAATTAAAAAAACAAAAATTCAGAACAAAACAGAAATGCGGTGAAAACTGGTCAATCAGTAGTAACTGCCCTGCTTGTCCTTGAGAAGGAGCGGAGTGAAAATTTGTCATTGTTTCGAGGGTTGCGAGGCAATATCAATGGTGGGTTGGTATTGTGTGGTGTCTACAATGCCATGTTTTGACCACTGCGCGCTCCACCCTCATGCGTTGCGAATCCAAAGCAGTGAGGCCGCATAAGGCAAGTCTGATCTCAACTTGTCCACAAGGGAATTTAAGGACCTGTTTTTATTTTGAGTCAGCCTGGCTGCACTCTTTACAGCAATTTGTGGCCCCCGATGTTGATTGTCCTGCAGTCCATCTAGCAACTCAAGATTGAACATTTTTCAATGTCAGAATCTAAAAGTTTGAACTAAATTTGAGAAAAATAACGTAACATGAAGTTTTCATTGCATCTCAGAAAATGAATTGCGGGGCATTTTTCACAATAAATTAGCTTTAGGGTTTAGCATTGATCTTCAGTTAAGCAATATAAATCCTCTAAAATTATTCATACATGGGCACATAGGAGTGTTTCCTCGTTGATGAAGTACACGTAGCAAGTTTCTAAATTAAGCAATACGCTCGGACTCAGAAAACTTCCCAACATCAACATCAAGCACATGGAAAAATTAAACATCAAGCCACATCAACATCAAGTCACACTTCAACGGTTTTTAAAGTTTTCCATTCTCTTAACCCAATATGTTTTGGGTGGAATGATAACCAACTTCCGAAAGGCACAAGCAAACACGGCCATATTAAGCTGCACAATTCGAACCATATTTTATAAAGGCTATCCTCCTGAATGAAAAGCATCTTATATAATTATTGATGCCCACGTTTTGGTGGCAATTGTGAATCAACAACAAAAAAATGGAATGGAATCACCCAATTCTGTAACTCAAATTAACGAAAATTTTATCACATGCGAATAAGTTCGAAAATATTGATTTTACCTGATACCAATTGCTAACTAGAAATACCTGAACTAATCATAGATTTTGCTCCAAAATTCCCAGTACTAATCATACATTCTGCTCACCATCAACTGATAACACGACATCCCAGTACCAAGCACAGTTTTTACTCCCCAATAACTGATGTCTAGAAGCCCCTGTGGTGATCAAAGATTTTTTGCATCATCAACTGCTAACAAGAAACCTCAGAGCTAATCACAGATTTTGCTAACGAGAAATCCTAATACCAATCACAGATTTTGCTCACTATCAATTGCTGACCAGAAACACCAGTATTAATAAAAGATTTTGTGATCAACTGATAGCAAGAAACCCTAGGACTAATCATAGATTTTGCTTACCATCAATTGCTGACCAGAAACCCCAGTACTGATCAAAGATTTTGCTATCAACTGATAACAAGAAATCCCAGTACTAATCATAGATTTTCCAACTGTAGACAAAAAAAACAGTACTAATCACAGTCTTTATTACCATAAATCCCAGTACTGCCACAATATACTCGTGCATTGATCACACAACACTATCCAGCTGTACTTATTGTTCTACGCAATTGTAAACAAAAAACAAGGACCTCACCTTAGTCGTTTTGCTTCGTCTATGAATGGCCTTTTCTCTGTGTCGTTGAGGAGCTTCCATTCTGCGCCTGCGCAAGAAAAGGATGCTTTATTTCAATCAGTCCAGCCCGATGCACATCACCTCGTATGTTGGTTTTTCAAATGCCTCATAAATAACACCAGGACGCCATGACGGTTAACCCCGGTCAAGCCGGTACCCATTTCTGACATGGGTAGAGTGGGGTATTATGCTTTGAGTTTTTTCCTTATAACCATCGGGGGAAATCGCCGCGTAGAGCCGAAAATCGAACACTCGGCACCTTCACGGAAGGGCGTACTTAACCGTTCGGCTTCGGCGAGCCCAAACCAACTCCGTGAGGGAGAGATCGTGGATTATTAAAACAGGACGTTTTAGATAAAATTAGTTCATGATGAAGGGGAAATAATCGGACAGAAATGAAATGCTCAAAAGCATTATATCAGAGTTATATTTAAAACCTCTTCATACAAAAAGTTGGAAAAAGCGATGATAGCATAACCAAGCGACGAGAATGATGTTAGAATAAAATATGAGATAAAATGAAGTGCAGTTTGGTGTTTACTTTGGCGGTAGCTCACCACAGAAATTAGGTGAAATAAATAAGACCACAGAACGATGTTTAGGACGCAGAATTAAAAGCAATAAAAAATTAGATACATCGATGCTATGTTGAAAATAGGAAATGCCTTAAAAAATTCAAGTAGAGACCGAAAGAAAATTTATTGACTGGAGAAGGGCAAAATATACACATTAAAATGAAAAATAAACTAATAACGCTCGTGGATGAAATTGAAAAAAAATTAAAAAAAAATTCAAATTGAAGCAGTGCGAAGGTAGGCAAGAAATAAGAAGTAACTGATAAATGTAATGAGCTTTTTAGAGAAGCCTAATCCTGTTTACATGGACGCTGACGATAATTTCAAAACACACAAAAGATGTTATATTAAAAATTTGTCCCAAAGTCGAATTGTAAGCGAAGGAGGCACCGTACTTCAAAGATCAGAGAGAGCTCATTGTATGCTTCATGAAAATCACTGTTCGTGAAAATCAACATTCATGAAAATCAACATTTGTGAAAATCAACGTTCGTGAAAAATCACCATTCGTGAAAATCCCTATTCGTGAAAATCAACATTAGCTACTTCTCGGGAATCAGAAACTGGTCTTTAAAAATGACGGAAACTCGGGCATGAAGTATCGAGGTATTTCCGTACGGCATTTCTCCGTTAATCAAATTGCTAACCACTTTCCAAACTCATTTTTTCACACTTTGTCCTCATCGTTCTGGCCAATAGGTCGAGATGCATTCACTCACAAGCCAGGATGTTTAAAAGAAAGCTCAGCGTATTTTATGATGAAGGCGCTTCTAAAACGCATATCATTCAAATTAAATATACTCCAAAAAATCAACGTATACATCGTCATAACATCTAATTAGCTCTATGGGCAGAATTTTTTACTAGTGTATATTTTCCTGAGTTCTGTTTGTCTGAAAAAATAATTTGTCTGAGTAATGAGAGCAAGCCAGCTAGGCTCGCTCAGTTGCATCATAAACATTGTTCTCATTTCTGCTAGTTAGCGTCCGCTACCTGAGAGCTTTTCATCATCTCATTTAAATTACAGTCTAATAAAACTTCACTCATTCCGCCCACGAAACAAAACGTGGCCCGACTTCGCATATACCAAGTATTCCTTCACGTCCAATGATGACAACTCCTTCGTAAATTATTTTCACGAGCATTCAGGTGCATAGATTCGTTGCAGAATGTGACTGGCATATCTATTGTTCGGAGCGCTATCTCTGACAGAAGGACTGCCAGATAAGACTGGACCAGATAAAAAGGCCTGGTCTCACATCACGCAAAACAACTCAAGTCTTCCGGTTGTCCGCAGCTCTGAGCTACTTCATGACAGCGCAACATTTGATGTAAATGCTGCTGGTCAAGAATTAGCCTCACGCCGAATGTCAAAGCGTTATCGCAAGCATTCACCGTCAGAAATTAGTGTCGACATGATCAACGGTTTTAAAACATCGATTAGGAATCGGCCAGTAAAAGTGGGTTTAGAAAAAGTCTAACAAGATCTCACGTCAATGTGAAATTCGACGTCTGAAAGTGCGTTCAGAGTTGTCCTAAAGAGTTGTACGCACCTGCAAAAAGAAATTAGATCAGAGTAGAGAACTAACTACAATAAGAAATTTTAAATCTGAAAGTGCGTTCAGAGTAGACCTAAAGAGTTGTGAAAAACAAAAATCAGAAAACTTTTTATTTAAGCCATCAAATATCGCGATTCCAAGAATTGAGAGCGTGCAACCGCAAAAAAGTCTCCTGGTAACCTTCATGTATAGATAACACGGATGTTGCGATCAATAAATATGATAACAAAAAGCTTTAGTTTATTCTCTTCAAATGTTGCCACTTTCACGTTTGGCAGCAAACGTCCAAAATAAAATGAAGACATTCGTGAAAAATTTCTGAGACCCTCATTCCCAGGTCAACAGCGGTCCAAGACGTCACTTACTGCCACGATATTTTGCTAATTGTTTACATATTCCTGGACACATCACAGAAAAAAAAGTTAATAATTCTTAAAGCATTAATGACCACTTAATAGCTGTGTATCAAAGATCTGTTAGTAAAACAAGCAGGTTGGTTTATTAACATGAAACTTCATAATTTGAGGGCTTTTTCCAAGTTACGAAAGATTGGTTGGTTTTCGTTTGTACGAAAAACAAGAAGCAATGAAGACCAAAAAACATATTTATGCACCAGTGATAATCAGCAGCGATAGCGCCATAGCTGACCGAGACAATCAGATAAAGATAAAGAAAACCGCATTTTTTATGTTACAACAAGCACAGATTTAAACAAAATTAATAATTGTTTTCTGCCAATTCAGTTCATGAAATATTTAGAAATTTTTCTCGTGATTTGGCAAGCACCGTTATTGAAGTGTAAATAACCTATATAATTTATAATTAATAAATAAATTATAAATTTTAAAATAAATACGGTGGCATTTTATGCATGCAAACGCTGAAAACATGATATGTATTAATATGTCTGACGTTATGCAATCTTATTCTTAAAAACTGAACTCCCATTTCTCAAATTTTGAATACTAAAATCAATCGATTAAACGGTATTAATATCAAATTAATTGTAATTTTTTTCACGCAGGGTGGAAATCAGCATAATTTTCTTTCAAAAATACACAAGAATTACAATTTTTTTAAATATTAGTTTTCTGGCAAGGAAGTAACATCCATGCAGTGATCTGCTTGAGGTATAAATTATACTTCATTTTTCGAGGTCAAAAAATGAACGCCATAAATGAATTTATCCTCACAGAAACCAATCGAGTGAGAGTGGATATATTCAGAGCATGTTCATCAGTCATTGCGCTTTTGACGGGGCTAATGAAAAGCATTATCGAGTTTTTTACGGCAGTACAGATAATTCTTGCACCATCATAGTGCGCTGAAACTTCCCGGTAGTGCAGATAACCCTTGCACCATCATAGTGCGCAAAGACTTCCCGGTAGTGCAGGTAACCCTTGAACTATCATAGTGTGCTATTAAAAATATAAGAGAACGTCCCCGTTCGTATTTCGACCTCGTACATTTCGGTCCCATTTATTAAGACTTCGCTGCAACTGGATATTTTCTTTAATATCAAGTTTATTTTCTGTAACTAAAGCTCATCGTGAAAAACATTTGAAGAGAAAATAACAGGTCGGATTTCCTGACTATTTTCGTGGTTTAAATTCATATTTTAAAAACTCGTAATACCGTTTTAATTTTTCGTCCACGTAACCGTTACTGAAGTGATCTTTATCTGACTGTCTCTGGCATCAAATCGTCACAAGCATCACATTAAGAGAAGAGCTGATACTAGGCAGCAAACTTCACGCAACACATTATTGAACAAATTCGACAAAAAAAATTGTAGTATCATTTTTATATTGGATTTTCAGATCCACTAACAGGGCAAAGAGTAACACCAAAAACACGAATCACGACCTTCATTTCCTTGAATCGAAGACGGTCACAATCGTGGCGCAAGTCGAAGCTTTTTGTATCTTATGAGCCTCGTATCTTTAGGACAAAAGTCTGACAGCTCGGAATGATCTTCAAGTGCAGGAATTGACATGATGGCAGATGCGCTATGCGACATGATTTTATGATAAACGTTATTCTTTAATGTTTAAGCCCTCAAATCTACTTTTTGTACACGAAGATTAGCTCAGCTCATCACGACGAAGATTAAGAGGTGACTGCATGGAAGCTTTTGTTGTCCGTCATATGGACATGGACAGATTAACTTGCGGGACAGCAGCGTCAGCGAAGCCACACTGATAGTGTCAGCGTAACCTCGCTAGCTTATTTTGATTGTCACTTGTCAATTGAAGAATTTAATTACACCAACTCACAAACAAAAAACTGGCTGATCGAGAATCTATTTCTTCCGGATTGCTTTTGTCATTCTTAAATGTTAAATTGTATTAAGAGTTTTGATTCATTTATGCAACCAAACGCTCGTTGCGTTTGGTTGTTTTGAGTAACTGTTTTTTGAGTAGCTCAATCCAGATACAGGTTCATTTCTGCGTGAACGTATTACGCGAAATTATATTTGAACTACAAGAACCACATTAACGTGCTTTCATTTCCATAGAACAGCTGGTTGACATTCCATCCACAGCCGTTCAAAAAAAAATTATTTCGCTCACAATTTATCGGAAACAAGATCTAATCACACATGCAGTCAGTCATTGATATCATGCCGTCCCCCCCCCCCCCCCATCCATGGCAAATGTAATTTCATATCATCATCCTCCATTCATCATTCATATCTGTTGCGCCCATATCATCGCCAAAATTAAGTCCTAGACCAAATGACACGCCCGATACAAGATCGCTAAAACACACCAGCCGTTTTATCACTGCACACTCAGCTCAGCCGTTACATCGTTTTTCCGTCCTGTGACTGCCAGACTGGTACTGCGATAACGTGCGCCATTTTTGCTCCTTTGTTCTCCCTAACTTCCATCAAATGTCTCGTGATGAAGCAAAAGCTCCTTTCCAAATGCTTGTAATGTTTACAGAACGCGCAAATTTGATCCATGAAATCTCATGTTTGTATGCAGAATGTGATACTTTTTGATAAATTCCTGTTCTTGAACGAGTGATTCTATTTGTTTAAACTTGAAACTTATGAATAATTATTTCACAGTTATTCTTACAGATTAAGCAAGTTTTGATGCTATTTAGTTTTTATTGAGATTTAAAGTTGCATGCAGCCCGTTATCTATCAGTAAAATGAACCAAATGTGTTGGAAAATAACTGTACGTTTCTGCAACATATAGTCTAAAGTTCACCTATAGGTCTGTTTCAAGCGCATATCTGTGAATAATATTGCTGCATAAAAATTAAGTTAGACGAATTCAAACGTTTTCCTAGTGAATGAGGAACATTTTCAACGTTCTTTGGGGTTTTTATTTTCCATTTTTATTACGCATTGGATTCATTTTTTAAAATTTATATATGTGCGCTGTGACGAAAGTTTTATAACGTCATATATTTCAGAAGCAAGTGTAGTCACAGGTGCAGTATCTATGAGTGAACATGTAAATTGCAGCTAAAGAATATCAGCAGATACCGAATGATTTAGCGTTCTTTATACTGCGTGGAAGTTCCCAAGAAAAAAAACCATATGAATTGAAAAAGGCTTCGAGCCCAAACTAGTGTGATTTTAATGAGATCAAAACTGCAGGCTACAAAATGCTTTCAATATGCTCCATTAGAGGCTTATAACTTAATATCATTGAGGATAGGCAGAGTTCCCGATGTTTTCAGAAATAAAAATTTCAAACAAACTTCGAAACATCAAATGAATTTATGCAGATGAATTTTCAAGCATTTTTACGACGACCTGCCTCGTTTCCAAGAAAATACTTCTGTTTCCTTCACACTGGTCTCCGTTATTGTTAGAACCTTCGACCTATCTTGTATATTGATTACTGTGTGCAGCACAGCATATATTGTACAACTTCACAGCACAACTTACCCGAATTTTTGAAAGTTGCATGCTCGTGAAATTCACCCTCAAATGACCAAATCATTTCAAAATACGAATCAAAACCGCAAGTAGATTAAATAAAATCGTGGCTGAACGCAAATAACTTTCAAAAACCGAACCAAAACAGTAAGTAAATTAAATATTACAGTAGCTGAACGCTAACAAGAACGAGAAGCATTGAGTGTACAAGACTTAGTGCACTCACCAAGTCACTTGGAGATCTCAAATGTGCAAATATATTTAAAAATTAGCAAATATTTGTAAAACCGAATCATCAAAACTGTTAGTACATTAAACAACACCGTGGCTGAACGTAAATAACTTTCGAAAACTTAACCAAAACAGTCACTAGATTAAATATCACAGTAGCTGAACGCTAACAGGAACGAGAATCATTGAGTATGCAAGACTCGATGGACTCACCAAGTCGCTTGGAGATTTCGGAGTTGTGCATCTTGGGGTTGTCTTGCGCCATCTTGCGTCGCTGGCCACGTGACCAAACCATGAAGGCGTTCATGGGTCTCTTTATGTGGTCCCCAGCTGTGGTTCCCAACGCTGATCCAGAACTGTCACCGCCTGCCCGACCAGCAACCGGTTCAGAACCGCCGGAGCTGAGCAACAACCGCGTGTATTCAGCGTCGCCGTCGCGGCGCTGCATGATGAATTCTTCTCGGTTGTGCAGCGCGCGGTCCGTCTCGGCCAGCTCGCCGTACTGCTCCATGTTCTTCTGTTTCTTCTAATTCTTGTGTTTTGTTGCTGTGGTGTTGTGTTATTGGGGTGTTGTGTTATTGAGGTGCTGTGTTATTCTAGAATTGTATTATTCATGACAACCGTGGTATTGTGGTGTTGCGTAATTTAGGTTCTGTTCTAGTGTTATTTCGGTGTTGTATTTTCCTGGAGTTGTGTTATTCTGGTGTTGTGCTATTCTGGTGTTGTGTTCTTCATAAATACCGTGCTATTGTTATTCTGGTGTTGTGTTATTCTTGATTGTTGCTCCTTGGTTTTTCAACTACAGAACTGCGCGCAGCACGGGTGTGTGGATGCAGCGTGAGTACAGTCAAGTTACTCAGCGTGTGGAGATTCAGGCTCGGTATGTTCTTCACTCATTTTACTCCGCTGCCATTTGAACATTTATGAAGTTTTCAAGCTTTGTGATAATTAAAGCTGAATTTATCCATGGCTTCATACTTTTTTCTTAATGATATTCACTCTGTCCGCTGGTGAAAAGCTCTCTAGGTATTTGGTTTATAGAGTAATCATTACTTCATCTCTTTAATGGTTCTGAAATTACTATATGAAACTTATGAGAGACTCGCAAGGTTTTTCAATATTATAAATCACACTTTTTTATGTCCTGAAATGGCAAATGAAATGAAGCAAAATTCTGTCAGCATAGTTATTGAGGCATCATTGTTCTTTTACACAGGACACAAAATACTTGCCTGTTGACTGTGAACGTTAGAACACTTTAAACGAGTAGGACTACACCAGGCCTAGAATAAGAAGATACAGATTGCAGCTACGCTCTACTCCAAAGTGTGCTTTTTCGACACAAATTGACGTTTATAATGCAAAATCAATTCAAAAGGCAACGGAATGTGTATAGAAGTTTTTGGGAATTCTAAATTTACTCTATCTGTGAACAGTAATGCTCTAGTGAGCGATGAGTATCCAGACGAGTCAGGAATAAAGATATACGATCCATTAATTCAGGTATCATCTGTCATATTTGCTTCTCAAAAACGTTTTGGAAACATGAAAACTTTCAATTATCAAACGCTATCGAGTGGCAGCTCAGGGGACCGATAAAATTTTAAAACTGAAAAAGCCAACTCGTCAACTGTTTTAAACTTGAAGTCAAATGAGCTCCATTCAAAGTTTTCTTCAGAGCTACGTTCTTTTTGTTCTTAGGAAACCTTACTTTTTTATGTGCCAGTATCGAATTTTTTGCTCGATGAAGTCTTGGTGACTTTTAACTTTAGAATAGAGAAGTGCAGACCTTCACTTTCGATTGAGAAGTCTCTATTCGATAGGATCGTTAATTTCTTCTGCTACTTCGGAAAGGAAAATCTAAATCTCCTCTGCATTAAGTTTAGTGCAAGAAAATGAGAGACATATTTCGTGATGACACTTTATGCACTCGGACACCAGCGAAAAAACAATATTGAACGCTGGAAACTAATGAATAAAACAAGAGATTATTAATTGAGGCCTACTGCGTTATTTCGTCAATAAAATCCTTTGAAAATAAGGTCCAACATGAAGGTAAGTTAAAAATGATGAATGTAAATTACCTTCATCACACATAAAAGTCTAAATCTGAAAATTATATGAAATTCTTAAGTAAGACAGCGTGTATGAAGGCCAGCTCTAGTTACTTGGGCTCAATTTGAGGCATGAAAATTTTGCTTAGAGTTTTAATGGAATATAATCTCGTATTCAAATTTACCAGTTCATATAAATGATCATTGAGAAAACTGTACTTTTTAGAGATGGTGTTTACAGCAGCTAAAGTAAAGTTAATAACTGCCACTACCAAGCTCCCAAAGCAGCTTGCAGTACAGTTACTGCCACTAGTGGCAGCCACTGCTAGGTTTCCCGAATGCCTAATGGTACAGATACTGCCACTAGTGGCCTGGAAGTTACTGCCACCAAGCTTCCATAACAGCTAATGGTGCAGTTACTGGCACTAGTACCCTAGCAGCGTGACGCAAGTGTTCCCTCAATTTAACGTACTTTCAATTTCATTAACTTCTAAAAAGACGTCAATTTTCTATCATTGAATACAAAGTAAAACCAATACTTGCCTCTGGCTGCCGATAAATGAGCAACAAATTTCTATTCCCACATGCTGGATTGTGCAGGAGTTGCTTTGAACAGTTCTACTATTCGGAAAATTAAAAAAAAAAATTTTGTTGCATGTGAAACGAATTTGTTTGATTGTACCTAGTACAGTAGGTGAGGAAGTATTTTGCTGCAAAGGAAATGAAGGCCGCTGTGTTGTTCAAGCAATTTAGACAAGAAATAAATGTAGGTCCTATTGTGCTTCAACATACTGAGCAAAGGAATTTATTATTTGTGTTCTACGGAGGACTTAAATTCCTGAATTGCTATTTTTTTTTTTAATTTACTTGTTTTTATCATCTTATTGGAAATTTGTGATCATATTTCTCGATTGTATATTTTTAATTGACGTGTTTTGATAATCTGATTCCAAGTTTCTAATCATTTTTGGATTATACTTTCTGATTTTACACGTTTTGGTCATCTGATTGCAAGGGTGCGACCATATTTCTGGACTGTTTTTTTCAAATTCACGTGTTTTTATCATCTGCCTACAAGTTTGTGATCATATTTCTAGATTATATTTTTTAAATTTACAGGTTTAGATCATCTGATTGGAAGTTAACGAAGAGATAGTGAGTGTCGCCCCCAGCGAGTTACTTACTCCAATGCACGAGCTGAGCGCGTTGACTTGAGGCTGTTGCTTAATTTGAGGCAAATGCAATATTGCACCTAGCGTTGTAACAACTATCCGACCCAAATATTGTTGAGGCAAATACAATAACGCACCTAGCGTTTTAACAACTATCCCCAAATATTGTTAAGGCAAATACAATATTGCACCTAGCGTTGTAACAACTATCCGACCCAAATATTGTTGAGGCAAATACAATAACGCACCTAGCGTTTTAACAACTATCCCCAAATATTGTTGAGGCAAATACAATATTGCACCTAGCGTTGTAACAACTATCCGACCCAAATATTGTTGAGGCAAATACAATAACGCACCTAGCGTTTTAACAACTATCCCCAAATATTGTTGAGGCAAATACAATATTGCACCTAGCGTTGTAACAACTATCCGACCCAAATATTGTTGAGGCAAATACAATAACGCACCTAGCGTTTTAACAACTATCCCCAAATATTGTTGAGGCAAATACAATATTGCACCTACCGTTGTAACAACTATCCGACCCAAATATTGTTGAGGCAAATACAATAACGCACCTAGCGTTTTAACAACTATCCCCAAATATTGTTGAGGCAAATACAATATTGCACCTAGCGTTGTAACAACTATCCGACCCGAATGTTGTTGAGGCAAATACAATATTCCACCTAGCGTTGTAACAACCCTCCCCAAATATTTTTGAAGTCTTCAAAGTTTGGCCAATCCTCAAACTAATGCAAAATAAATACAAGTTTTAGTTTCACTTCATGTGTAGTGTACTAATATTTCAATGAAATTTTACTTTCAACTCGAGTTGATACACGTGGTTTATTTTGGTTTACATTCGACACAGGGAATACATGAGCAGCAGAGATTATTTTCAAAAGGGTGTGCAATTTAATACAGCGCGCAAAATCAAAATTCATCAGAAATGTTGCCATGAAGTGCATCGTGCACACCTAATATTCAGGTGACGTTCTGCTCAGGGACAAACCTTCCATGATACCACGCACGTATCAATTTCATTCATTGAACATTCATTCAACCAATCCTGAATTGCTAAAAACTATTTCTTGAACTTCGGAATTGCTCGTAACTCGAATACTGTAGCTTTACATTGATTTTAGTATTATTACATTGTGAAGTCGAAAAAACCCAACGTTTCTGTAGCAATCGGCGAGGAATAATTATCCTTTTTCCATGTAGTGCAATGAGTCATGATTTCCACCTTCCGAGATAATAAGGCGAGTTCTTCAAAATACCGCAATTGTGAGGTATATCTCATTCTGTACTAAATTTCGAAAGAGCTTTTACACATTGGAGATCAACACAAAGCCAAGACTAGGGTTCAATTTTCCCCTAAATCTCAAGTATCTGAACAACCGTTGATAACATGTGAGCGTTAATTCAAGTACCTGAAAATAATTTCGTTTAGTAATTTGACAACAAGGCACACGTTATGTTTGAAAAACGAAAATAATTTAATGCCATTTTAGACGGCAGGTTCTCGGCCGAACTTGCGGTGTGCTCCGACTTGCCATGTGGGGGCCGGGGGCCCGCACCACCTGCCGCACCCCACCTCACAACTTTGCGTCCACCGTAACACTGAGCGCCATTTCTATCTCAGCCCTCCTTTTATAGCCGTGACGTCACGTGAGCCTCAAGGAGCTGCGGCCAATGACAGCATTGTTTTGACGCTGCTCCACAGAATCCCTCCCAATCTTCGCTTTGTTTTGCCGTCAATATTGAAGAGGAGGAACAATGCGCTGCCCAATCGCTGTTTTGTTCTCGGTGTCAAAAAGTCTACGTCATCACTGCTCCAAGGCGAGGACCAATCAGCGAGCAGCATGGTTGTGTCTTGCGCGTGTCGCGGTTTGTGCTGGTTGGGTGGGGACAATGCATGCGATCGTCACAAACGGAAATAATTCATAAGAACGCGAGAGTACAGAAGTAACATACATAGCTCAAGTCAAAATCGCATGGGGAAACTTTTTATTCAAAGAAAAAATGATGGGTAAAGTGTTTCACTGAAATTGATCTGTGACGGGGGAGGTTGAGACGCTAACAAGACGTGACGTCAGGCGGAACGTACGACACTTGCTCCAATTGGACGCCCCGCAAGATTTATGACGTACGAAGCGAGGAACAAAGCCAGACCCAATGGAGACTTCGTGGGGCATTAGATCCCGCGTAGAAAACTTCGGCCAATCCCCCTTTGCGGTGCGCAATGCTCCATTTTAGCGCACGTGTCGGATTGTTATGTCGGCAATTCTGGCGCAATCCAGTTTTTGGCTGATGGAATAACTTAGCTCAGCTCAAAATCCAGCCGTTGGCTCGTCTTCTGCTGCGCGATAAATAAAAAGAAATATACGCGCTAGGTATGAAGGAATATAAGCGCTGTAAATATAAAGAAATATAAGCGCTGTATATATATAAAAATATAAGCGCGCTAAATATAAAGAAATATAAGTGCGCTGGATATAAAGACTCCCAACTTATATATTGAGGCAGACGTCGCCAGAAGAAATATGGGCGCTATGCTATAGCGTAAGGTCTACCGCTATATATCGCCTACACAGGTGCAATTTGAGATGTATAAGTTGTTCATAGCTAAGTTAAATGTACGGAAATAAGAAACATCCATTAGTAGCCTAACATAACCTCGCGCTATAGTCCAAGCTAAAGGTAGACCTCATGATATAGTGCGGTAGACCTCACGCTATAGTACTAGCTAGAGGTAGATCTCATGCTATAGCGTGGTAGACCTCACGCTATAGCAGCGCCAAAAATGGCACAGGATAAGGCTGGATATACGTAGGGCATTTCAACCATAGATGAAAAACTCAAAATAAATTGATTTTCACAGAAGATAAACTGCCCTAGGGTACACACCCTACGGTACACCTAGGGTACACAGATAAACTTGGGTACATTTTCAGGCTTGTGTTAAAATCCCGTACCACTACCCAATTGAAAATTATCGCCCTTTTCAGGTAGTAAATTAGTCGTATAAGGTCAAAAACGGCACAAAAGGGCCAAAAATCACGACTTCAAACCGACTTCTACCTATACTTGGCCTATTAGGGCTTGAAAAAGGGCCCTTCATTCAAATGGCCTTTCATAGGTCAAGTCAATGGCTGTTTTTGGTCTCATTCGGGTTTTAAAGTCGTTTTCATGCCTTTTTCGACAACCTCTAGCCTCGATCAAGCAGTAGAGAAGCCCAAAATGGCCGTTGCCTTAGCCGTTTCGATGCCCAGAAATAGCCGTTTAACAGGGCTTAAAATAAGTAACATTTGCACTGAAAAGGGCTAATTTACTGCTAGAAAACGACTATCTCTTGGCTTATAACTGCCTGAAAATGCTCTTTAAAAGGCCCAGAATTTCAATTGGGTACGATCACGCACAGACAACAAAGTCTCAACTGGTCCCGTGATTACGAAAGGCCCGACACATCACCCAATCTAACTTTTTTGCAGTTCCATCTTTAATTTTGGCCGCCCAATAATTTTGGCCGCTCTTAAATTTTGGCCGCCGTGTGTAAAAGCTATAATTGAAAGGACTAAAATCATACACATCCCGGCGAAAATTTAGTTTGGGTATGTTCTGTTCGAGTCGATCTTTGAGCTATACGACTGAATCTTGAGCGATGATCAACTCATACGGATCAAAATACGTCACATGTCTTTCTATTTATTGATAAACATGTACGTACACGACACGTGAAAAATGACGGGACTGAATAGTTTCCTTAAGTAAAACTTCCAACAAAACATACATCCCATTACCCAAATATACATCCCAACAGTACCCGCCACCAAAATATTCTTGTACTTGTGCACTGGTGAAACTCGTATCACAGATACGGTCATTGAGCGTCCTTGTGAGCGTCACAGACACACGCACCGACCAATTGAATGTGTTCAATGAGATTCCCATTGTTAGGTGAAATTAGGCAGAGAAATAATACAAATATATTATAAATGATTGGACACACCTGGCGTTTTATTGTACCTTATGGATCATAAAAAAGTAATCCCAACTTTGAATGTTGATATCTTTGGATTAAGATATTTCTGTTTCGTTTGCTGCATTGCACACAGAGATATGTATCCTGACTACACAGCTTTAGGTCTGAGTGTGAATAAGGTGCAAGTCGTCTGAAAATTTACCTTTAAATTATAATATTCAAGTGACTAAGCCCATCGTTATGCAACTAGCAAAGGAGCAGCGCATTTTTATCAACAACGTCTACTCGGAAAAAAAAATTTACAGGAAGTTCGAAATAAATTCGAACGCAGCCTTCCTGAAAGAAGCTCTCATTATATCTCGTTTTTTTAATAACATTTCAAAAACCCTTCAACTGTGTATCATTAATGACCTCATTAAAATTTCATTTGTGCAGATCTCTTTTTTACAACTGTTATTATCTCATTACTGGCGTAACGAATTTAATGCGACCTAACATTTTTAGTGAAAACATTTTTCTCCACTGAAAACAAAAAACAGAATAAAATTATCCTCGCTCGCTGTAAAGTTATTAACATTTAACGTATGGTTTACTTTGTAATGGTCCATGCAGGACAGTATACTGATTGAATCAAGCATGGTATTTAGTGATTTACATGGACTTATCATTTTCGCATGAGGGGATGTTCGCATAAGATGATGTCAAATGTGATGAAGATCGGCTGCATTTTCAAAACTGAAAAAATAAAGAAATTTTAAAGGAATTTTGCTAGCACATGAAGCGGCAGTATTGATGCAGCTGTCAGGTGATGCAGCTGTCAGGTGGTGCAGCTGTCTGGTGATGCAGCTGTCAGCTAGGTGATGCAGCTGTCGGGTGATGCAGCTGTCAGGTGGTGCAGCTGTCAGGTGATGAAGCTGTCAGGTGGTGCAGCTGTCAGGTGGGGCAGCAGGCAGGTAATGCAGGTGAACATGGCACGACGAACACGGCAAGATGTCTCACGTTTCACACGGGAGCTTGGAGAAGAAATAAATTGAAAGATAAAAAATTACTCACCATAGATGACTCTCTTTTAAACCAAATATTTTTTAAAAATAATAGTCCGATTCAGAATTTTATTTTCATAGACCTCACTTTTAAAAGAAGAAATTACTGGAAACTGGGTCAGCAGCTGTAATGTTGCTTGAAGCTTTCAATATATATTCTTTCGTATGCACGCACACAAACACATACACACATGCACACACCGCATCAGAAAAGCTGGTGTAACTTGTTCATGTGTCCGATCACAGCATGTGGTGGTATGGCCCACGGTAGAGGAAACAAGTTAGGGTCAAACCAGTATTTTTTTGTCGACCGTGTTGGTTTGCTGACGTAACGGCAACGAACCAATAGCAGCGCTCATATTGCATTTGGAAGCACTGCTACCCCCCAAATCTGGCTCCACTATTGGCCTAACGACGTGGCGTTTTGGTGACGTCATGAAGTTTGTTTGAAATAAAACCTTTCTTTTGGCTAGCCGAACATGAAGAGGTGCATTTTCCCCCGTATAAATGATCCTACCTTGTTTCTTCTACCGTGATATGGCCAGACCAGCATGGGTGTGGTGCCCCTTAAGATCATGAACATGTGGTGGGAACATGAGTGAGTGGGTGAACATGGTCATTAATAGTGCAAGAATGCATTTTGAATGTAGTAAACTCAAGGAAAAGGAGCAAGAGTTCTGGAGGACTTTAATGCCTTGGAAACAACAATTCATGCTGAAGAAGGAAATAATGAATTTAAAGTAGGCAGTTAAATCATCTTCATAATATTATTTTGGGTCTACGTGTATTCTAAATAAAAAAATAGGTGTTGATTTTGTTTATGAGATCGAATAAAAAGCGTCTTGTTACTAAATGAAGTATTATTTTACTGATAAGCTGCTCCGCTGCCTGACTGTGATCACTTAATCAAGCGTCATTGAAAAGCTTATATTTAGAAATTTTCATATCAATTTCAACGGATGCCGTAGATATCAGAGTACTTATTACCGTATTTCCCCATTTAGAAACGTGTCAGGATCTGTTATAGTCTAAATAGTCTAAAGTTTTTAAAACCCAATTTGTCAGCATTTTGTGTCAACATTTTGGAAATTTGCTGATTTTCGTCTTTTTAAGGTTTGCAATATCCATTCATCTATCCTTGATTAATTTTTTTCCATTCAGCGGAGTGCATCAATCGTGAGATTATGAATTTTATTTCTCTCTTAGTTATGAAGAAATGACTTGAAATTGGATGAAAAGAGAGGTAGAGGCATAATTCTATCGCTCGAAAACAAAAAATGTGTTAATAAATAAAAGACAACGGACGTTCGCTGAGGTTTTATTCGAGGAGCTGCCGTTTGTAACAAGAGGCGAGGAGTCAGTACGCACTAGCAACCACGGAAGCTAGGTCACTGCAATGAAATAAAGAAGCTAATAAATCCCATGACGAGGCCAAACGAAATTATAACCAAATTTATATCAAACCCTTTCAAGATTCAGCAAAATATCACGCTAGTTTCGTTATTATTCCTAGCAACGTACCGAACTAACTTCGTGAAGTCTACTTTAGAAGTAGTGACGAACAGGCCTTTTTCGCTAGGGATGAATTTCGGCCGCTTACTGAAAGAAACCATTGAGTGTTTAAATTAGGACACCTAGCACGCGAACGATATTTATAGCAGAGCTTATATCATTTTCCATTAATTACGTTGATCACTTAAGAGATTACTAACCTTCGAATTATATTCCTCGAAGTGGCGATTTCACCGCTTAATAGAAACACAGAAGAGGAAACCGAAGGACCGGCCAGAATAGTAAGAATGCTAAGGTTAATTAAGATTAGTACCGCAAGACGAGGGGACCTCTAATTTTCTTAAGTTAAGTTAGAGAAAGCTGATCAGTCAAATTAGGACTTCGACTGCTGTCTAGCTGCTTCTACTAGAGTAGTGAATTTAATAGCAAAGTTAAGGGACTCTGCTACCAGAGTAGATAATTGAGCGAATTCGCTCTTCACATCCATTAAAAGCCCCCCCTAATTAAGGATTTAAGCTGACCGGCCCTCCAACAGGAGTAAAAAAACTCATGCAAAACTGAACATAACCGAACACTACATACTAGGGCCCTAGAAACCAAATTCGTTACCAAACAAAAGACGGAAAATATAGCGCTGACAGAGACACCGCTCTCTCAGCAAACTAAACATCAAAAGAAATGGCAACCCTTCTCCTAAATCCCGGACCGCCGAGGAAACTTCGGGCGACCTCCCGATGGCCCTGACGGTTCCATTCACTTTTTCGACAGTGAATAGAACACCTCAAATATAAATTTCTTTCAAATGAAGCATTTTGCTTTTGCGTTTTGTTTTATTGTATAGCTGCCAACGCAATCTTTAAAGTATTGTGAAACACGCTTTGCTCAGCGGAGTTAATATGTTTTGTTTGTTAACTTAAAGCTTGGCTCCGTAGTCTGGATACTTGCTTCAGCTATAACTTTTTTCTCCAATAACAGGAATTAATTTTTATTCTGCTAAAAAAGACGCTAATTTGTACGTAAGGCATGCGACTAAGTGGAAGTTACACGTTTCATGAGAGTATCAAACTTTTAACTAAATTAAACTCCTTATTGTACTGCATCGGTAATTCTTACCCTGAAATTAAAAAAAAATGTTTGTGGCAAGTATATATTTTTAAATTTCGTAGTTTGGGTTGGTACAGAAATGACATTATTATTGTAAGTCTGTGGTATAAAACAATAACATTATCTGAGTTGCTTGTACAATGTGTCCACAAAAAATGCATCCATTGACCGATATACAGTGTGTATAAATATGTTAACGGAACCATACAACCGTTTAATTTTTGTTTATTTCTCCGGTATCATGTATACATAAATCAGTACACGTGGATATATTTTTTGTGGACACCTTGTAGATATAGTCGTTTAGCAATGCACAGAATTATGATCATCAATATTTTATTGGATTTTGCGCGCGTGTGCTCCTCCTGCTGATCAAATTTTATCAACACTGCAACTCTTTATGCCTCGAAATCGTTTATTCCTTTCTGAAGGGCTTAACATTTATTTATACTCAGCAGCCGATGCACATATACATTCATATGATTTTGACCTAAAATATCTATAAAAAATGATAGTCCTCCGTCTCTTAGGTAAAAGATTCGTTCGATTTTATAGGACATGTAACACACATATATACGTAGCAACGGAGCCACATCTCTATTGCGGCATCAGCACCACGACGGTGAAGGGAAAGATGAACTTTATATCACATAACATTAGTGTCTTTTTATTTCCTACGTTTATTTTCAAATAATACTTTTAGTAACAGTACGCTTTTACTAAAACTTGAAATGCACTTTTACTTTTAATGCACTGAATCAATGAAGGAACTAAATGGTTAAAAATATTCAATTCTGTTCCAAGAATAGTAGGTTTGAGGGCGATTTATTTACAGGAAAAAGTTTTAGGGGCACAGCCTCTCCCCCTCCCCCCCCCCCTCCATCCACTAGAACACCCCCCTCCCCCTCCATCCACTAGCCCCCCCCCCCCCCCATGCCACCCGGACCCAAGATTGGTGCTTCAAGTGAGGTATTTGAGAAAATACAACTGTGATGAAATAAACTTCTGCATCAAATGAACCAAGTGTCCTCACAAAATTGGCGTTTATGTGTGTTTGTGACCTTATTTGAGGTTGCAAGCTTGCATGTTCAAATAAGTACGATAAACAATTACACTTATAAAAAGTTCTGAATTATAAACGAGGTTAAAATTTTCGAGTATTGTATAATATAAATTTATTTGCAGATTTAAGTCACTCAGTGTTTAGAGCAGCGGTTCTTAATTAACCTGTGGGAAATTCCCCACTGGTGGGGAATGGCGGAGTTGCCAGGTGGGCAATTTCGTGCATTTGTTTCCTCCTAAAAAATCGGTAGTATTTCTATATCTAATACATTATATCCATACTTTACAAATCACAAACATTTACGGACTGTTTTAATAACAAAAACAACCAAAATGAGGTATTGTATGACATGTTTGGGTATAAGTGACAAAAATGCTGAGTTAGGAATGTCACAGATGATTAAAAGGAGGATGATGTGGTAGAGACTGGAGAGATGGCTCCCTAAAAAAGTGGGGAATTTTGAAAAAAGGTTAAGAACCACTGGCTTAGAACTACAGCCCAGCGTAGCGGATTATTGTGAAGCCCTCGTCACCTCACTGCTGCGGAGTCCGTAAATTATTTAGAGACTTTTTTGGCTTTGTGTAATTCATTTTGACCCAGCACGAGCAACATGCAAGAGTTCACTCTTTATTTGCTGCCAATTTCTTTTTTCTGTGTTTTTTTAATTATAAAATAGTTGCAACTTAAGAAGTTTATATTTTATTAAATTAAGCTCCGTCACATCATCTTAATTAAAGCAGCTCTTGGTGTATCAATTCGTCGGGCTTTATGACGACTTTGTGAGTGTAAATTATTATTTCGTCCATGATGAACTATTGTGATGTTAGGAATGGCGGAATTATGGTTATTATTGGGATGATAAATGTAATCATAATGCCAGACATGACTAGTTTTATTTGCTTGTTATTTTTATGAGGTACATGTAACCATTTTATTTATCTTTTGATTGATAAAATTACTTCTACGAAATGGTTGTAATGATTTCTGTGAATATTATAGGTCTATGTATGTGATGCTAATGATGATGATGATGATGTAACTGATTATTGCAATATGTCGACATATTGAATATAAAATACTTGTTTGTTTAATATCATATTTTTCTCGCAATTTACCTTACTTGTAGTATGTGCCATTCTAAGAGATAATATTACTAATGATTTTTCGGTTGCAGTTGAGTGTGATCACGGCAAAAATGAGAAAACATCGAGGTATATAAAGTCAATTGCAATTTGTTCCACCACAACATCATATTTTGTTCTACAGAATCGAAACCAAAATAAATGCATAGTCTCTCAGATGGGCATTTATTATAAAGTTGGATTCGTTGGTGCAGTTGACATTATGAAGTGTAAAGAAAGACAAGGGATTTAACACTACGGGAGTCGGGCCTGGGAGGCTTTTTGTGTCTTGTTAGCAGAAAATGGAGTCTCTTGGATGACTCTATTATATTTGAGCACGAGTTGGGACTCAATTTAAGTCTTGGAAATAAAATCAACATTGCATGATATAGGTGCAGGTAGAAGACATTTAAATGTAACTTACAGATCATTCTGCTCGACGCACAGACGCGCCAGTGAAGTTTTGCTTTTCCTAAGGTAAGGGGATCGAAATTTCCTCACCAGTGTGTTAGCTGTGCAGTAAATTTTGCTTTCAACATGTCATGAACAGAAAACATCAAAATATACTCAGTGATTATCAAAGTATTGAGCAACAAACACAAACATGAACGACTAAGTACTAGTGTACACAGCCCGTCAAAAATGACGAGATTCAATATTTTCATTGCATAAATCCTCCAGGTGTGGATGACAAACAAATATATCCATCCCAACAGTAACCGCCATTAAAATATTCTGGTACTTGCACACTGGTGAAACTCGTATCACAGATACGGTCATTAAGTATCCTTTTAAGAGGGTGAAAGAGAGACGACTGACCAGTTTAATGTTTTAAATGAGATTCCCATTGTAATAACAGAAAATAAATTACGAACAAAAATATAAAAATAAATTTATTTACAGATTTAAGAAGACACCTGCCCTTTTATTATGTCAGTATAATACTACAGTGGCTAAAAAATCTACACTGCAGTAAAATTTTTATGACAACCGCACATATGTTTTGCTTATATGTTGATTGTACATCCTCAAAATCGTTGAAAGACAATTTTTGGAAACACTGCATATTTCTTGTGCAAAGAAGACAGCTGTAGTGATGCTGACGATATGGTAGTGAAGTTACCACTCAGCTGCGGTGGTGGTGCAGGTGTGGTGATGCTGAGAGGCGTCCCTGTGGTGAAGTGCATCACAAGAGTGGTGATGTTGAATGCTTACGCGCTGTTATTCCATGCCTGACTTATGTTGCTGGACATTTGCCTGGTATATTTAGTGTTGGCATACGCCAATTGAATGTTTGCATGATGTTTTGGGAATCTTTACGTGATATTACTTAATAATTGTGTGTTGTTATCGAATGTTTCCTAGATATTCATTGAAGTTCATGCCATATTATTTTATGTTCGCATGCTGTTATTGAATGTTTGCAGGATAATGATAGATATTCAAGTGGCATTATTTATTGTTTGTATACGTCTATTGAATTCCTGTTAGGTATTTTCGAAGTCATGCTGCAAATACGATCACCCCGCTGAGTTTACACTGCATTCCCAGGGTGAGAAGCTGATAGTAGATCTCTGGTTGCATAGACACAATTTAAACAATTTTATTTCCTACAGTTGATACAGAGATAGAATGTTTCTAAAGTCTAGTACAATGGTCAAATTTGTGTATAGCTACTTGTGGGCCCGAATAAGTTCAGCGACTTCTAGGGCATCCTACCATCACAGTTATTCTAAAGTGAACAATGATGTTTAACCTAATTCACTTAACCCAGTTTCGCAGTACACTGATCAGTGAGATAATTAACAAGATATTAGATGCCTCATTTTACAATAGTTCATGTAGACTAGAATTAACACCATTATTTGTCTCACACATCATAGTGTAAATAACATATGCAGTTCATTGTCATGTCATTTTCTTTGGCCATTACAAGCTCAAGTGTTTAAATGAAGGCTACATTTGTATGTTAGGCAAAGAGTTTCAGTATCAGTGTCGTAAGGTTTGCCTTTTCTTCTCTCGATCAGCAGAGAGTTTTAGGTCATTTCATGTTTATTTTTCAGACTTACAGCAAACTGAAAGAGTAAAAAATTTCATTTTTGTTTTTTCATATTTCACATTTCTTTACCGTATTTCCGCCAGTAAGATACATATTAGGATCTTTATGGTCTTGACCTTTTAAAACGAAATTTGTAAACATTTTGCGTCAACTTTTTGGAACTATACTTATTTTCGTTTCTGTTCTTCTTATTCCTTGTAGACTTTTATTGGATGTTTACATTTCAAATAACGCTATGTATCAAATTTCAAATAACGCTATGTATCAAATTTCAAATAACGCTATGTATCAAATTTCAAATAACGCTATGTATCAAATTTCAAATAACGCTATGTATCAAATTTCAAATAACGCTATGTATCAAATTTCAAATAACGCTATGTATCAAATTTCAAATAACGCTATGTATCAAATTTCAAATAACGCTATGTATCAAATTTCAAATAACGCTATGTATCAAATTTCAAATAACGCTATGTATCAAATTTCAAATAACGCTATGTATAAAAACTGAAAGCAACAAATTCTTGTTTTCTGACACCATATCTTAAGTGACAAATAAAACTCGTTCGTCAACAGTTGGTGGTAGTAAGACAAATTCAAGATGTCATTTAAATTGAGAAAGAAATAATAAAGATTATATTTCCTACTTGAAAATAATTCGTTTATAAACGGACCTGCTAGTTTTTTATTGTACTTTCAATGTTTTGCAGGTGCATCAAAACGGGTGGTGGGTGTGGGTGAGATTTGTTACCATTTGTGCCAAATTAGTCCATTTACTTAACCAAATTAAGTTAACTTTTTACGTAACCAAATTTGCTTCATCAATTAATCAAATTACCTCATTTTTTTAATTCCAAATTTGTGACCGGTATTCGGAAACTACTTTAGTATTCCTGTCACAAATTTAGAGCTTTTAAAGCTGCTTCCCCGTGTATTCTTATACTTGAAAATAGAGAACAGAAGTCTTGTATTCTTTACTATACCATTCCATACATGTGTGAAAGAATACGGCCAACTGAGGAAAACTCTACATGGTTTGAAAACTCGACGTACGGAAAACTTGATAGTTTGATTTAAAAAGAATTTGTTTATTTGCATTACTTACTATATTATTCCTAACTTGTGTGAAAGAATACGGTCAACTGAAGGAAAACTCGACAAATTCCTTTGTATGCTATTCCTAACGTGTGCGAAAGAATACGGTCAACTGAAGGAAAACTCGACATGCATCTGATGGTTTGAGTTCAAAAGAGCTTGTATATTTGTATGCCTTACTATACTATTCCTTACTTGTGGGAAAGAATACGGTCAACTGAAGAAAAACTCGACGTGCATCTGATGGTTTGAGTTAAAAAGAGCTTGTATATTTGTCTGCCTTACTATACTATTCCTTACTTGTGGGAAAGAATACGGTCAACTGAAGAAAAACTCGACGTGCATCTGATGGTTTGAGTTAAAAAGAGCCGTGTCGCAGGAAGCGCTGGCCGGAGGAAGCTGTCCAGTCACAGGCCCCAATCGATGCTCAGGCCGCGGATCAATTTCGTAGTCGTGAATTAACGTCTTCATACAAAAGAAGCGTCCACGTACGAGCCTCCGTTCATTATTGATGCACTAATTGACGAGACCATTATTGATCAGGCGTGCGTGAATACATTTTTCTGTTCTTGTTCCTGGTTGGGAGGAAAATGTTCAGGGTTGTTTTTTATTGAGACACGGAAAATAAAAATGTGTTGAGAGTAAATCGAGTGAGGCAAAAATAACTTAAATATTTCAAAGAAAATATTCAGGGCTATTTAAATTGAGACACGGAAAATAAAAATGTGTTGAGGGTAAAATGAGTGAAACAAAAATAACTTGAATATTTTATTTTTTCTTGTATTGAGTGCACGCGGCTCATGAGGCGACAGAAAATATTTAAGAGAATCGATTCCTGACGCAGCTCTTTCATTGTGGAGGGTAAAAATTGCACGAAAAATGGGCTGCATTTAGTTATTCTATTTTACAATTGTTGGAAACCTCTCCAATGCCTCGTTTCTGCAAAATCGAGTGATACGTTCATGTGTTGAAAAGTGTATTTGTCGACTGCGAATAGTCTAGAAAAGAAGTTACCTCGGATGTTAAATGTCTCGCTTGATATGCTCTATTTGAAAAATTGCTGAGACATTAAAATACTGCAATGGATAGCAAAATTAAGGTCATTTCTCGATATTACATCAATAGGAAGCAGTCAGCGTTTCTTTTTTGGAGAAATTTTATATCTAATAGTTATGAATTATTATCCGTACTCTTAATTCGTTTAGAAGTTTTGATCATGCTCACAATAGTTCTGCTCAGAACAAAAAATCAGGAATAGTTATTCTGGCACGAGTGTACGCGGCCTCTCAGAAATGACGGGATTCAATATTTTCTTTTAATAAATCCTCCAGATGCGGATGACAAACAAATATATCCATCCTGGTAGCACCCGAGATTAAAATATTCTTGTACCTGTGCACTAGTGAAACTTGTATCACAGATACGGTCATTAAACATCCTTCAAATCAGAGCAAAGAAGCTGTTTTTTAAGAAGCGCACACCAAACAAATAAACAGACAAAACAGAGGTATTATTAGGTTAAAAGATGTTGAGTGACTCCCCCTCTCATAGACGTGGGCCACAGGCGTCTTTAATGAAAAAAAAATGATATTTACTGTTTTCAAAATTGACATCGGTGTTCACATGGAACACTCTATGGAGACAGAACGCTTGCACAACACGGAATACGTTCTTGTGATACTCCGATTACAAATCTGCGTCCTTTGTAGATCCCGGCATCTTCAGTTCACTTGGAGTGGGAGATGGAGTCGAATTAAATTCACCACAGGGTAATATTTTGCCTTCATGGTGAATACATAAAGTACACTTTAAGTATTTGAGGCCAATGCATTCGAGTACAGGCTATAGGAATGTGGAATTCCAAGAAATTGGGACTTAATATGCAACTCCAGGCGGTCTGAGACCAGTAATGTGGAAATATCTGAGTTTGTCCGTATTTTAGCCTAAAACTTCTCATTCAAGATTATAGTTTTATAGCTTATGAACTATGAATTTGCATGTGCTATTGCAATTATATATATATACAGGGGAGAAGTATATGCAGTCTATGTGATATTGAATATCCTTTTAACAGAATTAATACAACGCTACAAAGCCAAACACCGCCATTCTGTGCAGCTTTATTTCTTTATCTTTTGCTACATCGACGAGAAAATTGTAGAAAATTCGTAACTCCAAAAATTTATTCATTCTTCAATAACTCATCATATGAGTAGCACTGCAAATTATTTCCAGGTGACTATGTCACTCACTCAATTATACCTGAAGTATTTAAAAAAAATAATTTTCGTGAATATCACCAATCAACTTCACTGCTCCCGTGTGTTATGACATCTTCATTCTGTTGTGCATCAAATTTATTTTCCCATTATCCGAGTACATCCTACTTGCGAAGATTGATTTTGTCACGCAGACACAAACAGGACTCACCAATAACGTCATTCATGCGTCTATTCACGAGCTTGGTTCTAAAAACTGGAAATTCTGATGCACTTCGTTGTATCATTCAGCCTACCATTAATATTGATAATATTTCTATTGAGGAACGTAATTGTGTGTTTAGGAGCACATTTTGTGGTCGCAAAGTTCACTAAGTGTGTTGGGCGCAACAATGCCGTACCAGCGGTGGTCTGATTGCTGCCTATTGTGTGTGGGGGGTGAGGGGGGGTCTCATTTGGGGGGTACGGGGGGTTTAGTGGGGGGGACATGGAGGGGGGATCGGAAGAAAAGTTTATTTTTGTTTAGTTTGTAAAGATGAGAGAACAAAGCAGTTTATAGCGGCAGGGGAATTAGGGAAGACTGTTTTTTATTCCTCCTCGTGAATAACAGAAGATGAATAAAGCTTATTTACTGAAAATGTGCGTAGATAGAACTTTCGTTAATTTGATGCTTGTTTACAAATTTAATAAAGAAAAATGAGTTTGAAATTTTCTCATGATCTTTTGCGCTTTCATTCTAAAAGTACAGTGTTGGCCATGATGGTCCATGTTGATGATATTAGAGTGACTTAAACTTAATAAGAAGGTTGGAAAGAAAACCTGAAAACATCTAACAATGAGCATTTATTTTAATTTTAATCTTAAAAACGCTTCACAAAAAGAGTTGAGTGAGATTAAGCGTGATTTTAATGTTTAGAACAAAATTAATACGCCTTGCAATGGTCTTGAAGGTAATGCTTGAGATGACAGTAGTTGGTGGTGATGATGAGTGCATGGGTTGTTTTTGTTTGAAAAAGATATGTTAATTTTATGTTTGCAACAAATATTGATCAAACGATTCCAAAATAAACCTTCTCGTGTCACAAAATGATTCTTGGCAGCTCAACCACAACGTCAATGAAGGAAATTTATCAACTTAGCTTTCAGGAAAAATATTGATGCAATAAATTAATCGCAACATTTATTCCGTGAGAAAACATTTGTTCACAGCTTCATTGTGAAATGAAGAGGGGATCAGCTGGAGGGATGTGGACTGGCTGGGGTGTAAAGGCACTCCTAAAATTTTCAACTTTGAATGGCGCTGTGGAATAAAAGAATAAAATAAGGTAAATAATAATAGGTATAGTAATAATAATACAGCCTACGGAATAAAATAAGGTGAAATTTTAGGCGGTAGATAATTTTAATAATTGAAATAATAATAATAAAAATACCGGAAAAAACAACGAAGTACAATAGGCTTCAATTTTAGGAAAAGGTAAAATATTAATTACGAAGTAAAAAATAAAAACTTAAATGCGAAAGAAATTCCGAGAAAGTCAATCACATTTACTATGACCACGTTCAGGAGATCAGCTCAATCATCAATAAATTAAAAAGGAATGATGGGTTAGGATGGGTAAGGATTGTTAAAGGATTGGTTTAGATAGGTAAAGCTGGTTTAGGATAAGCAAGGATACGTGATGGTAGGATATTTTAGGAAAGAATTAGCTTTGGTTGGATAGGTTGGATTAAAGTAAATTCGCGTATGTAGATAAGATGAGAGAAAGTTTCGTCAGGTTATATTTATTTATCACGTCAGGATAGGAGGACGATTGGTTTGGTAATTCGAGTAAAAAACCAGCCGAATTTTTTCACGGGCTGAGTAACCTGAACGAAATTAATAAAAATCAAAAACCTTACAAAATTACCTGTACAGGTCCTTCTAGTACACATAATAAAATGGCAGGTGAGCTATAGCCTTTGTCGTAAATTTTAATAACCCTCTTCATTCGTTGCAAAACTGGGTTTTGGCCACCACTGGTACAGCACAATGATCCTGCTAAATTTTAACTAGAGATGAACATCCGTCGTGCAGCATTAGTATTTTTGACAACTTACTTTCCAAGTAAAGAGATCGTAATGCATCGAATCGCGCTAGCGATAGCTCCGCAAAATGAATCACAGTCGCCCCTCGACGCGCTATCAGCGGAAGGGCGGCGATTGTCAGCTCTCGCTGCCTTACATTCATTCCCCCGCCGCTCATCGGCGTCACACAAACGGCAAATTCTTCCCCCGCATCACAGAATTCTATCACAGAATTCTACTCCCCACCGTATCACAGAATAATTCTACCCCTCCCTAGTATCACAGATACGAGTTTGACGTTTGTTTGGAAGCATTGACGGGCGCTAACAAGAATGCTCGACTGAACATCGAGACGCAGAAATGGGGCGATTCCATAAAAAGAAATGACTGAGTGGGCGTATTATTACGCTCATGGTTCGGGCGACAGAGTGACATTGTGGAGACAGCGCAGCGTACTCGTGCGCTTTCTGGTCGTCAGCAGCGGAAATTGAATGAAAGCACCTTGAAAACTAATCATTTTCGTATCGTAAAATGCTTTGAATGATATCTTGGTGGAGGGAGGACAAGCATTTATCGCATGGAATTTAGGGGGTTTTAATGTCAAGATGATATCATAAAACATGATGAAGTCCACAAACCAAGAGATCTTAATACAAGCAGCAGTGTTAACAGATACTATGCATTTCTTTCTAAAATTTATTTGCTCAAAGCTATTTTCTAATTTGGAAGATGAAGGCTCAAGTGTGTTGGCAAAAAATTGTTTTCAACTCTTGGGGGCTTAGGAATAGGATTTCTGCGTACTTTTTCAAACTTAACAATCTAACCATTGATCACAATCAAAATGACTATAGTCACCGCTTTCTCAAGCTTAGGAAACTTCAGGTTACCTTTTTGGAAACTTAAAAAATTATTAAAATGGTGCTGCAACTGAATGCTGCACGCATTTTTTTTTTCATAGGGTACAAAAAATGTCATTGTATATCTCATAGATTTCTTAAAAATTGACTCAAATAGGCTTTTTTTGTCCTTTATTCAAGATCAAAGCAACATTATTGTGAAAACCGAGCGTTGTGATAAGGAAAGATGTACACCTAATGATGTCGGCTTGAGAAATTCAAAAAAGGATGACAACATCCAATGTGCGACGCTGAAAACGTACACAGTAAATACATATATAAAATAGAAACTGATTGCCTTTTCTCTATGCCGTGCACGTAATTTTCTCAAGGTTTAGAAGTTAACGCGCTGAGAAATGTAGGAAAAAACGAGAGCGTCACGTAAAAATAAAATTAAAACAAGAGAGTGTCATAAAAAACAAGATTAGAACGAGAGAGTGTCATCAAAAATAAGATTAGAACGAGAACAAGTCATAAAAAATAAAAATAAAACAATAAAGTGTCATAGAAATAGGATTAAAACCAGAACGTGTCATAAAAAATAAAAATAAAACAAGAAAGTGACATAAAACATGAAATTAAAACAAGAACGTGCCGCAAAAAATATTGTAAATAATTCCTTTTCTCTGCCATTTTCTCGAATTCATGCGCACAACATTCGCAAGGTTTTGAAGTTGACGCAGCGAGAAATGTTGGGACAAACGCGCGCGCGTCCCGTCATGACCTGGGACAGGCATCGATCCGAGCGAGCGTTCATTGGAAGAATAATTTAGGTTTGGAGTCTGAAGTCTGCGTGGCCCGTAGTGCTGCTCCATTATTCTCATTGAGGAGAGGCCATTCACTTGTTCCTAGCTGTTCGATTGTGAACTTTGGCCTCACAAAACTGATTGTTCCTCTCCATTTGCTTGATAAGAAATGCGCACCCCTCGTTCTCTTGATCACAGTCGTCGCCTGCTATAGTGTGTGTTTTAGTTTTGCTCACGTGTAGTATTTCTCGCCTTCTTATAGCATACATGAGGGGAAAATCTGAGCTTTATTTGCTGTTATTACAATGAAATGCGTCTTAGCACACTTGTGATGAAAATCTTAGCTTTATTTGAAATGCGTCTTTGCACACATGAGGTAAACATCTCAGCTTCATTTGCTGTTATTACAATGAAATACGTCTTAGCATACATGAGGGGAAAATCTCAGCTCTATTTCCTGTTCCTAACAATGAAATGCGTCATAGAACACGTTAGGTGAAAATCATAGCTTTATTTGTTGTTATAGCAGTAAAATGTTTATGTCAGCTACTCAGTCCTGATGATGTAAATGTAGTTACACCATTAACACGTTGCTTGTGGTACAACCCACCGATGGGTCGTGCTTAAGTTCATCCTGCTGCGAAATGACACATCGATGGGTCGTTTGAAAAAGTTTAGCAATCTTCTAAAATTGCCGGTACTTTATGCACCAAGTAAATGTTTGGTATTTATAAAATGGCCAAGCACACTTGACTTTGAATTTGACTTCAGTTCAACACCATCGCAGTCAACGCAGTAAACTGGATGAATCTTCAGCACCATGGATGGATGATGCAGATTCGTATTTAGGGTTCTAAGTTGCTTAGAAAAACACATAAACATATAAAGATTGTTAAAAAAGCATATAAACACGTTGTGTTTCGAGGGCAGTACAAGCTTTTTATTGGTAAAACTTTCGACAGGAGATCGTTTTTTTTATAAGTTTTTAATTTCTTATGAGACGTTGTTTCCACTTTCTTTTTGCCGATTAAAAGCAATAATTTTAGAAGTTGTTTTCGTAAATGGATTTCCGTAATGATACGTTGTCTGTTACGAAACATTATGTGCTCGATTTGCGCTCATGCAAACAATAGGTTCAATACAAGCAGTTTAAAACCATCGATTCCAATTCAAAAACACATAAATTAATGCTGGGTAAAGATTATTAAACAGTTAATTAAAAACACTAATCTCTATTATTTTTGTGTTCAATGTCTTAATACGTAAAGTATTTCCTAAAAGTCATGGAACGGAATTTGCTTCATACTGCAGTGCAAGAGCTCTTCAGATCATCTTGGCTTACGAAGAACCTGAGTAGCTGCTTGATGTTTCGCTCTTCAAAATGGTAGCAATCATAACTGATCCAAATTACTAAGAACTCCCTTACAATTGCCGAGGTAACAAAACAAGAACTGTGGGTAATAATTGGTTAAAATGGCACCAATCATAACCACTGCCAATTTGTGAGAACTCGCTCATAATTGCCGAGGTAACAAGAACTGTGGGTAATAATTGGTTGAAATGGCAACAATCATAACCACTGCAAATTTGCGAGATCTCGCTCATAATTGCCGAGGTAACAAGAACTGTGGGCAATAATTGGCGCTGTGCTCTACCACCTACCTGACGAGGCATGACAGTGCAGGACGCGAGGGGAGCGAAATGAAACAAACACAACACAAACACTCAGGTTTGTGCTGCACATCTGCCCACCCACGCGCGATGCGGCCATGACATGGCGAAATTTGCCCTCGTATTTTGTTACGGTGCGTCTGCTGCAGTGCGTCTGCTGCAGTGCGTCTGCTGCAGTGCGTCTGCTGCAGTGCGTCTGTTGCAGTGCGTCTGCTGCAATGCGTCACCTACAGTACGTCTGCTGCAGTGCGTCTGCTGCAATGCGTCCCCTACAGTACGTCTGCTGCAGTGCGTCTGCTGCAGTGCGTCTGCTGCAGTGCGTCAGCTGCAGTGCGTCTGCTGCAGTGCGTCTGCTGCAGTGCGTCACCTACAGTACGTGTGCTGCAGTGTGTTTCTGATTAGCCTGAAGTAAGTACTACAAATCATTGACCGTCAGCACAATTTTTCTGAACATGTTTAGTAAAAATGAACTTCTGCGTAAGCATTAGGTTGTGTAAATTGGGACAGGATGCTATAACAAAGTACTAGTACGGTATACATTTCCACCCGGCCTAAATTTATGCGCTGCTTTATTCGTTAGCGCACAAAAACTGTTAATTATTAATTTCTTGTCAGTCGGCGCCGACCAATGGTAACGAAAAGAAGTGAGTGAATAGTAGTATTCGATCATGTACCTGTCAATTAATCCCTAGCTGTTATCCGATAACGCACTCAGCTCAAACCATAACACACAAAACTGTTAAAATATAATTATCTTAGTCAGAAGTTAAAAATATCTTAGGATAGAATATACCAATGGTAACGAAAAAAAAGAGTGGACAGTAGAATTTGATCATGAATAGGGGAATTAATGCTCTGCGCTTTGACTACTCCATGTGTTTTGTCATTTTTAGTTCGAAAATAACCGTTAAATAGTGATGACACCGCAACGTGACTGGAGAGCTATGAGCTGATGCAGATATGACTCAACATCGAGGGTAGGAAACGAGATAACTGAAAAACTTTTCCTATATAGCCTTTTTCCTGAACGACTGTCTTATGTACATGGGGTGTGGCCATAGTGTCGGAAGTAAAATTACCGAGCGATGAGTGTTGCTTCGAATGCTTGTTTCAATTCTTTCCTATCCATTTCACGGTCTTCATACACGCAAATTTCCACCCATTCGGTGTTATTTCAGTTTCTGCATCGAACAAAAACTCATAAGCGGAGTCTCAACAGCCCAGTTCTGACATTGTTGCGCGGAATGCCAATTCGAAAACTTCTGTTTATCCCCAACTGGAAGAACTCGTGTGAAGCGACGCATAATATTGATAGAATCCCCTCTGTCCTCATCGTTGTTAAGCCGAGCTCTCGTTGAGAAGACGGTGTGTTTACACAATTCAGGCACACAATACAACGCCATCTATCGAACAAAACCTCCAGTCAAATGAGAAAACCGGCTCGGCACCTTCCCAATGAAAGAGTATGCCTCTGAAATGAGACTCGTGCCGTGCTGGGCAAAGAAAACGGGCGAGCATAGAAAATGGAAGGAACAAAAAATGCCTCCGAAAATGATGATCAGTGCGAACTTTAGGAATGGTTTTGTTGAGAGTACACACCTGCTCAAAGGGTTACTTATTGGAAGATATAAATCTGCTTGAATGGGTCAACACTTCTTCCAAGGCTCCGCAAGACCTTGTTTGGGAATCATTTGCATCGTTATTAAGTAAGCAGCATTGCCCTCCCACACCCGCCATGTTTTCTACCGACTGGAACTGTTAATGAACAAAAATCCTGCAATTCAATGATGCCGAACGCTTTAAAAAACATATACACTCTGACTCTCCGAAGAAATAAATGAACTTTAACTCTGATGGTACGGATGTGAGTTAATGACAAAAAATATCTACAACAAAACCGATTTTTTAGCAGAATAGTCTTTGTTGCTGCAGATTTCTAGGATGAAGATAATTTAGATCTCTGCAGCACTCTCGGAATTCTTTAACTTTATTCAAAATAAAATTCGCCAAGCAGAACACTCGGACGGAATAGTTTCGAATTGCATGAACGCATACTCGGAAATGACGGCCAGTTCTCTGAAACTTTTAATTTTTAATTTCGGCAGCAAAAACGAATGAAATATTTTCCTTCATAAATGTTGTAGTCTATTTCAAAAAGGCACGGATGAGAAGATATTCAATTTACATTTGTTCCTTGAATTTAGCTGCTTATCAAATTGAACCTTTGTGCGCTCAGAAGCATACGCACGGAAAGTTTGGACATTGGAGATGTAGAAAAACTCGTTAAGCAGTTATACTCAGCGTGTACTGTGGGTAAATACTTTTCATTGAATTAAAATTCATTTCAGCATTGAAATAGACAATTTGTTTAAATGCAATTAATAGAATATTGAGGGACCAAATAGAACACCAACTGCAAGCTGGTTTTATGGACAAAACTGCCCATATGTAAGGAACTCTCTTTTTAAGTCGAAAACAAGAAAACTATGTAGCCCACAGTATTCGACAAAATTTCAACAGTCAGATGAGATTTAAAGTTGCTTTAAATGGTTTACAGAATTCACCAACAATCGTCAGGTACTGCCTCCAAATATCGGGAACTTTGCCCTCAAAATGACGCGTTACACGAAAGAGCAGCGAGCAAAAAGCACAAAGCTTCTCTTCTAGCGTATTGACGCAACTGTTTTCGTGCGATGGAACTACAAAACCGTTTTTGACGGTCGATAGAGATATTAAAAAAATAGAATAACAGTTAAAATTTCTAAACCCAAAAATTCTGGTCCACAAGAGACCAACAACTCCATGGGATATCGTGAACTCCAACTCCATGGGATATCGTGAACTCCAACTCCATGGGATATCTCATCTGACTGTTGGAGGAGAGACAATGCCCCAACACTGACTACAACTCTGTCGACAAAATTTCAACTCAATTAGAAATACTCCTTCGCATTCTCAGAAAAAAAATTAAAATATGAACCTTAAAATATTTATTCGAGGATCGAGCTTCACCTCACAGCATTTCGTAAGCGGAACAATTTGACAAGCATATCTCTAGAGCTCATAGAAAATGAAGAAATCTCATTGATTGTGATCATGATCTTCAAGAAAACTCAGTTCCACTTCAATGACGATGCCAAATGTAAAAAATACAAATTCTGGGCTTCCTAAATTACCAGGGAATTTTTTCATCAGATCTTTAACCCAGCAAAAGTTACAATGTTGTGGTATCACATCACCAAGATTCATGCGTGCCTTTTTTTGAATGCCCTCAGTAATGCAGCACTTCAGGTGGAGACGGATGTACAAACACAACAAATCAGTAAAAGAGCACTTCCAAATATACACAACAAGTCAGTAAAAGAGCGCCTCCCAACATACACAACAAGTCAGTAAAAGAGCGCCTCTCAACATACACAACAAGTCGGTAAAAGAGCGCCTCCCAACATACACAACAAGTCAGTAAAAGAGCGCCTCCCAGCATACACAACAAGTCGGTAAAAGAGCGCCTCCCAACATACACAACAAGTCAGTAAAAGAGCGCCTCCCAACATACACAACAAATCAGTAAAAGAGCGCTTCCAAACATACACAACAAGTCAGTAAAAGAGCGCCTCCCAACATACACAACAAGTCAGTAAATGAGCGCCTCCCAACATACACAAAAAGTCTTAAAAGAGCGCCTCCCAACATACACAACAAGTCAGTAAAAGAGCGCCTCCCAACATACACAACAAATCAGTAAAAGAGCGCTTCCAAACATACACAACAAGTCAGTAAAAGAGCGCCTCCCAACATACACAACAAGTCAGTAAAAGAGCGCCTCCAAACATACACAACAAGTCAGTAAAAGAGCGCCTCCCAACATACACAACAAGTCGGTAAAAGAGCGCCTCCCATCATACACAACAAGTCAGTAAAAGAGCGCCTCCCAACATACACAAAAAGTCGGTAAAAGAGCGCCTCCCAACATACACAACAAGTCAGTAAAAGAGCGCCTCCCAACATACACAACAAGTCAGTAAAAGAGCGCCTCCCAACATACACAACAAGTCAGTAAAAGAGCGCCTCCCAACATACACAACAAGTCGGTAAAAGAGTGCCTCCCAACATACACAACAAGTCAGTAAAAGAGCGCCTCCCAACATACACAACAAGTCGGTAAAAGAGCGCCTCCCAGCATACACAACAAGTCAGTAAAAGAGCGCCTCCCAACATACACAACAAGTCAGTAAAAGAGCGCCTCCCAACATACACAACAAGTCAGTAAAAGAGCGCCTCCCAACATACACAACAAGTCGGTAAAAGAGTGCCTCCCAACATACACAACAAGTCAGTAAAAGAGCGCCTCCCATCATACACAACAAGTCAGTAAAAGAGCGCCTCCCAACATACACAACAAGTCGGTAAAAGAGCGCCTCCCAACATACACAACAAGTCAGTAAAAGAGCGCCTCCCAACAAACACAACAAGTCAGTAAAAGACCTCCCAACATACACAACAAGTCAGTAAAAGAGCGCCTCCCAACAAACACAAGTCAGTAAAAGAGGGCCTCCCAACCAACACAACAAGTCAGTAAAAGAGCGCCTCCCAACCAACACAAACATTGCCATCTCACGGCTCAGCAGTTGCTTCCCCTCTACCAACAATCGGAACTGCTAAAAGGCCTCGGCAAAGAGAAGAGGATGCCGGGTCTCTCATAACAGGAACAAGAACATTAGCTACACATAAACACACGCTCCACAACGCCAGTCTTTCGCTCAAAAACTCCTCGAGGCTCTCCATCTTCACAACCAGAACGCGGCGCAGAAACTCAGCTTGTGCAGAGAGACCTCGCGTCGACAAAGAAAAATCTCCGGTCGCCCTGGAAGAGGGCAGGACCATTTAGTCCAGATCATAATGCAGTTGTCTTCATTGGCATTCATCATTGTTGGCTGAATGGCGCCTTTCTTTCTCGGATGAGGCCTGAGTCGACCTCTGCATTAAGTCAATTGTGCTCCGTTGTGTAAAAAATTGAGAGGCATCCAAAACCCCGTGTGGAGCTGAAAATCTGGTCTGACGCTTACTGTGCGCGACAAGGGTGAAAACACTTCAGAAGTTCAAGCCTTGACCGGGAGTGCATATTCGATATTAGACCTACAGAAGTAACTGACCCTCTTAATTTGCTACCTGAGTAAATGGGATACCGAAATAAACCGTAAAAATTTCATTCTTTCAAAAAAAAAAGTTTTCTTTTGTTAGCAAACTAAAAGGGTCAGTCACTTCTGGCCCACCCTGTAGTTGCTTATTTGGTGGATGAGCTATGAAAATGTGATCGAAGAAGTAAATATTAATTATAAGTTTGCAGAAATTACAAAACTTGATTCACAACGAGACGTGATAAAATACCTATTTCACAGGAGACGATTGAACAAAGTTGTAGTATATGGACAAAGGTTATTAATGTCTTCTGGAAATTTATGAACATGAATAGCTGAAACAAACACAACGAAATTAAGAAAGTAACTGCAGTAATTAAGCTGTAATTACTGTAATTATTAAGCTGTGGTTATTAAATTGCAAACTACTGACCCAGTCCTCACAGGTACAGTAGTACGCGTACAACTAGCAGCAACCAACTGACCAGTACAACACATCACAGTACTGCTGACTCCTCAATGTTCTGTCACAAGTTTGCTGTGGCATTGGCACCAATCGTCATTAATAAAGTCATGTTTTCTTTTCGTTACCATCAATAATGTTTCCTTCTTTCAAATCATTGCTTAAAACCCCTCCGATCCCTATCATTTCCCCCCTCCTCAAATCATTTCTCCATAAGATTACTCCTACCAAACTTATCCTTTCACCCTACCCCCACCAACCCTCTTTTTCCACATTCTTATTATTACCCTCTCTTCATCATTCACTCCAAGCCCAGCAACCTCCATCAGTTATTCCCTAAGTATGTAACAAAAATTTCAATCTGCAAAAGAAACAGCCGGGGAAATCATCTTCATAACATAAGCCTGTTTGACAGATATTTTTTATATCAATAGTGAACTCTGCGTTTCAATAGCATAAATCAATAAATGTGAATGTCATGTAGAACGCAAACGAGTTCACGACCAAAACTCTTTTAGTTATGTTAAGTAAATAGGTTGAGGTAAAGAACGTTTTGTCTGCTGTCATTTTCATGTACCGTTCTAGATCATGAATCGCGAACTTATACTCCCTTCTTCCATCAATACCACAGTGATGAGTGCCATTTTCAATATGACGAAGGTAACAAAAACTTTTTTCCCCGAGTGCGGATCTTCGTGAATCAATCGAAGAGAACTATTCTCTGGTGCGTATCACACATACATGACTCGCTATATTTACATTTTCTTGAAGACTTTATTTCAATGTGTCTAAAGCTTGGCGCAAAAATTGAAAACGTAGTGGAGCTCAAGGATGGGAAAAAATTTAAAAATCTCGATGAGTTTCAATATCTTGAAAAGTTAAGATACTCCTTTTTGTGCGTATACTTTTTTGTTTTTTATCTTTGGTTATTTCTTTATTTGTGATACTGGTGATGGGAAAGGGGACACCAACAGAGCAAGAAAGAAACCAACTGTATTGGGATATTACACTGTATTGAATATGTTACAAACTTTCATAAAACGCAGACCCAACCAACGCAGGGATTCAAAACCACTGCTGCGAAGGCAGGGAGAGGTTCAGAACCACTGCCGTCAGTCAGAACCACTACTGTCAGAGCTAGGAGAGATTCAGAACCACTGCTGTCAGGGCAGGGAGAGATTCAGAACCACTGCTGTCAGTCAGAACCACTGCTGTCAAGACTAGGTAGAGGCTCAGAACCACTGCTGTCAGGGCAGGGAGAGGTTCAGAACCACTGCTGGGCGAGATTGTCAATGCCAGAAGAGGCTCAATTGGAGCCCTGGGGCGGCCATTAGTCAGCAGTGCCTCACACACAGACTGCCATGCCACCAGAATGAGCACCATTCCAGATCAACAACAGGAAGCTATCGTTGCCTCAGGACTTCCTCGGTATAGCTCTTTCTGACGTCTTTGTGCCGTTATTTTGCTGTTTTCTAACGCCACAGCAGCAATGCGTGTTATTGACCCGACTTCGGCTCATCTTCGAGAGCCATTTTGAGGTGCGGTATCACAGATACGAACAAATCTTCGAGAGCCATTTTGAGGTGCGGTATCACAGATACGAACAAATCTTCGAGAGCCATTTTGAGGTGAGGTATCACAGATACGAACGACGCGCGCTTCCGTCGTTTTTTTGAGGAAGGGAAGAAGGCTACCGACTCACCAGACCGCAAACAAACCATCTTTCATTCCCTCAGAGAAGCGAAACTTTGAGCGCCGTGTTTTATGACGCTGTCTTCGCCGCGTGCGCGGCGCCACAATGCCGGCTGAAGGAAGTCTGAGATTCGGGATCTTTTTTGACAGCAACATCTCGATATTATTGTGCGCCCCGCGCCGTGCTAATATAGAGTCTCGGCTCCCACAATTGTGCTATTGATATTTTTACGGACCGACGCTTCCTGGTGTTTTGCGGACCTCACTCACAAACATGAGAGGAGCCAATTTTTGGGTTCGTGCCTTTGTGGCTGGAAATATCGTAATTCTGTGTAGATGATTGTTTTTCTAAATTCTTAGATATATCTGTTCCTCATTTTCATTTCTTTTCAACTATTTATTCTGAATGAAGCTTTTCCAAAATACAAATTACCTGCGTAGCAATGCTATTGAGATAGTATACCCTATTCATTTTGACAGTTTACCCAATATTTACACACAAAATTAGTGTGAGAAAGGATGGAACGCAAATCTCTGCGTTATGTGCCCCTGTTATTTCCGAAACATTCAAAAAATGTATATTCGAGTCAAACTAAACTTGGTACCTAATAAAGTAAATGCAGAGATAACTCATGCTAAGTAGATTATAGAATATAAATGTATTACCGTTTTACAGATGATTATCCGAGATAGCATCAAATACAAATAATACATGTATTTCATGAAATAATTTTGCCAACAAGTTATTGAGAACCGCACTGTACATCAAATGTATTATTTTTCCTTAACGTATTCTTCAACAAATGTATAGTTCCTCAACGTATTCTTCAACAAATTTATAGTTCCTTAACTGTGTTCTTCAACAGATGTATAGTTCCTTAACTGTGTTCTTCAACAGATGTATAGTTCCTTAACTGTGTTCTTCAACGAATGTATAGTTCCTTAACTGTGTTCTTCAACAGATGTATAGTTCCTTAACTGTGTTCTTCAACGAATGTATAGTTCCTTAACTGTGTTCTTCAACAGATGTATAGTTCCTTAACTGTGTTCTTCAACAGATGTATAGTTCCTTAACTGTGTTCTTCAACGAATGTATAGTTCCTTAACTGTATTCCGCAATAAATGTAATGTGCATCAATTGTATTCATCAACAAACATATTGTTCATGAACTGTATTCGTCAACATATGTATGGTTCCGCAATTGTATTCCTCAAGAAATGTTTTATTCTTCAACTGTATTCTTTGCATTATTATATACGCCCGGATGGTGTGCGAGTAGTGCAATGAATCTTAAACACAAGTATTTCGCCGTAGCTTGCACAGTAATGTCACTTAGAAGCATGTCGTTATATAGAAGATGACTTTCAGCTCTTGCGCTTCAGAGATGTTTTATTCGTACTGGAACTGAGGTCTTTACCTAGTCACCTGATTGCGACGGGAGCCCTTCAAACCCCTCCTGCCCCTCATGCCCCTCCTGCCCCTTATGTTCCTCATGCCACTCCTGCTCCTCATGCCCTCATGCCCCTCATGCTCTTCATGCCCCTCATGCCCCTCATGCCCCTCATGTCCCTCCTGCCCCTCATGCCTCTATGCCCCTTCTGCCCCTCATGCCCCACATTCCCCTCATGCTCCTCATGCCCCTCATGCCCCTCATGCCCCCACATGCCCCTCATGCCCCTCATGCCCCTCACTCCCCTCATGCCCCTCATGTCCAACATGCCCCTCCTGCCCCTCATGCCCCTAATGCCCCTCATGCCCCACATGCCCCTCATGCCCCTCATGCCCCTCACTCCCCTCATGCCCCTCATGTCCAACATGCCCCTCAGTCCGAGTGTCTAACTCTTGTGAACATTACCTACAAGTTTGGGCTCTAGGGTGTGTTCAGTAGGCGTGCATTGTTATTTGCACGAATTGTTATTTGCACAACATGTTATTTCCACGAATTGTTATTCGCACAAATTATTATTTGCACAAATTGTTATTTGCACAAATTGTTATTTGCACATATTGTTATTTGTTCAAATTGTTATTTGTACAAATTGTTATTTGCACAAATTGTTATTTGCACAAATTGTTACTTGCACAATTTTTTTATTTGTATGAATTGTTATTTGCACAAATTGTTATTTGCACAAATTGTTATTTGCACCAATTGTTTTTTGCACCAATTGTTATTTGCACAAATTGTTATTTGCACCAATTGTTATTTGCACCAATTGTTATTTGCATGAATTGCTATTTGAACGAATTGTTATTTGCTCGTATTGTTATTTGCACAAGTGGTTATTTGTACGAATTTTCATTTGCTCGGATTGTTATTTGCACAAATTTTTAGTTGAACGAATTGTTATTTGCTCGTACTGTTATTTGCACAAGTGGTTCTTTGTACGAATTTTCATTTGCTCGAATTGTTATTTGCACGAATTGTTATTTGCACGAATCAAGTTTATTTTATATATATCGCACATCCGAGCAACTTGAAGTTCATCAAAAATCTGGGCTCTTTAGTGCCACTTACACCACATCGGAGCTCTTTGGTGCTCCTTGCACGTCTGTGATGCTCGATGTTTTAATATTTTTATTTGCGCTGTAAGCTCTCTCTTAATTATAGATGCATGCGAGCCGCTTTTTTCCAAAAAACACGAAGGCTGTTTGCTGTTTTTTTCATAAATTTGTGCAGCGTCCTCCTGTTCCATATAAACGTGTAGTGTTTGTTATCGTCTTTTACGAGAACCGTATAATGCTCACCGTGTGTTTAGGTTGCTTGCTTTTCCGTTTTTGCTTTCGTTTCTTACGAAAACCGTATAATTTTGTGTTTATTAAGGTTGCTTGCTGTTTCGCTTTCGTTATTGTCTTACACGAGAACCGTATAATGTGTATATATATTATTTGCAGTTCCTTTTGCATGTGTTTCCTTTTGCCTCGATAGCAATCACATTCTCGCTGGTTTTGGCCCCGCATCAACTTCAGTAAAAACTCGCCAGGATTGGGAAGCAATAGAGACAGGCGCGCAGATCAGCTCCAGTAATTATGAGGACAATGGCGGCTCCTCCGAGATCCGAGCGCCAATTGTCTGATCCTGCTGAACAGTTGTGAGTGGGGGTTGTGAGGGGTGGGGGGTTTATGGTTAGGGGGTGAGACTGTGGGATAGATTTCTTGAGCGACCGAGGTCAGAGGGAGCAAGAAACTAGAATCTGGTGCAGAAAATCCAGATTTGATTGTTTTCAATTTTTGACCACATCAAAAGACGCATGGCGATGTAACTGAGACTGAAGTGAATGAATTGATGCAAAAGTGATTATTTTTCCTCCAATGTTTGAAGTTCCTGATGCTGAATTACGTTCATAGAAGCCTGAATTGTGATGATGTCATGTTACACCTAGTTCACCATATTAAAGATCCTCTTTAACATGGTGATAATGTCATGTGTTAAAGATCCCCTTTTAGCCATATGCTACTCATACGTCTGGTTGTTCCACCTGCCCAGTTCACCTGCCAAACCGTCACCACACGCAGCACTTGACATGCCTCATTCCTTGTCAGGTATCAATCTAAGGGAATGGTTCACCTGGAGTTTTAATTCTCTAATGTTAAAGAAAGAAGCTCCTCGAATTCAGTAATAAATATTTAGGGCATCAACGAGGAGAAAATGATTTTTTAAGACATGGTCATGACGCGTAGTTTTTAACGCGAAGATGCCAGGGACTTGTCCATGTTATTCAAAGATGCATCTTTGGGATGATAGTGAAGAGATCATGTTAGAGAGTTTCGATAACACGAGCTCGAGAAAAACGCTGAAAATTACTAGCATTGGCTATGAAGTTCACGTGAAAGTAACGAGCAAAAATACATCCTAGTTGTGTGCGAAGAGTTCCCTGTTGTGGCTAATTCGGGCCTGCTTTATCACGTGGCTCTTAAATAACTTACGTTCCCATCGAGAATGTTTTCTCTGCCCACCAGAGGGAGCAGCTAAACTTCATTAGAGGATATTCCAGTCCATTATCACCCTCCCCAAACTGTTGCTGGAGTCAGAGAGATGTTTTACTCCCGTATCCTCGTCCCTCCCTCTCCCTCCCTCCCTCCTTCTCTCTTCTCCCGGCCACCCACAAATGATGTTCTAAAGGTCCCCTTTTAGCTAAACTTTTCGGCTGTTTCATCACAATAAGTCTGGCCATTAAGCAGAAGTCTGCCTCTCATTGCTGGCAAACTCGTCTCTTCAGAGACGCTTGGTGACAACGCCTTCTCTTTCTCATTCTTTCTCTCTTTCTCTCTTTCCTAGCATCTCTCTCACACACACACTTACACACACTCACGCTCCCTCTCCCATCATATCTCTTTTTCCAATCATTTAACCTTTCGTCCTCCTATCGTTCTTTTTTTCTGCGACTGTTCGAAGAACATGGATAAAAAAGTGACTGCTCTTGAATGATTCACTGAGCGTCTTTTCACCGAAGCTGTGAGACTTTTCATAAAAGAGTGCAAAACAAAGTGCATATTCTCAAGTCTGTTGCGAAATTCATGTCTTTATAAGAAGCAATTTGATTTTTTCTCTAAAATAACCCACACCATTCTTTATCGTCAACAATTACCTTATTTTAGTAATGATGAGGAAAACTGAGTGTTCTCCAAATTCCTCATCTCCAAGAAATAGTTTGATGGTGCGAATTAAGGCATACTTCCGCATACTACGAGTGTGCCACTAGAGAGTAAGAAGCCCTCTTCGCGAGCGGCTTAAATCCTACCTCTCCATCCGCAAACAACGTGCAGTAATTGGCAATTCAAATTCAGAACTACAGAACACAACCCTTGGAGTCCCTCAAGGATCTGTTCTTGGGCCTCTTCCATTCTTTGATTTAATTAATTAAATGGTGCAATCAACCATTTCTCAATATTCATGCTTTTGGAAGATAACAGCAAATTGTCACACAATAGTCATGTAAATTCAATGTCTATGTAGTAAACATCTGAAGATGAAAATTTTGCCTCGAGAGTTGAACTATATTTTTCCTCGAATTGAAATTTGTATATTCTGTTTTTCACGCTGAACCAACGAATAGTTATAATATAAGTAGAGTAAATTGCCCAACTCGAGCTGTATTTCATAATTTGTTCTCTCTTGACAAGCTGTCATCCAAGCTAATTCGGCTCTCAGTGTTACCATTGTCTACTGAGAGATGCGACGTGTATTCTCGTGTTTTCTTAGTATCAATGAACATGCTTGGTATGAAAAAATTTTCGAACTTTAAATATCAAAATGAGACATATTGCAGAGCCCAACTGCATTTCATCAAGGTTAACTGCATCATAACGAAATACATTCATTCATTTTTACAACAAAACGAGGTTCATTCAGTGAAACTAGTACATATTGTAGAGATTCTTCCTTTACAAAACTATATGACTCTCAGATTGCCGCAACATGCGTTGCTAAAAGCGCAAAGTTGTAATATCATTTGAATGCACAAACACGGTTTTAAGAACATTTGAGTGCAGAAACATGGTTTTAAGAACATATGAGTGCACAAACACGGTTTTAAAAACATATGAGTGCACAAACACAGTTTTACGAACATTTGGATGCACAAACACGGTTTTAAGAACATTTGAGTGCACAAACATGGTTTCAAGAACATATGATTGCACAAACACGGTCTTAAGAACATATGAGTGCACAAACACAGTGTTACGAACATTTGGATGCACAAACACGGTTTTAAGAACATTTGAGTGCACAAACACTGCGGTGAGCTGGAGTGCCGTCGAGGGAGTGTCACGTGGTTCATTTCGAGACTAAATGCGCAGGCACAACAAGGGAGGTTCACTGTTTTGCCCATTAAGTGGCTGGCTGTCGAGCGACCATGCAAATCGCACAGCAGCCTCCAAATTGTGAATCCATGTCGCATTGTGCCGCCTGGCACAAGACGGAGAGAGGGAGCCAGGGAGGTGCCGTGGGGGTTAAATGCGCAACAAAGTGGGACGGGAAATATGATTCCTGAAAAGCTTGAAAATGCGAAGCCAGAAAGTAATTTTCATTGGGAATGCACTAGTTTCAATTCATGGTTAGACATTAGGTGAAGTTTTTATTTGAGTGAATTTATTCCATGCGTTGCAATTCAATGGTTTGTGTGGAGATGAACGGAAAATAGACTTTGAAATTTTTAAAAGAAACCAATATGTCTGTGAAATATTCCATTGAACAGGATCAACATTTTTCAAGTTATTTCAAAAAATCTTACGAAAGTAAAATATTTTTTTAAGTATATGTGTGAGATTTTACATGCACTGGTTGATCAAATATTTATAGACAGAAATATGACTTATAAAGTCGTGAGCCACCGAGTTCCCTCAATATTCCTGTTGATGCAAGCGCTCAGGTATTGAATTAGAATTAAATTAGAGATTTGTTTCGACCATGGTAAGTCGAAATTATTTTTTAGTATTTCCACGTCATGATCGAGCCAACTTTCAAATGTTTCACTGGGAAATGACAGACGGATTGATTGTTGAAGTAATTTTTTTCGGCTCTTACAGCACTCCAAAGTCAGGCTACCTCGCTACCACCAATTTCTCTGAAAGGGAAGCAAGACACCCTGGACTGGGAGATGGAGGATTATTTTATCTCTACCTTCTCATATGTGAATAAAGGTCCTTAACACTACAACCATGGAGTCATCGTCTATTTATTGAATTAAATGATCAATACCTCGAGTACTTTTTCTGGCACTGTGCATGAAGGCTCGTCACAGCATGAAGTGAGTTCATTCAATTTGATATTTAAAATAAAGTGCGCCACCATGCACGGAAAGTAGTCAAAGCGAATATTGGCAGTTCATGCAAACTGTGCTAGAATAACTTATGTCGTGTATATGATGAATTTATAAATTTAATTTCAAATTTAGTGGCCTAAAATTTTACTTTTTCTAACAATTCCTCACAGAAACTGAACCCAGATTTAATTTCGTTGGCATCGGTTACGATTTAAGAACAAAACACTCAACAACAATACTCTTGTACTAGTGTGCCCCAAGTTGCCGTCTTATATTTTATTACTTCTCTATGTTCTCCCTAACAAAACTTTTGACCAAAAATGTAACTTAGTAAGATATACTTTAAATTTTGGAGAAGTAACATTTTTCCCACTCAATTTTTCTACTCTGTGATCATTTTTTGCACTCTATGGTAATTTTTCCCACTCTATATCACTTTTTCCAATACGATAATAAAGTAAAAAATGCCCCTCTTAATGGTCGGAATCGTTAGCGCAAACATGTGTGTTCTCTTTTCTTTGTTCTCTCTCGATCTCCGAGGCAGTGAGAGGATGCACAGCGCGCACAACTGCATATGGCGTCCCGTGCGCCGGACGGCGGCAGCGGAAGGAGGGTTCAAAGCGCACCAGAGATCTGAGACCTGGTCAAATGGACCGGCTGTTCCGGGATCCTTTATGATGCTAAGCTACCCGATTCTATTAGCATTCGCTTGTGAGCAAATCGCCGCGTTTTTATGGGTCTTTTTCTACGTTCAGTTCTGACTAACTCAGAAGAATGCGCGGTGCTCGAGTTTTTTGGGGGGAGTTTAGGCCGGAGGTCGACCTTCTGCCGACCTTCTGCCGACCTCCTCGAGTTTTGGGAGAGTTTAAGTCGGAGGTCGATCTTCTGCCGACCTCAACGCTGCGACTCCAAGCTCCCACTGGAGAATTTGTCCTTATCTTTTGTCTGCAGAGTTTCTTAAGCAGCAACTTGATTAATTACGCACGCTAAATCCTTCGTTTCAGCATGTTGGACGGAGCGTGAGAGCAGAACTAGTTCATCGCATTGGCCGGAATGTTACTTGAGGAGTTATAGCTGATGGCTCAAGAAGATGTTTCGGTGCATTTCTTGCTATGATTCCCTGTTTGAATGAGGGAGTGTCCATCAAACAAATGACAAAATTGAATTACTTGATTTCTGAGCTTCATTTCATCGAAAATTTGTTGGAATACATTTTTGAGGACTATCCACTCAAAAAATTGTTATTGAAACTTTGTTTATGTATGTATGTAACCTAGTTCAGATGTACGCGTGCGATTCATTAATACGCTCGTACTCTATTTATAGTTATCAATAATGTCAGTGACTCCAGAAAACTGAATTTCATAAATCCACGACTTTTTCTATTTTCACGAGTACGGAACGCTTTCTTCTTCGATAAACATTTCTGTTTTAGTTACAGATGCACACTCATTGTGATCAGTGTCATATTATAAATAAGGTCTAGTTACACGCCCATTTCCTTACAAAAAGTCGAGCACTTATACTCTAGTAAGAAATTCTATTCAGCTCACCCAAAACTGCAGCCGGCACACGTAAGGAAACTGACGTGAGTGCAGACGGCCGTGATGCAAGGCGCCGTCTCATGAAAATGCAATTTCCATTTTCAGATCTAAATTTGATTCACTTTAAACATGAGGCGGCCGCTCTCCTAAGCATAGAAGCGATCAAATTAAAATTTCAAAAGCTGGCCATTGTGGGCTGTCATAATCTAGAAAAATTTATTAGCGGTTCCTTCTCGAACTGTCCATTGAAAGCACCACAACACCGCCGCCCTGCTTTCTAATTCTAAGTAAAAAGACGAAGTAAAAGAGAGAACTCAGGCGAAGCGAGGGGGGAGGGGGTAGAGTAAGGGGGAATCCCTCCCACCTCAGCTCGCATCTCTGTAAAAGAAGTTCGCTCTCCCACTTACGAGGAGAATAGCATCACTCATAAGCAATTCATAAATTTATCTATGGCAACAATGGAAGCTCTCAACAAAGCCATACCACTACTTAGCTTTTAACCATTCCCTCTGGCCGGACCCATTGAGCAAATTGTGGCCGCCTCAAAAAGCTGTTTTATATTCAGCTTCCTTATAAGGCAATGCAAGGCTAAAGCTCATCCATTTTCCGGCTCATCAACTCGCACGGAATGAGGCAAGTTTGAGGTGGTGAGCCTTGCACAGAGCGAGCGTTTGAGTTCACAAGCCGTGCTCTCATGAAAATCTCGAGTGGGACTTAACTTCGAAATTTTTGTACTCATATTACCGTTATTACAACCACCGTCACTAAACTCGCTCCGGCATCAGGCACTCACCGATATCAGGATGAGGAAGGAACTGCCACGCGCCAGTGAACTCCATAGAACACTTTAATGAACTAATTTAATGATAAATAGAACATATTGAGGGTATGGACCGAAGATCACTGGGTTAACATTCGATGATGAAAGTACTCGTGATGCCGCATTATGGCGATAACATTAATGCCCTCGAATGGGTCATGGCTGTGGTAACATTCGCTGATGAATGTTACGTCCCATCATGGTGGTAACATTCTTGCGGAAATTCAATGGAGAATCATCGTTTAGCATTCTTATCTGGAGGCAATGGGGAATAATTACCTTTGCTCGGGAGAGCAACATGCACAGCGAAATGGCACTCTCAAATAACATGATACGCAATTTATTGTTATATTTGCTAGTGGATATTTTTTAATATTTGCCTCGAGGTCGTTGTTCTCGACTTACTGTGTTCTCTTGCTGTTACCTGATTAGGTTGTAATTCAGCAAATTTGAGTTGAACATGATGTGTTAACACTGTGTTAAAACTCTTTTTCTGTATGAGCGAGGACTGTCAACAGTGTACGTAATTGATGTCACATCCTTGAGCTGTAAAATACGTTGTGATTCTGTGGAACAGGTGACGTTACCCGGGATGTGGTTTGATTTCTGATCGTCAATATTTCAGTTAGCTGTAATTTCCCTTTATTTGTGGCGTGGTGTACCTATAGCATTAACATTTCGTTTTTTTAATTGATCTCCATGAGATGTCTGAATGTACAGTGAAAAAATTTATATTGGAATAAAAGTCTCAACAATTTTACTTGCCAGTCGTTTGATTTTTGTTCTCAAACATTTTTAAGCGACAAATTCGTGGAACATCCAATGAACATAAACAAAATTTTTTATAACTTTATCACAGTCTATTAGAAAGATTCTTCACAACACTACGAGTAAAATATTCGATGACGAATAATTTTAAAACGGAAGCTGGAGAGGAGAAATTTTAGGAAGTTCCTTAAGTCAAGAAACTCAACTCCAATAGGAGAAATTGATTTGAAATTTAAATTCCAGCATTTATAAATAACAAATAAGAAGAATACTCTCCGACGCCAACAAAAGAAAGTTTTCATATTTCTAAAATCTAATATTTCAAAATCGGCCTAAATAATAACTTCTAGATCGGGTGCGAAAAAAAATAATTTTTTAACGTCTCTCGTGGCCGGAAGAGCTGCGATCCAAATGATCCATACTTATTTAAGCCAACTAGAATATAATGGTCGAATTAACATTCCTAAGCCTAAATATTGTGTTCCTCAATTTCGGTAGGCTGAGATATTGCAGCCTCTAAATAAAGTGTACATGTTGAAACCCTCTAATCTCAGTTTTTGATTTCTGAACCTTACTCAGCCTTATGTACGGTCAGGATGAAGAAAGATACTCATGCAAAGACATCACATATACGAATAGATGATTTTCTGTCCATTGTTGCAAATTATTAAGAAAAACGCCACAAAAAAACTTTTTCACTATTGGATTGACCGAATGCAAAAATCTGGCGCTAGTATCATCCAAGTATTAAAAGAGGCACTCATGCAACGACATCACACATAAGAATAGATAATTTTCCGCGCATTGTTGGGAGATTATTAAAAAAAACACGAAAAAAGAGAACTTAATAAATACTGGATTCACAGAACACACAATTCTGACGTTAGTATCATCCAAATAGAATGCTTGTCACATGAGTCATAATGAGGAGTAGGGGGAATGATGGAGCATGAGATGTAGGTTTAAGAAAGCAAACATGAAGACACATTTGCTATCTGCCTGCGGTCCATGACAACATTAGGCCAAATAAACAGCAGAGTGCCACTCGAGGGTCGTGTGCGTGTCATCACAAAGGGCACGTGGAGCTTCCATTATAGAGTCGAACTTCTCTTAACGAACGATATTCCCTCGCTTCTTCGCTCCCTCTCGTGAGGGTAAGAAATGACTGTGGCCGAGTGCATAAAACTGACGCACTCAACACTAATGTCTGTATTTTGTGTTGCTGGGTCTAATTGTGTCTGCATTTTGCAGCACTAGGTCTAGTTACGTTTATATTTTGTTCACCATAATGTCTGTATTTTGTAGCACTGGGTCTAGTTATGTTTATATTTTGTTCACCATAATGTCTGTATTTCGTGGTGCTGGGTCTAACTGTGTCTGTATTTTGTAACGCTGGGTGTATTTATGTTTATATTTTGTTCACCATAATGTCTGTATTTTGTATCACCGGGTCTAATTAAGCGATGTCCTGCGCCTCTGCGTCTAGCCTCTCAGTTACTTCACTTTACATTGTGCGCGACGTTGACGTTACTTTGAAATTATTTTAGAGGTTATTTTTTTAAGAAATAAATTGTTCAATATAATTTTACTTACACAAATACTTCATTCCGAGAAACGTTCAGTATGAGAAATATCCGCACGCTTTGGTACACTTAAACTTTGTTGGTGTGTATCATAATGTGACACATTAATATGAGTCGAAGAATCTATTATAAAGATACGATTCACAATGAATTTCAAATCAGTAGAAAACGTTAGAAATGGATAATTTTAATTACTTTTATTTTAGAATCAGCGATTGGAAATAAGAGTTCAAGGATTTCTACGAAGATTTCCAATACGGCCGTAGGTGAATAATACTGAAATCATCAACTGCTCCATCATTAACTGGCAAGCGTTGTGACCCAGTCAAACTTTTTCGTCAGAGCATGCATGTTTTTCTCCGCCAAAGCGATTAATTAACTGGGGTGGCGAAAAATATGCATGCCGGTGGTAAAAATGTTAGACTGGGTGAAAGTTGCGTCATAAGATGAATTCTTGAAACCAAACACAATGGTTTTTTTCTTAGATTTAATTTGTAAGTCCTTGATTTAAATGTAAATTGGAGATGAAAAATATCATATCTGATGATTGAGGTGCTCTCAAATAAATATAGCATATGAAGTCGCAAAAAACATTTCAGTTAACAGTCGTAATCCTAAATTACTTCGAGTCGAAATGATTTCGAACATGATTTTGGAAGCGAAAGTTGTCCTATGCTAAATGAATTTACTCTTAGAAACATAATAACAAAGTTTTACTCGGAAATACCACGAAAACTTACGAACGATTAAAATAGAAAGAGTTAAACGGCTAAAAGATAATTATTTTTTCATACATGGACAGCTTAAGGATAGACACTCAAGTTCCTAATTTGTACAACATCACTTTCAGATTATTTAGCATTCGTACGTATTCATTTCTTGCAATGTGGAGAAAACATTAAAATCAATCGCACTAAATGTGGACCAAATAAGATATTCAAAACAAGGAGTTTACTGTTTTGCATCAATGCTTTGATAGCCGTCGTCGCCATAATAGAAATGGTAGTCATATTACCTGTAGTAGCCATGGCACCAGTAATAGTCATAGCAGCCATGGCAATAATAGTTGTCAGAGTTGCCATGGTAGCCTTAGTAAACATTGAGCCACAGTTGCCCTGATACCAATGTTAGCTATAGTGTTCATGGTAGTCATGGTAGCTGTTACAGCAGAAATTGTGGTAATAATTATATCATAAGTACTTTTGATGCTCATTACGGTTTCAATGTAAGGGACTCAAATAAAATGAAAAGCAGTAGGAATAGGACATAGAATGTTGATGGTCAAAAAGTCTACGGATTTTGAAACTAATATTTAAGTATCTTTATTCATATATTAATTGATTCACAAATTTTTACAGGTATAGAAATATGTATTTGGCGTCTCTGATGTTTCTGCGTCATGGTTTTCCACTCAGAAAAAGAATGCTACAAAATCCTGTTGACTCGTTATTTAACAAGTTGTTATAGCATCATAGAAGTAATTCCGTCTCGTTAATATTTCCTACCGAAACATACATATACTCCACCAGTTTTCAAAAAATGAAAATAAATGCGTTTCATACGCAGCTCACAATTTATATACGAATCAAGTAAGAGAACAAGTCTTGAAGCAAAGATGCGACACAAACATAGACGCTCCCTGTGGTAGCCATGGAATTCACAGCTCCCACGCAAGTTACGGTGTCTAAGGTCCTAGTATTTGGTGAGTCATTCATGATGACTAACGTACTAATTATTTTCCGATAGAGATAGTGTTTCAGAAAAAATTGGGACAATATGTGGCAAAATTATTAGATATAATATTATTTTCGTGAAAAGTCTACGGAGTTAAGAACCAATATTTAAGTATCTCTGGTGTTGAAGCTGTTTCTCAAATCGGATAGTGGATTTTATTTTTTTATTTTTCGAATCAGTCTCATGAAAATTTTTCAAAGAAAAACAGTGTGTTTAAATTAGGATGATTTGTCTTAAGCGTTTTGAAATATTTTCTAATGTTTGGCACGTAGAAGTAAATTGTTCGTTCGATGTATTTGGAACCCTAATAAACTTTAAAACGTTGGCTGTGATGGGTTTAACAGAAGTTCAATATTCAACTCAAATTTAAAGTTGAAAGTTGTTAGCAACTTCACAAATAGTAAACATTAACTGGGTCCATTAAATACCTTTAATTTTAAATATTGTCAATGATCATTTCAAATAACACATCGATAGGTCGTTTCGCAGCAAGAAGAACTTAAGCACGACCCATCGATGCATCGTATTGCAAGCATCGTGTTAACGTTGGCTTTTAGTACCTGCAAACGCTCAGCTCATCCATCCTTCTACTATGAGAAATATTTCAGAATGCTTTTTTTTAATGTGAGTCTCATATATCACAATGTCGCGATCATTTTTTCTCTACTCTAGAGTATATCCTTCTCAGCGTTATGCTTCCTGTACCTACTCTATTTTCAGATTCATCCAGAAGTCACACATAGTAATGTCTGTAAAGAATCATTTCTTTCTTCTCCTATGACTAAAATTCTACTCGCTGAAAAGTTCTGGATCTGTCACATTGAACGAAAAGTTGCTGAAGTGTTGTGACGATTTTCACGTTCATGCAGCGTGATACCTTGTAGAATAAGCTAAATCTCTTTGCACTATTTTTCCAGTGTACCAGTACCCCTATACTAGTACGGCTACACCAGTATTCCTATACTAGTAGCACTATAACAGCTCCCCCATGCCCGCATACAAGTGCGCCCTGGAATCCCAACACACTATAACCAACCAAAACTAGGAAATTAAAATTTATACCTATCAGCAATGACAGAGCCGACAGAGCCGACCTCTGTATGTATTATTGAGTGTAACCTTACCTAGTCTATCACGTGAAAAGTTGTGAATAATTTTGTACCCTGTTAGAAGAATTAGAAATGGAATTTTTTGCATCATCTAAGGATGCAAAGATCAGTCAAGTTCTCTGCTTAGCTCTACTGGCAGTCGCACCTGTGCTGGGTTCAATAAAGCTAGAGCCCCTCTAAACTATCATTCGATTAAATTTTCTCCTCTCGTCGTAAACGACGGGGGAGGTATTCATTTTTCACATGTGAAACATCTATTTTGAAATTCAGAAAATGATTTGCGGTGGTTTTAATTTGTCTGACAATGGAATCAATGGGGCCCATTACGTATGACTGCAGGTGCACTATTCATTCGACTACTGCGCATAGTTTCTATTCAAACTTCAGCAATAGAGGACAAGGAGTTGAGCCTGGAAGTGTGTTAAGTAGCAGGTATGGAGAAGTACCTTTGGGCACACGCAAGCATTTTTATCTTTGCAAAGGAAAATTTTACCCAATGCGAGTTCCATTTTTTTTCAGAATGAGAAATATCTCTCTGCAAAGGTTTTTCCTGATGCAAAATTGCTGAATCCACTTTTAAATAATGGATTTAAATTAATGCATAAGGAATTCAATTCCTGCAAATTAGTTCATTGATTATTTTAAGCAGCTAAGGCCGTGTTGCTTGCAGGTGTAAATATTTCAAACTAGCTATTTATCTCCCGGTAATGCATCGCACAGAATTATTAGCCTTTTCCAATTTCCACTTAATAAATCGTCTCAATGTTTTACAGTGATCAGAACTTTTGAAACCGTACGAGGAGCCTTCTTTTTGAATCGACTCCAGTTTGGAATTCTTCCACCCACCCACCTCGACGAATGCCGTCAAAAAGAAGGCATTTGAACTCTTTCTTATTTTTTCACCACAATTCCCCAGCCCCTCCCCAAGGCAGTCCCCCCCTCCCCACCTTGCAGGCAAACACGCCCATTGTACAGCGTGCCAGGTCTGCTAGCAGCGGAGCGACGGCTTTGTTCTCAGTCTGTTCCTCATCAGTTAGAACAAACCTCTTGACAAACAAAAGCTGCTCAAACAAACACACCAATATCACAGGGTAAGCACAAAACACACTCCCATGCAAATAAAAACAGGGCGACTCCACACTCTTCCGAAGTCTTGTCGCAGATGGAAAAATGTTTTTTTGAAGTCTCTCAACAACAAGTGCGGTAGGTGATGCAGTGTTCAGTGCAGGGTCATTGGTGCGGAAATGTTTGTTCATTATCGGATGACGGCAAATAGTTTCGGTGGAATGATTAAATTCAGCGCTTTCATGAGAACTGTGTTAAATTTAAACAATGTTACAAATTAGTGTGCTAATAAAGGCACCACTTACGCTCTAAAAGTATTTTCCGTTTCCCGTCAACAATTTAATCTATTGTGCTCTATGTGTGCATATATATGAGGTATTAAATTTGAGAAACAATAAAATGGTGTATTTACTTGCAGATAAACAACTGATTTTAGTATATAATTACTACATAGAGCATATTTTACAAATGATAGTTAGCAAATATGCTTAGGAATTGCAATTTGCGCCTGTATATCTAAAAAAATAATTAATAATTGAATATAAAACAGGAAAAAACGAGCTCACGCTTCTTTATTTTTCCCATTTTATTACCTTTGGATTTATAATAGAACTTATTTCCCTTAAAAGGCCCTATATTTCTTCAAATCATTTATGCAAATTTGTTCAAAAATTACAAAGAAGCAAAAGAACATATGCAGCACACACCCCTGATGTCTATTGATAGCTTAGTGCATTGGTTCACCTTCATTTTCCCAATCAATTTTAAAAATTTACATTTTTTAATTATTTTTTAAATGAAAAAAAATTATTCCAAAATAAATCGGATGTGGTGCCTGCAAGTTAAGGCACAGGGACAACGCTATGAAGGATTCGACACTCATTTTATTTCTTACAGTTCTAGATAAGATGAAACAGCGGAATAGTCAACATTAACGCTCTCAACTCTCTCAATCACTTGTCACGCATTCAGATGCTATTTTCTGAATGGCTCCCTGGACATGCCACACATACTCAAGAATTTGTCCTCACTCAAAATTGTATTGAATAAATGCGAGTTATGTCGCTATGTCCCACAAGTCAAAATTTATACAATTGGAATTTTATTTTTATTTTGCTATTACTCTAATTTCCAAGCAGCTTTGTTTCATTCAGACCAGCGCTCGCAGCAAACAGATCCTAACGAAAAATCTTTAGCTACTTTTTAGTCTTTTTTGGCTATTCTTACTCACTAGCCCCCGCTTTTTCGCTTTACTTTTTCCCTCTTTTTTTCGCTCAACTCTTCCCTACTGCAGCCAACAGCCAGCTCAGGTGTAATTGTCTTACCTGTAAGACAATTACAATTACACAGCAATAAAATATTCTTGCTACAGCCCTCATTACTAATGTATTCTTTCTTACTACAATCCAGCTGACTGCTCTATCCTTACTACCTGTAGCTCTCTTTACTGTCGCTGGCTACCATTCTTTCTTACTACAATCCACTTTTCTCCCACCCACTGGTTGCTCTATTTTTAAATAGGGTAGCTCTTTTTACTGTCGCGCTGGCTACCAGTCCTCCTTACTACAATCGACTAGGCTGCTCTATCCTTACTTACAATAGCTCACTTTACTTTACTACAGCCCACTTGGCTGTTCTGTCGTTACTTACAGTAGCCCACTTTACTACAGCCCTGTTGGCTGCTTTACCCTACTTACTTAGCGCACTTTACTGTCGCTGGCTACCATTCCTTCTTACTACGGCCCACTTGGCTGTTCTATCCTTACTTACAGAAGCCTTTTTTGCTTCAGCTGAGTGCTCTATCCTTACTTACTGTAGCCCACTTTACTACGGCCCACTTGGCTGCCGCTTGCAGCAGCGCGTCTCGCTAGCTTTAATTAGGAGCAGCAAACAGCAGAGACTGAAGGCGTTGGAATGACTCTGTGAGTTGGCGCGCTGAGTGGCAGGAGTCAATAGGCTCTGAGACGCGCCTTGTTTTGCTGGTGGAGGCCTAGAGGCATACGGTGCCCCAGGCCTCTAAAGGCCGCATTATATGAGGTAGCTGCTCTCTGTCTCCCTAAGTGTGAACTCTTTTCACATTCTTCCGGAAGGTTTAATTAAGTTAGCTCCCATAATACGCATTATAGAATTAAAAGGGGGATTTTTTTTGGGGGGGGGGGATCTAACACACACCATGTGAGGTAGCTGCGCTCTATCTCCGTAAGTGTGAACTCTTTTCACATTCTTCCGTAAGGTTTAATTAAGTTCGCACCCATAATACTTCACATTCACAGTGGTCTCAAAATAGGCTGGGAAAGCACACACACGAGTTCTGAGATCTGCGAGCTGTGTGAATGCCAAGCGAAGGCCCTCAAATTTACGTTCCATTGAGGCGGCACAACTTCTTCATCAAATGTGATGAAAGCCTCCAAAAATTCGAGCAAATACCTCGCTATAATTTGCCAGGCGTAACAAGTATCGTTTTAATCCTATGATATGAGCAGGTGGGTAGGGCTCGGGGTGGGAATGGAAAATGAATTGAACACATACCATTTTTCTCAGTTCAAATCAGCGTGCGTGTATCGTGTTTTCTTAGGTCAAATCAGTGTAACATTTGTGAGATTTTCAAGTCTCACATTCGCTTGGTTCAAATGAGTGTAACATTTTCTAGGTTTTTAAGTTCCACATTCAAGTTGTCACTAGAGTATAATCCAAAAAAGCGTTACATTTGTGAGATTTTCAAGTCCCACATTCATGTCCCCATTAGAGTAAGAATCAATGAGCACTCTCGGCGAGGGCGAAGCAATTCCGTAATCGCTTCGGTCGGAGAACAGCTCGCACTGAGTTCCTCTCTGTAAAGGAAATAGAAAATAATTAAAGCGCAAACTCGTTTGCATAAACTGCATTTTCCTCTCGTGAACTTCTCACTGCGCTGATTTTTCTTGCGGGCTTTATGGCACTATAAAAATATTAATAAAATTAGATATACCCTCTCGTACTTTTAATAGAACGCATAAGCATGGAAAACACAATTTTACTTTCATGGCTGACTGCGAAGATCAACACTGTCGATTCAATTTTTGAGGTAAAAAAGATATTATGTTGACGAGCAAAGCATGACAGCCTCACACGCTGCACACGGCAGCCTCACAAGCTACACACGCTAGCCTCACACGCTGCACACGGCAGCCTCACACGCTGCACACGGCAGCCTCACACGCTGCACACGGCAGCCTCACACGCTGCACACGGCAGCCTCACACGCAACACACGCTAGCCTCACACGCTACACACGCTAGCCTCACACACATTTCCACCCCGCGTTCCGATTGCCAACAAAGGGAGTGCAACGAAGGCGCATCCAAAGACAAAGACTAAGACAAAGCTTTACATTTCTCGCCCGGTTACGCGAGAACAATCTGAGCTTTATTTTCTTTAACAAAAGAGTGCATATCAAAGCAAGCAGCACAGCGGCACAGCATCACAGCACCACAGCACCACAGCAACACAACACCACAGCACCACACGACTACAGCACGATCGCACCACAGCACCATAGTGGCAAAGCACCATAGCAGCACAGCACCACAGCGGCACAGAACCACATCCCATTTATTTTGTTTGCACATACATGTACAGTAATTATTCTGCTGGAGTAAATGACGGATAAATTTACTGTAAAATTAAGTACAGTGTATAAAGTATGCGAGCCAACTGCCTGCCCCTCACACATTACCCTCGCACAACCTGCTCTACAACATGCATCAGAGTGTCAGCTTCCCATCTTCTATTCGTCCCAGTCGCACGACATACATACATCCACACACGACCTACATACCCTCACTATCCGCCCTTTTCGCATTTTCCTTCTGCCTTCATACCACCTGCACACCACTTTCCACCACTTTCATGGTGTTAACCCGGGATCATTAATTCAGATGTATTAACCCTACAGAGTATTAACCTCTGCGTATCACCTTCATACTCTCTTAATACCATTTTTATGCCAGCTGTGTACTACTTTCATGCCACAGAGTACCAGCTGTATACTACCTGTATAGCACCTACACACTACTTGAACACCACCTCCTTTCAATTTCAAAGGTTCTCCTCATGATAACAACTACAGCCCGGAACTGAAGAACTAAGAGTCCTCTCTTTCTGCATTAAAACGATCTCAATTCGAGGCCAAGCTGCTGTTCTGCCACTACCTTGGCTCTCCCAATGTAGAATAAACAAGGTATAGTCAAACTAGTTTTTTGTCGAGCGTGTGGCAATGCTAACGTCATGGCAACGAACCAATAGCTGCGCTCATATTGCATCTGAAAACACTGCTAGCCCCAAATCTGGCACTATTATTAGCCTAACAACATGTCGCAATGGTGGCGTCATAAAATTTGTTTGAAACAAAGCCGTTCTATTGGCTTGCAGAATCAGAATAGCTGTATTTTCCTCCATAGCAATGACTCTACCTCGTTTCCTCTACCGTGGTTTCCCTCTATCGATTCCCCTCCCTCCACACCCAAAGCATCCACCACCTCCCCCCCCCTCCTGTGACATTGGGGGGGGAGTAGAAAATCAAGGCTCTCTAAAGTGTCAAATCTCATCAAGCGGCGACAATGACACGATTGTCGGAGCCTCCTTTGGGGGCCCAAAAGTGTGCATAAATTCACCGCTGCATTCTTATATGCCGGGCCCACGGAGAGCAAAAGAGGGTCTGATCGCCCTACATCGAGGAGGCTTTCTGGATTTTATCCTCTTTAAAACTCAGAAAGAAAAAGGAAATTTTTAACTTGGACAAGTTTCAGAAATATCGCTCGAGCCCCGAAATAAACGGCTTCTTTCAGTGTCTCTAACGGACGACGTCAACTGATGAAACCGCGTTTTGTTTTCTCCTGTGTTTGAAGTATCACCTCAATGTTTGAAGATGTGGTGAAGTGGTTTATATTTATACAAGAATAATTTTTTAATACAAGAATCATAGAACTGAGACAAATAAATCTATGAGAACTGTACGCTGAATCATTACGGTATGAAAAACCGCCAAATGTCTCCATAACTACCCTTGTGTTATTACAATGAGAATTTCATCGAACACATAGTATTGGTTGATCCGTCTCTCTGTGACGCTCATAAAGATGCTTAGAGTTTCACCGTGCACAAGTACAAGAATATTTAAATCACGGGTAGGATAAGGATAGATATATTTGTTTTTGTCATCCACCTCTGGAAGATTAATATTAGGAAAATATTGAGTCCCGTTTTTTTGGACGGGTCGTGTACACACTAGTTCCAAAAAAAACAGGCAAGCATATGAGCTGGGACCACACCAGATGATGTCTTTTTCTTCGGCCATCTCAGATTTTTAACTTCGCAAAGTGCAAAGAAAAATAATTTATAAAAAAATCGTACTGCAACTCCAAATTCTGTGAAGCAAACAAGCAAAATTGACAAACATAAAAAAATGTTTCTATCACACGCACTGAATATGATGGAAGATAACGCAAAGCCTCTTCCGTGAAGACGCGATTTTCCGGTCAAGTCACGGAGACCCGAGGAAAATTTTTTCAACAAGCGATGACTTGATCCGACGAGTTGAGCGGCTCTTAAGATGAGGGGTGCTAGTAGAGCAAACAAATCCTTCCCTCATCATCCATCATCATCCGTCGGGGCGTCAGGCATCATCAGCATCGTGGTGTAATCATTAGCAGAGACAAGCCGGGTCTGGTGACCCCAACTAGAATAATGGAGACATGAATAAGGGCGACGTTACCTCACTTCTGACGTTGGAAGATCGCATCGCGGCAATTAGGCGGCGAGAAGAGTTTGAGAGAGATCAGGCGTGTGTTCGGTGGCTGTGTAGCCTGTGTAGTATGTGTGGCCTGTGTACTATGTGTGGCCTGTATAGTATGTGTGGCCTGTGTAGTATGTGTGGCCTGTGTAGTATGTGTGGCCTGTGTAGTATGTGTGGCCTGTGTAGTATGTGTGGCCTGTATAGCAGTGGCCTGTATAGCATGTGTGACATTTAAAGTATGTGCGGCCTGCATACTATATGAGGCTTGCATACTAGGTGTGGCCTGTATAGTATGTGTGGCCTGCATACTAGGTGTGGGGCTGCATACAATGGTATTTTGATACCCATGTGTGAATATCAACCAGGGATCTTAATATAATACAGTTTAAAAACCAATGTTGTACATTCCCAGTATCAATTTAGCGGAAATAAACTGTTTTTCTTTTCTTTCGAGTTTACAGTAGAGCAGCGATGTAAAACTCTATGAGAACATAGCAATACAAGGGGGATTAGGGCGTGCAGTAAACGAGAATGAGAGAACTTATGAGAGAACTTAGCCATATATTCGTGCAATAATTAAAGCAAATTTCAGTTACACGAGCTCACTGTGTACAATTTTTTCATCAACGTCCTGTAAAATATACTAGCACGCAGCTTTATGTTTGAATAACATCTATTTGTAACAAAGATTTCCTATTCATTGTTAGACGCAGCTTTAGATTTGAAAAGCAAAAATTAATGACAGAGATTTCCCAGTTATTGAAGGACACAGCTTCAGGCTTGAATAACAACAATTAAAACAGAAATTTCCTAGTTAGTGCATAAATGAGTGCATTTATTTCTCAACAGCTAGCTTTTGTAATATTGCAGAGACCGTAATTGCTCTCTTCAAAGGCTGATCCCATTTACCGTTCTGTGAGCGACTGTCGAGCTCGGGATGGCGAGCCTTGCGAGCGCCGGCATTCGACCGTCGAAGTCCAAATCTGCACAGAAACGAAGCAACAACAGGCGTGAATTATCATTTTTTTTTTACTTACGAACCCTCAGCTTCCCTAAACTTTGATGCGGGATAAATTTCGAAAATTGTATCTTTTATAAATTCAGCAAAACCGAATGAAAATTGTACACAAAACCACGTTCTTTTGAATGGCTGAAAATTTGTATTTCCTTGGTGAGGAATTCACATTAAATTTAGAAGAAGAATGCGGTTTTATGTTTATAAAATATACTGTATATTGTAACCGTAGTCCAATAGGTATTCGCCCGCTAATTACCACCAAACAACGACCTGCAAATCAAGCATTCGTTACGTCAAGCAAAAGCAGCACCGGACACTTCTGCATTAGTCCCATTTGTTCACAGTGTGCTTTACTCTGTCTTCCTCTCCCATATTTTCGAAATGATCGTTTGAACAGTTAGATCCCTAGAATCTTGTGTGCCCAGACTAACATTTCCGCATTGTATCAATAATTTCAAACACCCACGAGCAGTTTTGGCACTGGGCAGCGAAAATCACGGATGCTCCGGCGAAAAAATTAGCCTAGTCAATAAGATACTCTCTGACGGCCGAAAAGATACCTCTTGAATTAAGTGATAGGATGCCTTCTCATAATTTGGGAGTCAGGCCTCATCATATTATTTTTTAATGCACAATTGTTCGTTGCATCCTCTTGAATTTAGTGATAGGATGCCTCCTCATAATTTGGGAGTCAGGCCACATGAAGAAATTCTCTTATTCGTGATATTTCGTCCCATCTCAGTTCATCTGACTTCCCCTCGGGCAGTCGCCCTCAAGTCCTGGAATAATCCTCACCTTATGTGGAAATATTGATTGTCTTCGCCAGAGCCTTCCGTCAGAACTGAATCGAAAGCGTTGTCATCAAATGAAACTCACAGCGTATCTCTGAAGCTCGTTGCTTACTCTTAATCTGCTAATAAAAATCAATGTTTTATTAGTTTTTGCGCGTAGTGAATTTTTCTTCTGTACTGAACACGAGTTAAGATTTGACAGAACATGAGTGTCTTATTTTTGCGTGTAGTGAATTTTTCTTCAGTACTGAACACGAATTGGCATTTTACAAAACATGATTGCAAAATATTTCAGCTACCGAGGATGTCGAATGGCTGATGAGCCTGTTGACGAATTACCAAGAAAGCTGTTAAAAATGCCTGCGATACTTGAAACTGATAACTAGCTGACAAGCCTGCAGGAAAGTTACGTACATCGCTGTAACACAATGCCGGCAGAGTGCATCAGGTATAGATAGAACTGTACAACAGAGGTAGATGTTGCACCACAGCTTTTGCTCTTTCCTTCTTTATGTTTTTTGTGACTTTCACTTTGTTTTTGTATTTTTATTACTTAACTAGAAATTTAATCATCAGCATTGAGTATTATTGCGTAATGGAGTGATGAATTAAGATAATTTCTGGTATCATTAGCAAAATCATTAGAAGTGTGACTAAATTATTTTTATCATACATATAAACAGCAGTAGCGAATAATTGTTTCATTATTACTGCGTTATAATCAGCAGAAGCGAATAATAGTTTCATCATTACTGCATTATAATCAGCAGTAGCTAATAATAGTTTCTTCATTACTACATTATAATCAGCAGAAGCAAATAATTATACACGGAGGTGCCCAACCACCATCGTGCAACCACCACAACACCACAAATACAATCAGCAGCAGCCAATAATTGTATAGGAAGGTGCACAACCACCATCTCACAACCACCACAACACTGCCGTGAGGGTGCGGCGCAAGATCGACTTCCGAGATCAATTAATCTCAGGACGAGGATTTTAATCATCGATACAAGCCCGGCCTCTTGAGCAACAATCAATCTCAGCTCCTGCTTTATTTGCTGCCCAGTTTTTAATAAGGAAGTCGACCAGAGAAAGCCATTAATAAAAACTTCCTTGGGAACTGTTCGCTGTAAGTAGGCCTTCGCCGCGGCGCTCCAAATTGATGGCGCTGACGTTCGTGTTTTGGATCTCGGCTGCGCTGATAAAAAGATGTTGGCGAGACTTAGCCTCGTGTGATGTTGAATGTAATGTCTGCAGCGAGACTTAGCCTCGTGTGATGTTGAATGTAATGTCTGCAGCGAGACTTAGCTTCGTGTGATGTTGAATGTAATGTCTGCAGCGAGACTTAGCCTCGTGTGATGTTGAATATAATGTCTGCAGCAAGACTTAGCCTCGTGTGATGTTGAATGTAATGTCTGCAGCGAGACTTAACCTCGTGTGATGTTGAATGTAATGTCTGCAGCGAGGCTAAGCCTCGTGTGATGTTGAATGTAATGTCTGCAGCGAGACTTAGCCTCGAGCGATGTTGAATGTAATGTCTGGGAATATGTTAGCAAGATTCTGCCTAGTGTTATGTTGAATGTAACGTATTGGAGCGCAGTCAGCGAGACTCGAATCATTACAATGACTCAGGCGATGTTAAACGCTGACGTACTGCACACGAGTCCTTGATACAATGAGCGTCGTTGCTTTCTCACATACTCGCACACTGTTCTCAAAATAATGCTAGAAAAATTGCGCATCCTTCAGCTCATTTCCAAGTGATAACTTGGGAGACACGCATGACCAACTATATAATTTCGTACAGAAGTCCACTCTTATTTGACAGACGTGTGAGTCGCCTGAACTCGTTCATGCTTGTTTAGCTGGTGTGGCTGTGGTGTGGTTTATCTGGTGTGGCTGTGGTGTGGTTTATCTGGTGTGGCTGTGGTGTGGTTTATCTGGTGTGGCTGTGGTGTGGTTTAGCTGGTGTGGCTGTGGTGTGGCTTAGCTGGTGTGGTTCGGTCTCCAGTGGTGAATCCTACACCACACACAAAAGTGACGGCTGTAAGGCGATGGGGATCAAGAGCTGTACGAGGCTGAGGAGGAGGCGACAGAGCCAGAGGAGGAGGTAGAATATGATGCGGAGGAGGCAGAGGAGGCGGAGAAAGCAGAGGAGGAAGCGGAAAAGGAGGCGGAGGAGGCGGCAAAGGCCGAGGAGGCAGAGGTGGAGGAAGAGGAGGCAGGAGGCAGGAGGCAGAGGAGGCGATGAAAGAGGCAGAGGAGGCGACAGAGGCGGGGGCAAGAGGCAGGAGGCAGGGGAGGCGATGAAAGAGGCAGAGGAGGCGACAGAGACGGAGGCAGGAGGCAGAGGAGGCAGAGGTGGAGGAGGCTGTGTGCAGCAATGCCTCGAGTTAGCGTCTAATGAAAGCAATAAAGAGAGGCCACAATAGAGCCCGTGGTGTGGCGCAACAGCCGCGGTTGTCCGCAGCAAACAATGCCCGATGACTGTGGCAGACACACCGAATGCTAAGGAGTCAAAGTCAATAGAGATGTGTCCTTCTCTCCCAGCCAGGCCTGTCATATCGGCTTTCTTCTTTTCTTTTGTGTTCAGTCTTCTCCACGCAGCGCTGAGAATTTATTCTAAGTTATTGCGATACAAAGAAGTCGGAGTTTTGTGCAACTGTGGTGCCAGGCCTGTTATATATTTTGTTATGTGGGCTTTCTTCTTTTCGTTTGTAGTTTGTCTTTTACACGCTGCATTATTCGGTGCTGCGAATTGGTTTTAAGTTTTCACAATATAAACAAGTCGGAGTTTTGTAAGAGTGCAACTACGTCGTGAAATTGGCGTCAAGTTTTTCGTTCCCCTTACGGCGTGTGCGATCTTCAAATATTGTTCCCTAAAAATCAAGGTATTATTGGACAGTTAATGTTCTTTCAAAAGGATGGACGTCAATCTAATAAATGTGGCCTGGGCGACGATGTCTACTCTCCAATTTAGTGGCTGTCGTCATTCCCTCCCTTTTTGGTCAAAGAATTTACGTCTGCCATCTTTACCACTTAGTAATTTAGTTCTTGTGCAATTTAGCACACATCCCTCAGACGCTGTTTTATATTTTGTTACGAAATTCATGAGAGCAGTTTTAAATTGAAAAATTAGTAATCTTGAACAATTGTTTAGAAAAATATAAAATTTGCTCTGTTATGAATTGATGAATTACAAAAAGTTGTTCTGTTACGAGTTGGTAAAAAGCTCAGACCAAGTTCGATATCATCGAAGATTTGTTGCAAACCTACATACATCAAAGCAGACAGCATTTCTTCTTTCCTCTCAATCCTCTCATATCTTCCGTAAAAAATACTAAAAAATTTTGTAGATACCAAACTTATCTTTCATCAGGACAACTAAATCAAGATTTCTTATAACCCTGCCATAAAACGATTTATTAGAAAAGAAAATAATACTCGCATTCCAATCATCTTACAGCAGACTTCCACCCAATACAATTACCCATTTTTTTCCGCCCAATGAAAATTAGGTGAGTTAATCTTCAAAGCTACACGGAGCAAATAAAAATGTCTTACTTTCGATATCATAGCGGTGACGGTTCTCACTCCCCTCACACTGCCTGCGTCGCAAGTCCACAAGGCTGAGTAAAGATGGGGCACGGGACTACAACACAGCCACTGAACTATATAGCATGTCCCATAAAAACCCGAACCGAGTTTTATTTCCCCGTATCAGTAATACTCGTAATTATTTCCCGTATCAGTGGTAATCAGTAATTCTGTATAATTTTGCTTGAAATTAATTGGCTAGGGTATTCTTACGACGGTATTACTGATACGGGTTGGGGTTTTTGTGGGACATACTGTATATGCCCATACAGGGTGGCCCATGAGCGAGGTACCTTTTTAAAACTATTATAGTTATAGAAATAAAAATGGAGAAGCTATTTGGTTAGTTTAGAATGAAAGAAGAAATTTCAAAGTTTAAAATAAATTTAAGCATGAAACAATAAAATACATTTAACTATGGACTACAATATCTTTTGAGTGACCTCCATTATTAGTCAAACAATGACGCGCACTTTCAGCGGTGCTGTTCATTACTTTCCGTGATGTTTTTTATGCAGTTTTTTGCAGTCCATAGTTTATTACGCAGTTATTCGAAGGATTTCTTTCAATACCATCAATATTCCTGTAATTCCTCTGAGCTGTAGTAACCGAACAATTACAGCGGAGGTAAAGTTCCACTATCCATTGCCTAGGAATTCATTGAAAGGGATTTTAGGAATTTTGGGGGCAATATGTTGCGATGCTCGGACGACTTAACACGTTGGTAGAAGACTTTAAAATCTCCTCATCCATTCTGAATTAACCAAATCTTTTTACCATTTGTAGCTTTACTGCTGTAATAGTTCTAAAACGTTACTTTGGGCCTCCTCATATAACGAATGCGTCTCTAAGTTACAAATTGCTATAAGAAAGAGACATCCCTCCTTTTATTCAGTCTAGCCACCACAAATGCTCGCACATAACGCGAAGTGAAGTGTCGCTTCTCAAAACTAAGTTTGCTTTTAGGTATGCGTCCCGTCTGAAAATGTAAGATAGCTAAATAAACTACGTATAATAAAATAACTATGTTCGCTTTTAGGTATGTCCCCCATCTGAAATTTTAAAATGTTCGTATTGCTTTTAGGTATGTCCTTCGCGTGAAAATGTAAGATGTTTGTAATAAAGGCCACCATGCATCTTTTGTGCTACGCGCACTGTACGCACGCCGCAGACTACAAAGGCCGGCTCACATGTAGTACATAGAAAGATCGTCGCTGTCGCTCGCTTGGAAATTTCTCGGTGGCATATATGGATTTGCGCGAGACGCGCGATTAATTGATTGTTTAAGCATCAAACAAAAGCTCCGGCAACAACAGAGGGCGAGGGAACAACAACATCAACAACAATGGATGCAGTAACAACGACAAATGGGATAGAAAATTGAAGAAAAAATACTTGAGGGCCCCACAAAAGCCTTGAAAAAAATACACGTGCAAGAACGATGCCCTAAACTCGACAAAGACGCTGCCATTATGGTCACGTGACATAAACAAATGACGATCGGGGAGCAACAATGGCCGCCATCTTGGATTCCGTACTTCAGACATGGGTCGAAAGAGCTAGAGTCAAATCGTGTCCATTTCTCTCCTTCTTTAGTGCATAAGGGATTATACTACTCTTTTGAGTGGGAGCCGCTGTGTGGGATGGGTGCTGCCTCCCTCACAATGTGGGAGTCGGGCCTCCCACTCGCTGGTTGTGGGAGCAGCTGTGTCTGTGGAATGTGTAATTCATACCCTTGATTTGCATACTTCATTACAGTGGAATGTTCAGTTCACCCCTCTGGAATGTGTAATTCATTTAGCCTCAGAACTTACAGGTGACAGCTTTATACTTGATTCAACGCTTCATGCCTCTGCATCAAACACACCAAACTCGTCCACCAGCCACCGTTGGGATCATCTTTCTTAACACCCGAGAGGACTCTACGGTCCTCTTTCAAAAAATAGCCTCAATATTTTGTATCTCTCGTTAAATTAGTGCCCTGATGTGTTCTTTGGGTTTCACTGTCGAGTGGCAGTTCCTTCCTCATCCTGATATCGGTGCCTGCCTGATGCCGGCGCCAGTTTAGTGACGGTGCTTAGGGTAACTGTCTTATAGGTACAATAATTCCGACGTTCAATGGTTTAGCTTTTCTTAATGCGCGGGTCCTACCTAAAAAACAGCTCAAAAATCGCATGCATCGAGTTCACATGCAAAAAAAGTTCTGCTATTCGAGCAAAATATTACAGCTCTAGAAATGCGCCGTTGTCACTCTGCAGTGATTTTTAACCTGGGTTCGATCGAACCCCAGGAGCTTGGTGAGTCAAACCCCTGGGTTCGGCATGGTACAGTTTGTGCACAAATGTAGTTATATATATCTGTTTTAAATTTGAAATAAAAATGCCTCACATTTTTCAACTACGATGGGTTCGATGAATGCATATATGGAACAAGTGGGGTTCACTACCTCCAACAAGGTTAAGAACCACCGCCCTGCAGTTAAGTGTTTACTAGTCGACTTGCAACAATTCTGCTTCCATTAAACGCAGTCTCTCACCAGCACACTAAAGATTTAGCGCGCAGAAACTTCGTGTGGACTTCCGGGGACTGAAGCCACAAAAGTGATGAAAATACACACTCGACTATTTTAAAGACTCAAACAAAACGGTAATATATCTTTCTGTACTTAGATACCTGCTAATTTTACTTAACTAGTCACAAAATATTCTATAAAGCAACACTGATCTGCAGCATCACTTCTTCACGATCACATGACTATTATTCCAGGATTGAAAGCGGGGCAAAACTGTCCAGTGATTGCAAGCTGCTCGACTAAGTTACCCATACACAGTTACGCGCGTTGACCCACGCCTTACTTAGCTCATGCGACCCTGTGGCCTCATATGTTATTCCCGGAAACGCGCAAATCAATACGCGCGTTGTGCGGTAGATACGCTGGTTTGTGCACTGAGCTGGTATACTGTGTGGTGCTGGTATACTGTGTGGTGCTGGTACACTGTGTGGTGCTGGTACACTGTGTGGTGCTGGTACACTGTGTGTGGTGCTGGTACACTGTGTGGTGCTGGTACACTGTGTGGTGCTGGTACACTGTGTGGTGCTGGTACACTGTGTGGTGCTGGTACGCTGTGTGTTGCTGGTACACTGTGTGTGGTGCTGGTACACTGTGTGGTGCTGCTGGTACACTGTGTGGTGCTGGTACACTGTGTGGTGCTGGTACACTGTGTGGTGCTGGTACACTGTGTGGTGCTGGTACACTGTGTGGTGCTGGTACACTGTGTGTGGTGCTGGTACACTGTGTGGTGCTGGTACACTGTGTGGTGCTGGTACACTGTGTGGTGCTGGTACACTGTGTGGTGCTGGTACACTGTGTGTTGCTGGTACACTGTGTGTGGTGCTGGTACACTGTGTGGTGCTGCTGGTACACTGTGTGGTGCTGGTACACTGTGTGGTGCTGGTACACTGTGTGGTGCTGGTACACTGTGTGTTGCTGGTACACTGTGTGGTGCTGGTACACTGTGTGTTGCTGGTACACTGTGTGTGGTGCTGGTGCACTGTGTGTGGTGCCGGTACACTGTGCACCTAGTCAGCCTTTACGATTACTTCCTCAATCATGAACAAATAATGAAAAATAAATGAAGATTTTATTAATGAACACTCTACCTTTACAACGAAACTAGTATTGCGTATGAATACAAAATAAAATTTTTACCAGGAATTTTTCAGCACAAATTAATCTTTCATGTGAACTTGCTATCCCACTTCGGTTATTAGAAGAAAACTCCCAGAATAATTAATGAACATTTTCCTGAACACCTGTGAATATTCCATATCAATTTGACACACCTATTTTTTTTAGCCACCTGTTGAACCATTCGTAAAGTGCTAATAATAGTTCATTTCATCAATAAAATTTTCTCTGGAATAACTTCTTTTTGTCCACAAAACCCGCTTCAAGAAGAAGAAGTTCTGCCTAACATCCAATTATTACGGGTTATTCAATTTAAAGTCAATTGTCTTACACGTTAACCGCGATGAGTTAAACTGAAGTTAAATATTTACCTTAAATTTAAAGTCAATTGTGGTAATCAACTTTGAAAATAGCAAACATTAACTGGATCGGACCTTTATTTAGCTTTCATTAAATATTAATAAAAAAGGAGTTAGTGACTGCTAAAGGGTCAGCAGCACTTTGAAAATCACCTAAGTGACCACCGGTGGGTCACTTCGCAGGAAATGTGTTAATTCCAAGTGGAAGTTCTCAACACACATAATTTGAATGCCTTGACAGCGCTGGCGATGTGAGGGGACAGAAGTCGGTGCTGCTACGGCGTGAGGTCTACCGCCAAATAACGCCTACCCAGGTGTCGCTTTAGATGTGCAAATTCAGTGTTTACGCTTAATTAAACGTACAGAGATAAGTGTTATTCATTAGTAACCTAGCCTAACCTCACGCTATAGTACTAGCTAGAGGTAGCTCTCATGCTATTGTAAGGTAGACCTCACGCTATAGTACTAGCTAGAGGTAGACCTCATGCTATAGAGCGGTAGACCTCACGCTATAGCAGCAGCCACCAGAAGTTATCCACCGCATCAAGAAAATCACTCTCACGTTGCCCACTTTGATAATGATTCTCACTTTCCTCTCATGTACTTTGACAAAACAGGAGATGCATGAGGTCAACTATCCTTTATTCGGTGTGAGTGGCCGGACTCCAAATGTAGCCAACACCTAACTTTCACCTCCATTTAACATTTCCATCTCCTCATACCTTCTTCAGGACTCATTTTTTACAAGAGAAGCTCGATTGTGATTGCTTCCCCAAGAGAACTTCCTGCTCGTTTTTCATCCGCAAAGTCAGCTTTCTCACAAGGACGAGACTTTCTGCTTTCTGCTCTATGAATGGCCCCGTTCTTTTTCTAGCGAGGGTTGACTTTTGTAATCAGGACAGAACTTTTAAAGCTTCTGTCAGACCCACAGAATTGCCAAGAATGATCACTGTTCCGCTCAATAGGCCTTCGGCGACCCTTGATATAGATCCTGATTGAGGCACGGCTGCTTCTGCGAGCCAATGGCCGGCCTGCCTTCAGTCAATCCTAAAAACCGCGTTTCTTGGCTGCGTTGCTTCAACACTTCGACCGAAATTGGCGAAGCTGAAGTTCAATATTCAACTCAAATTTAAAGTCAATTGTAGTGAGCAATTTTTGAAATAGCGAACATTAACTGGATCATACCTGCATTTTGCTTTAATTGTTTATGAAAGTTGAGCTTGTGACTACTGGTTGGTTCGCAGCGTTATGAAAATCCCTTCCGTTGCCACCGGTGGCGCACGCTGAAATCTAAGTTTTAATCATTCCCCAGCCTTTCCTAACGCATGCATCCCACCAGCGGACGGTCGTGGCTCGCGCGCCCCTACGCTGCGGGGCCGAAATGAAGCGCAGCGAAACTTGAGTACTCAATTAAAAACTAGGAAAAAATTCCAAAGAAATTAATCATATTTAATGCGGAAACTTTTCAACGCTTAACTCCACCATCAGTCAAAAAATACATATCATTATTTTATAATGATTTGTACTTTATAATCAATAAGTATTATCATAAGTATTATCATAATAAATCATTATTTCATAATGATTTGTACTCTCACAAATCATAATCAAGCTTAAATCAGTGTGTCATAATGATTTTTCCTTTCAAACAGATGATGGAGCCGGACTCCGAAACATTTTCTGATTAAATAGTGTTAACTTTCTTTGAATTTTTCTTGATTTTAAAGTTTATCATACATATGCGATTCAAGTAAACGACTGACCCGTTCAGACATTTACAATGTAACTTTTGCGGAGATGAGCTCGTTTTAAATGCTCAATTCAAGCTCAAAAAAGTCTGCTGTAGAGTAAGCTTGTATATTACACTTATCATTTAGCTGTACTCTTTTTCTTACGGCAGTTTATTTAGCCTTAAAAAATTTATTTTTTAGCACTGGGACTATGCAGAACGCTGGGAATGAATTACTCAATTTTTACATTAGTTTGTTTTTTAGCTCCAACTACGTTCAATAGATGTCACTAGTATCTCATTCCTTAAATTCTGCTCTAATTTATTATCTTTCTTTGTATTAAAGTTCTAGAATAATAGAAAACTAACTGAAGACAAAAATTAGTGGCGATGCGCTTGTATGATTAAAATATTAAACTTGACTAATGGTTACCTCGTCTGCGGCCCTACACGAGCCATAAGAAAATGTTTAATTTTTTCAAGCTCTCGACATTTTTATTTGCCGGAACCTTGCACCATAAAATGTAAGTAAAGCCTAATCAATTTTGAAAAAAAAACACAACACAACAAAAGCAATGAAAGCGCATTACGATGCGAAGCTGCATGAGTGAGGAGGCTGTGTGTGTTACTCACTCACTTCTCTCTCACTCACCCCCGTTTCTTTCACTCATCCCCGTCTCTTTTATTCATCCCCGTCTTTTTTATTCATCCCCGTCTCTTTTATTCATCCCCGTCTCTTTCACACATCCCCGTCTCTTTCACTCATCCCCGTCTCTTTCACTCATCCCCGTCTCTTTCACTCATCCCCGTCTCTTTCACTCAACCCCGTCTCTTTCACTCATCCCTGTCTCTTTCACTCATCCCCGTCTCTTTCACTCATCCACGTCTCTTTCACACATCCCCGTCTCTTTCACTCATCCACGTCTCTTTCACTCATCCCTGTCTTTTTCACTCATCCCCGTCTCTTTCACTCATCCACGTCTCTTTCACTCATCCACGTCTCTTTCACTCATCCACGTCTCTTTCACTCATCCACGTCTCTTTCATTCATTTCCGTCAGCTCCCCCCGCACCCCCAGACGGTTCTGTCCCCCTCACGACGCAGACAGACGCAACTTCTGTCTCTCTGCAGACGGTCGGCACGACGGAAGCGATCAGTCTGCCAGTCACCCAGTATTGCATCATACAGGCACGTGACTGCATGGGCTGCTAACTGCTCATCTGAAATGAAATTCCCCTTCCTTTGTATGTTTCTATTTACTATTTTTTTTAACGTGGCCCGCTTTTGAATTTTTTTTTGTGGGATTAATTTTTTTATTGTATATTTTATATTATATTGTATGATTAATTTTTTTATTGTGTATTTTTTATTGTATTGTATGATTATGATTTGTATGATTGTTTTTTACTGTGTTGTATGATTATGATTTGTATGCTTATGTTTTCATTGTATTGTATGGTTATGATTTGTTTGCTTATATTTTTTATTGTATTGTGTGATTGTGTTGTATATCGTAAAATTATATACGGATGTTGCTTGTCCCCTCATTGTGAACGTAGTTAGTGTTATGCCTATTTTCTAATGCACACTTTGTCTTACGGGAACTTTTGATAGTTTTTTGTTCGGTGCTCACATTCCGAATATTTAATCTGTTTAACACTTTGACTGCGACGTGAGCCACCGGTGGTACACGGAGGGAGTTTTCACAACGCTGCTGACTGACCAGCAGTCACACACTCAATATTTATTAATACCTAATCAAGGCTAAATAAAGGCACTACCCAGCCAATGTTTGCTATTTTCAACATAACTTACAACAGTTCTCTTTAAATTTCAGATGAATATAAAACTTCAGTTTCACCCGCCGTAGTCAGAGAGTTAATGTCAGCCTACTAACATGTTTTTTTTGCGTATTTTTCACTACGACTCACTAGGCCTAGAATTCTGGAACTAAAGTAACAAATTTGAACAAAGCTCCGTAAATTCAAATCGGTACATTCCATCGATTGAAACTGACAATTTAATAACAAAATATAGCAGCCATGAAACGTGCATCACTGTTTCGGTTGCCAGCTCTGTTGGTGTCGCCACGGCAACCGGTTTTGACGCAATGAAACGGGACGTTTAATTCACATTTATTCATTTCTTTGTATCACAAATATGTGCAGCATAACTACAACGTCATGGTCAAAATTTGGTTATAATTCAACTCAATTCACAGGTCAACAATTATTGTACTCTTAGTTGTCTACACGCGACGGACACATGCAGCCTGCAATATATCTGGCTGCCGGCCTGTCTGTCTACCTCTGTCTGTACGTCTGTCTACCTCTGTCTGTGTGTCTGTATGCCTCTGTCTGTACGTCTGTCTACCTCTATCTGTATGTCTGTCTGCCTCTGTCTGTACTTCTGTCTACCTCTGTTTGTAAGTCTGTATGCCTCTGTCTGTGTGTCTGTATGCCTCTGTTTGTGTGTTTGTATGCCTCTGTGTGTGTGTCTGTATGTCTGTCTACCTCTGTGTGTCCGCCTGTCTGCCTCCGTCTGTATGTCTGTCTACCTCTGTCTATGTCTGTATGTCTGTGTGTCAGCCTGTCTGTATGCATGCCTTTGCCTCTGTCTGTGTGTCCACCTGTCTGCCTCTGTCAGCCTGTATGTCAGTTTGTCTGCCTGTTGTTTGTCTGCATCTATAAAAAACAAAAGCTCTGATCGGCAGCCTGCGACACTGACGAGCGTCGGGCACGTTCAAAGACAAGACTGATGAGCATCAGGCACACCAAAAGGCATAACTGACGAGGGACAGCGTGGTGTATTTAGCGCATCAGTGATGCCTTCAGCTGGGACTGAAGTTCTTCAGCGCTTCCCAAACCTTAACACCTAGACCACTGCTGGACAGTCAGCAGTGCTGCAGCTGGACAGTCAGCAGTGCTGCAGCTGGACAGTCAGCAGTGCTGCTGAACAGTCAGCAGGGCAGCTGGACAGTCATCAGCTACAGTCACATACACAATCACAAAGTACAAACAAAGCCGGTAACGCAACAAGCGTTCATAACTCTGCATGGAACATAAGCAACATTCATATGTACAAACATTTCGCTATAACTGTACACTGTACAACTAACGGGCAGTTCACAACAATCTCAACACAATACTGTCTCGCTAATGACAGAGCTGAGGATCCCATGCAATCCTGTCTTACGAATGACATGCAGCGTCGAGTTCAGTGTTCCCAGTGGGGCACTGGAGGCATAGTACAGTGTATCAAATCAATAATGTCCTTAATTCATCATGTACTATATGGAGGCAAAATACGCAACTCATCCATAATGTGCCCAATTCTTAATGTACTGTAAGTCCAGTACCCCTAAAAATTACCTAATATTTATGTAAATGAGGAACCGCGTGAACGCTCCCATGTATTGTCAAGGAATTCGTACAAAGAGTTTTCTATTTGCCTAAGACACTCTAATTACATTTAATGGAATGCTGAGAAGTCAGAGAAAAGTTTAAAATAACTTAACTAAAAACCCTCCGGCTTAAAACTAGAAATAAAATACAGTTCTGAGGGAAAATAAATCGGCAGGTAAAAAATTCGCTCATTTCAGAGAGGCAGTTTTCCTACATACATAAACATGAAATGTTGCATGATGTCCACATGAACATAATATACACAAAATTGAAATGTTGCATGATGTTCACTTGTACATAACATACACAAACATGAAATGTTGCATGATGAGCAAGCTTACCAAGTAAGAACCTAAGGCAAATATCGAAAATAAACATAAATTTCTCTAGAGTTAAAGCGAGACGCAGCTCCGGATCTAATCTCTATTGTCGCTTTTGTACGCTTGTTTTCTGGTATTTCATTTTTTTATGCCCTCCCTTTTCTCTTTATTTGTGAAGATAAATACAGTTTAAAACTGCCTGCGGCAGATGTTATTGACTACAGCTTTATTCAGACTGAGCTGCATTAACAAAAACTGGCCCAGGTTGTGCCATGTGTGTATCACTGGCCCAGGTTGTGCCATCTGTGCATCACTGGTAAGTATTTATATTTTACAAGTATTATGGTGAAATTAGTAGGAAGCTCTCAGTCCCGATCGGAATCATCGTAAATTTAATTGTATATCACATAACAATTGTTTTGAAGATAATGAAATCTCAAGTGTGACCGTAAAAAAAAGATAATATGTAGGCCTGAACTGGTTCGTAAAATGCATTCCTGTTACATAATTAGTTCAGGAACATCGCTCTTAAAAAGTAAACATGAAAGTGACACGAAACAAATCAACAGCATTCAACTAGAGAGCATAATGTTCGCTAAAGAGTACCATGAAGACACGAGACCTACCTTCAGCTGCGCAAGACTGAAGGATTTCAGCTGGAAATATTTTTTCAGCTTGAAAAATCCCATATCTCAGTTTGAGTACAACATTACGATATGTTAAAATTAAGTGATGCTGTAAAATTAGCAATAACTGGAAACTTAAGAGTAATATCAACATTGCAGATAAGAAATACAGAAACTTCGTATTGATACTCAACAAGTCGGGACTTCAGTCTCTGGAACAGTTCTATTTTACGACAGAAGTCTGGAATGAAGCACAGCCGCAGAAAATAAGCCTAAAGGATTTATTTGCTAACAGTAGATCCACACATCGGTAGGTTTTCATTCAAGCAAAATAAGCAGGTACATTAAGCATTCATAAATTATAAAGCTCTAGCAACATCTTTACACTAGCAATCGCATCACTTTGACTTCGACTAAACAGATAAATTTTCATCGCCTTCATTTACGATTACTAGTTTGCAGTAAATGCCCAGAGTTTAAGCAAGAAAACATAACCTGACACAAGACTAGGCCTACCTAGTCTTACTAGGTCTACCTCAACTTACAAAGTCTGCTACACGAACACAGACAAATGCTGCAGCATGTGCTCGACGAACACGTTCAACCTCGGCCGAGTGCACTTTTTTCAAATTTATATATGCACATGTACTTTACCATCACTCCGCTATAGCGCGCCTACACTTTTCAAGAATGTAAAATATCTGGCGCTGTGGCTCACAATATTTATTTTTTACATAAGATAAAGACACGAGCAATATCTGCTTAACATGACATCGTGAAACCGCTTGTGAAATTTTCGCAACGATGCTATTCCTGAAGACTAGTTAGCTCAGTAGTTAACTAGTAATTAGTTCCTCACTCCAAGTAGTTAACTCATATTTATTAACTAATAATGTTAACTAATTCACAAGAAGAACAAACTCAAAGCTACCAAATTTGTTCAAATGTTTTTCTAAAGCTTGATCACATTTTTTACTGTATTTTAGGCGATTCTTTCTTGTTGGGACTCGCTAAACCCTTCTTTTCCTTAATGCAAGATTGAAAATCATTTTAAAGCTCCTACTCAAATGGTCCCAAGCCGAAGCGAGCAAATTTCGGGTGCGTCAAAATACAACGAATGTACTCTGATGCACAACGCGCACACCTAAACTTATAAACAGTGCAGCTTGCATCCTGAAAAAAGTTTACTTTCAGAATTTAAAAATGAACCAATTATTGAAGGTTACTTTAAAATAATTGAAAAATTTATAACAAATGTTTCCTTTACTCAGCACAGCCTCTGAAGGAATGGAAAAAAGTTATCGTAGTTTTTCGGAACGTTTTACTCAGATGAATTTCAAAATTAACAACAAAATTGATGATATTTTTCAATCATTAACACAAATCACTTGCTGGAATTCCAGCTACACTCTATAATTTTTGTTGTGCAGTCAGAGTACATCGGACGTACACTTCGTACTCTCTGTACTGAAGGTAGGATGTTTAGAGTAGGCTAATCTTTAACAGAACCCCAGTTTAACACACTAGAGAGCGTCTTGACCAATGTGGTGAACCGGTTGTAATTCACCAGTTGTTTATCTAAACAAAAGCATTGTCTTAAATGACGTTACACAGATGTTACACAGATGTTTCACAGATGTTACACAGATGTTACATAGATGCTACACAGATGTTACACAGATGTTACACAGACTTAGGAGGTCTTGAAGAGTTGTACACTTTTAAACTCAAGCCCGTTTTTTAAAAATAAGCTCAGTTTGAATCCCCTTACAATAGCAAATGGGTCACCACATTTAATATATTCCCTATTTTAAATCTGTCATGCAGATATGGTTACGACCCTTTCAATTGTGTGTATTACATTTCAATGTAACGCAGATGATGATCTGCGCTAAGAATTTCACATTATGATTACAACACAGAATAAAAAGTCAATGTAGCTTGTTTTCTTGTTTCATTTTTACAAAACATGATGTAGCTCCTTCGCAATTTTCAAAGTTGTGTTCCAACATTTATTGTAAGAAAGCAGTGAAACATTCAGTCAAATTTTTAAAAAAGGTTCTATCACCTGAATTTTTAAAGTTACAACATTAAGACTAGTTGGTTACATTTTTAATGAATTTCCTATATCAACTTGCTGAATAAACATCACAACACGAGAGGAAATGCTAAGTTCGCTTTACATAATATCGACATTTACAAAGTCGTTCACGCGATATAGAGCCCATGTCCGATAAAATCGCAAAGGAATTACGTAAATTCAATTAAAGCTCTGAACCAGCTCAGAAATCGATTTTCCTTCATAGAAGTTTTTTCGGCTTCTGTGTAGTCACCTATAGAACTAATAACGAGTATCGAAATCAACGCACAAGAAGGGTTCTGAAAACCGAGTGGGTGAAGGGTTGTGTCTAACTCAAATGACGGTACAGGAACAGAGAGCATTTAAGTTAACATTAACTGTTGAGAAAATAGGATTTCACAGCATGTTTCACTGAGCTGCTAAAAAGGTCACACATTTATCAGTAACAGTTTATTATTGACATACCTCTCATACCTCAAGTCAGGCGCATCACTCGTACTAACGAAATTTCACTTACTTTAAAAATTCAAGCAATTAACCTAAATATAAGTCGAAATTTTTAAAACATTGGCTTTAAAAGCAGCAGTTACACATCGAAAGACATTGATTTCCGGTTGAATTATCGGAAAAATGACGCTATAGTTTCCTACACAGGACAAAACCTTCACAATTCTCACACGGGCTTCACAAACTCCAATGACGCACGCACCTCGCTTCTAAGCATTGTGAAATAAAAATAAAAATAGATTTGCAGCGCATTTTTTCAACTTTGCTGCACGAGGCATCACACGTTGACTTCCTCGACTATACAGAAGCTGCAGCAACAATTCTTGGAAACATAGAAATATTTTTTAGCGTTTCATGATTAATTTGACCGATGCAGTGGTCTAGTGCAAGCTGAACTCCCCGCAAGTGGAAAGATACGCATCTCTTCCTCATGAAAACGCAAATCCTGCCACTGAACGATCGCAGTTACATGTTAACACGAAAATCCTGCCACTGAACGATCGCAATTATAGGTTAATGCTCAAATCCTGCAACTGAACGATCGCAGTTTCAGGTTAACGCTCAAATCCTGCCACTAAACGATCGCAGTTACATGTTAACACGAAAATCCTGCCACTGAACGATCGCAATTATAGGTTAATGCTCAAATCCTGCAACTGAACGATCGCAGTTACAGGTTAATGCTCAAATCCTGCAACTGAACGATCGCAGTTACAGGTTAACGCTCAAATCCTGCCACTGAACGATCGCAGTTACAGGGTAACACATACAATTACGCTTTACTTGTTCCCCTCTAGAATATGACAGGAAGAGGCCGACGGTTGTCAGCACCTACAGGTGGGTACTGAGGTGTCGGTGATGAGTAAGATGACCCAACTTGTCCAGGTTGCAGCAAGGACATCTGGGACAGACCGCTGGATGGCTGGAAGGCTGATCCAGAGAATCCAGATGAGCCGTAGTAACTGGACAAGCTGGACCCGTACGCTGAGACTTGAGGAGCTGGACTTTCACTCTTCATTTCCATCTCTTTGTGCTCTGACAGTTTGCTCTCGTAAGATTCTGGGGAGAAATTAGGGGTGCGTTCAGGATTGACTGTATACAGGATAGAAGTGAGCTCATATAGCATTTTCTGTTTGAATAGAAATTAGGGGTGCGTTCAGGATTGACTGTATACAGGATACAAGTGAGCAAATATAGCATCTTCTGTTTGAACAGAAATTAGGGGTGCGTTCAGGAGTGACTGTAAATAAGATACAAGCTAGCTCTTACAGTCGCATCTGATTGTACGAGAAGTTGGATGGAGGATAGAATAGATATATCCAGCAAACTAAATGCTTTAAAGAATTGACTACCTACGATGAAACTGACATTTAAAGTGAGAAGATTTGAACTTAAAAATGAATGCAAAATGCAGTTTTTCCGTCGTTCTAAAAGTGTTTTCTTGTAGTTCCCTGTCTTGCCGAAATTGCCGATGCTCCAATTTTTAACTTTGGAGTTGAAATGACCAAATAAGGCACTCGTCTGAACACTGGCCCAAAAATGCAATTTCATAAAATTATCGACTCATCACTTCACAGTTTTTTTGCGACGCTTGTTAGAAAATTAGGCAGAAAATAATGAATGCTTATTGAAACTTGTGCCAAGTTATGCTAAAAGTAAGAAAACATTTTTTTTCCCTCATTTACTTTTTTTTACGTGAACATATTTCACGGTATCAGGTATAGTGATGACTTGAAACTCAATTCAGCTTGTCCTAAGGATGGCGAATCAGCAATTATGACAATTACAATTAATTATGACCCCCCCCCCCCCTCCTTCCGTGTTAGCTCGCCGATGCAGAGCACAAAATATTCATATATTAACACTTTGGCCGCAATTGGTAGAAGTGAAGTCCAATATTCAGCGTTAATTAAGTATTTATGAAAACTGAGTTTGTGACTACTGGTCGGTGAGCAGCATTATGAAAATCCCCTCCGTGGCCACCGGTGGCGCACGTTGCGGTCATAAAGCCAAAGGGCAACGAATTTAGCAAACTACGCCAAAACTGCTATAAAAAATTCTATAAACGCTATAAAAATGCTAAAAGCACTCACCAGGGTTGGGATCAAACGCGGAGTTGGACTTTAATGTGTCCCCGAACTTGTTGGCGTCAGTCCCAGGCACGGAAGGCGTCCCGTAAAGTCCCATAGAGTAGCTGGACAGCCCGGGGACGTACGAGGAGTACTTGGAGCTGTCGTACCCGTACGACGGGGTACTCTGCGTCTGCTGCTGCAGGGCTGCGGCCGCCGCCATGTGGTGGAGGTTGTAAGGTGCGGGGTAGTATGGCAGGTTGCTGGAGAACCCTGCGCACGAAAGGAGGATATTTTTAGTTGAGGATGTTTTATTAAGGTACGAATGAAGGATGTTTTGAGTCGATGTCTTATCGGGCACGAATGAACGATGTTTTTAGTTGATGTTGTATTCGAGCACGAATGTATGTATGGGTAGAATGGCAGGCTGTTCGAGAACCCTGGCCACGAATAAAGCATGTTTAATTAAAGAGGTTATATTCCACTAAAACTTGGTACACATCATCGTGTACACAGCATGTTTAATTAACACGTTGACTGCGATACGACCCACCGATGGGTCTTTTAAATCGTCCAACTGAAACGATGTATGTACTAAATTACACAATTTTTACGTGTAAAGCACGAGCCTCATTTTCACGAGGTAACATCGTGTATAGTGCGCTCATTCAATATCATTACCAGTACTATTAATTAACTCAGTCATTCCAATTTCATTCAACTATACTTATCGCAGAACAATTCCTATGCATAATCACTAATCAATGCGTGACTTGCACACTACTGATTACTACAGTACTGTATAATATTTCCACCTCAGCCCCTTAATATTTGTTTGCACATCCCTCTCACTCGTCCTTGCCATCACTCGACCTCCACTTCGCTCCTTGAATAAACTTAATTCTGCTCTACTTTGTGATCTCTTCTTATTGTCGAGACAAACGGGGAGGCGACCTGAGGGGCAGAGGGGGAGCAACTGTCGCCCTCAGACAAAGGTGTTCATAAGTAGCGTCTAATCCATTAATAGTTCACGTAATTGCTTTGTGACGGAGACAATAGGCGAATGCCGGAGTGGCGGACTGGAAGAGTGGGAGAGGTGATGTGAGGAGTGGGCAATGTGAGAGGAGATGTGAGGAGCGGGCAATGTGAGAGGAGATGTGAGGAGTGGGCAATGTGAGAGGAGATGTGAGGAGTGGGCAATGTGAGAGGTGATGTGAGGAGCGAGCAATGTGAGAGGAGATGTGAGGAGTGGGCAATGTGAGAGGAGATGTGAGGAGTGGGCAATGTGAGAGGAGATGTGAGGAGTGGGCAATGTGAGAGGAGATGTGAGGAGAGGGCAATGTGAGAGGAGATGTGAGGAGTGGGCAATGTGAGAGGAGATGTGAGGAGTGGGCAATGTGAGAGGAGATGTGAGGAGTGGGCAATGTGAGAGGAGATGTGAGGAGTGGGCAATGTGAGAGGAGATGTGAGAAGTATGGCGAGTTTAATGAGTGGGAATTTAAAGTAGGCGAAGTGGGTAGGGTTGAAGTGAGAAAAAATAAACGTAGAATCAAATCAAATTGATTAGAAAACTACATTCACTTCAGAAAACAGCAAGAAATGGCTGTTTGAGATTTGCATAAAATGGAAACAGGATATATGAATATTAAATCAGGTTATAAAACAATTTAACTATCCCTAACCACAACAAAAGTTTTCCCACGAGAGGAAGGAGGAAGCCAACATTCAGTATGGAACACAGGGCACGGATAATTCAAGCATAAGGTACAGTATGTCTCCATACCCAACACATGAAGACAACAAACTTTGAAAATTTTCATAAAATGGAGAAAGTGTAAAAAAGTAATAGGCGCTGAAAAAAGGCCAGCAGTGATCCGAAAACGAGATGGTGTGTAACAAAATCCTATTTTATTTTAAAAATAGAGTTTTGCGTCTCGATCATCAGGCCCTGCTGCCCCTAGAATCGCAACATTACAGGTCACATCTTCACGACACACACACCTTGGCAGACACACCTGGCAAGCAGGCAGACCAGGAAGACTAGATTGCCGATATTACGCTGCCTCACTACATAAACTCCCTACAAAATGCCTCACGCGTTGGGACGTCTAGCGTTCTTCGAGTCATCCAGCTAGTATTTGGAAACGATAGATTGGAGAAGGCAGAGAAGACAGGCACAGAAAGCAAGCAGAGAAGGCAAGCAGAGAAGGCAAGCAGAGAAGGCAAGCAGAGAAGGCAAGCAGAGAAGGCAAGCAGAGAAGGCAAGCAGAGAAGGCAGGCAGAGAAGGCAAGCAGAAAAGGCAGGCAGAGAAGGCAAGCAGAGAAGGCAAGCAGAGAAGGCAGGCAGAGCAGGGTGCAGGAGGCAGGGAGGCGATCGATAGCACCATTGTGAAGGTGTGAGAGACGGGCCCGATTGTGTGAGGCGGGACAGCTTCCGTGATAGTGGGACACTCGGGACGTCACTACACGCGTGTGGGACACACATCACTACCTGGGACGTGCGGGACACACATCTCTACCTGAGACGTGCGGGACACACATCACTACCTGGGACGTGCGGGACACACATCACCACAACAAATGTATGGGACACATTTCACCACCTGGGACGTGCAAATGCTGCTCAAATGTCGCTCAATGGAAGCACAAAATCGTCCCTGACTGAATACGTCTTAGTCACGGGTGACGATATCTGTAACTACGTTTAGGTGGAGACGAGTTTTATAGTATACAATTTTTATGCCACTATGGAGAATTGTTCTCATTTTGTAATTTTCAGGCTGAGATGATATGAGGTCCATAGAATTATTCGGTACTTATAATTATTAGGCTGAGATTATATGCGGTCCATAGAATAATTCGGTACTTATAATTATTAGGCTGAGATTATATGAGGTCAGTAGAATTATTTGGTACTTATAGTTATTAGGCTGAGATTATATGAGGTCCCTAGAGCCATACGGTACAAAGCGTTTTTTTGGTAAAACGGCTTGAAAGCTTAGTGGTTTTGGCACCCGTATATCTCAGTGACTAATAGAGGCATTTTACCATTTTGCCATTATCTCTCTGCACTTACGACTCGCTCCCAAGACAGAGGAAGGTTTGGAGATGACAGGAGTGTACATAACTCCTTGCCACTGTACATAGCGCTCGCTTGGTACCGTGTGATTCTAGGGAAGTCTGACGTAGTAGAAACATAACTCGTTGTCATTGTACATGGCGCTTGGTACCGTGTGATTCTAGGGAAGCTTGACGCAGTAGAAACTTGATAAACCTCAGCCACACCTCAATGAGGGGAGGTACTTTCAGCGCAATGTGACACGGCGCTCAAGCAAAGCTTCTCATGCTGTGTGTGTGTGGGGGGGGGGGGGGGGAGTGGTGGTGGGGGGGGGGGGGGGAATAAGCAGGTGATGGAGGGACGGTGGTTGGTGGTTGGTGCGAGCAGTGTGTCTACAGTGTGTAAATATTGCTGTATGGTACCTATAGTATGTCTTCATACAGCATGTCTTCATACAGCATGTCTTCATACAGCATGTCTTCATACACTATGTATTCATAAAGTACATAGACATGCAGTATGTAGACATTCAGTGCATGAACATGCAGTGTGTAGACATGCAGTGTGTAGACATATAGTGTGTAGACATATAGTGTGTAGACATAGAGTGTGTAGACATGCAGTGCAGTGTGTTGCAGTGTGTAGACATGCAGTGTGTATTATTATTATTATTATTATTATTATTATTATTATTACTATTATTATATAAGAAAGTTTTAGCCTCCCTTAACCACGACATAGATGTTCTAAGAGAGGAAAGAGGAAGGCACCATTTAGTATGGAGTTGAAGGAACGCGGAATCTACGCACAAGGTGCACAGAAACAGTAAGCTAGGAAAGAAGTTCATGAAACAAGAAAAAAGTTGAAGGTCAAAGTAGTAGGTGCTGAAAAACAGGACAGCAGTGAACCGAAAAAAGATGGTCCGTAACAAAACAAAAACCTATTTTATTACAACAAAAAGTAAGCCTCCCTACTCTTTAGCTCGGGCCCTCACATGGACATGCAGTGTGTAAATATTGCAGTATGTGGACATGCAGAATGTAGATATACAGTGTGGTTACAGTATAGGCATAATATGCCTACTGTATGTAGACACACTGACACGTGTGCATCGACACACTGGTGCGTGATATGGAACGACAAACACAACGCATACTTTCACCCGCACAAAATGGGTACTTCAAAACATACTGACACACCGACGTAAGAGTTGTGCGGCTACAGAGCTATAAAATGTATGTATGCCTACACAAGCGCAGATCGTGTATTGTAGTGCGCAGGACCACCTTTTATTTCTCAGCATTCCAGTATGTAAGGTTTTTTCGTTTCAGCAAAAATTGGCGGGAAAACTTCTTTCAAAGGTGCTCAAAAAGCTGAAATTCAAGATAGTAGAATTTGTAATAGCGGCACTTAAAATCAGACATGTTAACAAAGTACGGCCTGTCAGGCCGTAAGGGCTATCGATGATGTACTGGGTCAAAATTCGAATAAAAATCATCACATTGAGCAATGTAATTTATACAAAAGTAAAACTCCCAATGGGAGATATGCATGCGTATGGCAATGAAAGCACATCAGTGAAGGCACAAGCAACAAAAACAAATCTCAATATTCTCATTGAACAAAATTGCAGAAACGCCAACCTCACCGTTCGATAAAGTCGAGCGCAACGTAGCTGTAAAATTGCAGTATAGAAGGAAGTACCTAGGACTAAAGTGTTTTGTGCCAGTACGTTGTACTCTCTGAACTTCAATGGTACAAGGCGCGTGCCTGTGTGGTTGTGCTATACCCTGTGCCGGTAGTTCGCTACACTAGAAAAACATCCAAACAAATCTGAGGCACAACTGACGGAAAGACTTGAAAGACGCTGGGCAGGACCAATGATGTCGGCAGTCTTGACACGTATGTCACCAGGCAATGAAGGACTGTATCATGAACAAAATTTACCAAATGTAGCAAAATATAAAAAAATGTAAAGCCATAAGAACAGCATAAATTACGCGAAAGATCAAGACACAAGCAGTGCAAGATGCAAGACGCTCTGAAGTACCAGTAGTACAAGCTCTGAAGTACAAGCACACAAGACGCTCCGAAATACAAGTAATTGTAAGACAAGCTCCGTGTTCTCGGCCCGCAGATGACGGGCCAATAAAGAAGCACAAGCACATGACAAGAATACGAGTTGTCTGAGCGGAAGCGGTATTGTTCATGACAGGCTCCAGGAGATCCCTTGAGCTTCATTACGTGTCCGTACGGACCGTGCATTGTACGGCCGCTAGAACGGCTCCGTGAGAATGCCTACACTCCTACAAAAGGAATCTGTCGAAAACAGCGGTGGATAAAAGGAACTTTACCTGGCTCTGGTGCCTGCGATTAAGCCGAGACAATGGCGCCGCTCAAACGGAAATTTTCAATGGACGGACTTTGAATTTCAGTCCCTCGGTACAAGCCGAACTTAAGTTCTCTGAAGGCCAACGTCTGCACTTCATTCAAGGCAGGCTGGAGCTCACCACCAATTCTCTCGTGTGGTGACGGGGTGCAGTGTCATCAATCATGTGTCTTCAAACCTGTATCGTCAATCCTGTATCGTCAATCCTGTATCGTCAATCCTGTATCGTCAATCCTGTATCGTCAATCCTGTATCGTCAATCCTGTATCGTCAACCCTGTATCGTCAATCCTGTATCGTCAATCCTGTATCGTCAATCCTGTATCGTCAATCCTGTATCGTCAATCCTGTATCGTCAATCCTGTATCGTCAATCCTGTATCGTCAATCCTGTATCGTCAATCCTGTATCGTCAATCCTGTATCGTCAATCCTGTATCGTCAATCCTGTATCGTCAATCCTGTATCGTCAATCCTGTATCGTCAATCCTGTATCGTCAATCCTGTATCGTCAATCTTGTATCGTCAATCCAATACCTTCGATTGTGCATCTTCGGTCGCTTAAAATTTTTATCGAAAACTATTCAAAATGGAGCGAACTTAATCTAAAAATTAGCGAACTTTTCCTCCTGGTAATGTAATTTTGACGTTTCAGTGCATAGAATATAAATAAGAAACCCAGCTTCAATATCATTTCTGTTCACTTTGGCTGCCGAACAAATTGTCAACTGGTTGCGAAATCCTAAGACTCGGTGCATGCACACTGCCACGCAAGAACTGGATGCCAAAATCTCTTCTTCCTTCGCTCAGATCAGCCCAGACATTCTCAGGCCACCGCCGGCCCTATTGAGTTCAGTTACACCACACCCCGACAGGGGCAAAAATCTGCGTCCAGGTGGCATGGATTTGATTTTTACGCAGGGGTACGCACGTACCTACGCACTCACGGCGGTGCGTAAAGGAAGTGCGCACAACGAAAGGAATCTACAGACAAAAGGCACCCAACCGCCGCGCTTTGAGTCCAACTTCCGACCAAACAATCACACCGCGACGCTCGAGAGCTCAACAGAAAAGAAGAGAAGAGAAGACTGATGTGTCCGTCGCTGCCGTTAAAACAAATGTCACATCAAAGTGAATATTTTTCCTCTTCAAGACCTGGAAATGTTTGTCGGACCGTGAAGCTTTCAAAAGGAGCTATTTTTGCCGTTAAATCTCAGAAACATCGTGTGTTTCAACTAAGAGTGAAGAGTTTTTGGAAATAATTTCCTTGCGTTGGAATTGGTCCTGTCACTGCAGATGTGTTCGTACAGGTTAAAGTTTTCATTGCCCTTGGAAAATGCGAATTTTGTGCAGGATTCGGCATATGTGCCTCAGTCGTTACAGGAATAAACAGGTCGAAGTTCTTTCAGCGGAAGAGTTTCGAACTTGCTGTACAAAGAGCCGAACATTGAAATTAGAAGCAAAGTTTGCCTCATTAATTGTTAGATGTGAAGGTCTTTACTCCCACCGAATCCTCAAGCGTTGAGCAGAAAATTTCGCTATTAACGCGTTGACTGCGATGGGTTAAACTGAAGTTAGATATTCAACTCAAATTTAAAGTCAAAAGCGATTAGCAAATTTATAACAACCAAGCATTAACCGGGTCCATTCAATCTCATTAACTTGAAAAGAATTTTAATTTTTTCAAACGAGGGTCGTTTCGCTGCAGGGCAAACCCAAGCACGTCCCGCCGGTGGGATGTATCGCAAGCAAAATGTTACGCCTGATACGCGGAGCAACGCTCAATGCAGATCACGAGACTCGAACTGCATTTATCTCGAGACTCCGCAGCGCATTTATCTCGAGACTCCGCAGCGCATTTATCTCGAGACTCCGCACCGCATTTATCTCGAAACTCCGCAGCGCATTTATCTCGAGACTCCGCAGCGCATTTATCTCGAGACTCCGCAGCGCATTTATCTCGAGACTCCGCACCGCATTTATCTCGAGACTCCGCAGCGCATTTATCTCGAGACTCCGCAGCGCATTTATCTCGAGACTCCGCAGCGCATTTATCTCGAGACTCCGCACCGCATTTATCTCGAGACTCCGCAGCGCATTTATCTCGAGACTCCGCAGCGCATTTATCTCGAGACTCCGCACCGCATTTATCTCGAGACTCCGCAGCGCATTTATCTCGAGACTCCGCAGCGCATTTATCTCGAGACTCCGCACCGCATTTATCTCGAGACTCCGCACCGCATTTATCTCGAGACTCCGCAGCGCATTTATCTCGAGACTCCGCACCGCATTTATCTCGAGACTCCGCAGCGCATTTATCTCGAGACTCCGCAGCGCATTTATCTCGAGACTCCGCACCGCATTTATCTCGAGACTCCGCAGCGCATTTATCTCGAGACTCCGCACCGCATTTATCTCGAGACTCCGCACCGCATTTATCTCGAGACTCCGCAGCGCATTTATCTCGAGACTCCGCACCGCATTTATCTCGAGACTCCGCAGCGCATTTATCTCGAGACTCCGCAGCGCATTTATCTCGAGACTCCGCACCGTATTTATCTCGAGACTCCACACCGCATTTATCTTGAGACTCCGCACCGCATTTATCTCGAGACTCCGCAGCGCATTTATCTCGAGACTCCGCAGCGCATTTATCTCGAGACTCCGTAGCGCATTTATCTCGAGACTCCGCAGCGCATTTATCTCGAGACTCCGCAGCGCATTTATCTCGAGACTCCGCAGCGCATTTATCTCGAGACTCCGCAGCGCATTTATCTCGAGAATCCGCAGCGCATTTATCTCGAGACTCCGCAGCGCATTTATCTCGAGACTCCGCAGCGCATTTATCTCGAGACTCCGTAGCGCATTTATCTCGAGACTCCGCAGCGCATTTATCTCGAGACTCCGTAGCGGATTTATCTCGAGACTCCGCAGCGCATTTATCTCGAGACTCCGCAGCGCATTTATCTCGAGACTCCGCAGCGCATTTATCTCGAGACTCCGCAGCGCATTTATCTCGAGAATCCGCAGCGCATTTATCTCGAGACTCCGCAGCGCATTTATCTCGAGACTCCGCAGCGCATTTATCTCGAGACTCCGCAGCGCATTTATCTCGAGACTCCGCAGCGCATTTATCTCGAGACTCCGCAGCGCATTTATCTCGAGACTCCGCAGCGCATTTATCTCGAGACTCCGCAGCGCATTTATCTCGAGACTCCGCAGCGCATTTATCTCGAGACTCCGCAGCGCATTTATCTCGAGACTCCGCAGCGCATTTATCTCGAGACTCCGCAGCGCATTTATCTCGAGACTCCGCAGCGCATTTATCTCGAGACTCCGCAGCGCATTTATCTCGAGACTCCGCAGCGCATTTATCTCGAGACTCCGCAGCGCATTTATCTCGAGACTCCGCAGCGCATTTATCTCGAGACTCCGCAGCGCATTTATCTCGAGACTCCGCAGCGCATTTATCTCGAGACTCCGCAGCGCATTTATCTCGAGACTCCGCAGCGCATTTATCTCGAGACTCCGCACCGCATTTATCTCGAGACTCCGCACAGCATTTATCTCGAGACTCCGCACAGCATTTATCTCGAGACTCCGCACCGCATTTATCACGAGACTCGACTGACGAGCTTGATATTTGACGACCACTCGAGTCACCTCGGCGCGTTGACGCGACGCGTATGTTTGCGGGCGTGCGGGGCTGTGTGAGACCAGCGCTACTCATCAATCAATAAACCTGGGACGGGGCCGCCGCAATTGGCCTTCTGGTCCCGAGTTTTTTGCGTACGCTGGAGCCTCGTACGCTGTGCTGAGGCGTGTCATGTCAATGTTGCGTAGCTGCTTATGTTGGTCGTGAATGTTGAGGCGACAACATCGTGAATATTGAGGCTACAACATCATGGATGTTGATGCTAAAACAATATAAAAGTTGAGGCTAAAACAATATAAATGTTGAGGCTATGACATCATTATTATTGAAGCTACAACAAACATCGTGAATGTCGAGGTTACAACACTACTGCACTGCTGTGAGTGCTGCAGCGCTGTGACACACATCACACGCTACTGCACATTTCAACGGCTCTGTACTGTTTCTCCACACACTTGTACAATTTATCCGCATACTTGTACAATCTCTCGCATGTCCGGCTCACGGGATCAAAAATGCTACTCAGTGCATAATTTCACCCAAGCACAAACTGCATGGGACGTCACCACCAACATCTTCCCATGCCCGCCACCACCACCTGCATAACCTGCATCACTTCCACCAACGCCACTTCCCCCAACACTATTTTCACCTTCACTTCGTTCACCACCAACACCATCACCCTTCTCATCTCCACTTCCACACCACCACCATCATTCTCACCATCACTTCCTCTGCCATTTCCATCATCACTTTTTGCCTCCACTTCCCCTTCCACTTCCATTGCCACTTCCCCCATCACTAACTCCACTTCCACCGCCGCCAGTCATCCACACAAACGGGCCTGCAGCTCACACTAATGCAGCAGCTGCAGCTGCCCACAATACAGCTGCCACCGCTACAGCTGTAACAGATCGGCTGGCCTGGTCCCTTAATGGAGCAGCTTTATGCCCCTTTTTGGCCCCTCTGCCCCCTTCTGCTCCCTCCGCATACTACGCTTTTGCCCCCTCCACATTTTATGATCCCCCTCTAAGCTGGTATTGTAGCGTTCATGTTTTTACAGCGCTCACAGCCACCAAATGTGCTCGTTTTGGTGTATGCTTATCTAATTGGACGACATCTGATCTCACAGAAGCTAGTTAGATTACTCAGAGAAAGTTTTATTGAGTTACCAACAAATGCAACCGATATTTCATATATAACTCATATATATAATTCATTAAATATATTTCAATAATATACGTCACGTAGTGAATTATAATAATCTTAATTTCAATAAATTCACAAGTAGCAGCTAAGATTTTGATACTCTAACATCCAGAAAACCAGTTCAAGTTCTGCTCAAGAAAAAACTGAACATAAAACCGGACTTAGGTTGAGAAGACAATATTTGAGTGAGGACCTGCTCTTTCACCGATGAAAAATACAAACTTGAGTGCTCGCTGCAATCATTTGTAGCTGGTAAATACAGCAAAATTCAATTACATAACGCGAATTTGAGTCGCATATGTAGCCCTCTCAAAAATCACATTGCGCGGCAAGCAACACAAAAAATTCCTGGGTTGAAAAACGCGAAATAAAAAACACTCGAACGACCCACACCAGCGCCCATAAAATGTGAGCACACTGCGAGAACGATGATCAAAAATAAACACAGAAAAACGAAGACGCAAGCCAAGCCCTCGGAGAGGAGAAGTTATGTTAGTGCGCACCAGTAAAGCCCTCAAAGCTATCCAGAGGATGATCAGCAATGACAAAGAATCTCAATAAAAACCATTAACTCGGAGGGCCCAGTGTTGTTGCGATAATTTCTTCAAGACGGATGCAATAAGGGTGATAAGATCAGGTTAATTTGGCCGTCCACTGGAGCGACATAATTGCGCCGCTAATCTGGCTAGGATGCACCCCAATGCGCGGGTTTTAAAGTAACTCATAAACTGGGGGTTTTCTTCCTAAACTCTTGGTCTATTGTCACTTTAAAACCAATTAAAATAGAGCGATGCCAGTCCCCCTCTGCTGTGATTGTGGCGATGAAGCCAGGCGGACCTGATCTGGTTTCTATTTGATATTCAGAGCTGCGGAAAACGCAAGAGGGAGTCCGAACCTTTTGTGATGCTCAAATTGAAACAGGATAGACGGAAATAGCGGAATGATTTGCCCGGATAGCGGCGTGTTGGAGACCTACGACTGGCGGGGCCGCGGCAGTTGTGAACGAGAGAGGGTAAACAGGAGAGGGTAAGCAGGAGAGGGTAAGCAGGAGAGGGTAAGCAGGAGAGGTTAAGCAGGAGAGGGTAAGCAGGAGAGGGTAAGCAGGAGAGGGTAAGCAGGAGAGGGTAAGCAGGAGAGGGTAAGCAGGAGAGGGTAAGCAGGAGAGGGTAAGCAGGAGAGGGTAAGCAGGAGAGGGTAAGCAGGAGGGGTAAACGGGAGAGGTTAAACATAAGAGGGTAAACAGGAGGGGTAAACGGGAGAGGGTAAACAGGAGAGGATGAACAGGAGAGGGTAAGCAGGAGAGGGTAAGCAGGAGTAGGTAAGCAGGAGAAGGTAAGCAGGAGAGGGTAAACAGAAGAGGGTATACAGAAGAGGGTACACAGGAGGGGTAAACAGGAGAGGGTAAACAGGAGGGGTAACAGGAGAGGGTAAACAGGAGAGGGTAAACAGGAGAGGGTAAACAGGAGAGGGTAAACAGGAGAGGGTAAACAAGAGAGGGTAAACAGGAGAGGGTAAACAGCAGAGGGTAAACAGCAGAGGGTAAACAGGAGAGGGTAAACAGGAGAGGGTAAACAGGAGAGGGTAAACAGGAGAGGGTAAACAGGAGAGGGTAAAAAGAAGAAAATAAACAGGAGAGAGTTTACAGAGAGTAGACAGCGAAAGGTAAGCAGTAAAGAGTAAACAGCAAAGAGTTAATAATAAAGAGTAAATAACAGAAAGCAAACAGCAGATTGGGGACATGAGAGGGAAGATAAATAACAGAAATTTAACAACACTGCATAATGTGATAGGAGTAAATACTAGAAAATACAAAATACAGAAGGAACAGAATATAATATTATATATAAGACCGAGGATACATGCGGCTGCTTTGCTGTGTTCACATGTGAAGCCATTCATACCCCACTCGTATCTAAATATTCCTCACAGCACACACGCTCCCGCACAGCCACTCTACTTAGCCCCCGTACTCACCAGATCTCAATGCATCAACGGATGCATATGGTATGCTGTACGGATAGCCTTCCTTCTTCATAGACTTAGGCTTGCGTCGGGGCCTGTATTTATAGTCTGGATAATCTTTCATGTGCTGAGCGCGTATCCGTTTAGCTTCATCAATAAACGGCCGCTTCTCATCGTCGGTCAACAGTTTCCATTGAGCCCCTGTGAACGAGACAAAAAAGTTATTTACACCGTATTCATCAGGATGTTAAGTAATCACTTTTTTGGAATTTTGAAAGAGCTTTAAGCCGTGATTACACTAGACTTCAAAATCTTTGAGGGCGAGAATATGACTGACGACCTACTCAAATGTATCGAAACTGGGGTTCTTTCCATTATATTAGGGATCGAAATCTTTGAAAGGGAGATTATGGCTAACAACCTATTCAAATGTATCGAAACTGGTGTCCGTTCCTCACCAAGTCTTTTAGAGATCTCGGAGTTGTGCATCTTGGGGTTGTCTTGCGCTATCTTGCGTCGCTGCATCCTCGACCAGACCATGAAGGCGTTCATGGGCCGCTTGACGTGGTCGTCTGTGACTTTGCCGCCGTCCTTCTTCGCGGCTGTCGAGGTGCAACTTTCCGAGTTTATCGAGTCTGTGGGGGAGGGGGTCGACATCGGGGTCACCGCAGGGGGGGCCGGTTGCTGAAAACACATAAATTACGTTATTTTAATCATGTGCATGTGAAAATGTGTCATTTCGATTGTGCGTGTGGTTATTTTTCACATGATGTTACTTTTGTAATTCTGATCGTCTAAATTACGTTTTTTCAATGAAATGCGTGTTTGTCTTATACAAGATTTTAATCATGTTATTTTAATTATGAAAATGTTTATCGTTTAATAGAAATTACTAGTGTTATTTCATGAAAAAGATCAAATACGCAAGTCGGGCGTTTCACCCATAAATTAACTACTCCGAAAGAGAATAAATATGCAAGTCGCACGCAACCAATGCATAAGACTCACCGGCTCTCCCATGTTGGTATGGCCGTGGCCGTGCATGAGACTGGATGACGGCAGCCTCTGCTGGCCGTGGTGACCGGAGACGAGGTGTTCCGTGACCGTGTGGGTGGAATGGGTGGACCCATCAGTGGGTGAAGCTCCCGGGGTTGTGGATTCATGGAGGTGGGTGACCGGGTTGTGTAGGGTGGTTGCCGGGTGCTCTACCTGCGGGTGGTGAATATTGGGTGTTTCTAGCGGATGGTGAGTTCTGTGTATAGGTGATGACTTCTCCTGCAAGTTGGGGCTGTTGGAGCTGCCTATACCTGACTCATCACTATCTGAGTGGTGCTGGAGGTGCTGATGGTGACCTGAAGGTGCTTGCTGGTGCTGGTGGTGCTGGTGCAGAAGTGATGATGCTTGGTGGTGTTGCTGCTGTAGGTGGTGATGCTGCAGCTGCTGCATCTGGTGTTGTTGGTGTTGTTGCAGAAGTGACGCGTGGTGGTGTGAGTGAGTGAGGTGTGAGTGGGCAAGGGAGGGGCTGCTCAGTGGGCCCATGTTGCCAGGCGAGTTGCCTGTGTTGTCTGAGTAGTACTGGTAGTTCACGGAGTTCATCACTGCGAGCTGCACAAGAAAAAAAATTATTGATAATAAAAAACGTAATTAATTTAATTATTTAAAATTAAATTGAATTTTTTACTGAAGTTAAATTTTGTTAAGTTAATGAAATTTTCATTTCATATTTAAATTTTTATTTGACTTCGAATTTCATTTAAGATTAACTAATGAATCAGTTAAATTGATCAAAAACGTAATTAAAACGAGAACGAAATTCTCGTTCATCATTTTTCTAATCACTGCTCTCTTGTCAGAGAAGTAAACGCTTCAAGTTCGTTTGGAATGCAAAAAAAAGTACCTAAATAGTTACCGAACCAATTCGTTGAGGATAATAACCTGATGTGAGAAAAAAGGCGGCACTGAACGAAATGGTGATGGCCCATAAGAAAATAAAAACATTTTATTTCTAAAAAATGGTTATCTGCCTTCAAGCTCTGGACTTCACATCTTCCCAAAAAAAAAACATTCCAGTATGAGATGGGGTTTAAAATTAATAGGAATTGAGTTCAGAACAAGTTAAACATAAATATGCATTGGATAGACATACGAGGAATGAATAGATGTAGGGAGCGTGAAAAATATTTTGAATGAGACATTTTTTCGGCCGTTCTTCACAGCAACTTATTGACTCGCCTGAATCTATTCAAATTATTTAGAACACTAAATTTGTGAACTTCACTTTCTTGGAACACAAAGTGATGAACTAAGGACTAAATATCACATTACATATCGTTACATCACCCATTGAACGACCTATATGCTAATATTACTTCCACTTCAGAGAGAAAACCTCCTTAAAGAAATTTGAATGCTACCAAAAGATCAGAAAATTTCATATATTGTATAAATTTAGATGTCTGTTGCGCTCCAGGTGCTTTCAATGATGCTTTCGATGCTGTAAATAATGCTAACAATATTCTCAATAGTGCTACAGACACTCCAAATAATACTGCAGATATTTCATGTAATTCTACAGAGCCTTCAAATCGTGCTACAGACGCTTCAAATAATTTTATGGACGCTTCATGTAATTTTATCAACGCTCCGAATAATACTCTTAAAGCTCCAAATTAAACTTTAGGCATTCCAAATACTGTTAAGGAGGCATTATGGCACACAATAACCGGTTGAGAGAGGCTTGCATCACACCGCAGTCAGGTGACTGTCAATACGCACAAGCTGCTCACATATTGTATATATGCGCCTGAGAACGTAAATTAGCTTCATTCTCAACCTTCGAATTTCCCTTCTCCCTCACCGAATTTCCCTTCTCCCTCACCGAATTTCCCTTCTCCCTCACCGAATTTCCCTTCTCCCTCACCGAATTTCCCTTCTCCCTCACCGAATATTAGAATATGTCTGAAAAGCTCCACGAATTTTCATTGCAGATTTTCCTTATCGTTCAGTCCGTCCCGTCAGCTTACAATCATTCTCTGTGACTCAAAATATCTTGCTAGCAGGCTTTGACTCCCGCGCATGTTGCTTGTTTGAAAAAAGAAGTATTTTAACTCAAGTCACTCACGAGCTGCTAGTAAGACAAATGCACGATAGTTTGCTTGCCCAATGCACATATACATCCCACCTTGGTAACGTGTTGTGTAGTACAGCATGTAAGTGCTTTATTTTACGGCAACAGCACCAACAGACCTACTTTCTCACATCTCTTCTTATTATCTCTTTCTTCCATCTCACCTCTTTTTACCATCTTTGATCCATCTCACATTTTTTTCATCTTTCTTCCATCTCACCTTTTTATTTCATCTCTCTTCCATCTCAACTTTTTTAAATATTTCTTCCGTCTCATCTTTTTTCATCTTTCTTCCATCTTACCTCTTTTTTCATCTTTCTTCCTTCTCACCTATTTTTTCCATCCCACCACTTTCTCCCATCGCACACACAATCGGCAAAAAGTAAATTAAATCTCAATCCTAAATACCGTAGACTTTTTAACTCCGCAGTTTCGCGCCAAATTGCCACGAGCTGCAGGCAGTGATGCCTGCCATAGCAATGGCGGCTGCTAGGTGGATGCCAACAGCTACAATGCATTAAAATAGCCGTTGAGTTGCTGCATCGTACACAAATTATTGCTTACCTTGATATTGTTACTTACAAATTATCACTTTCGCTGATATTGTTACTTTAATTATCCTACACAAATTACCGCTTTCCTTGTTAGTGTTATTATAATTATTGGAAAAATAGTAGCTCTACGGTCGGGTTATCACACAAGTAGCTGACCAAAACTGGATTCGTTTATATATGAAGCGTGTAAATTTTAAATAAAAGTACATTCTCTATGTGTCGATATATGCCAGTATGTTCACTTCAAACTTCCTGCATATAGACCTGTTTTTTTTGTACACACTATTTATTTCTTCTGCTACCACAAACGTTCAGATAATCAACCATCAGTAATGGTGAACAACTAATTATCATATACTGCATTTAGTGCAGTATATTGTACACTGCATTATAGTACTGAGTTTTGCGCATGTTCTTCTTCAGCGCAAGGCATGTAAGATGCCATATATTTTTTGCTTTAAATCATTTAGGGGACTCGGTTTTCCTGCTGTACTCTTCAGCATGAGAAAGAAGCAGGATGTTAAGCGCATATATGCATATTGTAGCGTACATTATGTGTGGCGTATATACGCATATTGTAGCGTACAATGTGTGTGGCGTATATACGCATATTGTAGCGTGCAATGTGTGTGGCGTATATACGCATATTGTAGCGTACATTGTGTGTGGTGTATATACGCATACTGTAGCGTACATTGTGTGTGGTGTATATACGCATACTGTAGCGTACATTGTGTGTGGTGTATATGCGCATACTGTAGCGTATAATTCTAGCGCAGAGCGAAGAAAACGTTTTCATGGAGGATGTAGATCAAACTACTTATGTAAATCCAATATTTCGTAGGAAATGCAATTCGAAAAGGTTTTCTTCCACTCACTGAACACTTACTAAAAACTCTCTCCAAACTAAACTATACCTAAAGTTAATGAAGGTTGTATGCGCTTCCTCTACTGTACTACATATGTGTGCAGTATTAAAAATGTATAAATTGTACTTCCCACATATCTTCCGTGTACGTGTGCACTGTACTAACCACAGAAGCATGTACACTGCCCAAATTTTTTCTGTATTGTGCACGAATGTCATGTACGAAGCACATTTGTGCTATGCCGCTCACAAACCTAATGTTGTACAAAAAAAATTAGAGCGCAACTCGTTTGTTATGTACCACAGTGCTGAGTATGTGTACCACAGTGTACCACAGTACCACAGTGCTGAGTATGAGTATGACGTCAGGTATGTGGGTACAGCACTGTGGGTGCGATTTTCTTTAAGAACACACTAAGTAAAGATCATAAGTGGCTTAGACTATGAATATTTTAGCATCTTTTTTTATTTCACTATCATCATCACCGTCATTATCATCATCTCACTATCACCATCTTCATTATCGGCTCGCATTCCAATCACTAAAACTGAACCACCACGGAAATTGGGAGAAACATACTTTTATTGCTTCATTGAAGGAGTGGTGCAGTTTACTTATTACGTGAGAGACTTGCTTTGAATAACTTGATATTTCAATGAAAATCTCAATCATGAAAGTATTTGTCTCAATATTTTCCCTCCCAACCAGGTATTTATGCTACCAGCTGATATTTAAGACTCTAAGCGTTCAAACTCTAGACGAATCAACGACTTGTTTCCATTGTAACATGATTGATCTAGATGTGTCGCTACGTAGTCACTCGACTTGTGACTAGATACACATCACTTGCATCACAATTTCAAGGCTGTTTCACTCACTCGAACACGCATCAACAAATCTCATCAAAATCATATGTTTTTTTAAGTACGAGAAACCAATGTAAGAGAAATTACCTCATCTTGTTCACGAGAGGGATAAATATCACATCGATGGGGAACGACAACACGGAATAATGCAAAATATGCTCACACGCAACGATAACATGAAATAAAGCATGATCCTGTTCACGGGAGGGACAAATATCACATCGATGGACACCGAAAACATAGAATAATGCATTATATACTCACATGAGGCAGTGTGTTTTGACGTCGAATTTCCTGGAGACCTTGTGCGACTTCTACGCTTCACAAGTCACTAACAAGAGAACTGACGATTCACAGAACTGGCGCTGAAGGATGTCCGACTGCATAAACTGATATGCCTACGTACTTTTTTCTTCACCCTGACAAAAAAAATGAGATATTGTGTATCAGTCTTTGTTGTTATTCACTGAAATGAACGAAGAAACGGCTCACTCAAAGAAGAAAGAGAAACAAAACGCCGACACTCCTCAAAGGGCACTAAAGCCAGAATGACCAAAGCTCTGTAAAGAACCATTGCTTATAAAACTTGAACCGCGCTGACCTCCTCGACCAATGACAATAGAGCATTACAGTAGCCCTAGTGACGTCACTCTAAAAAGCCCCTCCTATTGGCCATTAACTCCGCCTATTGGATCAATTCAAAAGGACTGAATGACGTCACAATAGGCCCCATTGCTCTCCTTTGTTTGTAAACCAATGGAGAGAATAGAGCTCATGCAATGGGCGGGATGATGCTCAGCGCCGCCTTCCATCGCTCAACAAAAGCCTTTCTTTGGCTCTTGCTAACTCCCACTAAAGGAATTCCTGAAGCTTGTTTTCGTCATTGGTTCTAGCATTGAAAATCTCGTGCACTTTTTTCGGCCACACAAGAGGCGCTTGGCTTAACGCCATCCTATGAGCTCTCCCTCCGAAAAAACCTTTCCTGAAAGCTTCTCTTCTCTCTCTCTTTCTCTCCGTCTCTCTGTGTCTCTCTCTCTCTCTCTCTCTACCCCATTCAAGAAATCCTCCCGTCAAAGCAGCCCGAGTCTGATTTCCATGGAAACTATAATGGAAATCGAGTAATATCGCTTCCAGTAAATCGAGCGCCACATTACAGACGGGTATTCTGCTCGCCAAGCGCCCGTATTATGGATACCGAAGCGCATTGTGGAGACCGCAGTCGCTTATTCTGTGGAGCTCGGCAAGTGAACTATATTGTGGGGCTACAATGTGCCTTTCTTGCTCATCACAGTCCTGCAGAATGGCACGATTATTCTCTGCTACCGAATCCACAATTAAAAAGCCAGTTGGGGGAATTTTTATCCTTTCGACAAGGAACAGGTGAATTTTCATAGAGGTTTTCCCGTGGAAGGTTTTTGGAAAGGTTTTGCCGGATTTTTTGTTTTCGGTTGCCTCGAATGAATTGATTGTTTTGGGTCATCGAAATTTTCCCATGACAGGTTTTTGGAAACGTGTTGCGGGATTTTTTATTTTCGATTGCCTCGAATAAATTGCTTGCATTGCGGTCAGGGATTTACCGAGACAATTCAGAGGCGATGACGTACGCACTTTAAGAGGCAAACATCTCCTCCGAAGATATTTTATAAGCGAATTAAATGTCTAAACAATAGCAATTTTGAAAAGCATTTTATGCGCATGTTATATAATTATTATTATATAAGAAAGTTTTAGCCTCCCTTAACCACGACAAAGATGTTCTAAGAGAGGAAAGAGGAAGGTACCATTTAGTATGGAGTTGAGGGAACGCGGAATCTATGCACAAGGTGCACAGAAACAGTAAGCTAGGAAAAAAGTTCATGAAACAAGAAAAAGTTGAAGAAGAAAGTAGTAGGTGCTGAAAAACAGGACAGCAGTGAACCGAAAAAAGATGGTCCGTAACAAAACAAAAACCTATTTTATTACAACAAAAAGGAAGCCTTCCTAACCTTTAGCTCGGGCCCTCACATGGTTCCCCTGGGAGCGCTAATTCCCATAGATACAATAGTTGTATCCCCCCGAGGGGGCTTATGCGCATGTATTCATTAACACTTAAGAAGAAACAAAGGGCTTATATTTTTTGGAGGTTCGCTCCAATTACAAAATTTTGCTTCAGCTCGAGACATTAATATAAGATTTTAGTCATAAAATAGTTAGGGCCTCCCGAACCAAAACGAAGGTGTTCCAAAGGAAGAAGGCAACATATATATAGTCTGAACATAAGGGAACAGCGAATCTACGTACAAGTTGTGCTCTAAAACTTGATACCACGCGCTTGGAAACGGCACTCAAGAAGAAACAGTAAGTTAAGAAGAAACAGTAAATTAGGAAAAAAACCGTAAGTGGAGAAAAAACGGTAATTAAAAAAAACAGTAGGTTAAGATAAACAGAAAGAAATAGCAGGCAAGAGAATGCAAATAGGGCACGAAAATGAAAGGCCTATTTAGAGCCGAGGGAACCAAACTATACCTCCCCGGGCTGTTCGCGCCACTCTCCATAGCTTTGGAGTTAATTTTAATATTCACTTTAATATTCATAGAAGCTCTCGCATCAACACGTTGATTGCCTATATAATTTGGGTATAAGAGTACACTGAGTAAATGTCTAGCTCACTATCGGTGTGAATGAATAGCATTCAAATTATTTTAACACCTTTCACGGAAGAGATTTAAACATACGAGGTAAAATATCATCAAGCAACTACATTTTCACACTTCTTATGAACAATTCAATTTTTTTCCATCAGTAAAGTCGTTTTTTTTAACTCCGCAACTTACATAGAACCTTACTCAACATGAGACCGCTGGACGCACATAGTCGCCCAGCGACAGCGAACGTGTTAACTCATTTCCTGCAAAGTGACCCACCGGTGGTCACTTAGGTGATTTTCATAGTGCTGCTGACCCACCTGCAGTCACTAACTTATTTTTGATTAATACTTAATGAAAGCTAAATGAAGGCCCGATCCAGGCCCGCTATTTTCAAAGTTGATTACCACAATTGACTTTTAACGAATTGAACACTGAACTTCAGTTTAACCCATCGCAGCTAACGTCTCAATGTTTGTCCTTGCTATGTCATGGATACCTCAGTCGCAGAAAGACGATCGTATCAGTAATATTGGACCAGCAAAGAACTGCAAGCTCATACGGGTATGTTTAGTTCAGGATAGCGCTGCTCACAGCTCTAAGTTCTCGTGCATGTGAAATGCTTTCAGATTTTGAATTGATGGAGACTTGAAGTTTGCGTGTCTATTTCTCTATTTCGCTTCATCGCCAATTGGTGTTATCGATTTTAGATTTGTGAAAAACTTCGAACTTGTGCGATGTTAGTGAAGAATTATATATTAAAAAAATCATCAGTTACTGCATAATTCCCTAATTGTATGAAAGGTGTTCTCAATTAAGAGATAGAAGGATGAGGCGCCAATTAGCTATTCAGAAAGAAACAAGGGGAAGCGAATATTTGCTGCACTCCAGCAATCTATGCATGAATGTGAACCCACTCAAGATTCCTAGCACAAAGAAACAGCACGATTGAAAAGACTTACGAAAATGGAAAATAGTTGAAAACGGAACCAATAAATGCTGAAAAACTGGACAGCAGTGAACCGAAAGATAATGGTGAGTAGGAAAAACCTGTTCCATTCAATGAAAAAAAGCCCTACCCTGCTTCCAGCTCTGGACTTTACATTTTCCCCCTATGAGAGCTGATTCCCATAGATAAAATAGCTGTCATCCCATGAAGGGGATTAATGAAGGTCATATATAGGCTATCAACGATTTGAATTGTGGCATTTTCTTTCAAATCCATAATTACTGAAAATTTTAATTGACAGCGAACCAAATTGCCTAGCAAAACTTTTTTTCAGTTCAAAATGAACAAGGTCAGCATTCTCTTGTGTTACCTTACGTACATTTTCCGGCTGGTCTTAAAACAAATATTTACCTTCGTAACTGACCGCTGGCGCCCTAGTAAATTACGTTTCTGTTTCTCGGCAGCAACTTTCTACCAATGGGTCGTTTGAAAAAGTATTAACAATCTTTCAAAATTAACAGTATTTAATGGACCTAGTGAATGTTAGGGATTTATAAAACTTCAAACAACTTTTGAATTTAGATTTGATTTGAATACTGAGCTTTAGTTTAACCAATCGCAGTCAACGAGTCTGCGAAAGAGTCAAACACTTTTTCAAAACGCTCTGAACCTCACGTGCGTTACAATACAATTCAGGACACTCCACCAAATCTCAATAAAGCTTGGCAACAAGAAATCCTTTAAACGTCAGAAAAAAATAGGTAAATCTGAAGGAGATGACAGTTGTCGAT